>OX123193.2:48221430-49421430 GCA_944739405.2 Euclidia mi | reverse complement strand
TCGTAACCGCGGTTAATTCTCTTAGGAATTTAAAATTAGAAGATCTTTCCGACTTTATGTTGCTTCAACTCGCTTTAAAAAAGTTTGACACTGATACAATTCGCGCATTCGAGATGACGGAACGCAATAATAAAATACCTACACTAGATAGTTTTATTTCGTTCATCAAAGATCAGTGTCGAATATTTCATAATACGCAGTCTGGTTCACCTGGCCCGTCTAACACTAACAACAACAAACAAAGGTTGAATAAATCGCGAAATAGAAATAATAACTCAGTCCCTAATCCACAATCTTACGTAACATGTTCGGAATCTAATAGTAATAATTCACAGAAGTGTCTGTGCAGTAATATAGTGCACGACCATTACTATAAGTGTCCTACCTTTAATGATTTAAATCCAATTGCTCGTTTTAAAAGCGTAAAAGATAACAAAGCTTGCATTAATTGCTTAAGCATAAAACATAAAACGAGTAATTGTTCCAGTAGAACGAGATGTCGCACATGTAAACAAAAACATCACACACTGTTACATTATGATAAAAATAACCGGTTGTCAAGTCAAGCCGCTAACCTTGACACACTTACGAGTACGTCGCAAGTGCAGAACACGGTAGCTGCGCCTTCCGCGTCTGAGGGCGAAGAAGTATCGTTGTGTATGACATCCATTGCGCAGGCGACGCGCACGCGAGGACGGCACTCGCGCATCTATAATGATCCGCGCAGGGCCAAAACGCAGAGTACGGCGTCTAAGACGGTACTGTTAGCGACAGCGCAAGTTATCGTATACGATGTTAATGGGTCGCCACACATGGTACGTTGTCTGCTAGATAGCGCATCTCAGACCAATCTAATAACATCGGAATGCTTCAAACGCCTCGGATTATGGAATAACTTTAAAAATACCAACTCAACCGTCAAAGGGATAGGCGGATCAGAAAGGCATTGCAGGGGTTCCGTAGATGTTAAAATACATTCGCGTTTTAATAGGGACATTAATTTTAACATTTCTTCGCTTATCGTGGAACGTATTACAGACACGTTGCCAAACGCTAATGTAGACGTAGCATCACTCACTCATCTCGAATCATTGCCGTTAGCCGACGCGGAGTTTGCGAATCCGGCAGGCATTGATCTTTTGATCGGAGCTTCAATATTTCCGCACTTGCTACTAACTAAAATAGTACGTAGTGAGCGATATGATTTACCGCCCGCTATTGAGACGGAACTTGGGTATGTGATTATGGGTACCGTACCTACGTTACATACTTCTCATTGTATTACGTCTTGTTGTTGCTCTGCTCTTCAAGAGATCAAGGTGGGTGCTAAAACTGTGTGTAAGATAAAGCACTAATTAGCTACGCTATGCTATGCTGCGCTATGCTGCGCCATGCTGCGCCATGCTGCGCTATGCTGCGCCATGCTGCGCTTTGCTGCGCCATGCTGCGCTATGCTGCGCCATGCTGCGCTATGCTGCGCTATGCTGCGCCATGCTGCGCCATGCTTCGCCATGCTGCGCTTTGCTGCGCCATGCTGCGATATGCTGCGCCATGCTGCGCTATGCTGCGCCAAGCTCCGCCATGCAGCGCTATGCTGCGCCATGCTGCGCTATGCTGCGCCATGCTGCGCTATGCTGCGCCATGCTGCGCTATGCTGCGCTATGCTGCGCTATGCTACGCTATGCTAAGCTACGCTACGCTACACTATACTATACTACACATCCGCTTTGTATATAGATGACATTGCCTGTAATGTCATACCCGCTCCGCTAGCAATTTCGCTTTGTGAAGAGCTTATTCGGCTTTTCAAGCGAGGCCAGTTTGATCTTGTCAAATGGACAAGCAACTCTAAGGAGGTTCTCGCACGCATACCAGATTCTCATAAAGCTTCTGCAGACATTGAGTTTGAGAAGTCTGTACCGCATAAGGTTCTCGGTTTACGCTGGGACAAATCCTGTGATAGTTTTCGGTTTGACGTCTCACCACCAGATGACAAGTGCGCCAAGCGCACTATACTGTCCACAGTGGCTCGACTATGGGACATAATGGGTTTTGTGGCTCCCACAATTTTGTACGCCAAGCTCTTGATCAAAGAGCTTTGGCTATCAAAGTGTGAGTGGGATGAAACACCCCCTGACTATATTGTCGCCGCTTGGGGCCAGTTTTGTATTGAGCTTACCGCGCTCAATCAAATTACTATTCCGCGTCATCTTGGGTTGGTAGATGGATGTACCATCAACTTAACAGGTTTCGCTGACACCAGCGAGCGTGCTTACGGCGGAGTCGTATATCTGCAAGTCCGCATTGGTTCTAACTACTCGATGCAGTTAGTTTGTGCCAAGTCTAAGGTCTCGCCTGTTAAAACCATTTCGGTTGCGAGACTGGAGTTGTGCGCGGCCCTTCTGCTGTCTCAGTTGCCCCACAAGGTTCAAGACACAGTTTGGCCCCACTACTCTATTAATAAATATACGCATTTTCCGACTCCAAGGTAGTGCTCGCTTAGATTTATTCTTCTCCTCACCGCTGGCAGACTTTGTCGCCAACCGCGTTAGTAAATTGATTGAACTTGTTTCCGCTACTTGTTTCAATCACGTCGCGAGTTATCGTACTCGTCTTCAGGAAGAACTCTCCATAGATTATATTGACTGGAAGTTTATTCCACCAGCATCACCACATTTCGGTGGATGTTGGGCAAGCATGGTCAAGGTAATAAAACGCATCTCTTCAAAGTTATAGGTCAACAGATCCTCTCTTACGAAGAGCCTTTAACCGTCCTTGCACAAGTCGAGGCACTGATCAACTCGCGTCCGCTTCCAACTCAGTGAGATCTAGCCTGAAGTTGGACCTACCTCTTAGTTTAAGTATTTAGTTAGTAGCTTTCGCTATTATTGCGTTTGTAGATTTCGCTAAAGTTAGTTTAGATTAATTTTATTGTCATATCGCTGTCTTAGCCTATTGATGGGTTATGCGGTAGTACACCCAACATAGCTAAGTTCAATTCTATTTTTTTTAAAGGCAACCCTTTAGGGCCGGGGGGATATGGTAGCGCCATCTACCTTCCTATCTACAACTAATCGCATTAACATGAATCGTTCCACGCTTGTCTAGTGCGAGCGATATCATATTTCCGTCCCTCTCTTTCCCTCTCCCTGGAAGAGGCACTGCCTTGCGCCTGATTTCGTCGCCGCGATCGTGAACGCGACGGACAGTCTCGAACATTCCGCTCGCTAAGAACGCCGTCTCGATACCGCTCCGCGCCGCACCGCTGTATCGCCGTCTCGTTCGTACCGCGCCGCTCCCGTATGTGTTTATCACCGCTTCCACCAAGGAAAACCCGCTCGTGAGTGAAGTGAAAACAAGCAGCTGTATCACGAAACCACCAAGGCTGTATAGGGTAAGTGCCTTCCATCCTTAAAATAGCCTATACCCACTCAATCACCTCCTCCCGTATCCATCTCCTCTTCCCTTATTCCCTCCTAGGCGGCTAAGAACCGCTATCCTCTCTATACAGTCCATTAATCCTTCCCAAGTCGCCTAGAACCTAACCGGTTTCGGCACCACGCCATACCACCTATTGTTATTAATAATCACATTTTCTTATGTGTTTCTTAGGTTCTACTTTTCAATTATTAATTCAGCTTGATATCATTTTAGTTTTGTATTTTGATGTTTTGTCTTGATAAGCATATATCGTCGTAGTGGAGCGAAAACTCACTAACTAACAAAATAGAAACTTTGAGATAATCACTTCTAAAGTATTTTGAAGCTTAGAACTTAAATAACTCTTAAATGGTTAGGATTAGAAAGATGATGTATATGACCAAAATAAGTTTTATATGTAAATAAAATAAAATAAATGTCGACGCCGGTTAGCCCGATTGTCGACCGTAACGCTTTCCTGCAAGGCGCAAATTAACTTACTTTATATCGAGCCAAACACTCCACCAATCATACTTCACCTTACACGAACACGTCACATACGTCATACACACACCTCCACTCACAACCATCTCAACCACGACACCTAACAGAGCCATCCACCGAAATATACTGTATCCACCTAAAACTGGATTAAAGGAACATTAGTCCAGCCTATCTGCTTTTTCTTTTGTTCATCGTGAACAAAAAGTGGCGACCGTGACAGGACCTGTACAAAATCGGGTTCGTAGTTCGTGCGAAGGACAACGGTTGAAGGACACTAGAAGGTCATCGCTACGTGTGAACACTAGATCGCCTATATTCCCTGGGCTACAACCAGCGGCAAGCCTATGGTCTACACTGCTCACCGTGCTACGAGATCGTCTTTCGCCTAGCCGTTGCTTAGCCGAGCCGTTTCAAATTACCTACCAAGAGCTTCACGTCTACGCAGACAGCAGCCCTCATCCGGAGTTCAAGCATATCTCTGGGTCTACAACGCCTGCCTGCTTATGTAAAAGTGAGACCGTTCCTATTATTTCCTATTACATTCCTTTCAAATTGTGCAAACAGTAACGTTAGGTTTCTCAAAAGTACCTACCTACCTACCTACTTGTAAATCTATCGCCTAATTAATTTTCTAAAGCATCTAATGCTACTATTCTAACGTGTTTGCTAAAGCCTAAATTCATAAAATAAGGATTATTTTTGGTGTACTTACAGCTAAAACCGTTTCACTGCTTCCGTTTTTGCAAGTCATCACTGCACATACCACTTCATTGCACTATATTTGCTACTACTGATTATTATAAACTGATAACTTCCACTAATAAAAGCTTATAGCAGTGATATATTTTCATCTTATTTAAACATAATTTTAATAATTTAGCTAGCTATCAGTACACATATATCCATCACTTTCGTTACAACCTTAATCGTACTATAAATAATTTATTTACATCTCAATTTACTGTTAGTCCCTCAGCTGTTCATACGTAACTGTACTTATTAGATATTTAGCTGTGCATAAAATATCATTTACAGTGTATTGGCGAGGTGTCGTCGCGCTACGTCACCCATTGTCTACACAGCTACCTGAGTACCGCGGCCGGCAGCCGCCGGCGGTCCTGTGTGCCTAAACAGCTGATTAGAACCGGTTCCTCGCTCGCCCGCTGTTGCATCATTGACGAGGAGCGTAACGTATTGTTATATTTTTATTTCATTAACTAATTGTAAACAATTTGCACATATTAGACTAGATATTTTCATACAATGGAGCCTAAAAACGATGATATCAAACTTTTAAAAGAACTTAGTGCTAAACGTAGCAATATTAAAGGTCGTTTAACTAGATTTAAAAACTACATAGATGATATTAAGAAACAACACAGTTTAAGTGATTTAGATATGCGCAAAATTGAGATGAAACTATCTAGGTCTGAAACGTTATACAAAGAATTTGACGAGCTGCAGGCACAATTTGAAGCGTTGTTGATTCCTTCCTTAGAGGTAGAACTATCTTTATCTGAAGCTATTGAACAAGAATTTGATCATTATATTGCGCTAGCCAAGTCAATGTTAGCTAATAATTGCTCGCCTAATCTTAACGAGTCTAGTTATTCAAATGCGCCGGATCATATTTCTTGTTGCGGTGATGGTCAAGGATTTATGGGTTTCAAATTACCCGTAATTAAGATACCTAATTTCGATGGAACGTATTACAAATGGCTTGAGTTTAAGGAAACATTCAATTCATTAATTCACAGCAATAATAAGATTAAAAATATTTACAAATTTCACTACCTTAATTCTTATTTGGAAGGCGAAGCGTCACGCGCACAGATATAGATCTACATAGATAACGCAATTATCACGATTTGTATTGAAACCAAGCGTGCCGACTTTTTAATACCTACTGTGACGTTGCCTATATCACGAAGTCGAAGCGATGCGCGACAGTGTCGCTTGTGCGATATTCATCGTCTCCTAACACACAACGTCAGATCAAACGTCCGAAGCAAACGCGGCAACGTAATGTGAATAAAGTTTACTTAACGGTAAAACGGACGCGCGGGGACTGAAGTTAGTGGCGACCAACCTCGACGCTTGGTCGGAGTTCAGACACGCGAAGTGCATGCATTTGCGTTATCTATGTAGATCTATGTCTGTGGTCACGCGTTATTAGCAACCTAGAAGTAACCAATAAAAATTATACTGAAGCCTGGAAACTGTTGTGTGACCGTTACGATAATAAGAGTCAACTTATAAACAACCACTTAAAGGCACTATTTACATTTGAACCGGTACGAGAGACCGACAAGTCATTACGTTTTATAATTGATCATATCACAAAAAACTTACGGGCTCTCGGGACCCTCGGCTTACCCACCGACAAGTGGGATGTCTTAATTATATATATGGTCTCAGCTAAGTTAGACAACAGCACGGTATACAAATGGGAAGAACATAGAAATAGCTTATCCGAAATTCCAACCTTAGATGAATTTTTTATATTCTTAAAAAACCGTTCTGATGTTTTAGAGACTGTTAACCGTAACAAACATGATCGGCAAAATAAGCATTTGGCCCCAAGTGGCTCAAACAAAACCCAGAGGAAGAGTTTGGCTACGTCTAATAATAATAATGCTTCATTCACCAAATCATCTTATCAATGCATTTTATGCAAGGAAAATCATCGCCTATTTGAGTGTTCGAAATTTAAGGCTATGTCACCCGAGGATAGGCGGAGTACCGCCGTATCTTTGCGCCTGTGTCTTAATTGTTTAAGACCTGGTCATGACGTTGCGCAATGCAGTTTACCTGGACATTGCCGTGCTTGTAAAAGACGTCACAACACATTACTACATATCGCGCATGAGCCCGAATCGAACTCGCTACCCGCACAGTCACAGATCGTTATGTCTGCCCTTTCTAATACTTCACAAGTTTTATTATGTACTGCTAGCGTTCTCGTATCAAAGTTATCAAACCCTGTAAATAATGAAACCATTCAGATTCGCGCTTTGCTTGATAGTGGAAGTCAGTGTTCCTTTATTACTGAGACACTGAGACAATGACTCCATCTGTCTAATGAATCAACTAACGTCGATATTTATACCATAGGCAATAATCAACTAAACCTAAATACAAAACGATGTATGATACATCTACAATCAAACGACAAGCTATTTTCTGTAACAATGTTTTGTCTTATACTACCTAAAATAAGTGATAAAATACCTAAGTCAACATTTGACATAAGTAGTCTAAACCTGTCTAAATTTACTCTAGCAGATCCTAACTTCTATAAATCATCGCCTATCGATATGCTTATAGGTGCTGATCTATTTTGGGATATCATAGGAACCCAACAGCATCACCTATCGGCTAAGGGGCCGATATTACGTAGCTCTAAGTTGGGATGGCTTGTTGGCGGTACTATATCCACCCAGTCATCCCCTATATTAAAGAATAATTCCATTCATACCTATCATGCTTACCTAAAGGAAAATGATAATAATTTTCCTAACCTAGAGCATCAAGTGGCTAAATTCTGGCAACTGGAAAGTTTTCCGCAGGCTATACCTTATACGAAGGAAGAACAGCTCTGTGAGAGGTTCTTTGTTGCCACTACTACCCGTTCAAGTGACGGTCGTTTCTGTGTTGGTCTACCCCTTCGCGATGAAAGATCCTGTTTGGGTGACTTATATCAATTAGCCAAAAGGAGGTTCTTTAATCTAGAATCACGTTTTAAAAAACAACCAGAACTTAAGACAGCCTATGTTGAGTTTATACGTGAGTATGCAGCTCTTGGTCATCTGTCTGAAGCCCCAATACAACGACCTCTTAACTCTTATTTTTTGCCCCACCATCCTGTAATGAAGGCTAACAGCGAGTCGACGAAGTTACGTGTCGTATTTGATGCGTCGGCTCGCACTTACTTCTGGGATTTCTCTTAACGACCTTCAAATGGTTGGTCGTACCATTCAAGATACTTTATTTAATATTTTAATAAGGTTTCGTCTGTATAAGTACATCGTCTCAGGTGACGTAGAAAAATTGTTCCGTCAAGTAAGAATGAGAGACGAGGATCGCGATCTACAACTGATACTATGGCGCGAGAATGAAAACGAACCTCTCCGCACACTACGTTTAAATACCGTGACCTATGGTTTTTCTTCCGCAAGCTTCCTAACCACTAGATGCATTTGGCAGTTAGGTGAGGAAAGTACAGATCCTAAAATAAAAACTTTTATACAAAATGACACACATTGTGATGACATTTTGACAGGCTGTGACTGTCCTCAAGAATTACGTTTTATTCAACGTTCAGTAGCCGAAGAGTTAGCTAAGGGTTGTTTTCCCTTGAGAAAATATAGGACTAATTTACCTGATCTTTTTCTAGACCCTAATATCTCTGAAAAGGGTAATTTTATCACCAGCAATGCATCTAGCACTTTAGGCATCGGTTGGACCCCCTCTTCAGATGAATTACATTTTCCATTCCAAATTCCTACCACGTCCACTATTACTAAAAGGATTATTCTATCCTCTATTAGTCGAATATTCGACCCACTAGGGTTATTATCATTATATACTATTAAACTGAAAATTATGTTACAACAATTATGGGTTTCAAAACTAAGCTGGGATGAAACAGTTCCCGAAAATATCAATAGGACGTGGCAATCATTCTCTCAAAACATGACTAAATTTAATAAACTTAAAATACCTAGATTAACTCTAATTAACAATAGTTCTACTATTGAAATGCATTGTTTCTGTGATGCTTCACAGCAAGCGTATGGGATATGACTGTATTTACTTGAGATCTATCGATGCACAAGGGTTGGTAGAAGTTCATCTGTTGTGCGCTAAAGCACGCGTAGCTCCTCTCAAAGCAACTACGATTCCGCGTCTCGAACTATGTGTGGCTGTATTAGGGGCACAGTTGAGTTCAGCTGTAACAAAAACCTTGCGCCGTCCCATCAACCGTCACATTTATTGGACGGATTCTCAAGTGGTTCTAGGATGGATTAATACGCCCAATATAACAAAGACGTTTGTCGCTAATCGTATTGCTGCCATACATGGACTTACAGAACCTACATCTTGGGTCTACGTGTCTACGGCTCTAAATCCCGTCGACTTCGCCTCTCGGGGTGTAGATGGGGTTAAAGGATATGTCTAATGAACAGCCTTCTCTATGGTGGCATGGACCTCAATTTCTTTCCCAACCCGAATCTATGTGGCCGTCAATGTCTAAGACTGACATTTCAGATCTGCCCGATTTAAAAACTGCTGTCGTTTTAACGATGGATGTCGAAACTTCACCACCTATAGATTTTAATAAGTATTCTAAGCTATGTAATCTTCAGCGTATTTATGCTTTAGTATTAAGATTTATTAACAATTGTCGTAATCGAATTAAGGTTACTGGGCATATACAAGCCCATGAGCTTGACTCTTCTTTAAAGGTTCTCGCTAAAATAGCTCAAAGAGCATCTTTCCCTAACGAACTAAGTCGTCTACTCGATAAATCGTTACCAGTGAAGTCAGCCCTAGCATCCCTAAATCCTTTTATAGACGCAGAAGGCTTGCTTCGAGTAGGAGGACGTATTCCCAAGTCGAAGTACTCTTATGACAAAAGGTATCCTATTTTATTAAGGGCAAACCATGCACTTACTAAACTGTTATTTCATGCAGAGCACGAACGCCTCTTGCATGCGGGACCCCAGCAACTACTAGAGGACGCCTAATATATATAGAGACTAATACTAGAGGACGCCAGCAGCTACGCCTGCATTTTTTTTTAATTTACCCGTTTTGGCCGATCCCGTGGGAATTTCGGGAAATCCCTTCTTAGTGCACCCCTACGGTCCCCAAGAAACATACATGCCAAATTTCAGCTTCCTGCGCTCAATAGTTTCGGCTGTAGCTTGTCTGTCAGTCAGTCAGTAACGCAAGGATTTTATATATTAAGATAATGGGTAACTTACCTAACGCTCGTATAGAGACTGACTTTCCATTTGTTACCGTTGCTACTGACTTTGCGGGGCCATTCTTTATTACAGATCGTAAAGGTAGGGGATGTAAAATCACAAAATGCTATGTATGTATTTTTATATGCTTCCGGTATAAATGTATCCACCTTGAAGCGGTGAGTGACCTGTCTAAGGACGCATTTATACTGACCTTAAAGAGATTCATCTCTCGAAGAGGTGCACCTAAATTAATCTACTGTGATAACGGACGCAACTTTGTTGCCTCTGCTAAGGAAGTAACAATGTTTCTAGAATCTCATCGGGATTCTATTTGTGACTACGCGGCTCGTCAAGGAGTAGAATTTAAATTTTCTCCCGCGTACGCTCCTCACTTCAATGGTTTAGCAGAGGCTGGGGTAAAGTCGGCTAAACACCACATTAAGCGCATCCTAGGTACAGCGCACCTAACCTTTGAGGAGCTATCGTCACTGTTTGCACAGGTTGAGGCAATCCTTAATAGCCGACCCCTATGTCCTTTAAGCCCTTCTCCAAATGACCTACAAGCCCTTACCCCGGGTCACTTTTTAATTGGTAGGCCGCTAACGTCGCTGCCATCACCAGACTACGCGGACAGTAATACCAATCACCTTGACCGCTTTCAGCGCCTGGAGCAAGCCAAGCAGCACTTCTGGCAACGCTGGGCATCGGAGTATATTGCTGAGCTACAGCAGCGGTCTAAGTGGCGCACTACAAGCAAGAATTTGAAGCTCAACGATCTCGTCCTGATAAAGGAAGACAACGTGCCGCCGCTATGCTGGCGCTTGGGGCGCGTCTCAAAGCTGTTTCCTGGCGCCGACGGTGTCCCGCGAGTTGCTGACATTACAACTTCTCAAGGCCTTGTAAGAAGGGCAATTAACAAGATTTGTCTACTACGTAATGAGTCAAGTTGAAAGCTCCGCTTTCAACGGCCGGGAGGATGTCGACGCCGGTTAGCCCGATTGTCGACCGTAACGCTTTCCTGCAAGGCGCAAATTAATTTACTTTATATCGAGCCAAACACTCCACCAATCATACTTCACCTTACACGAACACGTCACATACGTCATACACACACCTCCACTCACAACCATCTCAACCACGACACCTAACAGAACCATCCACCGAAATATACTGTATCCACCTAAAACTGGATTAAAGGAACATTAGTCCAGCCTATCTGCTTTTTCTTTTGTTCATCGTGAACAATAAATAATTTTAAATGTATAAATTTTACATCTGCTTTAGTAATTCGATTATATTTGAATTAATGATTTTTCGCATAAGTTAAAAAATACGATTTTTTGGTATTTAGTTATGTTACTAGATGAGCCCGCGGTTACACCCCCGTTATTTAAGGCTACTGCTTCGCTCCCGTGGCTCATAGCGTGATGTTATATAGCCTATAGCCTTCCTCGATAAATGGGCTAACTAATTCTGAAAGAATTTTTCAAATCGGAGCAGTAGTTCCTGAGATTAGCGTGTTCAACCAAACAAACAAACAAACTCTTGAGCTTTATATATTAGTATAAGATAAGTTACTGCAATTATTGACAAAATAAATAGAAATATTATGATTGGAATGACTTGTTTCATTGACTGTACCTTTACATACATTCGACGTGGAGGCACTAGGCTACATTTTCTTTGTCGTAATATTTACATCGGTTTAGTAGACGTAGCAGTAATAAAATAGACTTTTTAAACGACTCGACGAGGCGGGAATAGATGCCTGGAGTTTTCGGAGTAGACGTAGCGGCTACTCGACGTGGCGGGACTCGATATCAAGGGAACAAATAAAAAAGACAAACACAAATACGCGGTCGCTCACTGAGCGCCTAGTTGGCAACTATCTATAATATCACCATTGTTATTAAAATAGAAAACCGGATTATCTATTTATAGAGCCGTAGTCGAATGATTAATTATTAATAGATTGTACTTAGGATGGATGACCCTTTATCTCGACTTTGCTTAAACAAAAATTAATACTATTATAAATGCTAAAGTACGTATGCAGTTTCGTAGTCAAAACAACTGATTCTGAATTTTTTTTTACAGAAATAGATAAATAGATAAGATCTTATAGTTATTAGATACACCTTCAGTTGCGAAACTAAAACTCGATGGGGTTTGGCTTAAATGTACTACTGGGACATTATTGCTTTTTTTTAAAATCGGTAACTGGTGCAAATAAGAAATGTTATTGTTGTTCAATTTATTTTACAATGTTACCATTTATTTGCGAGCGATAAAATTTAGAATAGATTTTATGAAGTAATGTTTACATACACCATTTACTATTTGAATAAAATCAAAATAGAATATTTAACTACCTAGCGTTTTCGTAGACACTCTTTGTATCTTCACAATTCTTTGACAAATAACAATAATGCATCCACATAACAACTTTGACCTATTACTCTAAATGACCTCCAGCTTGCAATTTAATATAAAATTCAAGCACTTATATACAAATTATATCCACAGTAATATCATCCTATAATAACATAATCCACACAGTTTCATACAATATCATAAGTAAGCAAATAGCGTCTTTCCTGCATTACAATTGAGGCCATTATATTTCAATTTAATACTCAGCAGCTATATAGCAGACCACACATGATCTTCACACAAGCTGTCTACAGTCAGATATACTTTTATGAAACCTTTACCCATCCAAAACAATTTGAATCTAGCCCCGTGACCAGTTAAGTTCAGAGTCACAACATATTAAAATTTACAAGAATGATCGACGTAACTCCGAGTTAATACTCAATGGTAATGGCGGACTCATAAAACAGAAATATCAGTTGAATACAGGGTTCTAATTAAAGTTTCCCCAAGTTTACTACCACCAGGACATTTGTGATAGTTGACACTTAAATTCCAACTTGTGTTGTTACATCATTAGAGCCTATAAGCCCTCTAACACACGGACGGGGCGGTTACGGGGACGCCATATTGGCGTCTGTTGAGAACAATGTCAAACGTCAGTCATTTTGAATCTGTGGTGTTCGAGTGACGTTTTGCGGCAGAGAACGTCAGTTTGAATAGCGCTTGATGTCATATATGACGTTGATTTGTCTGGGCTGATGACTTTAGTGATCTAATAATTTAATCTAATATTTTTATTTTATTTATTTATAGTCTCACACCTGTATCCCCGAAGGGGTAGGCAGACATATCGCCCACATATCGCCATGAATTTTTAGGTCCTACGTAATAGGGGGTAACCGAATCTAATATTTTATGAGATGTAGTAGAGCCTTGCTGATTTCAGCATGAATGGGCCGGCTCGACCGGGGAAGTACTACCCTCTCACAGAAAATCGACGTAAAGTAACAGTACCTAAACTGCTGCGTTTCGTTCGGTGAGTGACAGTGCCGGAGGCCCTATCTCCTATTCTTTCTCCCTCATCCCACTCCTCATCCTATCCCTTTTCCCAACCCAAAGGGGTGGCAACGCACTTGTGACTCCTGTGTAATTGCTTACCATCAGGCAATCCGTCTGCTCGTTTGCCGCCTATTAGCATAAAAAAATGCCGCTAAAACCCAATATTAAAAATGCGTAAGAAGTAGTGAATTCAATTCTTGTCATAAAATCTAGGAGAGTACAAATTACTATGAAATATACCAATGTGTTTCAGCATACAAGTGTGAAGATTAGGTACCGACGTCTGTTATCAAAATATAAACCAATGTTAACCATTTAAAATCCTCCAATTGTACTTACATGCCTTAACTAAATGATGATCTAATCATTTAGTTAAGGCGTGACCTATTATAATTACAGTGCTGTTCTCAATTAAAACGAATCGCTTTTAGGAGTGTGAAGTGATTAACAACGATTCACACATCTATTATATTTAGAATTCTTGCGTTACTGACTGACATCCTACAGCCGAAAATATTGGGCGGACGAAACTGAAATTTGGCATGTATGTTCCGCGGGAATCAAAGGGGATTTTCCGGAATTCCTACGGGATCTAACAGAAATAGTTATATTAAAGAAAGTGTGCGGGCGTAGCTGCAGGAATCCTCTAGAAAACATATAAACGAAAAGTTTATTGAAAATGGAGCTAATAATATCTAATAGCTCCTAAATCATGAAATATACTCGTAGCTATCACTTTGGGTTGCGGCGGTCAGACGACTGTCGCATGTCAAACCTAATCTGCAGGCCTATTCAGAATCTCACGACAACTAATCGAATCGTATGTCATTGGTATCTACCGTAATCCAATCTTATTGATTCCGATAACACATTATGGTGCGTTTACTGAGTATGCTTGTATAGATAAATGTACACACGAAAGTACAAATTATTCAAATATAATTAGCTTTGTAAAGGACTATTTTGATAATTTATATTAAAATTAAAGCAAATTAAATGACATCAACATTATAAAAAAATATATGTATATTTATATAAATTAAAAATAAACACAACTATGTCATTGAATGCAACCTATGAACATTACTTACTTTGTAAACACTAACGAATAAAATGAGCGAAGATGTTTTTGTCAAATGTCATATGTGTAATGGCGCGCAATTAAGTACCTATTTGATTTTCATTCAATTCATTTATAAATATAATTATAGGTAAGTAAAAACGCCTTTTGGGAACTTGTGGGACGTATTGTACTTACTTGCTTGTTTAAAATTACACTTATATATCCCCGGTAAAAATAGTTCGAATAACAATCTGATGCTATTTAGCTCTCGATTATGTTTCCACAACAATTATCGGATTTTGCTGTCAACCTGCGTTATCGAAGCATTCTGAATAGCATTGACTTACGATAAGATACTAGTTATCGGGCGTTATGACATCACATTAGATTCGATATCTTTGACGTGATTTTAACATTCGAAACAGTTGTTCTGAATAGCAAACTGAAGTAATCGTACGATATGAAACCGAAACGTACGAAAACTGAGTTATCGTGACATTCTGAATCGACCTGCTGGTTAGACTAGTAAGCGGACCCTAGGTTTCAAGGTTGAAATCTTGGAGGCAACTCGAATAACGCTATAATGGTGATGGAGAGTATCTAGAATCGTGTTAAATATTTTGTCTTTTTTGATAGAATAAATGATAGAGACAGAAGCAACGAGAGAGAAGAAGAATTTATGCATCATAAAGCATTTGTCCTATCTGGTCTACTGGCACTGAGACGAAAGCGGCTAAGAATCCCCATGATATTACTAAATAGCGCACAGAAGAACAACAATCATGATAAAAAAATTGGTCTCGTGCTACACGTATACTGATATGACATACGGAAATTGGAATAATCATACTTTTTTGCTAATTACATGCCTTGATAGCCCAGACTCTTCAGCCAGAGCTCTTCAACACCTGTGTTCTGCTTAGTGGCCACGACCAGGGACCTAGTCCGAGTTTGCACTCGCCTTGAGTCGATCGTTGATGGGAACAATTTCTATACATTTTCAGATGCGCCCTGTAGCGGTCTACTTTTACTATTCACTAGGGACGATTTAAAAAAATGTATTGAATTTATTCCTATGAATTGCTGTGCAAACATAATTCGAAAAATAGTAATTATTTATTAAAGCGTCTAATGCCTCTTCGTATTTACCATGGCTTAACTTTGTTCCTACAGTACATAACTCTCAATAAAAGTATAGTTCTGTTCACAACAATTTGCTTAACCATATAATCGGTACCCACATCCGTGGAGACATTTTATTGGCGATAATGAACACTTATGCGATCATTAGCCGCCTCCAGCTATCTGAGTTCCGGCTAAGAACCAGTAATCAGTCAATAAACGCCAAGTATTTGACGACGATCTACAATGTTTGCGAGAAACTACATTATAATACTATAACATGATGAAATTAAATTGATGCAGCGTTTTTTAGCGCAACGTTCTGCGTTTTCATATTGTGTTCACAAAACCAAAGAATATTGTATATCTTAAATGTCACTCTATGACAATTGGCAATGGGCAATCACTTCCAGACAACCTTAGGGTGGACAGATATGATATAATATATTGTGTGAATGTGGTACAATATTAAAATAAACTTATTGCTTCCTTCATTATTGCGTAAAAAATAAATATAAATTTTAAATCACAAAGATCAATTAACACACAAAGAATACCCAGACTATTGTATGCGTGGTTTTAGCATTCAGCAATTTATTTATTTGTTTTATTTTGCTCTACAAAAATGTGGCACACACTGTACATTCTCCCTACTAGTCCGCCAAGGATGCTACAGAGAAAATTAGGCAGCATTCGAGATTTTTTTTATAAAATAATATTTCATTCTAGAAAATATTTTCATTCAGCTCCCAACGCATTTTATTGTCAAGAACAACCACAACTACAGCACCAACTGTGTGACAATTCTAAGCTGACGCTTAGAATTGTCAACCATAAAAGAATACCCAGGCGTATGTCAATCAATTAGCAGAACATAACTGTCTCCGGACGGACTAATTGTTCATAATGCATCGCCCCAGAGAACATCCCTCAACTGTCGATGAAGACTATCAGAAACAAATTAGGAAGAAAGACTCTATGAACACGATTTTTCAATGAAGGGACGATTTGTTTTTTCATGTCCCCGTAACAGAATGTTTTGTTTATTATTAGTATACACGTCTACAGGAACTTAATCAATACAAACTAGAAGATTTTGTGTCGTTGTCTAAAACCTTCAATAACCTGACAATATTTAAAGTTACAAAACCATTTCTCATGGCCATCTAAATGGCAAGCCATCTAGATTAGTTTTGTGACTAAAATTATATGTCTTTTGATATATTTATAACATACCTTTGCTTCCAGTATGGGTACCGGATAATGGCAATAACTGTAGGTACATGTTACATACTCCGGCCGTCTATATAAATTTAACTAATTTTTCTAGTCGTTTCAAATTACATTTTAAGTGTCAATAATACCTGAGATTCTAATAGCGCTTTATCGTATTTCTGCAACAAAGTTCCAGCTTTACTTAAACAAATAAACCAGTCTTTGCCATTTAAGCGCAGGCCACACCGCCAACTGACGGACGGAGTGGGCGAAGCGGACGACATCGTTTCACCTCTTTTCATACTTGGGTGTTAGTTGGCGGTGTGAACCCAAGTGGCCTGCGCTTAATAATTTCAGTTCATATAATACAAAAATATATAGACTTTGAATCTCCGTATTGCCTTTACCATAAGGGCACTAGCTTCAATTTTTTTGCCAAATTAGTGACGCCTGCCTACAACAGACGGAGTTAACAGATTAGCCAGTCATATGGGTATCAATGCAGAACATGAAAAGGAAACATTTTTATATTTCAAATTGCGACTGCGTTCAGATTTGACGGAGCATTATTCAACATGTCACAAAAATATAGTACTGCGGCGCTGCTACGATAGTATACGAAGGTAAAGGCCCAAAATACGGGACTGGTCGACCACTGCCTAATAAGATAAGCACTCCAAGAATCCTGAATCTTTTCAAAGGCTAGTCTTTTTGGAAAAGGTTATCCATTCCCAGTTTTATCTGGATAACTAACAACCATAAACCCAACGAGGTCTGAACTCAATACCAGATTAATTTAGCGTCAAAATGAAGTATTAAATTAGTAAACAAAGTTCAAGCAAATAATCAAACTGACTCAGCTTTGTACTTCCGAATAGTTCTTGGAGTTTATTCATCAACTCCCTAATTTCGCTATAATGAACATACGATTCGTTGAACTGACAGGTACGCAAGTTCTACGGATTTAATTTAGCTGGTTGACGCTAATCGACTTATAACATTTCATGAACGTGAACGCATTATTTGAATAATAATAATTTATTTCACTTTAAGGTTAACAATTTGATCACAATTGCTAAAATCAATTTCAGTGTACATAGCTAATATATTATATCGTTGACATCTGTACTAATGGGAAACATTGTATCACAGATGCTAGCGCCTTCCATTAATTGAACAAATAATGATGGTGTAGTTAGGAACTATAGATATAAAGATAACAATAAGGAAATAATTAAAATACTAAAATTGTAAAATCTAAGCATGCTAGAATATTGTATTTTCTTGATGTAAATGTGTGAATGTGAGTGACACTCCCAGTGTATGGTTGTACTAGTGAGAATGTAAATGTTTCTGTATATGAGTGTGTGTAATGTCAACTATGAATTAGGTTTCAGGAGATTCTCCGTCTGCCGATAATCCAAACTCAACAGCCAGCTCTGCAGGGCCGATTTGCATTTGTTTTTTGTAAGTGGATAGATGTAGGCACTCTTGTTGACGCAATTATATAGGCGACTAGCAATAACTCCAGAACTACGACCAGCGAGAGCAGATCTATGGCGCTCTATGTCACAAATACTGTCCTTTCTACGTTTGTCTATTGTTTTTTTAGGGGATAGAGGCATGCTTGCGCAATACAATTTGCCGCACGAAAAGCTGTCTCACGGTCAACAGCGAACATTCTTTATATAATGCTGTTGTAGAATATCTACGAGGTTTGCCTGAGATTACTTTGAGAATACCTCTTTGCGCTCTTTCTACCTTTAGCATATATGTAGCACATGCACCGCCCCAGACTGGAATGCAGTAGGTTAGGATTGACTCAGCTAAGGAAAAATAAACCAATTTTAGTGTTTCTGCATCTGCCGAGGATCTAAGTTTTTTCAATATAAATATGTATGAGTTTCCTTGTACGTGAAGTCATATTCTCAACATGTTTGTCCCAGCGAAGGTGAGCGTCAATATGGACGCCGAGATATTTCACAGTTGACGTTCGCTCAAGAACACTGCAGCTACAATTTGCACCTACAGCGTTACATGTGTGCGCCTTTAACTGCAGACTGTTAGATGGCTGGCCAGAATGGAAAAGAGAAAAAGCTCAGTATTTTGTTTTTGGAATGTTCACTGTCAGGAGATTGGTGGTAAGCCATGCCATGACTGTGGACAGTGCTTTCTCAGCTAGCAGGAAGGCAAGATCCCAAGTCTTTGCACTTACGATCAAAGCCGTGTCGTCCGCATACGTCACAATTTTACAACTTTCTAGTTGTAACAGACACAGGTCATTGATATAAATAAGAAAGAGCATTGAGAAAATTACGCTCCTCTTAGGAACACCATAAGAAATAGCTAAGCATCACTAATGTATCCGCTAACCTTCACACTTTGAGAGCGTTCACTAAGGTAACTTCGGAATAAATTAAGGGCGTTACCTCTTATTCCTATTGATTCCAATTTGTCTATAAGAAGGGGCACGGAGATGGCATCAAATGCCCTTGAAACATCTAAAATTATAGCTATTATCCTTAATTTCGAGTCAGTTAAGTTTACTACTGTGTCGGTTAAGTTCAAAACAGCGTCTTCTGTTGACTTTCCTTTAGTGAAGCCATATTGGTTTTGAGCAATTACATTAAAATGGTTAAGGTATGCAATTAGTTGCTCATTTATAAATTTTTCGAATATTTTAGACACCGTAGTTAATACCGAAATTGGACGATAATTTGCAACTTGGTTTCTGTCGCCTGCCTTATAGACATGATGAATCAAAGCCTTTTTGAAAACGGTGGGGAATACCCCCGAGTTTAAAGACAAATTAAATATATATTTAAGGGGAGTTATAATATATTGGCGTACAGATTTTAGAATAGGTTTTTTTTTATAGTATAGGAAGGCAAACGAACAAGCGGGTCACCTGATGGTAAGTAATCACCGCCGCCCATAGACACCTGCAATGCCCGAAGGATCACAAGTGCGTTGCTTACCTTTTAAAAATAAATATTCTCGCTTCCTGAAGATTCCAATGTCAAACTGGTTTGGAAATACCGCTGCAGGTAGCTGGTTCCACAGTTTGGCCGTACGAGGCTGGAAATGGCGTGTGAATCGTACGGTAGAAGTACGCCACTCATCAAGGTGGTGAGGGTGGAATTTTAGTTTGTGGCGAGTTGTACGGTGGTGAAATTCTGCAGCGGGTATCAGACCAAACAACTCCTCAGAACACTCCCCATGATATATACGATATACAATGCAGAGAGACGCAACATCTCTACGCAGGTCAAGATGGTCGAGCCGGTTTGTAAGGACCGTGTCATCGATGACTCGAGCCGCTCGACGTTGGATGCGGTCAAATGGAAGCAGTTGGTATTGTGGTGCCCCGGCCCAAAGATGGCAGCAGTACTCCATGTGGGGCTTAACTTAAGCTTTGTAAAGCATGAGACGCTGCAGCGATGTGAAGCATCTTCTTACTTTATTAAGGACACCCAGTTTTTTGGAGGCTAGTTTAGCCTTATCCTCCAGATGACCGCGAAATTGGACGTCTCGCGTTATCTCAACTCCGAGAATCCCTATGACCGGCTTAATATCATGGGAAGTGCTCTGAAATATTGAAGATTCGACAAAGGGGGTCTTTCTTGACAAGTGACCAGATTACGATGACTCCAATCGGAGACCAGGTCGAGTGTGGTTTCCGTTAAAGACACAATTTTGTTCCGACACTCAATGACTTGTGCCTGAGACATTTTAGCACTACCGGGGTACAGTGCGTCTACGGTGCTATCATCTGCATAGCAATGTATGTCAACTGGTTTGTAACATATCATTGATATGCAGAAGAAACAGTGTTGGCGATAGTACACAGCCCTGAGGGACACCAGCATTCACGGTCAGAGCATGAACCGTCAACTACGACTTTAATGCTACGCTCCGAAAGAAAGCTGGATACCCATTTGCACAAAGTATCAGGCAGCCCATAGGAAGAAAGTTTCGACAAAAGCGCCTTGTGCCAGACCCTGTCAAAGGCTTTCGCCATGTCCAAACTGACTGTTACGGCCTCCCCCTTGTTCTCAATTGCCTCCGCCTATCTATGGGTCAGGTACACTAAAAGATCACCAGTTGGCCTGCTGCGGCGAAAGCCGTACTGGCGATCGTTGATCAACTGGTGCTCCTCTAGATATCGCAGAAGCTGGTAGTTAATAATGGATTCCATTATCTTGGAGAACAAAGAGGTGATAACTATAGGCCTGTAGTTGCTTGGATCAGAGCGATCGCCCTTTTTGGGAATCGGGTGCACTGTAGCAGTCTTCCATGACGACGGAACAATGCCAGTCAAATACGAGTGCCGGAAAAGACGCGTCAAGACCGGAGCCAGCTCAGGAGCGCAAACTTTGAGCACAATGGGAGGAACACCATCTAGCCCACTCGACTTCTGAACGTCCAAGGAGAGGAGAGCTCTACGAACAGATTTAACGTGAAACTGAACGTCTGACATAGAGCCTTCAAACCGCGGGATGGTCGGCGGTAATTTACCTCCGTCGTGTAGAGTCGAGTTGGAGGCAAAAAGACACCCTAAACGATCGGCTTTGTCTTTTACATCATAGGCCAACGATTTGTCTTCCCTGCGCAGAGGTGGAAAGGAAGGCCGACAGAAGTCACCTTCAGCAGCTTTGGCAAGAGACCAAAAGCTCGTGTAGGTACCCGAGTGCATTCGAGCTAGTCTCTCGCCAATTCTACTAATATGTTCCGCTTTCGCTTTGGCCACAGCTCGATAGTTACCTGGTATTTGTACCTACGAGCGACGGGCATCGACAGTTACCTGGTATCAGTCCGGATGGGAAGTCAGCAGCAAGTCCAACAGTGAAGGCTTATGGTCTTCAACATCAGGAATTCGCGTTGGCGAAGGGATCACCTGTGTGAGACCATAGGCCAAAGCGAAGGCCACCACCCGCGTGGTCAGTCCTTTGGGAACCAAGCCATTCGACGTGGTGAGCATTAAAATCGCCCATTACGACAATTTCAGCGACAATTTCGTGGCAAATTAGTGCGGATATACCGTAGGTAGGTAGGTAGTTTCCAGGGTCAAAATAATAACATTTTATTTAGTCCGTATTTTAGATTATATAAAAATATTGGACACCTGTTTTTTCTTTTTTCGATTAAATAAAAAATAACAAAGATATAGCCCATTAAAGTTACGTGTGACGTCATCTAGTGCGAAAAAATGCAGCACGGCGTGACGTTATACGTAACTTTAATGAGCTATATATTGGTCATTTCTGGTGTAATTTACAAATAAAAAATACTTATCGCTTATTTTTGAATAATCTAAAGGACGGACTTATAAATTATTTTTGTCAACTAGTCTATTGTCTCGCAGACTTTTAATTATGCTATCTAGTTCGTCGTCGGTGATAGTAAGCAGTGACAGAGTTACCCATTTTATTTTTCAGTGGTGTATTAAAAGATACGTTGGTGTTAGTTTGTGTGTTTGCTTGAAGGTTTTCAGCCAGAGATTTGCCAATGCTACCGAAATAGTTATATTATAGGTACATTTAAGGAGGTTTTAGGTTCACCTTGTAACGTGAGCAACTCTGCGGAAGGGGAATTATGCTGATCCATAACGCTGATACATTTTATAGCTTCCCATGTTGCCTTTGAGTTACCTTTGGCCGCTTGTAACTGATTGCGCTCGTAATCCGTTTTCAGTTTTTTCAACAAATTATTGCAAAAGTTTCGGTAGCGTTTGTATGTGATTTGTAGTATAGCATTTTCAGGGTATTTTTTAGCCTTCAAGTGTAGGACATCTCTATTTAAGAGGCCAACTGTCATCCAGGGCTTGAGGATCTTTTTTCTACGTGAAAGTTTAGTTTGTTTACTATGACTTATTATTATATTAGAAATATTATGAATAAAAAAATCTGCTGCCTGGTTGGCGTCTTGTATTAAATATAGTGGTGAAAAATCAAATATAATTAAGTCAGAAATTACGGCTGGCAAATCTGTACGCTGGGAATAGAATTGTTGCTTACTTTTTAAATTTACCGAGTCTAGGCTAAGTAGAGTGGGAAGGTGGTCCGTTGTGTAATTATTCAGAACCAAGGTCACAGCGCGTCTGTGAGTTTTCAGTATAGCATGGTCTAGACATGAATTACCTCTGGTTGGAAAAAGGCGGGCGGGAAGAAGTCCATGCGTAGAGCAAATATTCAAATATTCCTCGGATTGGTGGTCAAGACATTCTCTGGTTCTATTGATGTTAATATCGCCCACAACTGCAACAGTTTTAAACATCCGTAACGAGCCCAGAAGGTTGTCAAGACCTGCCAGGAAACCGTTTAGGTTTCTATGTGACGGTGAGCGATATATGGCAACTATGGCAGCATTGTCTCCGCATGTACATACTAAACAGTTCGCGTCTGTAAGTGAGGTTTGTTTTACAGAGTGTTTTAGTTCGCTCTTAATATAAACACAAACACCTTCATTCTGGTTAGACGAGGTGGATTGGTAGCTGGAATAACCGACGAGAGTTGGTAAATTTATAGATTTGTCAAGCCAGCACTTCGACAGGAAAATTACATTACATGAAACATCCATAATTTTCAAAAGAATAGTCATCTCATCGAAGTTGCGATTTATGCTACGTATGTTCATGTGAAAGACATTTAGGCTATTGCGTTTTTTGAACACGTACTGCGAGCATAAGCTTGGTTTGCAGATTAACGACTTAGACACGCTAACGGATTCTAAATCATCAGATATTTTCATTAAGTTATCCACTGATCTGACTGATGAAATTGTAATGAGCTTAAAAATGTATCTGGAAATCACAGTTAAAAGTATACTCTTGTTGACGTGGTGTGGCAATGTAGTGTGATGAAGAATGTGTGTTGTTTCGTGTTGTGTATGTATGACTTTTAAATTTGACGTTCATAAGCGTCACCTTGTGACCTAGATGAATAAATGATTTTTGACTTTTTGACTTATGTATAGTGTAGGTTGCATGCTATAAATATTATCATGACATGTAAGAGAACAATCATGATAATTGTATTCAAAGACATAATAAAATATAATTATAAACATTTGATGGTATTATAAAATTATGTACAACTGTTGAAATAGTCATGCGAGGGGCTTTAGTTTATCGAGATCAGACTCAGCATGTACGCGAATAGCTGCCATTCCTTCCTTTTTTCGTAAATAAACTTTTCCATTTGTTGTCCAACAGTAGTCAACTCATTAGTTTTGGCGAAATTTCGGGCTGCATAAAATACTCGTCGGGTTTTATATGTGAGGGTTTCAGACACAAATATAGGCTTCGGGGGGCCACCAAGTTGCAGAGTGGAGGTGGATAGTTTGGCAAACCTGTTTTCTTTATTGTATAATTTATGTCTATTTAAAATCCTTTCTTTCATGATAGTTGTAGTGAAATCGACAATCAAAGGCTTTTCTGGTGAAGTTTTGGAAGACATACGATATATATCCTTGATCTCCTGATGTTCCACAGGAACCCTGATGGTTCTACCAACATCTAAAACGATTTGACATAGATCTTCCTTTCTTTCGTCCTTTTTAAAGGGAATGTTTCTAAATTCTAAACCAGATGAGACACTCCTTTTCTCCAACATATCTACTTTATCCTCTAACTGTTGAATATAAGCCCCGTTTTCCTTTCGCTCAATCTCTAAATTATCAAACCTCTTTTTTTTTAAGTCATCATACATTTGCGAGAAGAATGTTATAGAGTATGAGATACTCGAGTTTTGCTCCTTTATTTCTTTCACAGTCTCCATTAGCTTAATAAATTTCTTGTCTTGCTGTTGCTCGAAAACAGCAAACATCGCTTTCATTTCGATCATGCTGTCGTCACATTGTCCGTGCTTTCTTTTCACTCTTTGTGTAACATTCGGAGTCCCTTCGGTGGGTATTTTTGACCGATTAGAATCAAAACTTTTGTTTGGGGATGATGATCTTGCGGATGGCGGTGTATGTTTTAAGGACATATTCTCGGATGTATTTCTTGATATGAAAATAATTTAAAAATAAAATTCAAACAAAAAAGGGAGCAATAATTCACAGCTGATTATCGCCAGTCTAGAACCCTCGCCTCGCAATGAGGGATTTTCCGCTTTCTTAACAATAAAAAATTAACTATGCCAATGCGCTGGACGCGAACTCGAAACAGTTCAGTTATTCCGCCACGATTCTGCTATTTGGCCTCGAAGCTCGATAATCTCATGACAAAATAGCCATACATATCCAATTGCTTGAAATAGAAGAGCTTACTCCGCTCCTAGTACTTTGAGTATCGTACTTCAAATTGTTAGTAGAAATAAAGTTAGTATATTTTAATCACTCACTACTTCCGAGGTGCGTGTCTTTCCTCTCTAGCATTCATGAGCTTCGGTGTGGTGTTTATGTAGCTCTGGTACTGGTGGTTTAAAATTTGCCGGAAATTTCTGCTCCAACGGGATTTTCTTGATCCTTTGGGACTCTATGGTGCCTTCTCTTTCGTATTTCAATATGGCCGCTGAGGTAAGTGTAAATCTTCATAACATAGAGCAGGACAGTCTGATATTTCTAATACAAGTTAATTTAATTAATTTAAAATATTAAATTTCTAATTTCTGAGCAACTAGTTGTCCGTGTGGTGACGGATTAAGAATACGAATTGTCACTACCCCATATCATCCCATGGGTGTCGTAAGAGCCGACAGAGGGAGCATATTATGCAGAGAACAGCACTCTAAGAGAAGGAAAACTTGATACAAACCCTATACCAACCCGCTTGGCCAGCGTGGTATAGTAGGCCAACTCCTCCTTTCAAAGGAGAGGCCTAGTCCAGCAGTGGACTATTAAAGGCTGATGGTGATGATGATGATGATGAGCAACTAGTAACACGTCTGCTTAGGTACAGTGATAGGACGGAAGGGAGTGTGAATAATCTTGATTGTTCGTTTCGTGACTATTTTCAACGTGTGCAGGGTCACAAAAAGCAAACAACGAATTAAAAATGTATGTCAATTACTGTATAACATGTACTGACAACGAATTCTGAAATTAGGTTGACCTAAATAACTACGTCATGGTATCTTCCATTAGTAGTTAAGTGAAATCTGTTTTTGCTGCTTTGATTTGACAATTTTTTCATTAAAATCTGCTAAGCCGTGTTCGATTGAAAAATTACAACGCAGCTGCCTTGCGGCTCGCTTATTGCTTGCGTGATCCGCTCGAAAATTGCGCGTGTGCCGCGCGCGTGTTTTTCATGTTCGCGCGCCGTTTCAGCGTTACTCTATCTATGTTTCGTTGGCACGCATGATATACAATGCGTGTGAACAAAAGTATAGCTGCGCCCAAATGGCTCGCAATCTACAGTCATTCAGTACATGTAGAGGCCTTATACGCTTTTGTTTGAAAACACCTAACGATCAACTAGAATGATATCGCTACCAGGCTCGTAGCATTTCTTTTACAGTCAAGAGGCTTAAGCCTGTGTATGTATACCATATGGTTCCTTAGTTTTTGCAGAGCAAGCCTTATAAACAGATAAACCCCTGAATGAATTACGTCTGACCTAGGCTAGTGGTCTTCATCAAATAGGGTTTTCAAAATAATAAACAAATGAAATAAAGTAGGTATAATCATTTGTTTATTTGTACTCCTCACAAGTTCGATGCACTGAACTGTTCAACGTCTGATAAAATTATAAGAGGGCTTGTTTCTGAAGTATACAATAAGTAGTAGCATTATGAGAGGGGATTATTTATCGAAACAAAGAACCATCATGAATATAACCAAACGCAAATTATGTTTTCAAATTGTAAATAGTATAAAATACCGAAGGCTCACTTTGTCTGTATCAAAGTACGTGACCTAATCTGTTTCACGGCCGTGGGTAGAAGTAAGACTTGGCATTTACAAATTATGAAAACTATTCCCTATGCAGACGCCCTAATCTAACATTTTGAACAATTTCATGTAAACCGAATATCTTTCGCCCGTTCACATTTATGTAAGTTGTTCGGAGTTTAAACAATCTCTTGGAGGCATCTCAAATAGTTCTGTGCGGTATTTTTCTTATATCTTAAGTGTTTTATAGGTTATCGTATAGATAGCCGTCCGTTTATGATGTGAAAGTATAACCTCATAATATAAGCATTTCAATTGCCAGATGGCAATTTTATAAACGTGCCCTGCATTGCGTTCGTTCAATTATCGACATTTTTATCTCTGCATTCAGGTTACCTATACGTTTTTAATTGGCGCTTAAACAACATTTTGTGAATATTTCGAACGTAATCTTCCTCATTTACTAATGTTTAATTAGATGGAGTATTTTGTAACTGGGTAAAGTAAAGAGACGTCAATAGAAAATATTTACCATGGATACGATATCAAAATTGTGAATTCTAATACTGCTATAAATAAGACACAGACGGGTCGGTTCTCAGAAATGAAATGGCAAAAGTTCACTTGACTTAATGGCCGCAATTTCAAATATTAAAAGAAGAATGCCCATTTTTGACCTAAACATGTATAGAGATAAAACTTATTATAAAATTAAGGTTATTTTTTTAGTGTAATGATTTTACTAACAATTATATTTTATAGAAACCTAGGTAAAAAGAAAAGTTTTGGGTTGTAAAGATGTTCTAGAACTCGTGAACGCAACCTTATCAAAATATTTTTTATTCGCTGCATTGTTATATTATCTGTGCCCGATAATACTTCCTTGTTTAGCTACGTTCCATTTCACTAATACCACATCTTTGTCAACTGGTTTAGTCAAAACCTCGAGAAAACTTAATTTTATATAAATTGAATCAAGTTGTTAAAAGCTGATCATAAATAAATGTATTTTTTTATGTTAAAAGATATAAAAAGATAAATATAAATGTATTTCTGCCATTGAAAACATTGGATAAAGATGCAACGGAACGTTTTTGACGTAAAGACGCCGCCGGTGACATTGGACATGGGAGAATCTGTCAAATTAATACGAACTAATTTCGGTGTATTATGTAATTCCTAGGCCTTTACAAGAAAAACTGTCTTTACAGTATAATTTCTTGATCATAGAGCTACTTGTTTTCGTACATTATCTATATACGCAATAATTGTCGGCCGGTTGGCGGAGCGGGAGTGTAAGCGACTGCTACGTCGATGGTCGCGGGTTCGATTCCCGCTCAAGTCAAACATTTGTGTTAATTTAGTAAATAGTTCAAGCAAGCATTTAGCAACAAAAATGTGAGGTAGTTAATATTTAATACTGCAGGGAATTGTTTCACATTGTTTCACAATGAAAGGCAAATAAAATAGAAAGGTTAGATTTTTTAATCACAAACCTACATAGGTTCTACTTACAATGTTTCTCTTCCAAAAGTAGGCAACGAACTGAGCCTCCAGCTCACCACGCTACCTCTAAATAACGTTCACAACAACTTGACCGGAAACACGCTTTATGATTTATCACAAAATAGACAGAGTTATAAGTTTCAGTCTTAATAATAACTTGTGTTGGGCCGGAACATATCTGACGGAAGATCCGTCGCGTTTTATCGGTCGCGTAACGCCAATACATACAAATGTATAGAAAAACGTTCAACCATTCACACCTGACCGATAATCCGTTAGTACGTCGAGCGTACTAACGGATTATCCGTCGACGTCGCGCGCACCACGCACCACGTGAATTTTGACCTTTGAGTCAGGAGTATAAATGGAGATGGCAAATAGTAGGTACATATAGAAAATTACATTATTCATATATATTATTATATTATAAAAGGCAGCGATAGCCGAGTGGATATACCAACAGACTGCCATGCAGAGGGTATCAGGTTCGAATCCACGGCGCGCACCAATGACTTTTCGGAGTTATGTGCGTATTGAATTGTTAATTATCGCTTGTCCCGTGCCTCGGAGAGCACGTTAAGCCGTCGGTCCCGGTTGTCATGAAGATCTTTGACAGTCGTTATGTGGCGTCAGTACCTTCTAAATAAACTGACACTAGTCTAAACCATGGAATATCGCTATCCCTTCGGGTTGCGGAGGTCAGACAGGCAGTCGCTCTGTGGAAAAGCTAATATTCAGCCAAATCCGGTTAGACAAGAAAGCGGACCCCAGACTGAAACTGGGATAACGCTTAGAGAAAGATATATATTATTATATTTTACATTTTTATAGGCTATCACGGCTGTATCCCCGGAGGGGTAGGCAGAGGTGTCATATTACACCCACATTTCGCCATGTATTTTTTTATACACATATATACGAAATCGACATAAAGCCACCAAACATAGTGTTGTCTTGTTTTGTCTTATGGATATCTCTGTCAGAAAAAAGAGATAGCCATAGTTTACTGAATAAATTAATCATGACGATATTTTATTAGAAATGTCATTCGTGCCACTATCGCCATATTTTTCGCCAAGGTTTGTGGTACATCTGCTGTGAAATTGTTGTCTATCGAACATAATACTTTTGTTTTTGTGCATAAATATGTCTAAAAAACCGATATTGGCTCTCAGAGAATATTTTGTTACATGTTTCATACAAGGGTCGTCTTTCGCTTTGCCATGTTCGCCCACATTTGCATTATGGAATAAACTAATCTGGCAAAAGATTTAAACTAACAAAGGTAACTTACTACAAAAATGTATTATTCTCCTCTAACCGGCTCCATATCGATATCGATTACATTCTGAAGAACAACCCAAATGGCAGTGATTTTATTTGCCCAACGTTTCGTAGGTGTGCACGCTAATTTCGTAGGTGTGCACGCTAAATTCGTAGGTATTGGACATACCATATCCATGTCATTCCCAGATCGGTGATTCTAAGATCGAAAGATTCCAGGGCCGCCAGACCTTATTTTCTTAGAAACGAAATGTGTAGAATAATTATAGGGTTAGTATGTGCTATGAGTGTACGCATATTTTCTAGCTTGGATCGAGGGCCAATTTTTGGGTATGAGGTGCTAAAATTCCACGGGAACAATTTCCATACATACCTGTATAGAAAACATTTTGTGTCTTGCTCTGCAACTGTAGTCTGTAACCCTATTCCTATTCTTTATCATTTTTATAACTTTTGTGAAAAACCGTAACCAAATTGTATTATCGTCTTTTAGTTTTGAACCTCCATACCTAAATAGGATAAATATTCAAATAACGCTTGTTGGCTACTATAAAAAATCTTCGAAGTCCGACATATTTTTAATAGTTAAACTCGAATTGCAATATAAATAACTACAGGACTTCAGTGACTACATAACATCAGGGAACACGAAAAATGATTAGGTAAAAGAATATGACACTAAAATATTGAGCTGCCCTGAGTACGGCCCTGCACGAACAAACTTATATGTGTGCATAATAGCCACGCTTTCCGCGAATGTGTGCAGATACACTCGACGCATTTTCCGTCAGATGTGTACGGATTCATTTGACGGAATAAACGCGACCGAAGATACGTTCGACGCATCTTCGGTCAGATATGTTCCGCCCCTACCATAATTCATTAAACAATTTTAGAAACGTAACTTAGATTTTATTACAGTGTTTTATAAGTAATTATAGTAAAATAGTTTCATGAAATATTACAACCAACACGTTTAATCAATTAAATGTGCAGAGTTATAAGTTTCAGCCTTCATTATTCACAAGATGATTTTACAAAGCTCATTTTGATTTTATTACATTGTTTTAGAATAAAAGTGTCCTATAAAATATTCTCACAAAGTGACGTAATCAATACCATTATTGATTAAGTGTAAAGTTATTAGATTACATCTTAAATACACGAGAAACAATTAGAAGTAAATGATTGAGTAATGAACAAAGTAGATCAATTTGTTTTAAAATAACAAAATGAATCCTCGTAGCGACACGGCCATTCTGATGGGCGGTGCGTGCTCTGCATCGATGTTGTTCTTTCTGTAATAGAGATATAGATTGTTTGTGAGGCAAGGCACTTCCACAGTACACACAAGTCTAATAGTAAAAAGAATATCGTTACATTGTTTGTATTCACTGCTCACTTCACGTGACCACAGTAAGTAAATAAAGCATTACGGAAGTAACAAGTCTATCTGTAAGTATTTACTACTCATTTCACATGAAAACAGTATGAAGATCAATGGGCAAAACGTTATTACAGTTTACTGCTCATTCCACATGACTACAGTAAGATTGTTTTTTATAGGTAAGGACAGGTAGATGACAGGACGATGCTGTTTTAAAACAGAGGCCCTATAAGGATGGTAGATGATAGGTCGATGCTGTGCTCTGGGCGGTCTCGTACGCCGTGGTACACAGGGGACTATAATTCTTTCGGGATAGGTTTATAAATGGCTTATTGGACGGCTCCACACACCAATAGCATCTTTTCACATTTAAAACAAACGTTTTGGTAAGTAGTAGTCGTATTTATAGCAACTGTAGTTCATGTATAGCTAGATGTGTAGCTTCACGCCTGTATCCTCAAGGATAGGTAGGCTCATGTGAAATGCTCACTTAAACAGACATTGTTATAAGCACGTCATGAATGAATAATATGAAAGGATCTCACCGTTTCTCCGATGTAAGATGCCTGCTAGTCGTCTGCCTGCGTTGCAGACAGCGGTGAGTCTTCGGTAGTTGGCATGGTTGGCGCTGCAGGGATGTTTGAAGCGCCAGGTTGCTGATCATCTGTTAGCGACACGGCCGCCTCAACAGACCCACCGGGTTGAGGGGCCCGCCGCAGTTGGTCGTGTGCGACCTTGCGAGGACGTCCGTGGTGTGCCACGACCTTTTTCACGAGGTAGCGATCGATCAACTTTTGGGGGCCAAGGATAGCATCTTGTCTCTCAAACTTAAGGATGTTATCTTCTTAGTGATAACCGGGGACGTAGTCACCGTTATGTAGCGCATCTATGATAGCCCTTAACTGGTTATTGCGTCGTTGTTCGATGATCACCCAGTCTGGGTTATATTGTTTATGACGTTGACAGTCAGAAGATCGGGGTTTCAGCTGAAGTAATCTGCATACTGCATCCACTCGCCCTTCCTGTACTCTATATCAAATTCGAAATTTTGTAGATACGCCCACCACCGATGGATGCGGGGTAACAGGTCCTTCTTGTTCTTTGATGCTTTAAGAGCGTTACAGTCTGTATTCACCTTAAGTTGCCGCCCGTATAGGAAATGCTTGATCGCTCTGACCACTGCCAATGTCTCGAGCTCGTACTAGTGATATCTGCTTTTAATGTCAGTCGTACGCATGCTAAAGTAGGCAACCATGTGCTGGCGTCCATTAATGATTTGAACAAGTATCGCTCCAAAACCGAGACTACTCGCATCAGTACATAAATAATTCAACGAGTTTCCCTTCTTGGAATATGGTGAGTACCGGAGTGGATGTTAAGTGGTGTATGTGGTGTGTTTGGTTATTATCTTTTGACGTGCCTCTTCATGAACGTGAGTCCATTGCCATTTAGCCCCTTGTTTAGTAAATTCGTATAAGGGTGCCATAGTTCGTGAAAAATTAGGGATAAAGCGACGCGATCCCGCGAGACCATTAAATTGACGAACTTGCTTTACGGTAGTCGGTACGGGAGCTTTCACTAAGGCTTTTACCTTTTTAGGACTGGGACGTACTTGACCGTTTTCTACAATGCATGACGCGGAATGGGGCACATAAGGTAGCATTACTTTGGGTCACTCAGCCCGGTTCCATTTAATAAATTTGCATCTATCAATACGTCCGGCGTCATTTCTTAATTTGGTAAGACATAAAATTCAACCTCTACGTTAATTTCGTCAATTATACACACCGCAGTCAAAATTCTAGTGGACACTACAGGAAACGGACCTACACCGCGTAAATAGCTCACTACTTGGCGTTGTATTTCTCGTAGCCTGTTTGCGATAGATTCGCGCATCACTGAGCACTCAGCTCCGCTATCGAACACCGTATCAATTGTTATCTCGCCTACTCTCATACGCATAGTATTCAAAGGAGATATATTATTTACGATCGAATTAACGTTAGAAGTTATCTGTTTTTCTCGACGAAAGCACGTATCAAACGTATGACCCGTTTTAGAACAAAATGAACAGTACCTGTTATCTTTCTGATTTGTTGTCGCTGAAGCGTTAGAGGTTTTCTCGGTTGCGTGTTTAACCGGGTCTGCTGGCGTATTTTTATAACGACAATCATGTGAAGAGTGGCCTGATTGTTTACAAAAACTACAGTACAGTACGTTCCGATTATCGATGGCGTATTTTAAACGTTTTCATGGAAAATTACTAGAAGTTTGGGCATTTGGTCTCTTAGCGCGAACTGATGAGGCAACAGAAAGTCTGCTGGAGTATTTTTATAACGACAATCATGTGAAGAGTGGCCCGATTGTTTACAAAAACTACAGTACAGTACGTTCCGATATTGATGGTCTATTTTAAATGTTTTGATTGAAAATTACTAGAAGTTTGGGCATTTGGTCTCTTTGCGCAAATGGATGAGGCAACAGAAATCAATTCAGGCACTGAGATGGCTCTGGAGTTCATCAATTCAATTCTAAGGCGTTCGTCACTCACAATTCCTATCGCCGCTTCCACCGCATCATTATCGTCGAGCTTATCTCGAGTAACGCGTCTCCACAAAATCCATGCTTTGGACAGAAACTCCGCAATGTTTAGAGACTGTTTATAATTATGTTCCCTGAACTTCAACACATCCCTTAAGTAGCGGCTTTCAGGTTCAAACGTAGTTATAATATTTTGCCGCAATTTGTCCCACGAGGACGTTGTGACGAGCCATTTGTCGGCCCACATCCTTTAGTAAGCTAGTCACTTTCATCCTAATGTCATAGTCACTTAAATTATAATTCGTTTTTGATTGAAAATTACTAGAAGTTTGGGCATTTGGTCTCTTTGCGCAAATGGATGAGGCAACATAAATCATTTCAGGCACTGAGATGGCTCTGGAGTTCATCAATTCAATTCTAAGGCGTTCGTCACTCACACTTCCTATCGCCGCTTCCACCGCATCATTATCGTCGAGCTTATCTCGAGTAACGCGTCTCCACAAAATCCATGCTTGGACAAAAACTCCGCAATGTTTAGAGACTGTTTATAATAATGTTCCCTGAACTTCAACACATCCCTTAAGTAGCGGCTTTCAGGTTCAAACGTAGTTATAATATTTTGCCGCAATTCGTCCCACGAGGACGTTGTGACGAGCCATTTGTCGGCCCACATCCTTTAGTAAGCTAGTCACTTTCATCCTAATGTCATAGTCACTTAAATTATAATTCGTTTTAGCTGAAGAAATTTATGATCACACCATTCGCGGACACCGACGTTACCGTCGGAGTCAGATGAGGGTAGGAACACGTCAGTGATTTTGACCTTCTCATTTTGCTTCGATAGGCGTCCACGCATATTTTGCATCATCTTGATCATATTAAAATAAAATTCGGGTGGTACATTACCCTGAACGCCCATTTGTAGCTGCGTCGCGTTGGTAGACATGCTTAGTCCTGGATCGTTCAGCGCAGATGCGGGGCACGTTGTCTCGCCTGGTACCTCCTCTGCATCCCGTCCTTGCGTATCCATCGTGACGAGTAGAATTGCTCGTTGAACGTGGAGAGTATCTGAAAAATAAAATAACAGCGAACAGAAAATGTAGGTAGACACAATCTCACTTCTGATGTCGAATATCAATTAAGAGTTACCTTTTTAAAAATAAGCAGATCCACAGACCCTATTAGATCATCGGCTCTGCTACATCTGATACTTAGTCAATATTCTATTTAATTTATTAAATAGTTCAAGCAAGCATTTAGCAACAAAAATGTGAGGTAGTTAATATTTAATACTGCAGAGAATTGTTTCACAATGAAAGGCAAATAAAATATAATAATATAAGATTTTTTAATCACAAACCGACATAGGTTCTACTTACAATGTTTCTCTTCCAAAAGTCGGCAACGAACTGAGCAGGGCCGTGAAAGCTCCCTACATGGGTAAATTTCATATAAATCAGCACCATCTACCAATGATTGTAAGAACTAACGAAAAAGCAACAACTGAACGGTAATTTCGCAAACTTTCTTAAGATCTCCGTGGCGCAGTGGATAGCGTGTTGGGCTCATATCTGAGAAGTCCGTGGATCGAACCCACGCTTACCACGAACTACATTTTGTGATTTTTATATTTTTTTACTTTTAAATTGCATATTTTACATAACAGTTGTCATTTACTTATTTATTAACACCAAAATTAAACATTTATTTTATTCTGAAAAATGAATCCACTACTAACGCCATCTATACGATCGAATAAAAATACAATTGATTTGTACGCCATCTAGAGTCGAGGTCAGTCGAGGATGCCTATTGAGCTTCAATTTCGAACTGAGAGTTGCGCATCTATACCAGTATAAATGTATAATCTATGGAACTGAGCCTCCAGCTCACCACGCTACCTCTAAATAACGTTCACAACAACTTGACCGGAAACACGCTTTATGATATATAACAAAATAGACAGAGTTATAAGTTTCAGTCTTAATAATAAGTTTTACACTCCATAATTCATTAAAAAAATTTATAAACGTAATTTAGATTTTATTACACTGTTTTATGAGTAATTATAGTAAAAGTGTTTCATGAAATATTACAACAAACACGTGTAATCAATTAAATGTGCAGAGTTATAAGTTTTCAATATTCACAAGATGATTTTACAAACCTAATTTTGATTTTATTACATTGTTTTAGAATAAATGTGTCCTATAAAATATTCTTACAAAGTGACGTAATCAATAGCATTGTCGATTAAGAGTAAAGTTATTAGCATGTTATTAGATTACATCAAAAATACACGAGAAACAATTAGAAGTAAATCATTGAGTAATTAACAAAATAGATCAATTTGTTTTAAAATAACAAAATGAATCCTCGTGGCGACATATATATGTATGTTTAGCCATTATCTAGTACCTATAGTACAAGGTCTGTGTGGGACTGGATGGTGTTGTGTGAATGTGGTAGAAAAAAAAATCATTATCAGGTCATTCAATGTATGAGAAGTGGCCATTGTTCTTTGCGTTTGTACTTTTATGGTAAGCCGCTAGTAATCGCAAAATACATTTAGATTTCAAGGAGTTTTAGGCAAATCTGTGCTATGTTGAAAGTTGAAATTTATATATTATGCTAATCTCCATTGAATTTAGAACTTGCCTAAAAAAATCAAGAGGTATTATTACTTTGTGGAAATTCTCAGCTTGTTATAAATCTTTCAAGAAAATAATTTATTTAGTCAGTTGGGGGTATGTCTTTTTGTTTTAATTTACGAAATCTATGAGTACCTATAATACTAGGGCATAAAAAATTTTACTTGCTTATGATTAACAAGGGAGGTAATCAGCATCTATCATACGAGAATTCGCTACATCGCGTATAAAGTGGAACACTAAGTATTTCGCAGTTCGCAGTATTTCGCAGTTCGCAGTATTTCGCAGACGACATCGTAGTCATGGCTGAGACCATGGAAGACCTAGGCAAAATGCTCGATGGCCTCTGTAGAGTCTCCCAACAAGTAGGTCTTAAGATGAACATGGACAAGACGAAAATCGTGTCGAACGTCCATGTTGTACCTGCTCCTATTCAGGTTGGGAACTCTACGCTCGAAGTTGTCGACAAGTATATCTACCTGGGACAAGTAGTCCAATTAGGTAGGTCCAACTTCGAGAAGGAGGTCAATCGTCGAATCCAACTTGGTTGGGCAGCGTTCGGGAAGCTACGACATATATTCTCGTCCGATATCCCGCAATGTCTCAAGACGAAAGTCTTTGACCAGTGTGTGTTGCCAGTGATGACTTACGGATCAGAGACGTGGTCGCTCACTATGGGCCTTATCAGAAAGCTCAAGGTCACTCAGAGGGCGATGGAGAGAGCTATGCTTGGAGTTTCCCTGCGAGATCGAATCAGAAATGAGGAGAACCGCAGTAGAACCAAAGTCGCCGACATAGCTCTCCGGATAGCCAAGCTGAAGTGGCAGTGGGCAGGGCACATAGCTCGAAGAACCGATGGCCGTTGGGGCAGAAAGGTTCTGGAGTGGCGGCCACGTACCGGACGACGCAGCAGAGGTAGGCCCCCCGCAAGGTGGACCGACGGTCTCGTCAAGATCGCGGGAGGCGGTTGGATGCGGGCGGCTCAAGACCGGTCTGTGTGGAGAACCTTGGGGGAGGCCTTTGTCCAGCAGTGGATGTCGTTTGGCTGATATGTCGATGAAGTATTTGAACTCTTAAAAACTTAACGCTTATTTCAAAAGACTTTCTTGTACAAAAAAATAATTATCAAAATAAATATGTAGGTAACTCATCAGCGCCTGTTGGCTGAGATTCGGGATAAAGTTTTTACTACTGCCGATTGTATTAATCGACCATCTTTTTTACTAGGATTTATGACAATACCTCGCAAACTATGTACCTTTTTTTATAAAATGGTAGTCAACCAGTGGTATTTTGATAAGTATCCACTTACTACAGAAAAGCCTGGAGTACAGTTAAATAGTTGAGCAAGTATTATAATTGCCAAACTTGTAATGACCTCATGGACGATTAAACCTTTAGTTGCAAATGTAATACGAAACTTATCTCATTAAAGTTAAAAGGGTTAGTCTCACTTTGGACCGACAACGTATTTATGGAGAGTCGTTATTGATTACTAAAGTGACAATTTCTCAAATAGCTCGTTAATTTGTATCAGGTAAGGCTAAACTAGCCTTCAAAAACTGGGTGTCCTCAATAAAGCAAGAAAATGCTTCACATCGATGCAGCGCCTCTTGCTTTACAAACCTCAAGTTAGGCCCACATGGACTACTGCTGCCATCTTTGGGCCGGGGCACAACAATACCAACTGCTTCCATTTGCCCGCGTCCAATGTCAAGCGGCTCGAGTCATCGACGACGCGGTCCATACAAACCGGCTCGACCATCATGACCTGCGTAGAGATGTTGCGTCTCTAAGGGGGAGTGTTCTGAGGAGTTGCTTGGTCTGATACCCGCTGCAAAATTTCACCAACGTACAACTCGCCACAAATTAAAATTCCACCCTCACCACCTTGATGAGTGGTGTTCTTCTACCGTACGATTCACACGCTATTTCCTGCCTCGTGCGACCACATCCCTTTTTAAAAGGTAGGCAATGCACTTGCAATCCTTCGAGCATTGCAGGTGTCTATGGGCGGCGGTGATTACTTACAATCAGGTGACCCGCTTGTTCGTTTGTCTTCTTATGCTATATAAAAAAAACTGTGAGTCAACTTTTGCAAGTACAATAAGAACCACTTTCTGTCATCATGCGTATTGAATGTTGTTTGTTGGTTTAGACACGATGAAATAACTACGATTACCCTTAGGTTCTGTCAAATCTTGTTGCACTATAAAATTAATCCCGGGCTATAAGGCTAAAGACCTGGATACAACCAGGATAACCCATATTTTAAGAATATACGTAGACTTTCGTAATCACAAATCACATAAATAACATCTATACAATACATATAAAATGTAATCCACGCCGCGTACTGTCTGTCTGTATGAACACGATAAACTCAAGAATTACCTAGACTTTGTACGGGTTTCACCAATAGATAGCGTAGTTGAGGCAGAGTCGCAGGCCAAATCTAGTGTATAATAAACATATATTGCAAAATTTACCAATACCTGATAACATACTCCTTACGCATGGTTGACAACGTCAACAGGCTTATCATGTATTTATACTAATCCAACGTATTTGCCTAAATAATATCCAAACCGACGTGAATTGCACAATTCGATTTATGTAAATTTGTTTCACCTGTTGCTGTCGAAATCTACCTCAATCATTACTAGTCAATAAATTGTACAAATGTGAACGTTATGAATCTTTGTCTTCCGCATCAACGGGGAGTCCGGATCCAGCAACTGAGACTGCGGGCCCATACACCGTATCCATCAAGTAGGTACTTATATTTATTTATTTATTAACTTTATATACACACATAGCGTATAAAGGCTTAATGCCTTAGGCATTTTCTGCCAGTCTACCTTAGAGTGGTGCAAAGATTAATAGTAGGTGTATTGTAAAAAGCGGAGTTTGTCTTAAACATATATTAAATAGATATGATTATATCTACTATGCACTTACAAGATAAAGCTGCTATAGTACCCGTCACGAGCCGCTGCACATTTTGTAAAACTTCTACTAAGGGCCGTGATATATAAGGATAAATTCACTCAACAACGAATAATCCCAAAGCTTATAAAAGTAATACACGTATCAAAGGAAACTAACTTCATTGCAGGATGATTCAATTGATCGTGACTTCAGCGATAAATATGCTGTCATTTTCTTTGATGTCTTTTAGATTAGCCTCATAGCCTTAATAACCAAATCTGTGACTTAAATGAAACTAATAATTACTTTAAATTCATTACCTAACAGTAAGTATTAAATACGGAATTGGGCGAATAGCGGAATAATTTAATGTTGACATCGCCTTTACGCTATTTCAAAAGATTCTAGTTTGATCCTCGCTGAGGATAGAAAATTCCGCAAATATATATTCTATGTGTACAATAAAATCAAAAAGATATTCTCAGTTTACTTAAAAAAGGTAAATTTTTTACTGCGACTTTGTTTCAGAAGATGGACACAAAGAAATGCCACTGGTATAAAAGGTGCTTACATACTAACCTGTACCTGTACCATGTTAGATCACGGTACTTCCGCATTCATTCCCTATCAGAATGGCCACAGCGAGCAATCAGTTCAGAAATCTTTCGTTTATTCATACCATTACACCCCGCGAACTATGTCTTGCCTTTAATGTATCTCGCGGTTATCCAATCTCTGAAAATTTCGGGTTCGACGTTCGTAATGTATAAAAATACTGCCGAAAATTGTAGGCGATTCCCAATGCGACTGCATTAATTTTTTATCAATGCTTCACAGTAACTTTTGATGTTAATGAACTGATTTTGTTGAATTGAATAATTCAATAGAATAATATAATCGACAAAGGGGTAACAAGAGGAAACCGGCCTGAATGCACAGAATTCATTAATAATTAACACTAATTGAAAAGGTTTTGTTACAACTTCGCTCGCATTTCTAGTACCTACTAATCAGCTGCAGCACAATAAAAATATCAAGAATCAAATCGTTTTAACAAAGATACCTAAATTTCAGACGGTGCCGACAACCTAACCCATAAAATTGATTAATAGTATACATATTAAGCGGCGGTAGCCCAGTGGTGTACGTAACGGACTGCCGAGACGATGGTCTCGGGTTCGATCCCCAGGTACCTCGGGCACACACCTCTGACTTTTCGAAGTTATGTGTGTATTAAAAAAAAAAAAGTTAATTATCGCTCGCTTAATAATGTGCCCGGTAGATGGCAATAGGCTCGCCCCCTATTACATTGGGACCGAAACATATCTGGCGAAGTGTGGGTGTGTAAAACACCTCTGCCTACCCCTTCGGGGATAAAAGGCGTGAAGATATGTTATGTTTATATATGTTATATTAAGCGGCCAAACAAAGCTTAAGAAACAATTTTATTTACACTTCAACGATTAAAATCACAATCATCATTTTGAGTTTTCTTTTTAGACAGCGTTTAAAGGAACTAACTTTATATATAGAATTTATTTTTGGTAAAATGATTTTATACCAGGTCAACTACTACTTTTGCAATTATCCGCTTATTTCGTTGGTGTCTATAAAAATAACTGTCGAGATAGATCTCGACAGTAAAGAGTTAGGTTGCCTTCACATTGCGCGTCAGCGTCACCTCATTCTTTAAAAGACGAAAGCATTCTCAAAGAACGCTGGGCTGAAGCGACGCAGACGCGGCGATACCGCAGCGTCTACGTCGCGCTGACGACGCGCTGCGTTGACGCTGACAACCGACAAAGTTGAATAGAAATGTGAGGGCGGCCTTAGGCGTCGTGTTCATTCCAAGGTAAGGTTTCTTTGATAGCAGATGTATACATATTTATTTAGTAGCTATAACGCATAAAATGTACTCTTTTAGTAGTGTTATTTTATTTACTTCGGTAAGTGTGTGCTTTGGAAATTAAATTCAAATTTGAGACTTGCACGGACGGCCTGGTGGTTTAAAAAGCCGCCACGCCGCTTGCCACTGCGCAGAATGGTTTAATGACCACACGAGCCAACATTTCGTGTGATCCGTAAATGGGTGTATCGAGTCAAGACTCGAAAACAAACTAATCATCAAACATACAAAAAGTACACCCTTGGTTTACTTTGTTTCCGTTGGATGTATGGTTGTAAAGTCCTTTACGACACCGGCACCGGATTGTTTTAGTGCAGAGCTACGTTTCCTTAACCTCTAGATTTTTCCTTAACCTCTGCTTTCACTTTCTTTTCTTTATTGTTCCTCTTATTCTCACTCAACAACTATTTTCGGTTACGTGCCTCTATATCAGGTTTTATATAGCAATGCAAGGGTTTATAATTTATAGAGTGAGACACCGAGAATCGCTTCCATTTGTAAGTTACGATCGCAGTAACTGCTTACCATCAGAAAAAGATGCCAAGTGCTTAAGTACTGCCCGCATGCAATCAAATCAAAGTAAAATAAATAAAAAACTAGAGGACCCGTGCTGCACCACAGCATATTTTAATATTATAAAAAAGCTCTTACATATAGGTTTGATGAGTACATTTTAGCCTTATCTAATAAGTAAAAAGATGATATTCTTACCAAAAATATAATATCGTGGGTTCACGGGCAAAATGTATTAAGCGACATTTTTTAAACTTTACAGGAGAGCGTTTTAAAGTTTCAATTTTACGAAAAAAAATCGTTAAAAAAAAAGTATAAGGTTATTAACGAAAAAGCGACCGAAGTTGATTTCCATGACAAAAGTTGCATAATTGAGTATAGTTTTCATTTCTTTTAAGCTACTATTAATATAAATAAAAGTCGCTTGATACAATATTACCCCAGTTTACTTTTATTTAGAAACAGGCTAAATGATATAAGTGCCATAAACTTCACGTTACAGGTATAGGAAAAACGATTTAAGCGACACTCTGGTATTATTTTGTGTAAGGCTAAATATTTGAACAACCATTGAAATACTATAATAAAATCAGGCAAATCGGTTTAAGCAGTTGAAATATCATAATTAAAGTAGTTGCAGATTTAAATGATTTATGTAGCACTTTTCTCTAAAAGTAAATAGTTTGAAATAACAATTAATTTGTATGTGTAATTAGGATTGGCGGTTAGATCAACATTAATTTGGGCTATTGTTTATTTCCTACAAATGAAAAATCTACAGAAATTTTAAAATAAAACAAATACGTGTTTAAAATCAGACAAGTGATCGTTTTTATTATAAAAGTGGCACAAGGATTCACAATTTTCGCTATTTGAAAAATATTCAGATAACAAGCTGGTGATACCTAACAACAAAAAAGGCTTTTCTAAAAATAATAATAAAAATTAGGTAACAAAAACATCAATTCTAATTGAGAAAAACTAAATAACATCATTATCACACACATACAACTTTTGATTTTCCTCTCTTCATAAAAAATAATCAGGTACTAATATTAAAACCGAAAACTACTTCTATTTTCATTCTTCTGTCTCATCTTCTATGTCAGTATCTATCAATACGTCTTTAAAGAACATAACACACACATACAACTTTTGATTTTCGTCTCTTTATTAAAAATAATCAGGTACTAATACGGAAAATTTCGGGAATCAAGGAAGTGACACAACATTACTATTTAAAAATGTATTTATTGCTTTTCGAAGTATTCTCCGCGAAATTTGACACATTTTTCCATACGATGGAACCAATCATTGAAGCAACCATTCCATTCGGAAGTTGGGGTCTCTAAAATTGCCGTTTTGTAGGCGTCCACAGCTTCTTCAGGTGATGAAAATCTCTGTCCACTCAATTTATTCTTTATTTTAGGGAAAGTATAGAAATCATTAGGGCTTCGGTCGAAGCTGTACGGCAGGTGGTCTAATAATGTTATTAAATATGTTTTCTTAGTCTAAAAACTGTTTTGTTTTGTGCGCGGTGTGAGAACTCGCATTGTCGTGATGGAGGATGATGCAGCGGTTACAGTTCTCTTTACGGAGTTCAGAAACGACCTGTGGCAAACAAATGCTAGCATACCATTCTGCATTAACCGTTCTTTGTCCCTCAAGAGGAATATTCGTAACATGGCCGGTTTTGGAGACAAACTTGGCCACCATTTTTTTTTCAACACACGAAGTGTTTGGTTTTGAACGAAAAATTTTTGTTGGCTTTAACTCACACCCAAACTCGTGACTGGTTTTTTGTTTAGGGTTCGTACGCGTATATCCAGGATTCGTCACCTGATGTTGTAAACAGCATTTGAGGATCCTGCGTGGAATCTTTCGAGAGTTCTGACGCTCCAAGTAAGCCGCTTTTTGCTCTTCACAGAGCGAATGCGGTATCCATCGGGAAAACAACTTTTTTACACCTAATTGTTCATGCAAGATTATTTGACTCATGCCAATGTCTAAAGTTGCCTAAATTTCGCGGTATGTCACATGTAGATCTTCCTCAATCAGCTTACCCACAGCATCAACGTTTTCTTGGGTGACTGCAGTTTTAGGACGACCTTGACGGGGATCATCAGTGAGCTTGACACGTCAACGTTGAAATTCAGCAAACCAGCGATAAATTGTGGTTTTGGATAGGGCTTCATCACCAAATGCAGAAATCATCCGGTCAACACACTTTTTTTGTGTTAAACCACTTCGAAAGTCATAATAAATCATCGCTCTTGAATTTTCTCGAGTCGATTCCATTTTCTCAACGACTAAACAAGTTTGACAAAACCTTGTGACAAGACCGAGAAGCTTTTTTTTTTAATAAATGGTATTCGCTTTTTAAAACCAAGGAGTTTTCAATTAAAAAGATTTTAATATGACAGGAACAGTGGAAATATTCCATTCCCGATACTTTTAGTGTAGCCTATTTATTAAAAAAGGTTTTTTTCTCGTCATGACCTTATTTTCCTTACTTACCGCTTAAAACCTCCTAAATCCCCTCCTAAAGTCCGGTACATTCGTTGTTTCGGTCGCATGGATGTTAATAAAATCGTTCAGGATGCTTCATGATAAATTGGGACAGCATGTTTTCTGACTCCACTGTTGACGAAAAGGTATTTCTTTTTAATAGCTCGATTTGTCGTTTATACGATGTTCATGCCCCGGTGAGGCAGGTCAATCTGAGGCATCCTCCAGCACCCTGGCTTACGGTGGGTGTCCGTATGGCAATGCGCCGTAGGGATCGGGCGTTTAGGAAATATAAAAGGGACCGGTGAGAGGGGGAAAACTTTGCGCTATTCAAATCTGCAAAGAATCGGTGTAATCAAATGGTGCGAAATGCTAAATGCCGACACATTCTCAGCAATATCACTTCTTAATCGCCTGCCAATATCTGGAAGTTCCTTGGAACTCTTGGTATTGGCAAGCATCATCGGTGTGACTTCCGTCTGACACTTGGTTTGGATGGTATTAACCAATATTTCACCACTCTCACTCCATTGGATCACCAGACCAAGTGTCTGGCAGTCAACTATTTAATTAACTTACCCGACCTAGACATCTTCCAATCAACTTACAAAAAACAATCTTTCCAATTTTCTCCAAAGTCTTCGGATGATATCAAAAAGATAACCCTTTCCATTAAATCTAATGCCGCGGGACATGACAACATCAGCCGCCGTATGGTTTGACCATCTTGGACCAACTACTTCCGGTGATCTCCCACGTCATTAACTTTTCCCTTGAGTCTGGTTCCTTTCCGTCCTTGTGGGGCAAGGCCCACGTTATCCCTCTAGCCAAGACCACCAATCCTTCTCTTCCCAACCAGTTTCGACCCATATCCATACTCGTTCATGTCCATACTCGTTCACCTTTCACGGTGACTGAAGCACCGCGGGGGCACGCGCGTTATTCACAGTGACGTAAATCAAAGACTCTGGCGCCGAAACGATATGTCTTACCCGACAACGGATAAACGATTTATACAACATTTTGACTATCTTAACGAATATAGATTTCCTAATTCCAGTAGAGTAAAAATGTTTTAACTTCCACCACTTAGAATACAATATGTCTGATGAGACGAGTCTTTATTAATTTAGTTCAAGAAGAAGGATTTAACCGCCGAGTATAAAGAATTTTTATTACATATGAAAATGATTTAAGCGCCTGTGTTTATTAATATCAGATGCATGGTAAATGATTTAAGCGACACAAGGTATGGATTTCAGCAGCAGGCTAAATGTTTTAAGCGACATCAAGTATGAATTTCAGGTGCAAGCAAAATGCTTTAAGCGACGGTATGTATATATTTTAGGCGCAGGCAAGACGATTCAAACACCTTATCTTACCAAACTTATGCCGGGGAAAATAGCTCAAGTCAAAAACACTAAATATTTCGCCTGTATGAAGTCCATTTTTTCTTAAATTGTAAAAAAATGTTGTCGCTTCAATAAAAGCTACTCCGAACTGAGCTTATATTTACTATTGTTTTAAGCGCCAAAAAAGTGCTCAGATCAGCACGAAACCGAGTGCAAACGACGCAGAAAAATCCGGCGATTCCGAATATGTATATAACTCAATATCGGCCAGGATGTCGCTTAATACATTTTGCCCGTGAACCCTCGATATATCACAAAACTTATTTTCTCACAACATTGGCTTTGCGTTGCATTGTATCGTGAAATTTCCACCTTGGCATTACTGAATCGTTTGCCGCGCAATAGGGATATACATATTATATAATATGTATAACTGAACATTGACGAAAGAAAGTTCTTCAATATGACTGTGCTGCCCTACCATTCTTTCCATTAGGACACTGTAATGTCCTTCGTCCAGGTGCCCAGAAAATAGCAAGTTATGAACAATTTCGCCAGTACCATAGTCAGTAATCGTATTACTGTTTTCCAGTTGAACTCTGAATTGACAATCGAGATATAGCTCACTTACACTCTGAAGTTCAGCATGCCCTGCGTACTGTCCATTGGCACCCATCACACGTTTGTAATCTGTTGCATTTGTAATGGTCTGGCTATATGCTTCGTCCCCAACAGTCAAGTTACTATACATCCCACTTATTGACAATGTTATCAACAGTGGCCAAACGATTTTCATAATCTTTATTCTCACTTCCATATAAACAATAAGAAATTGCGCGGAATAAGCAATTACCATCACCAAGAATGGAAATCACTTGAAAATTGTTGATGGTAGAAATAATCAAATCTGAACCCGTTTCCACCCGTATTTTTTTAGCAGTAGGAAGACCATCCGGTACCAAAACTCCAACAGGGCCGTTGACTAAGATTATTTGTTCAAACTTTCTCTGAGCATTTTTCAATTTCCTTCCAAGAACCATCATTATAATTGAAAACACAACTACTCACAAAAAATACGTTATTAAATCAGAATTAAACTTAAGTAACTAACTTATGCTAACTTCACTTTTTTCTTTATCTGTCAATATATAAGTAAAAAAATAGGTTTTATTTCTGTTATCCAGCCAAATATTTCTGTGAGAAGCACGATTTATTTTGTTTTGTGTATGGGTGTGATTAATCCATCATAATTTAGAAATGTAATAATGACGTTTATAGTTTTGGTCAAAATTGTACTTTTGGTAGGAATGGTAGCTTTGGTAGCAATCGTAAGTAACATTGCTACCAAAACTACAATATATGCCAAAAACCCATTTCTACCAAAACTACTATTCCTACCGAAAATACTATTCCTATCAAAACTACTATTTGTACCAAAACTACTATTCGTACTAACACTATCATATCTACCATTTTTTTAAACTACCATTTCTACCAAAACCGCCGGTGCTGTCAAAAACCGGTAATTTAAAAACACAAAAAAATTCCTAACTTAAAACGTAAGGAAAAATCCTCAATATCAGAGATCAGTTCACCCAACATTAAGGGTTAACTGGTAACATTCGGGGAATATTACCTGCCATCAGCGATAATTCACTATAGTGATAATTTGACCAACATCGGGTATAATTTTACACACCACCACACTCACACCCATATGAAATTAAGGCAAGGTCACCAAGGAGGCATAACGTTTTATCCTGGCAGTTACCGCAAGGAACTTATTAGATGCCATAAAAATATTTTTGAATTAAGAACCGTCCATGTAGAGAGAAAGCAATGGAATCTTAAGAAATTTATAGGAAAATATTGAAAAATTTGTTCAATGTCCACACCTATCTTCCTTCAAACTTACCCAATTTAAATGAGCATACCATCAAATGAAAGAACTCTTTTCAGCGCGTGTTTTAGGCCTATAACGAAACGCCTACCTCAATGAGAACCAGATATATAGAAGCAGAAAGTCATTGACTACGGCTACGAAAACGTAAAAAATGTATGGGAGAAAACTGTTTTTGCATATAACTTGATGAATGTGCAAGTTAGGTAATTTCTAATGCTTGATGACAAATCTATGCAGCGAGAGCTTTCATTTAAAATAAAAATCATGCGAATCGGTTGGGTAGAACGGGCTGGCCGACTCGTATTATAAAACACAAATTCTTTTAATATATAGAAGATGTATACACGCTTAAAAAATACCAAACAACTTGACCTAAAAATCCTTACCTATCATCATCATCATTATTGTCGTGGCGTTATCCCGGTTGTATTCCATATTTTTCTAACATGCTCTTACCAGATTTTGATTTGAACGCATTTCCTAGGAATTTATATATGTATGTTTATCCTTGGTCTAGTATCCATAATACAAGCACAGCTCAGTTTGGGACTAAATGGTGTTGTGTGTATGTGTTAGATATATTATATTAAACAGTACTAGACTATTTTACACCCTTAGGGTGTGAATTTCGATAAATCTTCTTTTAGTGCTCTCCTATACCCAAAAGGAACATAACAGTTATAGATATCAAATTTCAGCTTCTTACGCCTAGAAGTTTTAGCTGTGCTTTGACTGTCAGTCAGTAACCCAAGAATTGTATATACATAATAATATTGGTATATTATCATTCACAGAATAGTTGCTTAACCACAGAGCAACTGTCGTCTGACCTCCGCAACCCAAAGGGCAGCAATATTCCATAAAATAACCCTCGCTTTCATAAGCGAGGGTTATTTTATGGAATATTCCATTCCATCCATTCCAACTTAATTGTCCGTGTGTCACACCTATTACATTTTTATTTCACAAACTTTTGTACCTAATAACATTTTAATGACTCGGACGTCTTTTCTAGTTTTTTTAAAGCCGTCGGCCATTTAAAATGGAGAGCGTAAAGAGTGACTAAACTGGACTAAACAAACTAAATTGAAATTAACCTGCTAGGGGGCGGCACTTTCCATTTGGAAGTAACAAACACTCATCAAGTTATAGGAATGTCATTGATTTCTAATTCAGTTTACTGTTTGTTGATTTGAAGCGTTTTCTTTGTTGTAGGCTAGTGCGGAGCCGTTTTATGTTGAACTTGTCTTTTAGGGGACGGTGCGAGGAGTGGTCCACTTAATTTGAGGTTCAAGGCTCAAACACGTATGAGAAGTAAAGCTCTTATTCAGACGAAATAAAGCATGAATATAGGTACAATGTGAGCGGTATAAGCTGTATACATCTTATCTATAGATTATTACTTTTTCTTGCAAAAAAGACTGAACGTAAAATTATTAATTTTGTATAATATAAGTATTAAGTAGGTACTAATTTTTGTCGCGGTAACACTCATGCAATCAAAGCTGCGAGCAGAAGCTATTACTTTTTAAGACAACTATTTACAAATTGATACACTCGAACCATAAACTCATTCTCATCAAAACTGTCGATTGCCAACAACATAAATCATAAGCGAAAATTTGAGTAAACCGCACTGTAAACCGTAAGAATACAATATCTGAATACTTAACGTAGCAGAGAGATTATGTGAAGGGCTAGATGTTAATACAAAAGTTGTGAAAGGGTCAGAGAGCTATCTGGGACGACCCCTATAACTCACAGGACTTAATAATATGACAAATTAGCGAGGACACCGAAACGTCAAGGAACGTCTCTATATGGAAGAAATGAGATTTAAGAGAGGGCTTAGGAAGATACGGTCAAAATTATGGTAGGAATATCCAGCGTTTAGTTTTCAGTTATTATGTGGATTATGTGTACTAGGTAAGAAAAAGATTTTTAGAGACCTTTTTATATTTATTTCTGCATTTTGACTGTTTACACTTGTACATTTGACAATTCTCTATTCCAAATTGTGCCAAATGGCTTTTTGTAGTTAATCAACCTTTTGAGCTGAAACGCTGAAACAAAGTCGTAGACATTTAATTTTCTTCATTAACAGTGGCCCTATATAAACTATCCCGCTGCTGGGTACATGTCTTATCTCACTATGAGTAGTGTAAGGTGATAGTCCACGCAAGCCAAGAACGTGTCTTTCGAGAACATTACAGAGAACTCTCATACATGCAGGTTTCCTCACAATGTTTTCCTTCACCGTTAAGCAAGCTGTAATAAACAATTTATTTCTAACTAACTTCGGAAAGTCATTAGTGCGCGCCGTGGATTCGAAGCCCTCTGCGTAGCAGTCTATCGGCACAGAACCACCTGTCGGTCTCTACACTTGGCGGCCGCCTTTTTCAATTTCCAATATCTTAAGAAATTCATTGCATCAGCATTATGTCTAATAAGGTATTTGGAAAATACCACGTTTAGTGCTTACGTTTTATGTAAATACAAATCTGGATATCTTTTGTCGCAGCGGCAGCGGTTCGACAGGCAGATCTGAAGATCGAGCTCAATGGTTTGCATTTAGAGAGGCATTTATTCAGCAGTGAACCACAAAAAGCTGATGATGGTGCTTATATTCATAATACAAATCAGCATAATTATGTTATGTGGATTTGCGTAATTATCCATTTGGCAAATTGTACATGTAATAATACTTATGTAAACTTCCTCCTTGTTTTTAAGATGGAAGGTTTGCCAATTTATTGCAAACGGCAAGTCAAGGTCGTTCGTCCCCCCCGTGGGATCTCCACCTTATCGTGGTGAGGGGGCTCAGTAACCTTGGCTTAGACACGCGCGGTGAAGCTGAGAGAGATCCCGGGAGTGGACACTCCGCGTGGGCTTGGAGGGGCCTGCACAGGATGCGTCCAGAGGTGCGGGTCCGGGGAACAGTTCTGTCTGTCCGTCGCAGTTGGGCGCGGTCGCGGGAGGAAAGGCGTGTCGGTATTGCGTTGCCGCGCGCCCTATCTCCCGCGACCAATTGGGGCGCAACATTGTTGCGTCGTGGTGGGCCACATAGGAAGAGGAGATGCGGTGTTGCCAGGTTGCCGTCCTCCCAATCCTTTGCGGCCGCTGGGTGTTTTGGTGGCAGAGCCCAACACCATCATCCGCCGCCAAAGGGGTTTTGTTCGGGGCCCGCCTGACCATCTGGTGGGCCAGTACCCGTCAGGACAGTGACGAATGCTTCAGCGATACCGGATCCTCCGACATACGGGTATATAAGGAACACGGGTTGGTTTTTAGTCAGTGAGAGTCTGTGTGAGTGTCGGTCCCCTTCACCCTTCCTCTAGGGGGGTGGAGGGACTCCATGAGGATTTTCCAAGTTATTCGTAATATACTTATGCCAACATGCATGTATACATTCAATTGTACTGCGAAAAACTACAACATGTACGACTGGGACACTTTTATATGGTTTCTATTTCTCATAATGCTGTTCCAGTAAAGAATCTTTGCAAGTGTAACAATATTTCTTTATCATTATTCCAGGAAGATAAACATAGTATAGTTTCGAGTAATTTTATTTCTCTTGTATTATTATATACATGGGAGATGGTATGCGAAAGGACCAAATAAATTTGAGAGCTAAAAGACATCAGATAAATGTAAATTGATTTTGAGAAGTTAGTATACAGGTATTTGTGATGGGCTACAAATAAAATAAGTAAAAAAGAAATTGGATATAAGTCCAAAGGTAAATAAAGTTTTTTAACTAACTTTGTATTTAGCACTGGAATAGATATTAGACTGTCTCATTGGTCCCGTGGGTTAAGTTTAATTTTACGGTTATGATAGGTATAACATTTTTAATATTCTATTCTTATCTTTAGCCCAAGGTGAGGTCAAAGGATAAATTACTCGCGTACTATTAGTTATAGTTGGAATATCTGATTCGTATTCTTTTTCATTTAAGAGACAATTAAAAGTGAAAGTGCTTTCACTTTCACTTTTAATTGTTTATAAAAACCTAAGAAAAAAGACAATAATTTGAAATTGATGGATGTATCTGAGGGTGAAATATCAAAAAATTACTATGAATGTTGAAACCCAATGAAAAATCGAAAATAGTAATGAAGAGAAACCTGAAAATAAAAATGATTCAGAAGATGACGAAGATAGAACGGATGCATCCTCAGATGAGAATTTACATGATAACCGAGCTAAAAAATATAGGCATGCTGAAAATGCAACGAAGATAAAACCGGCAAAGAAAAAGAGGGTCAAAAATAATGAAAGAGAAGAAACCAAAAGAAGTAAAATAGAAAATTGTTCGATAGAAAAGCAAAGAAAAGTATTTTATTCATCGTCTTCTGAAACAGATGATGAAACTGGTAACAGAAATGATATTTCTGAAGAAGAATTTTCGGATATTGATGAAAATAAATGCGTTGAATGCACAGAAAATTACTACAAAACAAAGTTTTCTGAAGACTGGATTCAATTTTCGGCTTGTTTAGGGTTTATAGGGTTACATGAGTTATGCACCATGTATGGAAGTTTCTGAAACAAATGTGGACTGAAAGCCAAGAGAGAAGCTGTTAGAAGCAGCAAAATTTAATTTTATTTTGTTTAATTATTTTTACGATGACGGTTAATTGAAAATACTGTTATGTTAATCATTAATGCAGAAGACTGTTTTTGTTTTTTTATTGATTTCAATTTTACAATTAAGTACAATGATTTAGATGTTAAAATGTTACTTTTTATTGAAAGCTTTTAAAGACTTCAAATCTTAGCTTACCATTGTGTTTTGTTGGTTAGTTATATGTTTTGATATATGTTGTTTTTATCTTGTTTTGTTTAAATTAATGGATGGATATATACTGGGGCATTTTAAATTACCCGGGGCATTTTATAATACAAGAGGGGCGTATGAGGTGATGTGTACCTGACAAAACGCACCACTCCATCTCAAAAAAATATTGAAATAAGTCTTTAACTAACGTTCCTATTATATTTAGCTTTTGTCGTTTTATTGTCAACTAACCAAATAACGTCCTAAAATAAGAGAAATTATTATATACATTATTATTTGAGTTTTATTGAACTTAAAAAAAGCGGGACGTATTACCAAGTTTTACCTAATATCTAAAACTTCGATGGCTAAAATATTTTGGTTTTTCAGCTTATTTCGTGATTTGTGATGATGAAAGGACAAAGCAAATGAAAGATCTAACGGCTTTTCAATGACGAATAAACCGTTGTCACGTGTTGAAAAGATTTTAATGTAATTTTTAATGGCGTGGAGGCTTACTACCATGCCATAAAAATTGCAGCCTAAGCTCCTGCATAATACTTATATTAGCATGGTATAACGCAGGCTTTTTCTAGGCGCACAAAACCGCGAACACGCGCAAACAATTAGACGTAAAAAATATTTCATAGTCACAAAGATAGTGTACAAAAACCACTCTACGTATAATGGAGACATTGTAGTTTGCTCCCTTCCTCGACGCACTGCACCTAGTTGGGAGAATCAGTTTATTTGTAAATAGTCCAAACAAGTTAGTTAAGAAGAGCTTTGTCAGTCGAAATTCGACCGAACATGAGCCGAGCGTTAATTACAACTCTGCACCCTGCCAAGCGGAATGATCGCCGCGTCTGGGTGAAAAATAGCGACCCATGCCACACACAATGATTACCATCTGTGATTCATAATGCAAAAGCCCCTTCCTCTGCAGCGATTCGCTTTATTAAAACATCTTCCTACTGAGATATCAACGTGTGGTAAAAAGAAATTACATATTTTTAGCCACAATAAAAAACATATAACAATGTAGTCTTAAAAAATTAAAGGCCAGGGTAAAAGGGTAAAATAATTGTGTGATAGTTGCAGTAAGCAATTTTCCAGTTTAGTATGTGCTAGGCAACTGCGATCCGACGTTGGTTATCAGCTTATCTCAGAGCTCATCACAGAGCTAAAACTAAAATATGGACAACTGTTAAAATACTACACTGATGAAATATAAGTTAACCTAACAAATGTACATATCTTGTAAGACCATTTAGAAGTAATTTTAATGACCACAAACATTTAAACACCTATAAATTATAAAAACTGTCTAAACTGACATAACTCAAGCTGCTATCTCTTGTCGTCACATTACGTTCCAGATAAGGCTATACAGAAAATACGTGTACCGTCTCATCAAATGAATCAAACCTGTACAATCTCGGTATTACAAAGCAATTGAATAGCTTTGCAACCAACAAGGCTTCACGTAAAAGCTTCTTATGGCACCGTCTTACAATTTGTTTCTATGTTCAAAGCATCATTATTTAATTTTATACCCGCCATACTTCGCCGAAGGAATAATGTCTCCGTCTATGTCAACTTAAACATAATTTTATCATGTCGTTATAAGGTTTCCAGGAAGCTCACCCGTCAATGGCAAGACTTTGATGTATTATTTCTGTTATTACCTTTGGAGAATTTATCGCAGGTACGAAGACTAATAAATGTACAGTATACTTTTGTTTATTTAATATCCTGTGACTGAGATTATATGATAAGGTACCGTATTTTGGTTGATATTGATGTTCTCGACATTATATTTGTAAGGAAAATAGAATTTCCTTTATCGTTAAGCAATGAGGCTTCATTATGTAATGTGGACTAAATATAGTTCAAGACAGCCTTTAGCGATCTGTATAAAATAATTTCACAGAGCATCAATTTCCTTGAACAAAATGCAGAACAAAATACAATACATACATACATACATAGACTCAAGACAAAATACAATAACATAAAACAAAACTTGTTTTAAATAAATTCAAATAAATACACAAAATAAGTCAGTTGTACCACTTATAAAAGCAATTTTTACAAACAATTGAAACAACAATTTATACAAGCAAATCCCGGACCACAGACTTAACCCCAGAAGACACATAAAACCGAATTCCACTGTCAACTAAATAAGTTGCTAACAAAAAATAAATTGAGTAATCATTAAAGCGCTTTAAAAACACTATAAAATAGTGCTCTCCTTCCTTAGAAGGTTGTTTATCAAGCACTTTGAATTACCGTTCAGTGTTTCGATTGTCTTTGAGCAACGCCGATGAGAAACAACGTGCCTCGAGTTTATGAGTTTTGCAGACAGATGCATTGCAAGACACTTAATTGAAATAGTATTTAATTTAAATTGGTGAATTGTGTTTATTGTGCGTATAGCTTTAACGGTGAGCTTTGACATGTTTTGTGTTTTATATTATTGTTCAGGGGCCAAGCTGTCGACCGGTCAAAATACTAAAGCTAATATCTAAAACAAGTTGTACGATTTTGTAGAACTCACACTCTGTCAGAATAACTTTCAGTTTTTATTATTATATCTATGGAGTTTGTATGAGTAGTGAGGTTTGAGACGATTCTAAATGGTGGGCTTTTACTAAATTCTGGAATACATATTTTAGTCCTTGTTTTGCAATAAGGCTCATCATAATACATCGAGATCAAAAACAGTACATTAGTAAAATAAAGCAGAGATAATGAAACCGAATCTCAAGTTAAACAAAATTATGACACCATTTTGAACCGATATTGACGCCAAAATTGGCATTTACGAAATATCAATTCGAAGGTTTCTATAACACTGTTAGTGGAGCGAGATGTTATCACAAATATTAAATTTATTTTCCATGTACCAGAATATCAATTATGGGTTTTTTATAATTGTATATCGATCTGATCAATATTCAGTGTTGGTGTCAATTAAATTACAGAATTGGCTGAATCTACATCTATTCATGCAATTAAGGGATGGCAAAATAACCATATAGATATCGGAGAGATATGGATTCAGTGCGTAATAGTCGAATAAGGGTGTTGCCGCGTGCCAATATATTTAAATGACACATCATGGATTGAAGACTCTATGGAGCGGTGGCGGGTAGCTAATAGGTATTGCTTGTAAAAACTGCTAGTTAACGTCGGCAACAACATGTATTTTTACTTAACAAATCTCCTACAAAACAAAGAGTCAATGTATTTAGTAACAATGTAGGTATGCTGTAAGGCGATACATATATCAATAATAAGTTGCCAAATAGTGTCAAGGAAGTTGACTGTATAAATGTTCTTAAAATTATATGAATCAATATTAAATGAATGTTTTTATGTTATTTAAGAAATTCCTAGACGACAAAAAACTCTGACATGCATGCTGTGATATTGTCAGTTGAATAATTTTCGTAAAACACGAGACATTAACAACAAAGATATATGATAAGACATTAACATTCTTATTCCAAATAATGGCAGATTATGGTTGAAAATTGTGAAAAACATTAAGGAGCTCTGTATACTGATATTCCGGCGGATAAATGACATAACATAACTTCATGCCTTTATCAGCGAAGGGGTAGGCAGAGGTGCATTATACACCCACACTTCGCCAGTTTATTATGTTTCGGTCCCAATGTAATATAGGAGGCGAGTCTATTGCCATCTACCGGGCACATTGTTAAGCAAGCGATAATTAACATTTTTAAAACACATATAACTTCGAAAAGTCAGATGTGCGTGCCCGCAGTGACTGGGGATCGAACCCGAGACCATCGTCTCAGTAGTCCGTTACATACACCACTGGGCTTACTTACAATGATTACTTACAATAATGAACAGAACAATGTCTACACATATTTACATCAGAATCACTTCATTAACTACCCCGGATATTCGGTTTCTGTGCCCACAACCAATAGCGTATGATATCTAATACCACCGGACACGTGACTCGAGTGAACACTCCTCTTTATGTAGTGTCATTGAAACTTAAGTGCAAACACTACAGAATGATTGTGTTTATTTTATATGACGGTTCGCGATTAAGATGTAAGATTTTCCCGCGGCTTTTCTCGTGATTCTTTATATTGGTTCATGTCTAGTTATTTTTATTGTTCTTTTTCACAGGATGTGTCTAGAAGCGGGCGGCTCAGGATCGGTTGTAGAGATCTATCTTGAACGTTGGAGAAGTTTTGACTAATATGATGATACATTTTATTGGTGACCAATAAAAATACCTACTGATAAACCATCATCATATTATGTTTATGCAACGGTAAAATACGTTACCAATGGTGTAATAATGCTTTCATGCTCTAGACTTAACAAGATAATAGTTAAATAATTTAGAGTCTTCTGCCAATCAATCAGCCATGAAGGCTTTCGATTTTCGCAGCATTTCCAATAAAACCAGCTTATTGATTTAGCTAAGGTATAATAGTTCCCGTTACCCTGGACCTTGTTCTGACGGACTTATTATTTTTAGGGTTCCTCGTACCTAAAAGGTAAAAAAACGACCCTATTACTAAGCCTCCGCTGTCTGTCTGTCTGTCTGTCTGTCTGTCACCAGGCTGTATCTCATAAACCGAGATAGCTGGAAATCTGAAATTTTCACAAATTATGTATTTCGGTTGCCGCTATAACAACAAATACTAAAAACAGAAAAATGAAAATATTAAGGGGGGTCTCATACAATAAACGTGTTTTTTTTTCGTATTTTGTGCTCAAAATTACTAACGGTAACAGGTAGACGCTTAAAATTTTCATAGAATATGTAGTTGTATATTACCTTTCAAAATAAATAATTAAATATAAAAAGTTAATAATAAAAGGGGTAATTTTTAAGCAATTTGTTACTCGATCTTAATACATACATACATACATAGACTCACGCCTGTTTCTTGCAGAGGCATATTAAACGCCCACTTTTTGCCAGTGTTTTGATCCCACGTAATAGGTGGCGAGCCTATTGCCGCTTATCGGGATATTTTGTTTGCCAGAGCCTCGTCCGTTGATCGGCAGGTGCACCACTTGCAGGTGAGGTTGGCTTGGGACCCTAAGTTCTTGATGGGAACCCTATGCACACTCAATCTTAATAAACAGGTAGAAACTTAAAAATATTTAAGTATACATACAACAAACGTGATTATCTCTTATAGATGATGGTACGGAACTCTTCATGCGCAAATCCGACTCGCACTTGCCGAATATTTAAGAATTCGGGAGGTCTACTGGCTGTCCTTCAACCTACCTTCCATCTGCTGACTAAGGCCTGATATCTTCTTAAAATCGTGCCATCGGGCGAACACCTACCTTATTATCAGAAAACTCGGTGAAATTACCGGTCAACTATGATGGGTATCGCACTTAACAGACCGAATCACTTTTGCTTATTATCTTAATATATAAAATTCTTACGTTACTGACTGACTGACAGACAAGCTACAGCCAAAACTACTGGGCGCAGGATGCTGAAATTTGGCATGTATGTTCCTTGGGGACCGTAGGGGTGCACTAAGAAGGGATTTCCCGAAATTCCCACGGGATCGGCCAAAACGGGTAAATTTAAAATAAATGCAGGCGTAGCTGCTGGCGTCCTCTAGTATTATTATAAGCAAGAGTGATTCTGACTGTCGGTGTAGGTACAAGGTAGATGTTATATAATATCATTACACGTCGATATAAGTGGGAAGACATGTTTGGTAATATGTTTATACACAAGAGAAATGTTATGACAAATTGGTTTCAAGTTGAGATATTTCGATAGAGTAAAGAAAAATCATTCATCACAATCATGATTGAACTATGATAAAATAACATTTTATAGATTACGTTATAAAAGGTCATAGTCTTAAAATCCCACGCTTTTAATAGTGGAGCCACCAATCTGGAGTGCAAGTGTGGTGCCGTCCCACAAACAATTGGACACTTAATATCTTGTCCTGCGTGCCCTAATACCTGCACGCTACAGGAACTTATGGACGCTACTGAAAATGCCATACTCGTAGCTAAGTTCTGGGCTGGCACAATTTAGATTGCCATCGACACGCTAAGAAGAAGAAGTGGAGCCGATAAACATATTTTCAATTGTTTTTCGCACATCATCATCATAGATATGTACTTATGTTTTTGAGTTTCAAGATGGGCTGTCTTTTTGTGAATTGTTTAAACGACGAATAATTTGAGCATCGCTGGCAACTCTTCAGACGATTTGTTGCATAATCTCAAAGAAGTTAACGAACCTTCTTTTTATACAGTTGGCGTCTGATAGTAACACGATAATCGTGGTCTATAGACACTTTTTTTTCTTTTAAAAAAGACAACGGCCTCATTAGGACTAAATCCTGTGTCGCGGGGATCTTTAAAACATACAACCAACGGACACAATGAAGACCCAGACTCGAAAAAAAAATATTTGTGAATTACACAAAGTGTTGTCTCGTGCGGGAAGCGGCGAGGCGGCCGCTTAAACCACTACGCCAACCGTGCAGTCAAGACACTAATGATGTCTATTGGGCCTCGTATTGATATCAGGCCCACATACGAGTACATACATTGGTTTCTCGCGGTGCACCACCATTTATAAGCAGCTTGAATCTACTACTTGGTAAATATTTTCTTGGCTTTAAATTATGCCTCGTAATATATCTAGCCAATATCCAGCTTATAACCGTCGTCTATGTATATTACTCAGGATTATTACTAGGGATGGAATGTCATCAGAGGTTCTATTGCGTTCAATCAGCGTGAAACAGTTTCATTACCGAACTGGAGCACAGAGCACCTGCGAAAGCAATTGCTTTGTCAATTAAATACGTAATTACGTACCTTCCTGGATAGTCTGTCTAATAATAATCTTATGACCATCTGATCCTAAACTAGGTTTGAACTAGACAACAAGATGAATACTGATCTGATAAGGATGTTTATATAGTTCTAAACTACGCATATTTAATCTTACCTGAATTAGGTTGGCAGAGAGCAGTGCCGCACCGATGCATGTCTGAGAGCTCTCCATAATGTTCTCAAAAGACATGTAAAGTTTACTAACCCGCACTGATCTATGCCCTAACCCTTCCAACGGTGAGGTCGGTCTCCACCGCTGAGATAGTTCATTATAAGGGGTTACATTTTTTATTGTATTTTAAAAAATCGCTTTTAACTCTTCCACTCAACTTCTTAACTTGAAAGACGACAAGGTACAATTGTTTTCTACAATCTGTATTTCTACTTTAAAGTTGTTGATGGATAAGATACAGATAAATATACAATTGAACAGGATAAGATAAAACATTTGAACTAGTGCTGACATAAATAACTATTCCATTCTTAAGTTCTGTGAGACAGCCAAAATAGAAATTGATCAAGCAAATACCAACTAGCTAACAATACACTCTTGTCAACTAACGAAACTCAACAGCACTCCCTTTTGTGCAACATGATCGAGAGAAGATCTTTAGAAATATTTGTACCTAGTAGCAGTACTTATTTTAACTTGTGAGAGCTAGAAGTCCAATCCACTCGAACAATGACAATACATGAGATATGACATCCACTCTTAAGGGAAAACTACGAATAAAATATCAATAGGATTGCGATAAGGGCCGATAAAAAATTTCAAGTGCGTCGTATTATGAATAGATTCTTATACAGTACGTAGATTGAACGAACAGTGCTGTATTCGTAGTGTGGTCAGATAAGAAAGATATAAAATGTACACGAGGTGACACACAATTTTGTCTTTAAGAATATCTACTAGTTAAGTTTATGTTTTTCATTTGGAAGCTAACTCTTATTGTCCACTTTGCAAACGAATGCCTTAGTTTATAAGCGTATTAAATAAATAAAATAGATTGCCGTGATATAAAGTAAGTAAGTAAGTAAATCATTTATTGACACACCAATATATGTAGAATATCCGTCCTCTTCCTGCAGTCACAACTAAAAAATAAACAATCGAAATGTTATATACTGCTATGGGCGATGCATGTACATAAAACACATTTTATAACCTATGCGACTTTTGTCACAGAGTGCCTTTGTCAAGTTTTCTTATTACCAGATATCCAGACTCTGAACACAAACACTTCGTTTCACCTACAGATAGGAAATAAATACATATTTTCAGAGAAGGCAGTATTATCCCCAAAGCGACAAAGAACTTATTTTTACCAAACAATCTTCTGGCATTATTTTTTTACTCAAGTTCTCATAATATAAACTAAATAAACTCACTTAGTATTTTACGAGTGAATATAATTTTATAGAACTCCGTACGACCCCTACTTCAAAAGGTTAACATTCAAGACATATGCACAACATTAATTTAGAATTTATCGCATCGTTTGAATTAATCTTTCATAATATAGATATTAAGCACATTTACAAGTCTACTGAAGTAGTTTAGTGTTTTTCATTTATATTTAACAGTTACTTTCGAAATAAACTTTGAATTTTTAAGGTGGGTTGATTACTGGCATATTATACAGGTGTAATATAAAGTAACAGTTTATTTGATTTGACCATTATTTTTAAATCAATTTATTGCACCTAAATTATATTAAGAATTCAAAAAACACAAAGGGTAATTGACAATTCTCATGGAAGGTAAGACCAGAAATAAAATATTGGGCCCATTATAAAAAAAGCATGGGCTAAACACCACCAATTTCCTGCAACCGAGTTAAGTACAAATGGATAATAAAATTTTTGTCACAACAATCTAGCATAATTTTTGCTCTGCCCTAGATTCAAATACGAGAATGCCCAACTGCCCAAGAATCACAGACGCTTTCACAACCACTAGATTACCGACGCAGTCACCACGTTCAAATATCAACAAACCATAATGAAACGGCCATTGCAAATGACCAAAACAATAAAGAAAGACAACAATCATCTCAACGAAAACATTATTGACATGCGGCGAGGGCCGTCATTTAACCACACCTTTCTCTAACAGGCTATTCCCATAATGTTAAAACACCATTTATCAGCCGGTCCGGTATCACGGTATTATTTTCCCATCATCCCTAAGACCTCATGCGGAGAAACAGGTCATCATCTTCATCTAAATTGACGGTAATTGTTCATTGAGTTAGTACTACTACTGTAGGTATTTGTGAAGCATTTCACTAAGAGACCGTTATATTAATTAAAAACATCTGCGTGTTTTTTAATCACTCGGCTTATGGTATATTTATGCCGCGGAGTAATTAGAAAAACACAGATCATTGAGTCATGGCGCGATTCAAATAGTCCGACTATGATGAGATAATAAAACGATAGTACTTAAAAGCTGTTGTTCAACGAAGTGATATAAGATTTTGACTACCCAAAATGAAGCAGCGATAGCCTAGCCTAGTGTAAATAACAAGAAACTCCTATGCAAAGAGTGTCGGGTTCGAATCTTCGGCGCGCGTCAAATGTATTTAGACTAGTGAGCGGACTCTGGGCTCCACGCCGAAAGCGTTCATGCAACTAGGATAACGCTAGGACGATGACGGTGTAGGCTTTTAAAACAGTTACTAAGCGATGCTAATTCATAATTGCTTGGTAATTGTATGGGGGTTGTCATTATTGGCCGGGTTACCTCAGTAAAATTGGAGATCTACCTATCAATCTAATAAAGATAAAAGCTCTAACCCAACTATGCCATAAATAAGAGATATCAATCAATATTTTCTTAGAATAAGCTTCCCAATGTAATCTAGAGGTTCCCGTCCATGTGAACAAAGTCGCAGACACAGCTATCATTACATATTTCAAGTAAAGTTAAATAAAACCTGAAATAAAGACCTTAAAATAAGATAATTCAATATTACAAAACAGAACAGATACCAACAGTCTGAACAATATTAATTAAAGCAACATCTAATTATGAATTTATTAGTATAATATAAATATTTATCAAACAGAACATACAGAACTGTTGTTATTTATATGTGAAACATTAAGAGTTTTTGTGTCAACATACACTTATAAATACGTATTTACAATATATTATGCTTAAAAGATCATTGACACTACTTTACACATAATATCGGAGGTGATAACGCATGAACGCAGGTATGGATTCATTAAATAGATGAAGAGCGAAGCCAGTTTTTGATGGAAGCTTCTTGAGTTAATGTATAAGATATTGACATTAACCAAATTAAATCGAAGCATTTATATAGATAGAAATTCCAAAAAGTGGGCGTTTAATATGCCTCTGCCTACCCCTTCGGGGAAACAGGCCTGAGTCTATGAATGTATGTTTTCTATTTTTGGATCCAGCATTGTACCTACTAATATATTATGCTCTATATTCCGCATGCGGGTCCGCCCGTGTGCAAGTCGGTTATCACGATGAAAGCAGCCATTGCTACTCTAATCCAGTAACGAGTTATCAAGTATTATGTTCCTAATCAGAAAGGGCTCGGCATAAAGTAAAGCCTTCAAGCGTCATTTTAAACAGGTATATTCATACACGCAAGAAAAATGTTTGCGCAAAACGTTTAACAAATTGTATATGTTAAGGTACTTAATAACAACTGATCTTAGATTTGCATGCCAATTTGTCTTGTATTAATACATGTCTTTAGGGTACAAAGTCCCTTGGTGCCTATTTAGCCTATCTATAACACGTATAGCTTTGTTTTTTAAGCGGCTACTTCACCAATTAAACTGTGAGTGTTGTGGGTTTCATCTTTCTACTCAGAACATCACTTTGTCCGTACAGCCAAATGTTTTTCCGAGTTTGGATGATATGAATTCGTTTCCATTATTTGGTTTGCAGGCGTTGTTTTAACCTTTCGAGTGTTTTTGAACACACGGGTGTTTGCATGTCGCGAACCGACCTAAACAATTTATGAACATCAAACTAACTAACGTTGTCTCAGTATAATGTTATTTTCTAAGGCCTATCGCTCGCCGGGTTAAAAGAATATAAACTAGTGGTTCCACTAAGGCGAAATTACGATCTGTTTCTACGTTTTTGCTATCTTCTATAATGACTGGTAGCCTTAGTTGTATATATTGTCAGTTTAACCGTAGGTACCTCACAAAATGTTTACTCAACTGGATGTAATGTAAATGTCACCGGAAAATAAGAAAACCGCAAATTTATAAATTTCCTAGGAAATTTATAAACTTTCGTTAGATTCTTAACTATTCGACCAATCACAAAAGAGATTTTAATATTACGCTTCTTTAAAATACAACAAATAACACTCTGCTCTCCGATAGGTCGGTCGGTGATAATGAAGGTCGGCATCAGTTCAAATTAATAGGTTGTGTTAGGTTTTCTTGTGACCTTGAACATCATAATACGAGCCCTGCTATGCAGGGCTCCGTCAACTTAGCCTCATAAACATCTCTAAGGTTCCGGTTTATTCGTTAAAGTGGCGAACAATGGCGGTTGTGAAGAAGGAAATGGAACACGTGACTTATTCGACCAATCAGAGCTTGGCGTGGCTATTGCTTACTTATTATTTTACGCGTGAGTTCGGTAAGTTTATCAATTTCCGAAAATCTGGGCGTGAAATAAATGTAATTTATCTCTCGTTTAGAATCTTACGAAAATTTTTAAATTTTCTAGGAAATTTATAAATTAGCGGTTATTATTATGTTCCGGTGACACTTACACATCGTACATGGTGTGTACATAATTATTATAGTAAATGGAATGCGATATTTTTGCTTTATATCTTCTGTATATATAAAATTCTTGTGTACTGACTACTTATAGACAAGCTACAGGCAAAAATATTAGGCGCAAGAAGCTGAAATTTGGCATGTAGGTACCTATGCTCCTTGCGGACCGTGGGGCTAAGAAGAGATTTTCCGAAATTCCAACTGGGTAGTCCAATAACGGTTAAATTTACATACATATGCTCACGCCTTTTTTTCGTCGGAGTAGGCAAAGACAACAGAACGTCACTTGTTTCTATCCCTACAAACCTCACCTCTACATTCATTACTCTAATTGTCTAGAGTTACCGCAGCCAGGTGGGAAACTGTTGAGAACAGAGTTGCAGTGGAAGCTGTAATACATCCACCTGACCACGATAGACAATTTATCTAAACACCCTTACTGTGGTATCACAGCGATGAATTATAATCCTAATATTAAATAAAATGTCTTACCAACTCGTACTGATGCTGTTCTTGAAGTGGACCTATAGGATTAACTCATAATTTTGGCCAAAATAACAAGAGAATCGAATACCAGAGTCCAGTTCAGCGTAGTCCTTCTCCAGGCACCAAACAAGAATTCACACACATGTTTTACAAAGTTCAATATTTCACAACTTTATTCTTTATCACAATTTACCGTTGCCAGCACGGGTTTTTTCACTGACCGCGGGAAACCAACAAACGTTCGCGAAGCTACCAGGATGTGCTTTTCAAAAGGCGATCAATTTATTTCAATTAGGTACAAGGCGCGCGAGAGAGCAAACGGCGAGTTAATTTTTCGAGGCGGGAACGGAAGTGACAGTTCAGTGTGACCATTGTCAGAAATGTTCAATAGACTAAACAAAATGTTACTCAATCGATCTAATCGATTTCACTTATAATAAAACTAATTCTATTTCAAACATCCACCCGCCCCGGACCGGCCTACCGGTCCGCTAATCGGTTGGTAGACGTGACAATGTTGCAACCGCTCTCCTCAGAATCGAACCGTCACCAAGACCTCAGCAAATCGGGGAACTCCATCAGCCCCAGTTACCAAACGAAGGATGCGCCCCCTGCGCCATCTGAGTGGTGGAAGGTTAGCCTCCGTGATCAAAACGAGGTCACCAATCTTGGGTGGATCGGTCTTGTCGGTCCACTTAACGCGTTGCTGGAGTATGTGCAAATATTCCAAGTTCCAGCGTTTCCAAAAGCTCTGAGTAATCTGGCGTACCAATTCAAAACGCGAGAGACGACCAGGTCTCGTATCAATATAGGGGTACTCAGGCAAGGCGACAAGTGGGCGACCAATCAAAAAATGGCCCGTTGTAAGGGCCTCCAAATCATTGGGATCTGAGGAGATCGGGCACAATGGCCGAGAGTTCAAAGCGGCCTCAATCTTACAAAACACAGTTGCGAGTTCCTCAAATGTAAGGACAGATTCACCGATTGTCCTGCGCAAGTGTGTTTTGGCCGATTTTACAGCGGCCTCAAATATACCACCCCAGTGTGGACAATTTGGTGGGGAAAACAACCAATTTATCCCACGTCGGGCAAGCCTATCACCTATATCAGCCTTGTTGGTTTCAAGAAAATTAACAACATCATTCAAATAATTATACGTGCCCTTGAAGTTAGTGCCGCAGTCAGAACGGATCAAGGAAGGCAGCCCTTTGCGGGATACAAATCTGTCAAATGTGGCTACAAACGCCTCGGTCGTAAGCGAGGAGACCAGTTCCAAGTTTACGGCCTTTGTGGAAAGACAAACAAAAACACACAAGTAGGCCTTGACAGTCTTGCTGTTTCGAAGTGTCGACGTTTTCACCAAAAAGAGACCTGCGAAGTCCGTGCCAACACCGTCAAACGTCCTGCTTTCTGTTACGCGATCTGCCGGTAAGTCCCCCATCATCGGCTGCATGGTAGAAGCCTTGAGCTTATAGCAAGGGATGCAGCGAAAGACTACACTCCGAATAATTCTTCGGGCAGACAAGATCCAAAATTCGCGTTGCAAAATGGCCAACAAAGCATTACAACCAGCATGCGAATTTTTAAGGTGACGGTCAGTTACCAACAAGCGTACCAAATGACCGTCCTTAGGTAACAAAAGGGGGTGACGTGCTCCGTAAGGGAGGTTGGCGTTCTTGAGACGCCCTCCAAAGCGCAAGAGACCCGTTTCGTCCAAAAAGGGATTCAATTTAGATACAGCTCCCGATAATTTCAATTTCCCTGACTTAAGGATAGCAATCTCCTTCTCAAAATGCGCCAATTGCACAGAACGAACCCAAAAGGTGAGGGACTCCTGTCGTTCCTGTGGTGAGAGAAAGGGTGTCAGACGTTTCTGTTGTGGGTGCCTAAAGTTAAAAACAAAACGCTTTATCCAAGCAGTAACACCTAACAACTTGTCAAGGGAGCTGTAGCGATTCAACAAGAAATCGGGGTCGAAGGCGCATTCCACCTTCTCAAGAGCGAGTGTTCGTAGACCCGGCAAATTGGACGTATTCAAAACTGGCGTTCGATCCAATCAATTTCTGGTCGACTCAACCATTCCAGACCCCACCACAGCGAATGGCCTATTAAAGTAGGCGTCAAGCATCCGCGCGAGGCACAATCAGCGGGGTTGAGCTCACCTGGCACGTGTCTCCAAACAAGTTTGACTTCGGATTTCTACATACATACATACATAGATTCACGCCTGTTTCCCGGAAGGGGTAGGCAGAGGTATAATAAACGCCCACTTTTTGCCAGTGTTTTGATCCCATGTAATAGGTGGCGAGCCTATTGCCGCTTATCGGGATATTTTGTTTGCCAGAGCCTCGTCCGTTGATCGGCAGGTGCACCACTTGCAGGTGAGGTTGGCTTGGGACCATAAGTTCTTGGTGGGAACCCTATGCACTTCGGATTTCTGGATTTGGGAAACGCGGTTAGCGACAAATACCTCCAAAGTGTGGACTGACGCCTTCAATCAACAAAGAACAATTTGGCTGTCTGTCCAGGCGTAGGTCCCATTAATACAAATTGATTTACCCAAAGTGTTAGACACGTGATTCAATAAGCGTACAAGTAGGGTTGCTCCCGAGAGCTCCAATTTCGGGATGGTCAGAGATGTCCGAAGGGGTGCAACCTTGCTCTTCGCCATGATCAGGGAAACCCTCACCTGACCTGAGGCACCACGGCCGCGTGACCACGTTCCGAGGCATCACAAAACCCATGAAGGGTGGCCTTGTACTTCCCGGGAGGAAGAATGGGACGAGGCAAGGAGATCTCATTGACGGCAGGAAGTGAGGATACAAAAGAGATCCATTCCTCAACAAGAGTACCGTGTAGAGGTTCGTCCCAAGTCAATCCTGCTGTCCAAAGCTTCTGCAAGAAGCATTTTGCCCAAAATATGATAGGAGAAATGCAACCGTTCGGATCAAAGGTTCTGGCGACAGTAGACAACACGAGACGTTTAGTCCAAGAACAAGGCAATTTCAAGTCTACGTTATATGTAAAGATGTCTTGGACTGGTCTGTACTGAACGCCGAGAACAGCCATCATGGCGGGGTTGTCAACAATCTCAAATAGATGTGGATCCTGCTGATGATCCTCTGGCAAGCCTTCCAAAAGCGCTGGTGAGTTGGAAATCCATTTACGCAACTCATAACCAGCGGAGGCCAAAATACCTATCAATTCGTCCCGCAGGTGGATCACCTCGTCCGCTGTGGAGGCGCCCGAGCAAATGTCATCGACGTAAATATCGTCCTTCAAGATGGCGGAGGCTCGATACTCGAGGCTCGACGGAGGCGGATCACGAGGAGACTCTCTCCAAAGGATAGCTGGAAGAGACGGTCATCAGGGTGGATAATCGTCTGCCTGAACATCATTTTTATATCGGCAACAAGACAACCTGATGTCGTCGGAAGCTGGTGATGACGTCACAAAGGTCCTTGACCAACTTGGGAACAGAATGCAAGCACTGGTTCAAGGATACGCCTGTTGAAGTCTGCGCAGAACCATCAAACACTGTGCGCAGCTTGCCAGTCGATGGCTTCAATACCGCATGATGCGGGAGAAAGTAGTGCTCCACCGAACGCCAATCCAAATTTGATACAGACATGTGTCCCAATAGTTCATACTCTCTCATGAACTCAATATACTTCTGCCTGAGCTCCGGATCACGACCCATGCGACGCTCCATAGCCAACAACCTCTTTTCGGCTTAAGGTCGTGACTCACCACGCGGAGGCCGAACAGACAGGAAGGGTAGCCTCGTAATAATCCGACCAGAACGGAGTCGACCAGTGTTGTTCTGGTAGAACAGCTCGCACTCCTCATGTTCTGGATTCAAACGGGCAGCTTGAGGGGGCTCCTCTACCTCCCAAAACCTCTGAACTGCATTAGAGAGAGCAGAGCCTACAGCCAACAAATTATCAAGTTCGGGTGGAGGGGGGTCCCTAGGTACAGGTCCCATCAAAGCAAATCCAAATATGGTCGGGATGGCAGTCAAACCATTTGGCACCAAGACCCGTTTCCCACCAATCAAAATTCCACCGAGAACATCAGAGCCAATCAACAAATCGATTTGTCCCGGTGTGTCAAATTTGGGGTCTGCCAGTTCCAATCCCGATGTCAAATTCACCACAGCAGCAGGTAGCTGTTTCTGTGGATGCATACCCAAAATATTCTTCAGCACTATAGCCGAGGTTCTAATTCTCGGGTGTGAAGATTCAACAGGGCCAAACAAAACCTTAACTTGCCCTTCAACATTAGAGGCTACGTCCCCTATGTCCCGTATACAATTTTGAAAAGAGCCCATATTTAATTTAACCTGCCCTACCAAATAAGTGGAAACAATGCAACCTTGTGAACCTGTGTCCAATATAGCACGGACAACAACAGAGGTCCCCGTGGGTCCCCAGACCCTAACAGCAACCGTTGGTAGGATAACGGTCTCAATGGGGGAGGTTGGCGTTATAGGGCAGGGGTCAATGACCTATTGTTGCCTGGGCGGCGACCGTTGGCCAGGACCAGGCAAGTCAAAACGAGGGTGCGGCTTGAAGTCCTCAAAGGCGCGATGACTTGATCCGCGCGCCATCTGTGGGGGGTCATAATGACGCACCCGCCCAAAACGAGGTGGGCGCGAGTCAAGGCGGGGACGCTCCGCCAAAGAAGGGGAATACCTGGGGCAGCAGTCATGGTGCTGGTGACGCTGAACAGCACATTCAGGTGCGCGAGAGAGAGGAGGCGTGCGCACGCTACGGTTCTCCAAGCGGGGTGAGCGGCGATCAATTAAGCGAGGCGACTCTCGGCTGCGTGCCGGTGAGCCTCGGCTGCCACCTTCAAAACACCCGCCCGTGCGCGGCGTCGGCTGGTTGGACAAGCGGCCAACCTCTCTGGCATTCATACAGAGAATGTCCAAATGCTGTCCTCCACAGTGAGGACAGGGGCGAGAGTTTGGGCAGTCTCGCTGGTAGTGGGACCCCAAACAAGAGAAGCAAAGGCGGCGGGCATTCGCAATGCGCCTACGAGAGGCGACATGTAGGTCCAAGAATGCCCTGCAACTGGGCGTTCTGTACCCCGTGACCTTGCAGTAGGAGCACTCCGCTGGGCTCTGCGTGACCGGAAAGCGAGGAGGGCGCCGGTCAACATTGGCTCGGGTGTGAACGCGAGCCTGCTCCTTGACCTTGGGCGGCTGCGTCTTAGCCGGCGTGTCACCACCGGAGTTGTCCAAGACCCGGCACTCATCCTCCAGGAACCTCTCCAGGTCAGCAAAGGGGGGCAGATGGGTCGCGCTATCCCCACAAAAGCGCTGTTCAAAACGCGACCTCAGGTCGGCAGGCAGCTTTTTCAGCACAATGTGCACCAATAGATAGGACCATTGGTCCACGGGCAGGTCAAGGCACTTAAGTGCGTTGATGGCCACCAAAAGCGGGTTCAAAAGTTGGGTGCGCAACCCAGAGACCCTGGTGAGCGTCGGCAAACCCAAAATCTGCTCAATATGCGTGTCGGTGAGGCCACGCTTGTTATGGTGCCTACGGGTGATTAGGTCCCGAGCCGTCTGGTACGCCTCGTCAGACACGGGCAGATGCTGGATGAGGCTCTTAGCCTCCCCATCCAGAACCGACATTAAATATGCCAATTTTTGTGCTGGCCGAAGGTCAGCCCTGTCATTGACCAGGCTGTCGAACAAATTAACGAAGCCCAGGTAGCTTCCTAGGCAGCCATCAAAATGGGGGAGGTCCAAAGTAGGGAGCCTACTCACCAGCCCGGGTGCTGACCTAGGAAGCTCCTGCTTCAGGCCGGGTTGCCCTTCCCTATCGGCAACTAGTTGTCTGGCAGTATTGGAGACAGCATCATACAGGTCTAAGACCTGGGCATAGTCTTCGCTGACCTTATTTCGCTGGTCAGCGGTGAAATCATTGACTGACACTTCGAGACAGCAAGCGCTGAAAGTGCGGAACTGCTGTTCCACACTTGCCAGGCGATCATCGATCCGCTCGTACCTTTGTAGTAAGGCCTGCTGGCGATCAGGCCGGTTCACTAAGGCACTGGCCGAGGCAAACCAGCGCAAATCTGATACAATAGCACCAGCAGCCGCACGCAAGTCCTTGATAGCTGACATAATCAAAATTCAAAAGAGCCCGGACAAGCGTTAAATAATATTAACAATCAAAACTTAATTTTTCTTAATTCTTTGAAACCAACAAAGTATTAGCCTGTTTACTGCTGGGACAAGCAAGTGACAGGTATCTACTGTCCAACAAAATTAATAGTTTCAATATATATTGACACAAAACAAAGTCAAAGTTATCAAAAGTTGAAACTTCAAATAAGTTAATTAAAGTTAAATATTCAAATAAATTAACTTATTACTTGCAACAGACAGACTGGCTGTGTTATTTGAGATATACAATAGTAAGTAAGCACAGAATATGTGTTACCTAACAATATTATCTATATATTATAACAAGGTTTAGCAATGTAAGGTTCAAACTAAATATATCAGTATAATAATAATAATAATAATTAATTCTTTATTGTACACCAGGCAATAACATGAGTGCATTACAAAGAGTTTCTTATAAACTAGTGTTACAAGGGCGGTCTTATCGCATAATGCGATTTCTGCCAGACAACCGTGTACGGACATAATTAAATAAAAGGACAGGTAGTATGCGGGTGCACTATAAAGGGTCAAACAAATTACAATAACTCTAACTAAGTATATACTTAAAACTAAAATGAGATAAGAAAAACATATACATCCATAATCCATATACACAAATAAATATGATAATAATATCAAATAAATCACAGTTATATAAATAAATAAATACAAACATATATATATATATATATCTACATATATATTATGTAATATATATTATATTAAACTATTATATAGAAGATATCATTGGAATGTTACTTATCATAGTGACAAGTAATGTTTCTTTAGATGATTTTTAAATATTGGCAATGGTTTTGAACGTCTTATCGTTTCCGGTAGTGCATTCCACAATCTGACAGCTAAGACAGTAAAAGATTTATCTAAGAACTTAGTAGAATGCACAGGACTTTTTAGCTTAAGATTTTCCGATGATCTCAAGCACTTAGAATGTGTGTCATGCAGATAGACGAATCTATTCTTGAGATATAAGGGATATGAAGGATTGAATAGAATATTATACAAGAGACAAAGAATATGAGTATTCCGGCGAAGGCGGATGGGTAGCCATTTGAGCTTGTTTCGAAATTCGGAAACGTGGTAATATTTGCGTAAACCAAATATGAACCGTATACAAAAGTTTTGGAGTCGCTCAAGCTTGTCTAGCTGGTCCTCATTAAGATCTAGATAGCTGGCATCGGCATAGTCAAGAATAGGAAGAAGGATAGACTGCACAAGCGCAATTTTGGTGGCAATTGGAAGAAAATTTCGCAATCTTCTTAGCGATGCGGCAGCTGCGAAGAGTTTCCGACTAGTACTTTGCAGTTGAAAGCTCCAAGAGAGTGTTTGGTCAATGTATATCCCCAAGTTCTTTACTTTGTCACTGAAAGGAATTGGAATACCGTCAAAAGATACAAGGGGAACCATTGACCAGTCGATCTTAGAGATTAGTCTGGAACTACCAACCAAAATAACCTGTGTCTTCGTAGGATTAACCCTGAGTCCAAACCTTTTTGTCCAGTCACAAATTTGATCCAGATCATTATTTATTATTGTAATACCTTGAGACAGGCTTTCAGGCTTGATTTGACAATAAATCTGCATATCATCTGCATATAGGTGGTAGGAAGAAGAAATATGGTTGGAGATATTATTTATAAAAATTGAGAAGAGCAATGGAGATAGAACGCCGCCCTGTGGTACGCCGGCAGAGTTGTCACACCAAGTAGAATAGGTGTCATCTAGCCGGATTCGTTGTCGGCGACCAAACAGGTAACTACGAAACCAGTCGATCACCGATGGAGATATGTAAAGAGAGCCTAATCGGGCAAGGAGAACATCAAAGTCTACGGTGTTGAAAGCATTACTGAAGTCTAATAAACAGAGCACCGTGAGTTTGCCATCTTCCATGCCCGATCTGATATCATCCGTAATATTGACAAGGGTGGTAGTGGTACTATGACCAGGACGGAAGCTGGATTGGTAGGGATTAAGGATATTATTTTTAGAAAGGAATGTGTTGAGTTGGTTGTGGATAAGGCGTTCAAGAACTTTTGAAAGGAAAGGTAATATGGATATGGGACGATATTCTGCAAAGGATTCAGGATTGGGTTTCTTAGGTAAAGGGATGACTTGAGCATTTTTCCAAGCAGTTGGGAAAATGCCACTGGATATGGAGAAATTAAGGATGTGGGAAATGATAGGTAGGATTTCATCAAGGATTGGAAGGATCATATTACGGGTGATACCATCACTGCCAACTGCATTGGACGTTATGGATAAGATACTCTTCTTAACACCACATTCAGTAAATTGACTAAAGACAAATGGACTATAATCAAGAGTTGGAAGCGATGAAAGATAATTTAGGGTGTTTATTTTTGTTGTCCTATCATAATCAGACGAAGCAGAGAAGTGCTGGTTAAGCATGTTAATATCAATTGTATTAGGAGCAGTATTTTGCCGTTGCTTACCAACCCCAAGTGATTTAAGAAATTTCCATACTTTCGATGGATCACCGTTTTGTACGGAGCTGTGAATGTGCTGGCGTTGTGCATCCCTACACACCCTATTACAGTGATTTCGAGCTTTAATATATTTTTCTTTATTAGATTCAGTTGGTTTTGACTTAAATTTTGATTTCGCCGTTGCTTTCCTTTGAATAACTGTCCTTATTTCACTAGTAAGCCAGGGCGAAGGACGATGTTTCAGCTTAATTGCACGTATAGGAGCATGTACATTATAAAGTTCAGTAATTTGGCTCTCAAATATTTCGACTTTACCATCAACTGTTGCAGCGGAAAACAGTGGCATCCAGTCAATTGCCCCTGCGTCACCACGAAGACGTTCAGTATCCATACCGGCAAAATTGCGCTGTAAAAGTATTCTTGGCTTTGCCTTAGGAGGACGAATTTTGTAAGAGAGAAAAATAAGGTTGTGATAAGAAAATTCGTCGGCACAGCATTGGCCGTGTTTCGCGACGTGATTTAGTGAAGAAACGAAAATGAGATTTAACAGTGAGGGTGTAGAATTAGGAAAGTGATAGGTGGCATTCAGAGGTAGAATATGAAGATTGCACGAGACTGAAATAGAATAAAGAGAGGAAGAACGCGAATCTTTCTTAAGAAGACAAGTGTTGAAGTCACCCATAATGATAGTTTGACTGTAAGAAGGAGATAGGTTAAGTAAGAGATTTTCAAAAGAGGAAAAGAAGTCAATACGCAAGGAAGGACAGTAGTAAACACCGAGAAGGATTTTAGTGTGATGTAGCACGACTTCCAGAAACAGGTGCTCACCAGCGTTGGAGGGAGGCGGTTGCAAGACACGCTTATCACTGTATAAGCTATATAGGATCGAAGATAGATGGCGACACCACCGCCACCACCCCCAGTCCGGTCGTTTCTGATAAGCTGGAAGCCGGGCAAAGAATAAGAAGTAGAAGGAAGGCATGGCTTAAGCCATGATTCAGAGACAAGAATAGCGTGTATGTTCTTACAGTCTAAATTTGCCACCATATCTGGGAAATGAGCGGGAATACTCTGTGCATCGATATGCACTACATTAAAGTTTCTTGGAACATCGGAAAATACAGATCGGATGTTATCTGCCAATGAAGGAACATTAACAAAACTGTCATCATCACTATCTGCAGAAAAATAATCATCGCTGTCACTGTTCGAATCCATAATATTATGTATAATAAATAAAATATAATAGATAATTAATATATAAATATAACGTAAATAAATATATAATTTATCTGTATAAAATAAAAAATAAAAACAAATATCCTGACTTTACACAATCAAACTGTGTAACGTATTCAATACTCCACCTGCCAGTTTGTTATCAATATAAAAATATATCATAAAAATACAAAAAAACAACACACTTGTAAAAACAATAAAAATTTCTAAGATCCCAGGTAGGATGGCTTCTAACTTAACTTATATTACTATAAATTCTTAAAAATAAACTACGGTATTATTTTAGCCCTAACAATAAATTAATATTCTAATCCGTACGTATAAAATTCGATACAATTTCAAAAGTGTATAAATGCGTGTAACAATAGCCCAAGTAACAGCAATAACGAAACGTGAATACACATCGTATATGCAATAAACTAAATCAATTGATACATATAACTGATATGTATATATAATTACTGATTGAGGTTATGTGTGACAAAGTTTTTCAAATTATCTAGGTCAACTTATACAATTAGATATTATGTATTTTAGACAATACTGACCTGAGAACACTATAACACTGATTACAAATGAGATATATAGCTCATATAACACCAATCTGAGTTCAGATACAATCAACGGCTAAGATACAACTACGCTCTGCTACCAAAATTTATGTCTAGAGTTACCGCAGCCAGGTGGGAAACTGTTGAGAACAGAGTTGCAGTGGAAGCTGTAATACATCCACCTGACCACGATAGACAATTTATCTAAACACCTTTACTGGTATCACAGCGATGAATTATAATCCTAATATTAAATAAAATGTCTTACCAACTCGTACTGATGCTGTTCTTGAAGTGGACCTATAGGATTAACTCATAATTTTGGCCAAAATAACAAGAGAATCGAATACCAGAGTCCAGTTCAGCGTAGTTCTTCTCCAGGCACCAAACAGGAATTCACACACGTGTTTTACAAAGTTCAATATTTCACAACTTTATTCTTTATCACAATTTACCGTTGCCAGCACGGGTTTTTTCACTGACCGCGGGAAACCAACAAACGTTCGCGAAGCTACCAGGATGTGCTTTTCAAAAGGCGATCAATTTATTTCAATTAGGTACAAGGCGCGCGAGAGAGCAAACGGCGTGTTAATTTTTCAAGGCGGGAACGGAAGTGACAGTTCAGTGTGACCATTGTCAGAAATTTTCAATAGACTAAACAAAATGTTACTCAATCGATCTAATCGATTTGACTTATAATAAAAACTAATTCTATTTCAAACACTAATAATAATATTCTTTAAGTATCTTTTAATATAAATATAAAATACTTTTTTGTCATCAGCTACGTAACTGTATATAATTTTAGTAACGTCCCCTTTCTTATTTAACTGTAAGCAAGCCTATTTTATTACCCTTTATACTAACTATATATTAACGTCGTATTTCACAAAGAAATAAATACGTGTGCCAACATTGCCTATTAAAACATTACGTTTGTTTTATTATAATTAACTAATAATGAAATATGTTGTAACTGCTCGTAACACTCACATTCATTATAGTCGGGCATTTCGTTATGTTATAAATATTATGAGTATACTCTACAATTAAGGAAAAGCCCGAGTCTTTATTTATTTCCACGTTTACACGGCGCTCGGATTTGTTTCCAGATTTAATTAGAATTAACAACTAAGAGAGAAGAAATTATAGTTCCTTAAAATATTTTGATGACTACCTCGGTAGTTTTTTAGGACTTTCGAACAAATTGCTGTAAATACAATATTTCAGTACATTCGTAATCTTGGCGCTTGCAATACTGCCGACGTAATGGATACTCGAAACAAAGCTTATTATTGTGTTTAATATGAAGTTGGCGTTGTTGAAGGCAAGCTCTAGGTAACAGCATGGAGTCTTAACTTATAAAAATAACATAGCAATTGCTTCTGTCAAAGCGTCTCGTCGCAATCCTACTACTATTATAATCGTGAAAGTTTGTGAGGAAGGACCCACATTTCGCCTTGATTTCTTAGGTCCCACGTAATAGGGGGCGAGCCTATTGCCGTACCGGGCACATTACCAGACTCCGTGCTGTTACTGAGAATTTCCTAACGGAAAACCCAATAACACTTTGCCCGACCCGGGAATCGAACCCGAGACATCCCAATCCCATGCGCACATTTATGCCGCGAGACCAACGAGGCAGTCTACAGTTACTCTCTATTAAAGGACCCGAGGCCCAATTCTCCTAATCATATTTGTTCAAAATGCAGTTCCGATCTAATGTCAGTGTCATACTTATTTATTTATTCTAAGGAAGACCTAAGCGCTGTACTTACAATTTCAATAAAATGAAACAAAATTTATGACACAAGTGGTATTCTCCTAAATTGACTGATATTTGAATGTTATTGGAATGTTATCGTGACGAGATCGTAAATTGAACAATGTGTCAACGTCGAACTATAGAAGTCAAATTAGACGATAATGACATTAAATTAGCAGAATACCGATTCTGAGTCAATCATCATCATCATCATCAGCCTTTCACAGTCCACTGCTGGACTAGGCCTCTCCTTTGAGAGAAGGAATTGGCCTACTATACCACGCTGGCCAAAGGGGTTAGTATAGGGTTTGTATCAAGTTTTCCTTCTCTTACAGTGCTGTTGTCTGCATAATATGCTCCCTCTGTCGGCTCTCACGAGACCCATGGGATGATATGGGGTGGTGACAATCCGTATTCTTAATCCGTCACCACAAGGACCGAGTCTGAGCCAATACAAAATCTAATCTCAATTCGTTCAAAATATAGTTTTAATGTCACATAAAATACGAGAATTGGCCTTCTGATAGTATCTTATAACCATGATTCAGTTATTGTGCAGATAGAGATAAAATCCGAAAAAAATCACCTATCTAAGTATATCTCAGCAACTATTTGACCTGGGAATCGAATTGCCTCTACTTTCACGGATCACCGACGTATCTGAATTATCTTCTGGACTAGTCTAGAATACTTCATATTACAGAAGCAGCCTTAATAACAGTCCAAATACGGTAAGGTGTGTTTAACAACATTGATTATTTATGCAAGCATGCAACTGCGTCAACCAATTGTAGTCACAGCTATACGTAGCAAATTATAGTCAGTAATCCGACTAGATTGAAGGATTAGTTGCTCAAGCATGTATAATAAGATGTTGTTTAGTCGATTAGTGTTTAATGACAATTCTACATATGCATGAGGTTTAATGTTTGTTACCAGATTTGAATCAAGGTTCCTAGTTCCTAAAATTTTGTCGCAGATGCCGAACTACAGAAGCTAGAAACATAAAATTTGGACTTTCGAAAGAAATTTAATTCGGCACTTAAAGGGATAAATTAGTAGTCGAGTTTGAAAACCCGTTTATATTGAAGCGCTATGAAAATGGGTGCAAGGGTTAATATTTTATAAAAATAATTATGGCTTTCATTCTTCTGTATGTAGTGAAAATGCTGTGCGTTCACGAGGAACTACACTGTCATCATCATTATCGCCTTAGCGTTATCCCGGTTGAATTCAAGACTTACACGCCCTGGAGCCCGAGGTCCGCTTACTGTTCTAACCAGATATGACAGAATATCAACTTTTCCAAAGAGCGACTGCCGTCTGACCTCCGCAACCCAAAGGGATAGCGATATGCCATAGTTTAGACCAGTATCAGTTTATTTGAGGGTATTATTTATCATTTATCTTCATGACAGCTGGGACTGACGGTCTAACGTGCTCTCAGAGACACGGGGCAAGAGATTATAAACTATATACTTCAATAACAGCCTTGCTGTCTCAAAAAAAGTTCATTTAACCACAGAATATATACAAGTACTAAAGTATTTAACTTGATCAACTACACAATTTCCCATTATTTTTGTGTAGCTCCTTGACATACATTGAAATCCTCTAATAATTAGTTTTGTTCGTTGGATTAAAGATAACGCCAAGACGCCGCCCTCATAGTTTTGTGATCAAATCGCTAGGATTGTATTAGCCGCTTGTCGCCTAATGTTTTTGTGTACAATGGGAGCTTTGTTACATTACAATAACTAACAGGAAAATGTCAGAAAATGTTTTTGATCCGCTCTCAGACAACCACATAAGAAATCTACGAATAGTATGATAATTAATTTGGTTATGAATGACTCATGCTGTGTGAATAGCTAAATCTTCCTAAGGAATCACTATCTATTGGTGTAAACCATACAGAAATCAGTTCCTTATTTTTTGAGTTTATCACATTCATAAATACAGATAGATAGCGGCGGAGACTTCATTTTGTAATATTATGTATTATAGATGTTGCAAAAATGACAGGTTGTTACCGTGCGCGAACTTAGAGTCTGTAACCTTAATTTTCTTTTTAATACGCACCCAATTTTTTGCGATAAAGCATCCTTGTTCATACTTCTAAAGTTGCTTACAGTAAACCTCTTTCAAACCCAAAGTGTAAATAGTATAAAATAGTACAAAGAAATTACATATATAAATCAATACCTACCTGAGCAATACAACCTATATGATTAATCAACATTCATTATTAATTGTCTGCCGGCGCCGCTACGGTCAAAGTTCATTGGTGCAATACAATCTTGATAAATTAGACATCACTTTATGATTTGTTCCACATACACTCACATAACGTTAGTGACTTTAGCAGGCACTAATCAGTGCGCTGCAATGCAAATTTATATTCAAACCAAACACGATAAACGAATTATTAGGCTTTAACCTTATTTTAAAATAATGTACCGATTAAGTGGAATTCACGTTGCACTAAAGTTTTGGAATATTTAATAAATATGAAATGCTAAAATAAATTATTGGATGCACCTTAGTTTGAAACTGAGATATCATGGAAAACACTAGCTCATAGACTTACAGTTATGTAAAGATAACTCACATACTTTGCTGTTGACCGGAAGAAAACATGAGAGAAGTCAGGAACGCAAGTGGAAAGGAGGACGGGCTAAAAGCGAAAAGATCTTGTTACAAAGTAATCGTTTTGAAGTGGTAATTTGTCTCCATCATCTTTATTAAGAGACGCCCTCGTAAATGACGTTTTCATTATTTTGCAGATAGCGTTAAACAAGAGTTGTTTCATTTCTTAATATGATGGGTATAGATGCCCCTCTCTAAACGTGTTGGGATAGGCCCCATACTCAGGAAAAGATCGCAGTCCAAAACTTTGTATGATGTTTCTATAATATTCGAGTTTATCTTTATTTTAGTAAGCTAACGGTACAGCAACTTATCTTCCTTGAAAAAGAAACTGCTACGGTAATGGACAATCTTTGGTTCAGCTCTATATTACTTCCCACGGCCTTTAACGGTACGGTCACACTGTTAAAGTATCTTTATATCGAAGTACACAGAAGAAAGAGAAATCAGGTCAGAAATCGAAAGTAATTTAGAATCAACCAGTAAAGTCAGCGGTGATTAATCACAATGGACCCTATAAACATCAATTTGAATGATACGTATTAATCAATATGAAATATTGAAGAGTTGCGTAGGCCATACACTGTGAATGACACATTAGAGTATTAAAAATTAACATACAATCGTATATCAGAGCGAGTAGTGGCCCGCCCAGTTATCGCAACGCGTGTAGTAGTCGCTAGCAAACCATTACGGCTTCACACGGTACTTTAATATATTTACACAAAACCTGTACAATTACTTGTATATTTTCTTTCGAGATATAGCCATACCACGAACCTGTGTTCCGATACTGAGCTTGTGCCGAAATATCGGATACTCGATACAAATGTACGTGATATATCCCGAAAGACAATATACATACAACTAATGTTAAAGACCACGAATGTTAAGAAACCTTCACAAATAATACATCTAAACATTTCTCGTGACTCAGTCTGTCTTTTGGCGAAATCCTGCCGTTTGTCGTGAACAAACAGACAGACGGTACGGAGGGACATTGTTTTATAACATAAGGTGATAAGGAAATGATACTGAAAATTTAGGCTTAGAAGGTCCCGGCATAGCAACCATGACTCATAAAGCTCTAACTTGACTCTCGGTTTGGTCAAAATCGCTGTACGTAATGTTGTCATGAGTACCTACATAAGTACGCGATGCAGAGTTGACCTTCTCTACTTATCACTTGTGTTGTAATTCTTATCACGTGCATTTTCAAATTTAGGATTTGCTTTATTTGTAAGTTTTGTTCACAGATAATAAATATACATATAAATACATATAAAATATGATGATAATATACATACATATAAAATATGAACTCCCTTTTTCTTTCTGTCTTTTTATATTAACGCAGTAAACTCAGAAACGGTTTTCATCAATAGACAAAGTGATGCTTAGAGCAAATTATAAATTAAATAATTCATTGAAACACGTTATTTGGGTCGTACTTATTTTATGGTACCTTTTGAAATAGCTAGACAGATAGATGAGACTACATTCTGCAAAATATTGTTCTTATATTTCGCGCGTCGTCTACTTTACCTCAGTAATAGCATCTCACATGACATGTAGGGCGGTCCCTCTATTTATCTTAACCTGAACTTGATCTAATATAGGTACAGCCACCTTTTTTTGGTTTGAGTTTTATATCATTACATGAGAACAAAAATACCTTCATATTGGTTTTCTTTCAACGACGTACAACGTATCTTTTATGATATTTTCTTACATGTGGTTGCTATCTCTACTTCTGTACAAGAAAATCTTCTATTTATAAAAAAATACAAGTCCTAGTGACTGGTTATCATCGCAGCAACTAAACTAAAGATGAATCATGGTATTTAGACAATGCGTTAATTTTATGACTTAGGCGTGTAACGGCTATTTGGAAGGATATTTTTATAGCATTTAGCAACTCGTAACCACGCTTAACAGAGGCTGAGAGTTTGTTTGGAACCAAGTATGCGCACAATATACTTACTTAGATAATGTGTAATTCATGGAATATAGAGACTAATACTTGATCTATGGTGTCATTACCTACTTAATAATTTATATGTTGCAACAACAATTTTACTTACAAACTGTATATTTTTTTATATTTTGAAGCTAGCTGTATGCAAATGCTGGTTAATAAAACATAATAATTTTATTTTACTACTTCTTTAATTCTTTATTCAATCTTCATTTGTTGTTAGAAAAAGAAAGAAGCCGAAGACAAATAGCAATTGGCTGTTAGTCATTCGCAGCAAGACGACTTCCTGAATGAGTTCTAAACTAACCAGACACTCTCAAGCAACTTATTTGAACTTAACCCTTTACGACGCAATATTATAACGATTTGCCACCAAAATTTCAAATTGCAACTTCAAAACTTATTGTACATATTATCTGAAGACAATGCCTTAGAAACCCAAGTTCTATTTTAGACAAGTCACTACCATTTACAACTGGACAGCACGTATCTTAATGCCGTAGTCGTTTCAGTCGGATTCAAATCTTAGGGCTTACTACGAGCTTAGCCGTGTAATGATTCACCGCGAATCGATCAGCTTTTAAAAACGTTGTAGAACTTAGATTAGGACCAATAATAGTAATCATCATCATCGTCCTAGTGTTATCCCAATTACGTCCAAATCTTTCGGATCGGACACCCTAACCACATTCTCCAGTATACAGATTTTTCGGGATAATTGCTTTTTAGCTCTGAGCGACCGCCATCTAAACGCAATTCAAAGGGACAGTGATATACCAGCTTTACGTATTCTCTGAGCTACAGGGTCAGCGGTAATTAGCAATTTTATTAAATAAGCACATTAGTTTAAAAAAAGCAGCACGAAATCTGGAGATGGGCTGGTAACGGCAATAGACTCGCCCCCTATTACGTGGGACCTAAAAATTCATGGTTAAATGTGGGTGTAATTTTACACCTCTGCCTACCCCTTTGAGGATATAGGCGTGAGTCTATATTTGAACCCGATACCCTATAAATATAAGTCTGTTGTTATCTCCAGTAGGCTGTAGGTAGTACCCTATAGAACCATCAAAGAACCAATTTCCATACCAATGCCAAATCGAATCGAGTTTAAATTGAGGCGATTAACCATGGTAAACCCTTTTGATATCGCACTTTGGATAAAATATGTGTCACGGGGTCGAGTCCAGACAAACATTTCTTGATAGGTCGACAGCTTAATGTAAGTTTACCTGGGAGGCTACGTGCAATGCAAACAAGCTATGACGTTAAATGCACGTATCCTACTTGTAAACTAACGTTGCAAAATTATTGCTCGGGTGGCTTAGTGTTTAAACAGGAATCTCGTCGTTTAACTCTGAGTTCTGTGTTGTAGGTTTGATCCTCACATAACTATGTGTGATTCTCAAATTTTTATTTTCGGTCCGGGTGATTTTTGTAACTGCTGTTTGAATGATTGTAAAGTTCTCCGCGGTACAGGATTTATTCCTAGTGTTATAATTATTTTATTATTGTTAAACAAATACAATATGTGTATAACCTTAGTAAATAAGAAACAAAATAGTTTATAACACTAAGCTCTAGTCGATAATGTAAAACGTTATTCTAAAGGCTGCTACACACAGTGCTTCTGCCGCGCGGCACGTGCCGCCGGCATCTGTGGCAGATGCCGCCGGGCATCATTCCAGTTGTATAGAACGACCACACATAAGTAGCAAGTTGCAACCCGCGCGGCGCGCCCGCCGGCATACCCGGGCGGCCGTGCCGGCGGCTCCTTCGTGCGGCTTTGTATGCCGCCGGGTGCACGCAGCTTGGCCAGCGGCAGTGCCGGTGGCACTGTGTATGACAACTTATTCGAATGAATAAAATATTTTGAACAAGAACACAAGTAAGTAATAGTTTCTTCGAAGCTGCATTTACATATATCGTGTTTCACTTTGCTTCAGAATACCGAATCTAATTGAAAACTTTTGGCAGCATTGCGTTTCATTCTACATATTCATATCATATGTGATGTAACTAAAAAGTTAAGATTTTCGATTTTTTTTTCCTATGTGCTACAAAACATTGCTTTATGCCAAATTTCAAGATTCTAGATCGACTGGAAGTACCCTTTAGTTTTGAATTGAGCATTTGATATGACTTTCAAACGTTGAAATAGAAGTTTGATTTTATTACAGCTTCGCGGTGTTATAGACCTTAGAATTTGATATGCATTTCAATTTAATAACTCTAAGTATTCATGAGGAAAGAGGTAGTAATATTATTTTTCCTAATCTGTGCTATAAGAAGTTGCCTCGTACGAAATCTCACGATTCTAAGTTCACGGGAAGTACCCTGTAGGTTTTGATTCCCTTGTGAGTTTCAAAAATTTGCGAGAATTTGCGGCATAAACAGCTGTATCTTTTGATTGCGTTGGCTTAGAAGTTTGATTTTGTTACATCATCATCAACCTTTAACAGTCCACTGCTGGACTAGGCCTCTCCTTTGAAAGGAGGAATTGGCCTACGAGCTATACCACGTTGGCCAAACGAGTTGGTATAGGGTTTGTTTCAAGTTTTCCTTCTCTTACAGTGCTGTTCTATGCATAATATGCTCCCTCTGACGGCTCTTACGACACCCATAGGACGATATGGGGTGGTGACAATCCGTATTCTTAATCCACATGGACGAATTTTGTTACAGCTTAAAGATATTATAGACTCGAGTAATTGATATGAATTCCTATTTAATACCTCTACGCGTCCATCAGGAAAGGGCTAGTAACTTTAGAATTATCATTATTATTGTTATTAGACGATGTAACTAAAATTTGCGGTTTTCGCAATTTTTCTTTTATCTGTGCTAGACGTTGCTTCGTACCAAATTTCAAGATTCTGAGTTCATGGGAAGTAAGTACCCTGTAGGTTTTGATTCCCTTGCGAGTTTCGAAAATTGCGGAAATTAGCAGCATAAACGGCTGTATTTTTTAACCGACTTCAAAAAAAAAGGGAGGTTCTCAGTTTGACCTGTATGTATGTATGTATGTATGTTTGTCCGCGATTATCTCGCGTTTGGCTGAACCGATTTTGATGCGGTTTTCAGAAAAGTATTTGTTACACTTAGGAGAAGGTTTTAGGCTCTTAAGCGACTGCAAAAAAAGAAGGTTCTGAGTTTGACCCGTACATGTAAGTTTGTCCACGATTAACTCGAGTTTGGCTGAACCGATTTCTATGCGGTTTTCAGAAAAAAAGTATTTGTTACACTTAGGACAAAGTTTTAGTATTTTAACCGACTTCAAAAAAAGAAGGTTCTCAGTTTGACCCGTATCCATATATTGGTTCTTAGTATGTTTGTATGTATTATGTGTGTGTTTGTACGTGTCTGCGCGCGCGCGCGTTTGTGTATTTGTATGTGTACGTGTCTATGTCTCTGCAATTAACAAAAATCAAAGAAAGTCGGTGAAAGAATCTAATGCGAGAGCATATTTCTCATTCTTGTCATTTCGGATAAGGCTCTGTTGTCGTGTGGATGGTTGAGTAATTTGTTCGAGTCAATATCACTTAAAGCCATGCCTTTTAGGGATTTGACCCGCCTCAAGGCAACATAGAATTGGCCTATAGCAAAGATTTTAGGCCCTAGGTCCGCGGAACTGAGTGTACATCCTTGCAACTTGTGTACCGTCACAGCCCAACTCAATATGACTGGCAACATCCGCCTCTCGATATCACCATAACCGCGATTGCCTTGATAGGTCAAAAATCAAAAATCAAAATCAAAATCATTTATTCATCTAGGTCACAATGTGACACTTATGAACGTCAATTTTAAAATTAAATTACTTAATGCTTCTACATTTACATTTACTGCCTCGTTTGCAAAGCAATAGGTAGAGCCACGAGAAAGAACGGGCAATAAAACTCGAGGCCACTCTTTTAAATCGCCAATATTATGGTACATATTTTCATTTTTGTAAGGAGCTGCAACTGTTACACATTGTACTAAATTACTTGTAGATAGTAATCAGTTACAGACATAATACTTAAGCAATTAATGTAGTTATTAAATGATGTGTTTTAGTTAGCCTTCCAATGCGAATATTGTGTAACAGGAGCATCCACTTACGACTTATAATGTATACAACTCGTGACCATGTTCAGAACTATGGTGGAAATGTATGTTACAGAAGTGACGGTATATGAATACACAAAATTACAAAACCTTTAGTTCACAGACCATGATAACGAGTTATCATCATCTTACAGTACAGTAAATTTAAAAAAAAATGTGGTACAACAATGCAAATGTAGATGTAGTAAGTAGAATGACCTAATTATGATAAACGAATAATAATTTAAAAGAACTAGAAATGTTATATAATGATAAACTGAAAAATGCTAAGTATCTATATAAATTCTAAATAAGTAGTAGATCATGAGTTGTCTAGTGTAAGTGACCATCTATCCTTGTCACTGAAATAATCATTAATCGTATAATAACCTTTCTTAATAAGGCAGTCTTTTATTTTAGCTTTAAATATACTAAATGGTAATTCTAAAAGACTAATTGGTATTTTATTGTATATACGAATACCTAGCCCTACAAAAGAATTATTAACTTTATGTAAACGATGATAAGGGGCATATAACCTATGCTTGTTTCGAGTATTTATATTATGTATATCGCTTTTTGAGGTAAATAAACTTATATTTTGCCTAATGTACAAAATATTAGCAAATAAAAATTGCGAGGCTACTGTAAGAATTCCTATAGACTTAAAGCGTTCCCTAAGAGTATCTTTTGCACCCAACATGTATATTGCTCGTACCGCTCGTTTCTGTAGAACGAAGATATTCTGAATATCCGCTGCTTTGCCCCATAACAAAATACCGTAGGACATAACACTGTGAAAATAGCTAAAATATACTAAACGAGCCGTGTCGATGTCAGTAAGTTGCCTAACTTTTCTGACGGCATACGCAGCAGAGCTGAGCTTTCCTGCTAGACATGCTATATGTGCACCCCATTGTAACTTATTATCTAATGTAATACCTAAGAACACTGTAGAGTCTACTGTGTCAAGTTCCTCCCTATCTAGCATAATATTAGGTCCCAGTTGTCTAACGTTAGGTAAAGCAAATTTAACGCATTTAGTTTTCCTAGAATTAAGTACTAGGTTGTTTGCTGTAAACCATCGTGTAACTTGTAATAGTGCATTATTTATATCATCAAATTGATTTCTATTCCTATCTACTTTAAAAATAAGTGACGTATCATCTGCAAAAAGTACGACATCACAGATGTTTTTTAAATAAAAAGGTAAGTCATTAATATATACTAGAAATAGAAAAGGACCTAAAATTGAGCCTTGTGGAACGCCTAGCTGTATAGGTAATTTAGAGGATGTAGTCCCATTTACATCGACACACTGAAATCTTTGCCGCAGGTACGAATCGACAACACTAAGTGCGGTTTTCTCTACGCCGTAGTTGCGGAGCTTACGCAGTAGTGTGTCGTGCTGAACGCAGTCAAATGCTTTAGATAGGTCACAGAACACTCCAATAGCATTCTTTGATGACTCCCAAGCACTATAAACGTGTTTTATGAGAGCAACACCCGCATCAGTAGTGGATCTACCTTTAGTAAACCCGTATTGATCTTTGTGAAGCAGACTATTTAAATTGAAGTGGCTTAATAGCTGCTTTAAAAGAATCTTTTCAAATATTTTACGAAATGCCGGCAAGATAGATATGGGCCTAAAATTATTAATTTCATTTTTACTGCCAGATTTAAATAAGGGTATAATTTTACTTAATTTCATCAAATCCGGAAATACGCCTAGGTCAAAGCATTGATTAAAAATTATAGATAGGTAAGGCGCAACAGTCTCAACTACAGTACCTAAAATTTTAATTGAAATGCCCCAAAAGTCGCCGGTATTTTTAATATTAATTGAATTATATGCGATCAATATATCTCGCGGGGTAACGTGCTCGAATCTAAACACGCTCTTGCATTCAGGTACACTGCTAAGCAAAAAATTTCCAGCGTCCAAAGATGATGATTGTAAAGAGCTAGTAGTTGTTAAAGGTATGCTCGCAAAGAAACTATTGAACATATGCGCTACTTGAGTTTTGTTAGTGACTAATAAATTGTTTTCTTTTAGTTCAAATTGGTTTTCCCGTGGTCGAGCTCTTCCTGTTTCATTATTTATAATGCTCCACGTTTCTTTAATTATATTTGTTGAATGCTTAATTTTACTACTAATAAATTTAGATTTTGCCATAATACAAACTTGTTTAAAAATTTTTGAGTACTTTTTTACATAATCTCGAAAAGGTGAGTCAAATCTATGTTGTTTCATACCATATAATTCAAATAACTTGGCTCTACTTTTGTATATACCTATAGTGGCCCACTGGTTAAAAGATCCCATAGTACCCTTTAGTGTGACAGTTTTACTCTTAAAAGTATTTTGAAATTCATTATTTACTAGTCCAAAAAGTGAGTTATAAATTGTATTTGTATTTTGTGAGTTTAATATTGAGGTATTGAGTTTAGCAATAATATTATTTTTGAAACGTATTAGACGATTGGTAGTCTGAGGCCTACATTATACTATACGTGATTTATCATATGTTGAACAGGGAAAACTAGCTATCTGTCCACGGTGATCAGAAGGGAGAGAACTAATTACTACTGGGTTTGTGGCAGCACAAGAACTAAATATGTTATCCAAACAAGTAGAAGATGTTGCAGATACTCTAGTAGGTTCACAGAATAGGTTACTTAAATTAAATGACTTGAAAAGATTCAGAAATCTAATGCACTGTGAAGAATTCTCTAAAATATTAATATTAAAATCGCCACATACTATAATATTCTTATTACTACATTTAATTTTATTGATAGAACTAAATGGTACTCCATTTAGTTTAAGTTATACGACTTCAAAAACTAAGTATATTGTATAAGTTATATACTATGTATTAGCGTATGTAAAAATTACTTCGTACTTTTCATCAGTGGGTCGATTTTTTGAAGGCGGTTCTCTTTTTTTTAAAAAAGAAACTAAATACCTAGTTAACATTTTTGTTGCGATTTTTAAGTTTTCATTTTCGTTTTGTTTTTTTATTGCGTTTGTTTAGAAGTTTGATTTTTTCACAGCTTCATGGGACAATAGACTTGACTATTTGATATAAATTTAGTTTGATACCTTCACGCGTTTCTGAGAAAATGTGCCTTGACAGACGGACGGACAACTAAGTGATCCTATAAGGGTTCCGTTTTTTCATTTCGAGGTACGGAACCCTAATGAAGCTATATTTATGTTTAATTGTCTTCGAGTAACCGATATTTCGGCACTGTTGCAAGCGCTATGTTCACGAATGTACTGGTATGTTCTGGTATCCGGCAGGACAATTTAAAACCACGAAGTATTATATTCCGAGGGTATATTTTTTTCTCCATCGCTTTATATTCTTATTTTTTATTACACTAGATGTTTTTACAGTAAGTAGTAAGCCAGGTGAGTTTGATTGAAGGATACATTTGGTAGGAATCTCTTCTAAATTAAATGATGAAGTACGGTTAAAAGGATCAGCTTAGTGCATAATAAGTTAAATAGAGTATGTACTTAATATGACTGTGTTAGCATTTTTATTTCCCCTCTTTGGGTCTGACATTGCAGTATAATTTCATAAAGTCGATTATATTTTGAACCGTTTAAATGTCACAAAGTAAACTAAACCCTCCTATTTCTTTTTCCATCTAGGCCAGCAACGCACCTGTGGCTCCTTTGGTTTTGCGACTGTGTTGCGAGATGGGCGCCGGTAATCGCTTACCACCTGGCGATACGTCTACGTGTTTGCCACCTGTCATATAAAAAAATACATAGTTTTAATTCTGTTCAAAGAAAAATTTACATTACATCCCAAAAGTATATTGGATTTCAATTTCTCTCACATTTCACCTTGTTCAGTAACGGGTTATAAAATGCAAAAACATTGTCAAGACATAAGTAATAAATAATACTGAGATAACAACATTTAAAAAAAGCTTTAAGTGAAATTTTATTACTGTCCAAAATATTTTCTTATTTAAAAACATCAAAATATAATAAAATTATGCTTCGTAAGGGCTAGCGCATATGTACATACAACTTTTAGTTGAACAACTATTTAGTTGTGTTTCATATTTTTAAAAGAATATATTAAAGCGCGCATACTGTCAACTCGATAGCTGTTTGACAAAAAATTCAAAAAGCTTATCGATTTGCTTTTGATTTAAAAGTTGGAAAACTATCCATCAAGCGCTCAATTTGTATTGCTTTGTATTGATGTGCGCAGACCATCGACTAAACAGTCGATCCGCGACTGACCACGACGCCAATCTCGTATAAGGATTTGAAGCGGCGCCACGCGCGTTGTTTGTAAACACCTTGACTCGAGCGTTGCTGAATTAATACTAGTCGATTTAAGGAGATAAAAAAATCGATTGTATGAGCACTTCCATCAACTAAACTGTTTGGATGAGTAGAAATCATGAAAGTACAAAACTCGACGAAACAGTTTAGTCGATGCTACAGTTGTATGTATGCGCTCGGCCTAAGGCACAGGTTTGAAGCATGAGCTTATAAAACCTGATGTATTACGATCTTATTTATCTGACACTGAGTGTAACTTAGTCTTATGTAAGTTATAAAACTACGTGGCTCTAAAAACATTTTTTATAAAATATATTTATTTGTGATAGTGAGACAAGATGAATCTCGTCTCATAAAAAAATTGGTGAAAAATATTTTTCATATTTTAAGAACCCCCTCTCTAGGATGGATCTTGTTCCGCAGGGGACTACAAACAAAAGGCAAAGAAGCCTCAGACTCCAAACAACAAATTGTGGGTCACATAAAGTGTTGTTCTATGTGGGAATCAAACCCACAACGTTCGGCGTGGTGTTCAACGGTTAGGTGGCCATTTGAACCACTACGACATACGTGCAGTTAATCTTTCTAGGACATATTGAAGAACTCTCAGATATGAAGGTCTCTCACTATGTTTTCTTTAAAAGCTTTGCGACTGGTCGTCGCCACGTGTGTCCTTGGCACAAAAGTGCTGCCAGCATTCTGGACACGCTCCCAAGCGTTTCCTATGTGGAAGACTCTCATGAGGCCCTTTAATTATTTCCTTTTTCATTTTGTATGTGTTGCAAATATTTATAAGTTATTTTAAGTACCTGTCTTTATTAACGCGGTAAACTGAAAAAATTACTGAAAGAAATTTTGTACGGTTTTCACCAATAGTTAGAGTGAGTGATTCCTGAGAATTGTTTTGGTGTACACTTCGGGAGAAACCCCGGGCGAAGTCTAGTTGTATATATGTATTATTAAGTTATTTTAAGGATATTATTATAAAATAATATGTGACAATTAAGTAAACAAATGGTTCTCGTTCTCTTAAAACAGAAGATTAACAGTTATTACTCCAGATGCCATCGAGAGATAACAGTTTTGACAAGATGTCCTCACTAGCTTGTAGTCATAATGAAATACTTACGTACCTAGATAAATATTGTAACATCGGCCTATTAGAAAGTATCCTACAGCGAAGCTACTAGCAAAGTCTTGCTAATTAGCCACAGACAGGTTGTTAAAAGTCCGTGTAGCACATTTATTACATGTCATTAATATTTTACATCGATAGCATCTCGAACCAAGGTACTTGAATGCATACAGTAAAAGATAATAAAATAATGAGTACTGCAAATTGTACTGTAGAGGTCATCTTACAGTTAACTAGCTGTGCTCCCTTGTTCCACCCATGTTTGATTTGATTTTTACATCATCAGCCTTGTTACAATCTCACCTGTTGGGCCTGTCTCCAGTAATAATGAGCTAGTGAAAAGAAGACTGTCGTGCCTTCACATTATGAGACGGGTTGGTCCATAATCCGCCACACTGACCAAGTGCGAATTGACCAATCCGCATAAGTATAACTTGGAAAGGTCATCGGTGCATACTAGTCCGTTGGTCCCTCTACTAAAATATTTAACTCATAACATATTAAATAAGCTTTCTTTAGTCAGCGCTTGTGTTGTTAAAGAAACCCGCTGCCTAAATTTTATATATGTTTATTGCATCAGTAGTTTGGGTCTAAGATGATAAATCAGTCAAGACAAATCATATTTTAAATTATAAGTATAGAATGACATTTCAGATGAAAAAGTTTCAAAAAATTACGCAAAAATGCATTAATCGATTTGGATAAAGTAACTACAAACCACAGAGCTAACTAGGTATATACTTTAAAATACAATATTAGTCGGTGTTCCAGTAAATCGAATATTCTATTATAAGGTGATATACATAAAAGCATAATTATATTGCAAATGCAACGACTATTTTAGGCAGGTAATTTTCAAAGTTTATTTTATTAAATTCACATTAATTATACCTATCAATTATAATGCACCAGGTTAATTTGCATATATATCAGATAAACCATTGACGTTATTATTATAAGCGGCGGTACCACACATACAATTAACTACTAATATTATGTGTCACTCGAAACTACATATTAATTTTGGATAGAAATAAACCTATTTCGTTTAATTATGAGCATTGGCAGATTGATATCCGTGTGGCGATGGAGTATAATACCACAAAACAAGGAGATGAATGCAAAAAATGTGAACCCCATTTTATACTGTGGGTGTCGTAAGACAGGCGACTAAGGAAAATGGACAAAGCGAATAGAGTATTTATGCGAATAGACGGAAAACTGGACTTCAGACTTTGAACTGTCGATTCTGCCCAGCGTGGTATAGTAGATCAAATCCTCCTATTGATTAACAATAATTTAATCTATTGACTCAGCATTTGCAATTGCTCAGCTTTATGATGATGATGACAATCATTGATATTAAATAGTTACAAGGAAGTTTCATTAAGGTATACCAGTATTTAATTAAATTACATCACACTTTTCATACAATGAATAAAATTGGCTTATTATAACTACGGATAACGAACGATCTATGCTGGCCAAAAGGTTGCAGTCTAAGTAAAGTCTAATAAGTCCTACCGCTGTTGATATTAGCGCAAGTATGATGCAGTGGTTTAAACGGTCGCCTCGCTCTTTAGAACTGGCCTAAGCTTATGGGTTCGATTCCAACACCATACAATCTTATGTGACCTACAAACTGCTACTTAGTCTTGCATCACAATTTTAAAACATCTTTAAAAAAGCTGTAATTCATTTCAATTTGACAATTGGTCCAACGAATTTCGAGATGTTTCACAAAAATAGCATTATATCTGCAAATAAACATGGTATAGAAAGGTCTTACAGTTCAATATTAGCCACATATAAATACATTACATACACTGAGAAAAGGAAGACTTAATTTGAAATTACATTTGGTTTACTCTGTACAAAGCGGCCGTTTATTTTTAGCACATAAACTAAGCCAGACAGTCTTAATCAAATAACGGTTGTATAAAACAATTTGAAACTTATGAATTACTAGATCGCACTCTGGAAAGTACTTACTCAAGTTCGTCCCCTGAGCCTGAATTTGGAACCAACCCTTTTTAAGATCTCGCTACGTCATGCCACCAGTTTGCTCGGGTCGGGATTAAGGGGTGGGGTATAAGGCCTAATTCACACGGAAGCTTTATAACGCGCCTTAAAAAAGCGCTCGAATAAAGCAAACACATTCCCTAGTACTTATACGTTCGGCGTTCACACGAAAGCGCATTTTAAAACGCATTGCTTTACAACGCTGGATGTCGGGCGTTAAATGGAATAGACTTTATGGAGAGACCAGAAGAGCATGCATGAGAAACTTGATAGGAGTGAATGAAGCAAGAGAGATATGTCAGGATCATTGCAAATGGCGAACCGTAGTCTCTGCCTACCCCTTCGGGAAATAGGTGTGAGTCTATGCATGTATGTATGATTTTATGGAACTGGAGACAAGAGTGATTATAAAGCGCTCGTATGAACGCTCTCATCGACTGGGCCAGCGCCCTAGCTGAACGGTTTTCGAACGCGTGTTAAAAAATCTCTCGTGCGAATGAGACCTTAAACAAACAGTTTTATGAGAGTTACAATATACTCACTCATAGAAATTATATCTGTGCACTCACTCTAAGAAATAAGCGTGATTTGTTATTTTTTATTTGTATGTCGTTTTCCTGTTTCGGCTGCCAGTTAGATTATGTTCTTTTGTATTTTTATTTTATAGAATCACGCTTGTATCCCTGAACAGCGGGATAGCAGCCCTACGCTACTAACCCTGCTGTACAGGGGAGTGATTAAATTATAAGGAACTAATCTAACTTGTTAACCTACACTATCCTAGAGTCGTAGCCTATCACCTATACCTAATATCCTATCCTAGTTATCCTTATCCTTATACCTATATGCACCCTAAACCTATCCTAACTTGCACCTAGCGTAAAATGCGTATAGGCTTGGTGCTCTGTGGTATTCTGTGATACAGACCAGCACTTAGACGCACCTACTACTAAGCGCCTAACCTATGGCACGTACTATCGTGGTACTACTGTGGTATGCTGTGATACAGACCTACGATTCGTACGCGCCTAGAACCTAACCCTATTTGTCCCTACAATCCCTATTAGATCCTAGCCCTACTCTACGTATTTATATATACTTATATAGATAGGTGCGGGATATCTGCCACCGGAGACCTATGATGACAGACGGACTGTGGGTAGGAATTAGGTATGGTGGAAATGGTTTTCTGACGGCCAACTCGACAGACTCACCGAGCTGATCAGTACTGATGGCTAAAGGTGTCTTGGCCACCGTCAGAGGTGTGGGAAGGGTATCGAGTCAAAGTCAAATTAAACTTGTGACTGGTTTATTCTTAAAGTACATGATCTTATATACTAAACTAATCCTATGTACACACACACAACTTTACGGTTGTGTGCTGTTTGTGAAAGGTGCCATCTCAGCGGTACATGCCTTTCGTGAATACGTGATTTTTTCTTAATTTAATATAAATCACGAACAATCTGTGTTCCAGTAAATACGGGACTTCATCGTTTAACACCACGAGTAGAATACACCACGGTGTCAATCGCACAACAACGTTTTTTGAATTGGCTGTTTGGGCCCATGGTCTCAATCGACGAATATCTTATTTGCCTTCGTCGATATACACCATGATGTGAAACAGTGAAGGACTTTTTATGGAATCGTTGGTTCGGTAATTTTACTGACATTTTATTATTACTTAACAGTCATGCACAAAAGTGCTTACACAAATTTTACTTTTAGACTGTGTTTGGTAGGAAACACTGTCAATCCTTACAATAATTTTAGGAAAAGAATATATTTAGATGAAGTTCCACTTCTGCCGCAGCTTGTGGCGTAAAGCCAAGCAACGTGGGGTATCAAAATCTAAACTGGGCAGGATTAATGTAAAATTATGCACAGCTTTGTCACATTTGCCGTAAAATTTATTAGATGACGGCTGGCTGTATGTGATGAGAGAAAGTCCAGATACCGCTGCAGTGAGTGCAAAATTTAATGATTATTTTGTCCAAACATGGCTCCAACACCCTGTTCTCTCTAAAATTTGGAACACTTTTAATGAAAGCAGGGTTGACATGATTTACATCATTTGATTTAAATCAGTGATTTAAATCGCGATTAAAATCAAGTGATTAATTTATAAAAATCAATGATTTAAATCAATACTTTTTACTGCGACCATTAACGCTACTACCACTTCTGATTTTTGGGTAGCAATACATCATATGAAAACATGTATAACTGAAGAAGAATTGGATGTAATCAAGCAACTGCTATGTACAGTTGTTTCTTCCACCGGGGTCGATATAATATTTTCCGTATTCAATTTAGTGCACAGCAAAATAAGAAATAGATTAGGCGCCAAGAAGGCACCCAAATTAGTCTTCCTTTGGAAAAACTCAACTCCTAATAAACTACTCTATTTTCCTTCGATGTGCATTAAAATGACTGTTTTTTAAAAAGTGTTTTGTATTTTATGTGTTGTACCTAATTAAAAAAGAAATATATAAATTATATTGTTTTTTTTTATTTAAAAAAATCCAGTCAAATTGACTTCACGCTGCCTGATGGTAAGACAGTGAAGTCCTATTGGGAAGGCCACCATCCCCAATTGCTGGTTAAGCAATGTGACATGACGGCCCTCACTTTGACGGCCTTGAGAGATGCTTTGTGATATATAAATTATATTGTTATTTAATTAATAACTGACTTCCACATTAAAAAAAGAACAGAATGTAAAAAAGCAAAAATCCGATTTAAATCAAATTAATCCAATTTAAATCAAATAAATCCGATTTATTAGATTTTTTTTAAAGAATCATGATTTTTATCAACCCCGAATGAAATTCATAGAACTAAGAATATGGTCGAGTCATGGAATGGAAGTATAAAAAAAAGAATGCCATTAAAACGAAATATCGACCAGTTTCTTAATGGAATAGAAAAAGACGCCAAATTTTATTACAATAAAATTTACCAACCGGGCCAAACTCAAATTTTGAAAAGAAAACAAGAGAGCATACAAATCAATTATAGAATTAATAATATCGTACAGGAATAATTGACTGACCAAATCGGCTGTCCCAAATCAAAACACAGTAAGGGACATTTTTGTCAAAATCAAGATTTTTACACCATGCTTTTAACACAGTAAATGCCCACAATATGCAAAAACCCTTTTTTCAATAAAGGCCTCCATTCCCAATATAGCGATACCATAAAACCTAGTAAGTGCACAGACTAAACCGCAAACCCCAAATCAAAAACCTAGTAACCCCAAATTAAAAAGCTGATAACCAGTTGAAAACACAGCAAGGCACACGCTTTGTTTTGGATTGGGAATTTCAACTTGCTAGGTTTTTGATTTGGAAATTAATATGTCTAAAAGACCATAAAATCTAAAAATTACACAGTATAGCACACACCCGTCGAAGTTTCTATCTCCAGGAATTAGGTTTTAAATTAGTGAGAAAACATCAAATTTCGTATTTTGAGTTTATCTGTTTTTGTTATAAATTCCTCGTTTTCTACTACAATTTGGAACTTTTCACATTAAATTACTTCACCTTCTAAGAATTAGAATAATAAACATGGTTAATTCTCGTTAATGTGTTTTACTGCAATATTTATTTACTCATTTTCTTTATCATAACTTTTATCATAACTAAAATTAAAAAAAAAAAACAAACCCTAATAATGTCTTATTACTTACTGTGTTTTGGTTTAGTTTCCATGGGCAAAGGTTAGTGTTGGATCCCATTCCAAACTTAGTAAGTGTTAAACAACGTGCAACGAAAATTTTTTTAAAGTTTTAGTATGCAAAAATGTAGACAGTAATCTTATCTACCATCCCCAAGAATCATATTCAGCTGTAGATTCATAGTTTGGTAAGGCATAATAAAATCATCTTTTTTGCCCTCCTGTAAAATTTGTTCGAAGTCCCTTACTGTGTTTTGATTTGGGACTGCCGAAATAAGTATTGGCCATTTCTTGGAAAAATTAAGATGAAAATGAAAATTTTACTATTTCCAATTCTCATCTTAATTTTTCGAAGTAAGAAATTACCAAATATATACATGTATACAAAAAATATTTACTATTCAGCCTGTGATGACTTTTTCATATGTTTATGAAAACATTAGTTTACAGCGCTATGCTTAATGACTTGTGATCTTAAATTTTTTGTTATAAGGAGAAGGATATTTACCCTAAAACTATGATTATTTATTGTTAATTCTGTAAGATGATTTATATACATGATTTTTACAACATAATTAGGTATAAGTAAAAATTGAGTGAGATTGAGTGATTTTCATTGTTCATTCAAACTTTTTATATTTACGTTACGATGATAAGTATAGATGCTTTTTTTTAGTTTGTAATTAGTAAAAAGGTAATCTACCCTCAGTCTATGTTATTTATTGTTTTTTTATACTTAGTATATAGAGATTAAGATGACTAATATATGTACATGATTTTAGTACATCATTAGTTATTAGTAACAGGGTAATCTACCACCAATCTTTGATTTCTTTCATTATAATGCCTTTTTATACTGATATGTAAACACTCGTACTTGTGAATTTCGTTATTATCTTGTTATTGTTTGTATTTTCCTTTATTTACACTATATTATATTATTTGAAATTATTAATGTAATCTTAGTTACCAAGATTCCATTAAACATTGTGGATTGATTGTAATTGTTTGTTTCAATAACCGTTTTCGACCCGTCAGTACACAAATCGCACTAGACTTTCAAATTTTTAATAGTGGTCCGAATCAACGAAGTCAAAAAGAGTCTTCGCTGTTATGCACCACGGTGTCAAACGACGAAATCAAAAAAGACATTCGGCGTTATACACCACGATACATAATTAATATGAAAATGGTCTCAAACAGCCAATTCAAAAAACGTCTTTGTGCAATTGACACCGTGGTGTATTTTACTCGTGGTGTCTAACGACGAAATACCCGTAAATACTCACGTAGGATTATATCGCTGATATGGCATGTTTATGTGTGAACATTCTGGCCTCTCCGAGGAACAGGCAACTCCAGTTGGTATAATTCTATGGAGTCATCCTTGGCTGCTTCCTGGTTTCGTGGCTGCTTCCTGGGAGGCTTCGGCAGATGGTTCGGCTGGCTGTAGACGGCGTTTCATGCAGTGTGCGTAGATAGTTGTTTGCTGTCTTGATGTGAAGCACGTTGCAGGTGTGGTGGATCAGATCTTGATGAATTGGGGTGTTTTCTTTTTGTTATACCGTTGTCGGCAATTTTTATTACTTCTGCGTCTCTAATAATTATCTCTTCTCGCTAATTTTATTGATGTTTATTATAAACAACCAGTGCAAAGATGTTTCCAATGGATATTACTTGACTTTTAGTGTAGTGATATAAGTAGGACATTTAGTGTTAGTTTGATTTTTCAATAATTGGTCAACGATGCAATTTTCATTAAATTGCATGTTCTTCACCACTCCAGGGAAGCAAGGAAACTGTTCGTACCTTTGTTATAAGTTTAACCAAGATGCACCGTGGTAATATTGGTTGTAAGTTAACTTCAACACTGTGGTTTGAAGTCTTCGGTGTTTCATCACCGATACCTACTATCTCCCCTTTTATTTTGCTGCGAGTGTAGGCTAATAGTTGGCTACTTCTTCTGTGAGAATGAAGCCCGAGAACCTTGATCACACAGCACTTTTAGTAGCCTTTATCTTGGCTTATGTTTGCACAAGGGCTGTTGCTAAAAGTGTTGTAATCTGTGTGTCAGGTCCGGTATGTGTGACTTGGTTTTCTTCCAAGTTGTAGTTGTAGTTGGGTTTTCAAAGGTTTTCCTATGCTTTGACCCTTTATTTTCGTCATTTTTACTAACGTAATTGTTGACATTAACCTTCTTTTGAAGTTCAAGGTATATTAATAAAAGTTGACCTAGTTCGCCACAATATCTACACTAAAACATTGAATGAATGTTTTATGCACTGTTTGCATACTTTATTATTACGCTGTTCTGCTGACAACGCTTTAAGTTCCGCACACCTGTGTATGATGCATGTAATAATAACACAGCCAGCACTTGTAAGTTATACGAGCTATTTATAGATTTAATATTATACTGTTGTTTATATTTGGATTTTGATACAGAGTTGCTATTTGCGAGACACATAAAAATATATAATTACGTAATTAATGGAAATGTTTGAGATTTGTTTGGTTCTACAAGTTGATCGTATTATAGAGGTTTTTGACTATCCCGACGAAGTAGTTAAACTTTGATAAGTATGTTTTTCTAAGATGTCCTGGTCTTCCAGTAGTGGATGGTTTACCGATGTTCTGGTTAAGACTTCTGTGAGTTGCGATCTTCTTCTTGCGATGTACTTTTCTGTTTTTCTGGATACCGAGTCCTTTTTGTTGTTGGTCAATATCCGTCCGATTTCTTTGTAGTAGCTCTCCTGGCTTTTTACAATTGCGTTGATCTGTTGTACGTCCATCTTGCTGCCCCTATCCTAACCTGTTTAGCCTAACAAGGGGTGGGGTGAAAACAAAAAAATAACTTAGTTGCGATCTGTTTCCTCGTTACGGTATGTGCGACTTCTCGAGCACCGGGGCGACCCTGTTCAGGGAGACCGATACCTGATCCGCTACCGAACGACGCAACTAAGTTAGTCAGTCACTTAATATACAACGAAACAAGCGCTAGGATGGTGCGCAAGTCTGCTGTATACCAATTGTCAGTCAGTAAAGTTGTCAATTTAAGGGACAAGAGGACCGCGTGTTACTGGTTTTTGCTCGAATAGGAATAAAATCCTAAATCCTACCCGACCGGCGAAGGACCACAATGAAAAACGGGGATGATGAAATGTTAAGGGATTAATCTAACTTGTTAACCTACACTATCCTCGAGTCGTAGCCTATCACCTATACCTAATATCCTATCCTAGTGATCCTAATCCTTATACCTTTATGCATCCTTAACCTATCCTAACTTGCACCTAGCGTAAAATGCGTATAGGCTTGGTACTCTGTGGTATTCTGTGATACAGACCTACGATTCGTACGCGCCTAGAACCTAACCCTATTTGTCCCTACAATCCCTATTAGATCCTAGCCCTACTATACGTATTTATATATACTTATATAGATAGGTGCGGGATATCTGCCACCGGAGACCTATGATGACAGACGGACTGTGGGTAGGAATTAGGTATGGTGGAAATGGTTTTCTGACGGCCAACTCGACAGACTCACCGAGCTGATCAGTACTGATGGCTAAAGGTGTCTTGGCCACCGTCAGAGGTGTGGGAAGGGTATCGAGTCAAAGTCAAATTAAACTTGTGACTGGTTTATTCTTAAAGTACATGATCTTATATACTAAACTAATCCTATGTACACACACACAACTTTACGGTTGTGTGCTGTGTGTGAAAGGTGCCATCTCAGCGGTACATGCCTTTCGTGAATACGTGATTTTTTCTTAATTTTATATAAATCACCAACAATCTGTGTTCCAGTAAATACTCACGTAGGATTATATCGCTGATATGGCATGTTCATGTGTGAACAATCCCCGAAGAGATAGGCAGAGGCGTAATATTACACCCATATTTCGCCATGAATTGTTAGGTTCCACGTGATAGGAGCCTATTGCCGTTACCGGGCACATCCCCAGCCTCTGTGCTGATAGTGAGAATTCAGAAAAACCCAGTAAATCTTTTGCCCGACGCGGGAATCGAACCCGGGACCTCGCATCAGCAGCCGCATACGCTATCCACTGGACCACGGAGGCAGTCTAATCAGTTAGATTATGTATATTTACTAATATTATTTCTTCTCTCTCATTGACGCTTCATATAAACACAGTATAGTTATTCAACTACTAGTTGATCGATTCAACAAGACAAGACAAGTTTTTTTATAGTCTGATGCCTGTAACTCCGAAGGGGTAAGCAGAGGTGTAAATATTACACCCACATTTCGCCATGAATTTTTAGGTCCCACGTAATAGGGGGCGAGCCTATTGTCGTTACCGGGCACATTACCAGACTCCGGCATCGACTGAGTATTCGTTAGTATGAGTATTCATCAATACATAATCCTATATCCAAATAAACTTAAACAAGACATATCAACAGTTACATTTTACACAACTGGCATATTGAACCATTATCACATTGGGACAATATCAATTTGCATGTGTTCGTAAACAGCGTGTAATTACGTCCACACACGCACGCATAATGAGCCATACATGGCTCGAGTAACTGACTTCAATTTGCGTGCAAATACTCAGACTGTGCACTTTGTTACTGTACTTATGATATTGGATGGAGATAGTGCTCATGATTCGATCAGTTCTCTGCAGCACCTATATATTTTATCTCGCCTACGATATTTTGCAAAACAAATAAATTAATTTGTATTTTAATATCTAAGTCACTAGATTTTCTGAGGGAGCTGCAGTGTTGCAGTGAAAATTGAATCTGTATATATGAAATTTTTGCGTTACTGACTGACTCACACACAACGCACAGCCAAATTGTTAAGCCCAAGAAGCTTAAACGTGGCATATAATAATTATGTTCCTTGGAGAACTTAAGAGCGCGCTCAGAAGGGATTGCCCAAAATTCCCACGGGATCGGGAACAACGGTGCGGGCTTAGCAGTAGTCCTAAAGTTCAAAGTCCATGTTAGCGAGACTTTCATGTCACAAAACTGTGAAACTTCTTTTCAATAGAATTGACCAACAACGGCCTCCTAATTTCCTCAGCGTCGCATAACAAAACATAGAAATAGCCTCATACATCCCAATTACACTATAACTTAACAAATAGAGGTACTTACAGGATATTCGCTCGGCTGAAACGGCGATCAAATATTCACGGGCTGGTGACTGGCAATTCTGTTATGCACTAAGGAACTAGCCGAACTACAGTCCCGAAGTTGCTAAATTATAATGTGCTGAACCCATTCAGTCTTGCTTATCTAATTTATATTCATCGAGTTTAGTGAAATACTTTACCTACTCCTGGTCTCTTTATATTAGTAAGAACGGTCTTTTGAAAACGGTTGAACCGAATTTGGATATTTTTTTCGCATACAATAGCACAACAGCTACAGAATTTGGATGGGTTACATGAGATTTTGCTGCGACAATCGAACTCGAATCGTTTGAAATTGAGGGTGAAAGTTACTACAGGAACGCTATTTATTTTGAAAGTTAGGGATATAAATAATGCCGCTTAAATATTTGGTTGTTTGTAAAATAAGTGTATTTCATCTGCGTGTGATGGTCACAAACTAGTTGTACATATAGGTACACATACAAATAAGCTTCCGACCGCGGCTTAAATAATACTAAACACAGTGACACATTAGCGAGATAACTGGCCTCAAAACAAAGCGCTATTTATCCCCACAATAATTTATACACACTTCAATTCTCAGCTATGCAGGTTTGCAATTTATTCACAAGTGATTAACCAGATAAGAATGGACAGGGTTCATAAATCTTCTCGAACAAGACTAAACAGTGTGGCCGAACATAATTGTTCGATGTTTCTTTAGAGTATCCAGGTTGCTGGGCAATCTTCCAAATAGCCAGTCGTTTTTTCGCAAAACCAATAGTAGGATATCTAGGTGCTTTACGGTTTACCGCTTTTTAATGAGAAAAGAATACGATGAGGAAGTTTGAATAACGAGTAAGCCAAGATGGCTATCTACCGACGAATTTACAATGTCGAAATAGGTATGACTAGTCTCATATGAGACTGACCGCCGTGGCCGAAATTCGTATCAAAATGTGGCTCACTTTAGTGTCGGTCACTGTTAGTGTAAACCACTCGAAAACCTCTGATATGGCCTAAGATTATTATTTGGATAAGAATTCTTGTCCTGATACAGGAACCGACGATATGACGCGCCTTTCGAAATACGCTTTGATTTGAATTCCTCAAGAAGAGTCCCACATACAAGATGACTTCTGAAATAAGAGTTTAACTATTCCTGTATATTTTACGAAAGAAAGTCAAAACACGCACTGCTACTCATCAATATTTACAAGGGACTTGTCACTTTCTTTAAGTTTCGAAACTCATTTCTTAAAATTCTCATTTTTAAACACACCTACCAGTGTGTTTAAAAATGAGTTTTTAAATCGCCAGCCACCAGGTGTCCTCGTTAAAACTTGTAAAAAGTCTCGACAGCCAACATTTAAGGGATTTTCTTAATTATATTCTCCTCCTCTTTCGTTCCCCTACTTTTAATCTTCCGTCTCTGTTTTTAGATTCGTATCTTTTGAACTGCGACGTAAGTAAACGCAATTCGAGTAATAATGCGCCCGCGCAACTGTGTAGTAGGTTTTATTGCGCTCGAGTGTAGTTCGCCTGCTATATTTATCCACCTTAGTCTGTAGTTGATTATATCAGTATACTTGCAGTATTGTCCAAAACAAAATCAACCTTGCTTCAAATACATAAAATTCATTATGACTCAGCAAAATATTACAACATGAGGCGCCATCTCAAAGGCTCATTTACTTCTTTATTTTGCTCAGTCCTGTTAATCCTAGTATATTATGCATTTTTTGTTTTAAATATAATTCAGGTTTCTACTAAAGTCTGGCTTTATAAAACATTATCTATTTCTCAGAGCAGCATTAGTTACTTTTATCTAGAAATGCCTAGAGCTTAGTGTAGTTCCATTACGACAGAAAATAAGACAAAGTTTCAAGGAAACGCTGCTACGTAAGTAATCACTTTTGGTGTTTTTCGATTGGAATTAAAACTCCGCTAAAATATTTACCAACTTTTTTGGCAAATGAAGTATTGGATCCCGAAAATTTTGTCACTTGTCAAAGAACTGAATCAGACTTTCAGGAAGCTGTTCATATTAGTTAAAACAAGTATTTTCATTAAACTTCCACAGTCGGATTGATTTACGGAAATATCGATTCATCGAAAGAAAAACATTCAGCGAGAAGTAATCGTTTCAAGCTAATTTGCCCTGCAAATGAGATTTACTCCAAGTTCCTCACTATTTTCTTGGATTCATTTGGTTTGGAAGATGTAACTAATTATTGGTTTTCATTATATCTCTTATAGCTCCTTAACGTTTTATACAATGTATGCATTTGGGAAACAGTTGTGAAGTAAGGATGTGCCTTTCAAGTAGTACGATTAAAAAATGTGGTATTAAAAAATAGATAACCTAAAACCATTCCAAGAAATCCCTTCCCCATTGCGACAGCTGTCTTTTTAATTTAACTCAATGAAATTTTTTCGTAACTTGAATCAGAACGGAAGGCATTTAATCATTCGCATCATTACCTTAATTATTCCTCATCGCATAGTTTCATAATTAATGATCGGTTACACGTTGAGGTCCGCTGTCGTTTTCTCTTTGGCAATATGGAATACCAGTTTGTTAGAGAAGCTGAGATTGATAAATGGACAGATGTAATGGTCGTTGGGTTTAAGAGAGCGTAACACGGTTATACCTCAAACTTACCTATAAAATGCTGCTTTAGTTAAGACTAGCTTTTGCCCGATGTTTCACCCGCGCGATAACCGTTTGTGCCTTGTATAAAAAGTCAGGCACAAAATAATAATAAATATTTACCTATATACATTCATTGTTTTTCTTGTAGCAACCTAACTCAGTCTTCTAAAGAACTCCGGTTGAAGTTCTTGCCAGTTGTTCTCAGCGGAAGCCTCCTGAACATGTGATAGCTTAAAATAACGTTTCTGAAGCACTTCCAAGTGCTTCAGAAACGTTCTTCGATGTCGTCGATTTTTCGGAGAACAAACCAAAAATGAAAAGAGGTTGTAGATTATATTTGGTACATTATTGAAATTAGCGAGCTTTTGTTTGTGCTTTTCGATAATTCTCTGAATATCAAAATAATTATCATATTACATTTTGTTACGATTTACTTTTATATGACATTGCCGTCATTCTAAGCTTTAAAAATACCTACATACTAAGAAGTTACTGATAAATAAATGATTATAAAAGCTATGGACCCACCGTATTGATATCATCCAAACACAGAAAACTAAATGGTTTTCTGAGCTAAAGCACAAACAAAAGCTCGCTAATTTCAATAATGTACCAAATATAATCTACAACCTCTTTTCATTTTCAAGTAAATAAAAAAGCGATAAAGATTAGTTTTACATCTTCATACTGGAAGCAGTATTTTATCACTCCGATCACGCATCTAGATAAGTGACCAATTACTGCTAAATTTAAACATTTTTATATCAGCCGCAGCCGAATGATTTCAATCGACAAAGAGATATCTTAATTAATAGTGGATGGAAAAGTTTTGTTATAATTTAAGCTTTATAGCTTTAAGTTAAGACTGCTTTTTGACTGCCTTAGGTTTGAGTTTGCGTTTATGTCTAACATAATGTGAAGTATTGTAGATTGTAGTAGAGACATGTGCATAAATATTTACAAAAAAACTATACATAATATATGTATGTTTATCCTTTGTCTAGTAAAAGCTCTGCTTAGTTTGGGCCTAGGAAGTGTTGTGTTAATGTGGTAGTACTTATATTATTAATACTATTATTTCCTAAGTTCTGTGACCCATTTAAAGGAAGACTAAAGTTATCATCACACTCTCTGAATGCATTGCTTCCAGAAGAATAAATGATGAAAAAGTTGACCTATATGAGAAAGCCGAGCTTTTGAGTGAGCAACTTTCTAGTATAATTAATTAAAATAACAATACAGTTTATTTTTAAAACATGAATCGCAATTTCATTTCAATACGCCGAATCGTTGCATTTGTAAATCGAACTGTAAATTAGAATACCAAAAATTTATTGCTGAAATAAATTACAAAGGTTTATTTTTCATTAAAATACGTTGTAGCTTTTATGTGAAAAATTTACGCGTAATTGCAAAGATTTTGTGACACTAGCTTTATTGCATATCTAGCAAATGACCATCGCACCGGTCTAGTGATTAGTGTCCCAGGCTGCTAAGCTCGACATCATCATCATCATCCTCCTAGCGTTATCCTAGTTTCAACCTGAGGTCCACTTACTTGTGTTACCGGATTTGACTGAATATTTGGCTGTTCCACAGACTTTCTGCCTGATGTCTGACCTCTGCAATCCAAATAGTGTAATTCCATGGTTAAGGTGGTAAGCTCGAGATCATGGGTTTAATTCACGCCCAGGATATATGTTTGCGAGAAGAAAATAAAAAGTGTTGGAGCTATCAACGTGTCCGACCTTCTAAAACGGATTTTGATGTCCTGTTACTTAAAACTTAGAACACTGACATCAGCATAGCCTGATAAAAGAATGTACAGAGGAACATATAGGTATTTTTATTGATTTGCTTTACTAAAATCTGTGTTTCCGGTATCTTTTCTTTAGACAAATCTCCTATTAGGCGATTACCAGAATATTTAGTACATACGGAATATTTAGGTAAGACGACTGATCTCAATGTTCGGCATATTCTCAAGTGAAGTTCACATATGAGCACTTACAGTATTAAATAAATGAAAGATAGAGATTATAGATTATAAGAATAGTGACCGATCTGGCCTGGATTTATTTTATTACTTTATTCGCTTCTGAAGTTGTTAGAACACAAAGTGGATTTACGAAGTTTGACCTAACCTTAAATATTGAATAGAGGGAGTGAATAACAAATGACGTTTAATAGGAGATCATGCAAGAGAAAAACATTCAGCGTCGGCCCTAAGTAATATGGGAACAGGGCAGGCAGAAGAAGTAGAAGAATCAGAATTTCAAATGACTTTCATTTAATTTTTTTGTAGTGGGCTAGCGAGATCTGTGACTTCTTATATTGTTTTGAGGCCGAATAGCAAGATCTATGACAAGAAAACTGAAGGCAAGCCTCCATAGAAAGCAAGTTCTACAAGAGGATTTAAAATACCCATCATTCAGGTAATATATATGTACATCTAAACGCAATCGTAACTTTCATGTACCTACTTACACGTAATGTTTTCATCCAAATTCAATACTAAGTAAAATAATAAAAATATTATCCCTACTTACTACTGTAATATTACTATTAAGTATATTAATAATTCTTAAGGCAAAAAAATATATTTTAAGGGATATTTTTTTACATCACCTAAGGAGAGACTGATGTAGAGCGAATACGAGAAGAAGGCTGATCTGCCGACCTACCTAACGGCCGCGATCAATTTGAATATGTATTAGTATCACACTTTTACGTACTTTTGTATGTTTTACTTACATATACGAGTAGTGAGTACTGAATACAAACTAGAAGGTATCTACTCTTCGGTTTTACCCAGCAAGTAGGGAATTACGTAATTACGAATAATTTGGGATACTTCGCAATTTAGAGAGTAGCAACAATAATAACTTTTTATAGACAAACTACTACCACAGAATAATTAGTACTTACGTACAGAAGCATCACTTCTCAAACCAATTTATTGAAATTGCGACTCTGGCTACTAAGCAACAAAGTGCAATTCAGCTCGCTTAAGCACTCAGTGCCTAATGCGATATTCACCTAACCGTGCCCGCTCTTTTCTAACATATAACGCTGTCGCTGTCTGGCGCGGAGTGACGCGCTAGCTGTCGCGCTAGGGTTGTCGACTTGCCGTTGCTACTATAATATTTATTCATCGTCTATCTACCTACTTGACCACGTCCCCCCGACCACATATTAATATAATCATCCTTTAAGTATCATATCCCACTATTTGAGCTCGTAGACCAAAAACCACAAAAAATCTGGTCGTTTACATTTTCACTATACTGATTCTTAGTTATTTCCTAAACGCGTGGACCGATTTACATGATTCAAACAGATAAAATGGTTTTTGAACTAGATCTTTAATTTGACACCATAATCGTTGGGATATCTCAACAAACAAAAAATCTTATTTTCAAGTTGCCCTCGTAAAATAAATAAAATCAAATTTTCAAGTCGACAACCCTTGCGCGACGCGTCGGACGCGGGCTTGGAAGCCGCGCGAAAGTGTAGGCACTTATCGCTGTAGGTACGGACGAGTGAAGGAGGTCTGCTACTACTATGATATTTAATAACAGTAAAGAATAACCCATGTTGACATTTTAACTGTTTTATTATAATTTTTTTTAAAGACAACTCTCGCTTTAGGACTAAATCCTGTGTCGCGGGGTACTTTACAAACATGTAACGAGAACAATTAACACCCAGACTCGAAACAACAATTTATGCATCACACAAAGTGTTGCCACGTGTGGGAATCGTACCCACAACACTCGCGCAGTGTCAAGCGGCGAGACGGCCGCTTAAACCACAACGCCAACCATGCAGTCAATAGGCTATAGTCAGTAACTAACTATAGCCTACCCGGTATCAGACCTCTGTCAAGCAATCATTCCTCCCAACGTACATGTTGCTTTAAACATGTAAGTTATATTACGAACCTTATGGCAATAGCAATAAAAACGGCAGAATATCCTTCCAATATAGCCTATATATTTCTTCAAAGATGCAACTTACAATTTAAGCCTTATGGCAATGACAATAAGGATGATAAAATGTCCAATTTAATTACCAGTAATCCTTAGATAAGTAAAGTTAACAAGATGGTAGAGTTAGTTTACTATCAGTTGGTGAGTCGGAATCGAACCGTAACTAATAATGTTATGGACACCATTGTGCATTTTATTACGATGTTCATGGGACATAATAACCATAAGCTGGTATAGGATTTTATGATCTGTCTCACATTTTTATTATTAGTATTTTTTAATATTTTTGTTTAACGATCGAATAGGCGAATGATTGAGGAATCGGACGTGACGGGACGCAGCTTTAGTTACCATGCATTCCATAAGGCACTTAGGTTTTTACCAAACTTTTCTGAAAATACTGTAACTTAGCAACTACAAGATATGTTTTATTGTAATGTAGTTGCCAAACTGCCGGTTTTCTATCGATCAGCAGTAAGCTTTTCTTTCACGATAGGCAGTTGCAATCGGAAAAAACACTTACTCATCTGCTCTCAAAGTATAATAAAACCTCAACGCATGTGGTCTTCTGTAGACCGTGCCACGAGAGTATAGACAAAAGTAAACAAAGAATTTCTACTATGAGACTTAGCGACAGTTCTATCAATAAACCGGTCAAGTGCGAGTCGAACTCGCGCACCGAGGGTTCCGTACAAACCTGTAGGTATATACCTAATCATAATTATTTAAAAAAATATGTGATACATACATACATACATAGACTCACGCCTGTTTCCCTGAAGGGGAAGGCAGAGGCATATTAAACGCCCACTTTTTGCCAGTGTATTGATCCCTCGTAATAGGTGGCGAGCCTATTGCCGCTTATCGGGATATTTTGTTTGCCAGAGCCTCGTCCGTTGATTGGCAGGTGCAACACTTGCAGGTGAGGTTGGCTTGGGAGCCTAAGTTCTTGGACCCTATGCACCCGATGTATAATATGTGATGTAACTAAAAATTTAAGGTTTTTGAATTTTTTAGTTTTATGCCAAATTTCAAGATACTAGATCGACTAGACCCTTTAGTTTTGACTTGAGCAATTGATGTGAATTTCAATTTTATAACTCTACGGGATCATGAGGAACGGGGAAGTAACTTTAAAAAATTAAAAAATATTTTTATTATAGGTATGATGTAACAAATAAATTACGGTCTTTTGCAATTTTTCTTTTATTTGTGCTATAAGACGTTGTTTCGTACTAAATTTCAAGATTCTGAGTTCAAGGGAAGTACCCTGTAGGTTTTGATTCCCTTACGAGTAGTTGCAAGTTTGAAAATATGCTTAAATTGCTGTTTCTGTTTATTGCGTTGACATAGAAGTTTGATTTTATTACAGCTTCACGGTGTTATAGACCTTAGTATTAGATATGAATTCAGTTTAATACCACTACGCGTTCATAAGAAAATTGTAATAACTTTAAAATATTACCTGAAAATATATTTATGATATGATGTAACTAAAAATTTAGTGTCTTCGCAATTTTTCCTTTATCTGTGCTATAAGACATTGCTTCGTACCAAATTTTAATATTCTGAGTTCACGGGAAGTACCCTGTAGGTATTGATTCCCTTGCGAGTAGTTGCGAGAAAATATGCGGCTTAAATTGCTATTTCTTTTTATTGCGTTAACATAGAAGTTTGATTTTGTTACAGTTTAAAGGTATTATACACTTGAGTATTTGATATGAATTTCAATTTAATATCTCTACGCGTTCATGAGAAAATGGTAATAACTTTAAAATATAAAAAATATTATTATGATACTAGTTTTTGCCCGCTGCTTCGCACGCGTAAATCACGATTAGATATAATATTTTGTACAAACACCCCCACCCTCCTCAAAGAACATACATGCCAAATTTCAACTTGCGCCCAGTAATTTCGGCTGTAATGTGTCTGTCAGTCAGTCAGTAACGCAAAGGTTTTATATACACAGATGGAAGTGATTCCATTGAAAAAATAAAAGTTTTTCACAAACTCTGAATCCCTCTGCCACGCTCTTAGGAGCAAATTTCCTAAATAAATTTCGTTCTGTTCGATAACGTCATTTTCGGATCCAAAAAACAAAGTATGAAATTAATCCCTTGAAGGTATAAAAGGTTCTATGCAAATTATGACTCCCCTTTTAATCCATTTAGGGTAAGAATTTCCAAAAAGACTTTCTTAGTGTTCACTAACTTCATTCGAAGAACCAATATACAAAGTTGAAAGTTAATCCATTAAAGAAATTAAAAGTGTCATTCAATCTCTGAAAACCTGTTTAACCCGCTAAAGGGAGGTATTTCAAAAAAACCTCTCTTAATGCGTCCCTACACACCTCTCTCTACTTCACCTACTTGCGCTCAGTAGTTTCGGGTGTAGCTTGTCTGTCAGTCAGTAACGCAAGGATTTATACATAATATATACAGACAGATTGAAGTGATTTCATTAAAAAATCAAAGGCTTTACACAAACTCTGACTCCCTTTTCGACCCTCTCAGGGGAAGAATTTCCAAAATAAATGTCTTTGTGTTCGCTAGCGTCATTTACGGATCCAATGAACAAAGTATGAAGTTAATCCCTTGAAGGCGTAAAAAGGTTTCATACAAATTCTGACTCCGTTTCTTAGCCACTTAGGGTAAGAATTTCCAAAAAGACTTTCTTAGTGTTCACTAACTTCATTTGCGGCACCAATATACAAAGTTTGAAGTTAATCCATTGAGGAAATAATAAGTTTCATACATATTCTGACAACCAGTTTAATCCCCTTAGGATAGGAATTTCTAAAAATCCTCTCTTCGGGCGCCCCTACACACCTCTAGGAACATATGTACATGCTACATTTGGCCTACTTGCGCCGCAAGTCAGTAACACAAGGATTTCATATACAGATTATACAAATAAATAATATTTGAATGCCTCCGTGGTCCAGTGGATAGCGTATGCATCTACTAAACGGGAGGTCTTGGGTTCGATTCCCGGGTCGGGCAAAATTGTTACTGAGTTTTCCGAATTTTCAGTAGCAGCACGGAGTGTGCCAATGTGCCCGGTAACGGCAATAGGTGCCCCCTATTGCGTGGGACCTAATATGCAACATGGCGAAATGTGGGTGTAATATTACACCTCTGTCTACCTCTTCGGGGATACAGGCGTGAGACTATAAAAAAAACTGTATTGCATATTGTTGCTAACCCGTTTCCAGTACCCAAATGATTAATTTAGATTGTTTTTCTGTCTGTCTATTTATTCAAGGTAATCTATTCAAGTTCATCAAAACTCATTTAGGCGTAGCTGCTTGCAAAAGCTAGTTAAAATTAAATTAAGGATTTCGTAGCAGTATACATTTATATATCTCAGCGACATTATAAATAAATGTAAAATAAATTATCTAAGTTCAAAAACCCTTTCTTAGTATTTTAGGTTAAAGAAATGAGAAAAACTTTGGTCAGCAGTTGGACAAAGCAGATAACTGATAAAAAGTGCTTACCTGCTTAAAAATAAATAAAATCCTTGGTCAAAAAGTTAATCCAATGAAGGAATAAAAAGGTTTCATACAAATTCTGACTCCCCTTTTTAACCCATTAGGGTAAGAAATTCCAAAAAGATTTTTTTAATGTTTACTAAGCCACTAAGGTCATTAGAGCAAGCAATATACAACGTTGGAAGTAAATGCACTGAAGGAATAATAAGTTTCGTTTAATACACACTTTGAACCCCTACTTTACCCCCTAATTGTGGAATTTTAAAAAGACTAATTCTTAGTGTTCACTATTGTCATTTGAGGAACCAATGCACAAAGTTTGAAGTCAGTCCACTGAAGAAATAATAAGTTTCGTTTAATACACACTTTGAACCCCTATCTTACCCCCTGAGAGCAGGAATTTTCAAAAAACTAATTCTTAATGTTCACTGTCGTCGTTTGGGAAACCCATATACAAAGTTTGAAGTCAATCCAATAAAGGAATAATAAGTTTCATACACACTTTGACCCCCTATCTTACTCCCTGAGGGTAGGAATTTTCGAAAAACAAATTCTTAGTGTTCACTATCATCGTTTGAGGAACCACTACTAAGTTTGAAGTCAATCCATTAACACTAGAAGCGCGGAAAATCCTGACACCCCTAGAAGCGCTGATGGGTCAATTTTATTTTCAGTACAGCAATGTAAAGTTATTTATACAAATAAAACTTTAAGTAAGATACAAATGTTATTATTACGCATTACACATATTTTAAATGTATTTTGGCTTAAATAAAATAGAAATCACAATCACAAATGATCAGAGTTAAAGTGATGACTGTGATAAGTGAGATTAGAGTTCGGACTCGCAAAATAAGCAATTGGAACACTTATTCGATGTGCACTTCCTGCAAACTGTTATTTTACAAGCTTGGCCTTAGACACGAGACTTGTTCCCGTCTCAAAGAGACTTTACCTGCCAACGAGTGTTTCTCTTGACGTCCAGGTTTTTCATTTTCATTTGGTATATTGATATGAGCATTAGACTTTTTCATGCAATTTGCGTGTGGCTCAGCTAGTTCTTCTCCTAACTGTTAGATAAAAGCCCGACTGCTGATTCTTTTCCCATTTAGGTCACAATACAATATCTCATATTATAAAAGTGTGAAGTGGCGGGGGCTTTGACAATGTACCTACGAGCCATTTCATCAACAACATCCACCCCATACTTTGAACTATTGTAAAATGATAGTTCATCAGTTTCTATTTGAATACCTGGGGTGCATAGTACTAAAGAGAACATTTTTATTGTGCTTTCCTTGATATACTGTCACAGTGATATGGTCTTTTATTACCACTGTACTATACAAATTACTAAACTCTTATTTTACTTGGTTTTCGCAAGCAGGTATTGCCGACGAGCTTTATTTATTGTACCAACAATACTTGTTCCGTTTCATTTTAGATTTTGAGCAACGATAGACGTGAAAAAGTTACTTACAAGTGATATGTTTTCCTTTCTTTAGGCCATATCTAAATGGCCATACCCTGCATAATTACTTTTAGGGTGCAATGGCAGCCCTCCATTCCTACACCCTCGCTTCGCCGCATATATATTATAGCGCATAAGTACATACATTGACCAATCAACGACATTTTTTTATTTACTTAGAAGAAATATAAAGTCAAACTCTGATATCCATGACTGGGTCAAAATTGGCACAGTCACGCTTAGAGGTAAAATTGGGATAAAAAATATTTCTTTTGCATTTACGTGCTTGAGGTCTCGCATAAATAATAATCGTCATATTTCATGAAAAGAAAAAAATTACGACTATACGAACAATACAATATTAGTTAGAGCAGAAAGAAAATCGAAATGGGTCAAATTTGGAACGCCCGCACTTCTAGTGTTAAAGGAATAAAAAGTTACACACAAACTTTGAACCCCTGTTTTACCCCCTTTGGGGAAGAATTTCGCAAAATCCTCTCTTAGTGCTACCTTACACTTCTCAAGAAACATACATGCTACATTTCATCTTCTCTCGACCAGTAGTTTCGGCTGTAGCGTGTCTGTCAGTCAGTCAGTAACGCAAGGATTTTATATATTAAGATGATGTTACAAAAAATTTACGGTTTTCGCAATTTTTCCTTTATCTGTGCTATAAGATATTGTTTTGTTCCAAATTTCAAGATTCTGAGTTCACGGGAAGTACCGTGTAGGTTTCGGTTCCCTTGTGAGTTTCGAATATTTGCGGAAATTTGCAGTATAAACTGCTGTATCTTTTGATTGCGTTGGTTTAGAAGTTTGATTTTTTCACAGCTTCATGGGACAGTAGACTTGAGTATTTGATATAAATTTCAGTTTCATACCATCACGCGTTTTTAAGAAAAAGGGCCTTGACAGACGGACGGACAACAAAGTGATATATAAGGGTTCCGTTTTTTCATTTCGCGCAACGGTACATAGATATGTGTCATTGGAAACTAATATGTCAAGTGATCGGGTTTCAATCGATATATGAGCTGTTAACAGTCTTTTGTGGTACTAGAATACGTCAGACGCGTGGAACGTTAACATTTTGCGTTAGTCCATTGAAATGTTACATTATCGGACTTGCGACTTGGACAGCGAGCATTTATCAGAGGATAAAAAATAATTTTAGGTGTCAAGAATAGGTCGCAACGCTCGTTTTACGTCCAGCATCTTGGCAAAGTGGGTGCAGAAATGCAGATGGCAAACTATTAGGCGCACAGAAGATTCTTTACACCAATTATACCTAAGAAAAATAAATAGCGACTTTTGACGAAGCTTTTCCCCAAATATAATTTCACCGTAACATTTTTATGGATTTTGTTTAAGTTCATTCTAACGTTTTCATTCATACGCAACGGAAAATCTCAAATCTCCATTTAATGCGATGACTAGCTTGTTGTCTGTAATATTATTCAATTTTTGTAATTTTTTTAATATTGTACGATAGCTAGGCCATTTTAAGCAAATTATTTATTCCCTATGATTAAAAAAATCAAGTCAATAATGAATACCATGTTTGCTCTCTATCATTAGCATACATGGTACTCTATTATTGACTTGCATTTACAGAATTACTTAAGTGTAAAAAACTACAAAAAATCGGCAAATTCATGAAAATTCTTGCGGCAAAATTCGAATATGTTCATTTTCGTAAAATATATATTTTTTGAACACGTCAGGAAGTCATAGATAATCATATATAAAAAATATAAATTCCAATACATACATAGTAGTATAATTGGGCATTGAAAAAAGAGAAACGACTGTTAAAAAAATGTTAAAGTTCACTAAAGCATAAAATCTAAAACACAACTGTTTGAAACCAAGGTTGGGAAGCCCTGAATGTTTGTTAACAAAAAATCTATCTTCTCGTGGCACCAACTATAGTTAATGACTGTCAAAGGTATTGATGACAGTCGGGACTGAAAGCTTAACGTACTCTCGGAGCCTCAGAGCAAGCGATAAATATTTTTTTAAATACGCACATAACTCCCAAGAGTCAGTGGTGCGCGCAGTGGGTTCGAACCCGATACCCACTGCGTGGCAATCTGTTGGTATCTTTACTAGACTATCGCTGCCTGAAATATGAATATAGAACTCTAAGTAATCGTTCTATATGGAAGCTGGCTATCATCGTAGTAACGTCAGTAAGTCAATTTGATTGGCTCACCCAAGATGCCGCTATGGCTGTTCAGAAGTCTTTGTATGAAACATTTTGAAAAGCACATTTTATCAGCATTGGAATGACATGGTGTTGCATGAGCAAAAGGTGGGGAGATGTGGATCTATTTCTGAGAAGATATTTGTGCATTCACCCCCATTACTAACATGAACTAAATCATTTTGAGTCTGGGTGGTCTTTGTTGCCGCAGTATATTATAATGTGCATAAAATCGGATGCATGATGTGTAAAAGGATTTTGTACATGCATGTAGTTAGATTGTGGTGTTAGGCAGGGAGGTATTACATCACCAAAATTGTTTAATCTGTATATTAACCAGCTGATCGCTGAACTCAGTAAGACCAACGTCGGCTGTTCCATTCATGGACAGATGTTAAATAACATCAGTTATGCAGATGATATGGTCTTGCTGAGTCCATCGATCAGCTGGTTAATATACAGATTAAACAATTTTGGTGATGTAATACCTCCCTGCCTAACACCTGTATGCCCCCACCAGCCTGAATGAGCTAATAAAAGTGTGTGAATCATATGTCGCAGCCCATGGACTCAAGTATAACACTAATAAAAGTGTTGTAATGCTTTTTAAGGCGGGTAATAAAAGTTACTCAGGTACCTCGGTTAAACTGGATGGGATTCCACTTAACCGGGTTAAGGAACTTAAATGCCTAGATCACTGGGTTGCAGATAATCTGTGTGATGACGTAGATGTGGAAAGGGAACCTAGGGCATTGTCGGTAAGATGCAATATGGTGGCTCGCAGGTTCGCACGTTGTACTGCACCAGTAAAGTACACTAGTCAGTTGCACGTTCAAAAACGAAATAAATAATTATTATTATTATAATTTCTTTAGAATAACTAAACTAAGAATAATGCTTTTTATTTCAAATTTACTATTTATTCCAAAGCGACAATGTAACCATTTGACACAAAAACAGCTGCTGCTTTGAACAGTTATAAGCTGGTGTATTTAGTTTACGAGATTACCCAAATTCTTGTAATTGTCAATTTTTGTCTGACACGTAATGTAATGAATTCTGGTTTTAATACCGCTAAAGTGACAAATATAAAAAAAATTTCAAGACCCATTGGGGTTTGCAATATGATTAGATAGGGCGTTAATGTATAAGCTGGTTTTATAATTTGGACGCTTAAAAACAATGATTTACAGCATTGATAGTATCTGCATGGTTTATTATTACCTGAAATAAATGAGTATTATTATTGACCTCTGTTAAAACACTTGACAGAACTTGATCTTCAAATGGGACTACATGAGAGGTGCCAGCATTGAAATAATAATCATCAAAATCGGTTCACCTAGCAAAAAATGTTAAGGCACATATAAAACACAACATGCTCGATTTTGAAGTCAGTCAATAATTGCCCATGAAACCGAAAATAATTTTAAATGGTAAACTGCAGCTATAAAATTAAAGTATTGGGAAAAAAGAAAGGTTGTTTAATTACATTTAATCAATTAGTTAATGAAGTGCCGACGTTGTAAGCACAGAGGTAGAGGCTCGGAGAAATTCTATATTTGTGCAACATCCTTTCCAATTATTTTATAGATTGGCTATGTATACTTACTATTCGATGTGTTTTCCTTTTTCTTGGTATTGGTATAAAAAGTAATAATATAAGTATATTATTTGAATTTTTAAATAAAGTAGACTGACGGTGTAGTGAAAAGCGGCGATAGCCTAGTGGAGAGAGCAAGATAGTGCAAAAAACGCAAAGTGTCTCGGTTTCACATCCACTGCGTGCACCACTGACTTTTCAAAGTTATGTGAGTATAATTGGTTATCGGCTGCTAAAGGGCGAATAATCAGAACTTGACGAAACCTGCATATCTAAGATTTCCCATAACATTCTCGAAAGATACGTGAAGTCTGCAAACCCGCACTTAGTCAGCGTGGCAGACTATGGCCTTATCTTTCTCGTAGCTTTCTCTACCTACAGAGCGTAGACATTAAAATTTGAGCCCTAAAACACCTAAGTTTGTCATCACCCATCATCATAGATACAGCCTTTTGCAGTCCATTGCTGGACATAGGCCTCTCCTTATCTGTATATATGAAATTCCTTATCTGTATATATAAAATTTTTGCGTTACCTACTGCCTGACTGACAGACAATGCACAGTCGAAGCTATTAAGAGCAAGAAGCTGAAATTTGGTATTTAGGTCTACAAGAAACATAAATGCCAAATTACTTAATCATTAAGTATAAGTTACCTATAAGCATATAAAATTCCTCAAACACTTCGGTTCGAGGAAATACCGCTGACATGCTGGCGATAACTCATAACAAAAAAAAAGCTTATTTTCACCCAGACTGGCCATTTCCTGTCTTAAACTTAAACCACACCTCTCCCTAGCATTACAAAACTATAAATACGCCGCAAACGAATTTATTTACAGTTGTTTGAACTTACATTGTTCGCCACACACACACATATCCCTTCACTCATGCACGTACACACTCACTCATACATACTCAGTTCTCGTGAAAAAGAAACACTTACACTGAACAGTATTTTTAAAATTCCATGTGCATTTTGCCACAACTCCTTGTGATGAAGGAAGTGAATTGCATCCAATCCAATGAATGAAGGTTTTGCAATGAAACGAACAACAAAGTAGAGAAACACCAAAACCTAATTAATCATCATATATATATCATATATTTTGCAAAAAAATACATACTTTTGTACTAAGTTTTTGACAAGATTAAAAGTAGCACTGGCTGAGCCGGCGGTTACACACGCGTTATGTAGGGCTACTCCTCCTGCTATATAGCCTTTCCCATACCTCGATAAATAGTTTTATCCACAGAGTGACTACAGCCCGAAACCCAAAGGAATAGCGATTTTGCATGGCTTCGACCAGTGTCAGTCAAAGGTCAAGAGTGCTAATAACTTCCCATTACGACTGTCAAAGATCATCAGACAGTCGAGAGTGCTGGGATGGACGGCTTAGTGTGCGATTTTCTAAACAACTAACAAACCCAACCGAAAACGGGCAACAAATCTTGAAGGAATTTATTGTTTGTATAAAAGTAATCTTAATAGAGCCTTCAAACATAGGTCTGAGATATAATTACGAACTGTCGTAACCTCAAATCAAATTATCTTCGGTGTCTATCTAAATATCCATGTTGAATAACTAATCTCAATTGTATAGAAAACTTGAATTTTCATGGTTGAACCTTTATTTAGAACGATTCGAGAGTCTGGTAGGCTAATTAGATAATTATAATCAGTCATCAAAATACTTGTGATTTTAAGTTATTTTTTATATTTTACTCGACCGTGAATATATCGTGGTACGTTTCCATTAATATCTATTGTTTTGCGTATCGAAATAATATGTAACTAAACTATCTTTTAATTTATTAGAGGGTAAATTATATATTATTTCGACACTAATGTATGTTATTCTAATATCGACGTAAGGTAACCTTTCATTCGGTGAGTGAGAGTACTGGAGGCCACATTCCCCTTTTCATTTTCTCTCATCCCGCTCCTCTTCCTATTCCTAATCCCATCCCGTAGTACGGCAACGCACCTGTGACTCCTTTAGAGTTGTGGTTATCCATAGAGGAGGTAATCATTTATTATCAGGCGTAACGTCTACTCTTTTGCTTCATATTACTTACCTACATTAAAAAATTATAATAATGTGTAAGCACTAAATATTATATTTTCTGCGAGCCTCCCAATAAATGCCTCGATTACATTTCAAGTTCCATTCACACTGTCCATAGTTTACCTCCAAGCAGACGAGTGGTCATTACCGTACATATTGTATAAAGCCGTATGTGTTATCAAGCTCCCATAGGCGACAACGATAAACAAACGACCGTAATTATACTTTAGCAGCCGGAAGCTACACAAACTACCGAACAATTTTATAACCATAACTCGATTTGAATCGGTAATATAATATCGGGTACAAACATAATATAAATGAGTATAATGTAAAATATAAATCATAAGTCGTTGTAATAAAAATGTTACGTGTAACAAGGTGATGGTAACACTGCGAACGTTCGTTTAGTTTCATTCACGTCACCTCATTATGATTGCTTAGCGCAGCACAGCGGAGTGGTGCAATAAATGTATCCATTTTTCTGTGATGAAGATGACCACGAGACGTTCGCGGATAACAGTTACAAATCTTTAGCTATTGCTTGATCACGTAAATATTTTAGTACCTATGCAAAGGAGAATGTTTTGTCAGCTGAGCGAGAGGCAAGACTTCTATAAGATTATCACAGATTAAGTAGCAGGTTAGCAGATTCACATCACTATTGTGGTTTTGCCGTGCAGTTCGCTATATCCACAGCCAGAAGTATTAAAAGCTGCAGATCACTAATCTTAGCTTCGCTTCGCTCCGTTCCCGGTGCGCGGTGTGGCGTACGCTTGGCGGTGTGACGGCCATTATACGTGTGTGGCGACGAATTCTCCGCGATCAGGCGTGTGTGACTACAAACATGGGTGCCCACTTGACCTGCGCGTACGCACCGCTCGCCCCGTGTTTGATAAAACTTCACAGTATAATGTAGTAAGAGTTGAGCTGAGATGTTTGTATGAAGCAAACAATGCTTAGATTGTTCGGTGTGAATACTGAATACATTTATTTGCTGTGTTATCATATTCTCTTAAATATTTGTCAATGTAATAGTGCAGCTCAAGTTTCTGCTAATAGTATGTGAAGGCACGCGGATCTTAAAGTACTTACATCCTATTTTACCATATATATTTTCAGCTTTTCTTTAATTTCATCGTTATTCATATATTACCTTCCGTCTGTATGGGATAATACTTACCATCAATCGCTAAAACCTCTTTCAAACCTTTCCCAGTAATACATAAATACGCTCACTCAATCGTATTCGATTTGAAAAGGCGCCGTTAACAGACTAGGAAAACCCTTCCTCATCAAATATACCCGCGTATTACTCGTGTATTTTCAATACGTTTCCTCTCCGTGAATAAAATCCTTAACATTCGAGTTCTGCCAATATGAAACAGAACCATAGAACAAATGATAAGTCTCAGGGTACATTAACTTCACGATACTTTTATCGCAGCTATCCAAAATAATGAAGATAACAATAGGTTTTATTCGTAACAAAGTATAATTGTGCTCTCATATTTAGGCAATAATTTGTATCTCCGTCTGTGGGTTAATAAGGAAAAATCTCTAGCCCCGGAACCATAAAATTATACGATAGTGGACGCAGCTGTAATCATTGTGCTTTACTTAAATTCTCGGCGCCACGGTACTAATATCTTATATGTTAACTACATATAAAGTGCTAAAGTACCTGAATACAATTTACTAGTCGAAATACAAATTTGTACCGCGTTTCGAACGAAATTCGTTGTTATTTATTGAGTGCAACTTGCAAGGCGTTCGCACTAAATCACAACAGCCATTTGTCGAACATAAAACGAGTATATTGTACGAAATAACCAACAGTTTAGTTTTGAAAGTCACAATGTTTCATCCAACAAATCCAACACTTGCGGTTCAAAAAAGTACGTCTATAAAAACCTTGATGGTAGGACAGGTCTTCCCATCGCGATATGAAAGTATGGGCGTTTTTATTTATTTATTTATTTCTTTCTTTATGCACAAACATGGTGTACAGAGGTGGACATAATGCCATAAGGCATTCTCTACCTGTCAACCTTAAGGTGGTGCAGAGATAACAGTGGTAGGTGTATTTTATTAAGTATAAATTTAAATACTAGTATATTAAGTATAAATTTAAATAATAGTTATAAGGAAAAACAATAAAATAGTTATATACATAATAGGGATAAAATACATACAATATATTATATATTTCTATAAATACATACATAAACATAAATCTATATACACCTAAATATACATACATACAATATATACATAAATACTTATAATAATGGATGAGATTGATGTGCTGATTCCTTCAATCTCTCAAAAAGAAGCTCACGAACTTTCATTTTGAAAGCATAACGGTTGGTGGACAATCTGATTTCAGGAGGGAGTGTATTCCATAAAATAATAGACTGCACAACAAAAGAAGAGTTAATGAACCCAGTAGTGTGACTGGGGCAAGAAAGAAGAAGATTATGAGAAGAACGAAGATCTCTCTCATGGATAGAAGATAGATATTGGAAGTATGAGGTGAGATAAGTTGGAGGGGAAGGGGACTTGAGAATAGAGAAGAGTGTAGTAAGAGCACGCAAACACCGGCGTTGACGAATTGGTAACCATCTAAGTTCGGAACGATAAGTAGAGACGTGGTCATACTTACGGAGATTGTAAATGAATCGAATGCAGTTATTGAGAAGTCGGTCGTACTTATTGAGATGTTCTGCATTCAGGTCATAATAGCACACATCACCATAGTCGATTATGGGAAATATTAAAGCCTGCACAAGCATTGTCTTGGTCTTGGAAGGAAGGAAGTTTTTGAGGCGGTATAGTGCTCGAAGAGTTCCGGTGACCCTCTGACTAACATTAGTCACCTGAACTTGCCAATCGAGAGTGGAATCGATGTACAGGCCTAGGTCTTTTACGGATGCACTGTAAGGAATGACTAAACCATTAAACATTACTGGAGGTAGAGTTTTCATGTCCAATTTATGCAATAAGCGGCGACTACCTACAATAATGGCCTGGCACTTCGCGGGGTTAACTTCTAAGCCAAATTTCTGACACTAGTCCATCATTGACTCAAGGTCCTTATTTATGTCGGCAATGGCAACTGACACATCATTCACCCTCGATTGGGAGTACAACTGCAAGTCGTCGGCATAAAGATGATACGAACATCGAAGATTTGGAGTTAAAAAGTTAATGAAAATAGAGAATAGTACAGGAGAGAGAATGCCACCCTGAGGAACACCATGACTAATGTTGCGCCAACTCGATGTAGTTTCATCGCAGCGCACAGCCTGCTGGCGTTCCTGAAGATAACTTGAGAACCATTCCAATGCATTGGGCGAGATCATGAGATGGGAGAGGATCGATCGGAGTTGAAAGCGTTAGAGAAGTCGACCAAGGTCAGCACAGTGACCTTAGTATCCTCCATACCTGCCCTAACATCGCCAGTCACTTTAAGGAGAGCAGAAGTCGTGCTATGGCCTGGCCTGAAGCCGGATTGCAGTGGACTGAGCAAGTTGTTTTGGCACACAAATTGAGACAACTGTTTCTGTACATAGGCTTCAAGCACTTTGGATATGAAAGGAAGGATAGAGATTGGACGGAAATGGTTAGGGAGAGAAGGGTTCCTTATCTTAGGAAGTGGGATAGCGAAGGCTTTACGCCACAGGGAAGGGAAAGTGCCACTGTCAAGTGAAAAGTTTAAAATGTGGGATAAAGGGAGGATGAGATGATCGAGAATCGGGATGATCATGCGGCGGCTGATAGTATCAAACCCCACAGCGTTCGATTTTATGGATAGGATAATCTTCTTGACCTCACCAAATGCAATCGGAGAAAAATTAAAAGCATCAATATTAGGACGGGGGAGCCCAGCAATGTAATCAACTCTAAGACGCATGGTTTGATGATCAAGTTGAGAAGTAGTTGTGAAATGGTTATTTAAATCATCCAAACCAATCGTGATATGAGGAGTTGTGTGTTGCTGTTTGCCAATACCTAGGGTCCCGAGGAACTTCCAGATACTAGCAGAGGAAGAAGAATTAATATTGTCGAAAATATGGCGGCGTTTTGCATTGCGTATCATCTGATTACACCGATTCCTTGCAGTTTTGTATAGACTCCAGTTCTCATCAGACCGTTCCTTTTTGAACTTCCGAAAAGCTCGATCTCGGCGCCTCATGGCCATTTGAATGCCCCTAGTAAGCCAAGGAGCGGGAGGACGTTTCAATTTAACTCTCCTGATAGGAGCATGTTGATCATAAAGACCAACTAGCGTTTCGTTGAATATTGAGACTTTTTCGTCTACGGTGTCGGCTGCTAACAAAGATGACCAATGAAGCTCAGCAGCATCCTCACGCAGCTTCTCGCTATCCATACGCCCAAAACAACGCATGTGCAGAACCTTAGGACGGGGTTTAGGAGGTTTAAGCCGATAGGATAGGAAGATGAGATCGTGATGGGAAAAGCAGGGAGCAAGGTATTGGCCATGGGAATGTACCAAGGATGGGGCTGAGGTTATAATCAAGTCTAGCCAGGTGTCCACACCTTCAGTGTTGTGGTGAGTGGGTTCGAGAGGAAGAGTGTGTAGGCCGGCAGACTCAATTAATTTGATAAGGTTATGAGAGCGAGCGGAATTGATGGCAAGGAGGTCTGTGTTGAAATCTCCCATGATAATATGGTGTGCATATTCCGACCCTAAAGATTCCAGAATTGATTCGAGACTGGAGAAGTAATTAACGGAGGGGGGACAATATACAACTCCTAGAACGGTTTTCGCTCCACTGACTGAAACCTCAAGGAAGAGATACTCAGAAGAAGCAGAATTATTAGGCGGTGAAGATAAGAGAATTTTGTAAGAGAGAGTACAACGGAGATAAATGGCTACGCCACCTCCTCTCCTATACAATCTATCATTGCGTATAAGAATGAAACCAGGGAGGGGGTAGGAGGTAGATAGTAAATGAGGTTTCAGCCAGCTCTCTGAAATCAGAATGGCATGAACGTTAGCATCACTGAACGATGTATACAGGTCATTGTAATGACTGGGAATGCTTTGCGCATTAATATGAGAAACATTCAGCATGTGCTTTGAAGTTATATTAAATGTACGCTTGACATAGTCACCAAGCGACTCAGTAGCAGAACAAAAGTTATCATTGTTAGAAGAATTGACTGAATCATCAGCAGAATGAAACGAATCATCATCAACATCCGAGAACATAAACAAATAACATATAATTAATAACAAAAATATATAAACTGAAATATATATGTAAAAAATAGCATAAACTATAAATACATAAATTGTGTACAATGAATTGCACACACTCTTATTATTGATGCAATGTTATCATGTCACTGCACCACCTGCCAGCAGACACATACACAAAAATTAGAAAAAAAAATAGGACAAACTAAACGTTATTATAACTGGGCAAAAACATTCGAAGTTTACTAATTTCCGAACGCATCCATAACTGTCACTCCACTCCAATAATATATGTCAAGTGACGATGACATTGAAATTGAAACTACTTAATTACATATTATAAACACAAAACATACAAAATTGTTGAATTATGAGGGTGCGAGAAAAAACAAATATTGAATTATTATGTTACAAGACAAAGTTAAGAGTGAAGAGAAAACAAATGATAGATTAATTAAGATGATTGGCACGTAAACAGGAAGACGACACATAAATAATAATAAGATGAAACGAAAACAAAACTATTTACGCGATTTGTTGCCCTTGCCGTTTGCTTCTGGAAGACTGGTGTTCGCAGCTCCACTTGAAGCCCCTGAGGTGTTGCTCGACGCCTTGGGGAACTTCTTAATGAGCCCGCAGAGCTCATCCTCAGCAACAAACCTGTGACTTGTGTTTTTATGAGGCCACAAATCATTTCACTTCATGTGTGTGGATAACACCATTGCCATGCATAAGTAATGTATGTTACTCCCAACATTTTGTCCAGCGATTTATGGTCTTCCGTCCGAAGTAACTGGCTATAAGATTTGAATGTAAAATTATATTTGATTGTTGACTATTAATCAAGGGCAATTAATAAAATGAGCATATTAGTTATTTCTGTATAAATATTCGACATAAAAGTGATATACGTTCTTGTTCGTACATCGTTGTAGGTTACGCATGAATATTGACAGCACGCGGCGATTTATAGTCGATAAATGTAATGTTGAACCGGAATACAAATTGTGTATTAATATATCAAAATCTCTACTCTCTGTTCTCGAGGCATAAGCCAACATTACACTTTTAAAAACACATACTATTACTTACATCAAAGCCCAAGTTTAGGTAGGCTTCCAATAGAAAAAAAAAAGGACAGTGCAGCGGCGCGAAATCTGAAAATAGCTAATAGTCACAGCATCATCATAATCATCCTAGTGTTGTAGCAGCTGCGATTCATGAATTTCACCATGACTTAGGTATCGGGTCCTCGGCATCAAGAATTTTGAAATAAGAAATAGCTAAACACAGTAGTTTTATAAGCATGATTTACACGGACAAGGCCGTTTCATATACAGAGTGAGATTTTATTAAACATCTGCTTTCATCCCCGCTTTCTTGGATCGACATGTGACCATTTTAAGACAGCCATATTGAATAAACTTTTAAAGATTTTCCACATCGATCTCGAGAATACGTGTGTGTGTGTCATAGTACCATATAAATAAAATATGTAGGTGTTGGGAATCGAACCCAACACCACCGCGCGAGTACATCAGCGGCGCGCGGCACCGATACACCGTACCAGTCGACGTCATCCGAACCGGTCGCCGGCGCGCCTCGGGCGCGGTGGGGCGGCCGGCCGCCGCTTAATACTAGACCGGCACTCGCGAACACCACCGACAACGGACGATCCTCTTATTATATACACCGTGTTTTCCGGGAGACCGATTGTGATGTGAAGGCGAGAATAAACCAGCAGAAATACAGACCACTTTTTATTTAACGTCCCCTAGGACCCTAACATTGGTCCTTTAGGATAGTCGCCGTCATATTATCAAGAAAAAACCCTAGAAAACCGCTTCGTGTTCGACGTATCGGCGTTCTTCAATCGTGGATTTCAGCTACGCAAGATACCTGCAGGAGCAGTCAACTTTGTCCTGCCAAGGATACTGTGCAAAAGCATCTACGAAAATACGCCCGATAATCAAAGTCATTTGGAGGTCAACCGCTTGTCGGACTTCGTAACCAACAAGTGTCAGGCGGCGTGGAGGTCAAAAGGACGAAGCTTTTTCATCATCTATTGGAACCAGGGAAAGGTTAAGACACTCGTGAGTCGTTCCAATTTTATTTTCCTTTCTATTATTCCATTCTTCCCTTTCACTTAATCTGTTTAGTGGCTTCTATCTAGTGAGTGCTTCCCATATAATCAACATACTCGCATTATAGGCCTTTAAAATTCGCTAAGTTCATACATATTGCACTATTTAAATAATAAAATACGGATAGCTTCATATTATAACTTGTTTACGCATTGAGTCGCTCGCCTATTACTACGTAACAGGTTGCCGGCGGCCGGCGTTGCTAACCAGCTGATCTTTTGTTCTCAGCCTTAGGTCGTTAGTTACCTGCATTCCTATCATTATACAATATATTTTATTACCTTGAGTCGTTTGTTTACAACTTAATTTTGCTTATTTGCTAGTTTGTTTGTTTCTTTAAAAATGTCGGAAGAAAAATTGATTAAGAAACGTAGCTGTATGAAATCTAAGCTTACAATATTTGGTAATTACTTAAATGTACTTCATAGTTGTACTGAACTAAGTAGCTTGCAGCTGTTAGACCTAGAAACTCGCTTTAAAAAGTTTGAAGACTTATACGCTGATTACGACAAATTACAGTGCGACATCGAAATGTCATCGGACAACCCGGACGTCGAGAGTGAAGAACGGGAACAGTTTGAAAATCAGTTCTACAAACTGGTGGCAGCGGCACGTAGCCTGCTCGGCGCTCGACCGCTCCAGCAGCGAGAGGGTTCCGTTACGAGTTTCGAGGACGCACAGGCAAGTAGTGCTTTCAAATCTAACTGCGTAAGATTGCCAAAGATTGAACTACCAGTTTTTCACGGTGACTATCAACACTGGCTTGAGTTTAGAGACACCTTTATTTCTTTAATACACTCAAGGACAGACGTAGATAATATTAATAAATTGCATTATCTTCGTGCGTCTCTTAAGGGCAGTGCATCTCTTATAATAGATAATTTAGATGTCAAATCAGAGAACTATGCGTCCGCTTGGGATCTAATATGCAGTAGATACGACAACAAAAGATTACTTGTGAACAATCACGTTCAGGCTTTATTTAATGCTAGTCAGATACAAAAGGAATCCTATTCTGACATCCGTCATCTAATAGATGTTACAAATAAAAACCTGCGGGCATTAGCCACCTTAGACCAGCCCACACAGCACTGGGATACCCTTATTATACATATGATGGCAGAAAAGCTCGATAATGTAACTCACAGGGAGTGGGAAGAGCATCGGAACACTCTTATCGACCCTCCAACTTTAGATATATTCATCAAATTTCTTAGCAACAGGGCTGATTTACTGGAAACTTTACAGGAAAACAAAGGTAACAAAACAGAAACTTATAAATGACGAGTTTCGAGGACGCACAGGCAAGTAGTGCTTTCAAATCTAACTGCGTAAGATTGCCAAAGATTGAACTACCAGTTTTTCACGGTGACTATCAACACTGGCTTGAGTTTAGAGACACCTTTATTTCTTTAATACACTCAAGGACAGACGTAGATAATATTAATAAATTGCATTATCTTCGTGCGTCTCTTAAGGGCAGTGCATCTCTTATAATAGATAATTTAGATGTCAAATCAGAGAACTATGCGTCCGCTTGGGATCTAATATGCAGTAGATACGACAACAAAAGATTACTTGTGAACAATCACGTTCAGGCTTTATTTAATGCTAGTCAGATACAAAAGGAATCTTATTCTGACATCCGTCATCTAATAGATGTTACAAATAAAAACCTGCGGGCATTAGCCACCTTAGACCAGCCCACACAGCACTGGGATACCCTTATTATACATATGATGGCAGAAAAGCTCGATAATGTAACTCACAGGGAGTGGGAAGAGCATCGGAACACTCTTATCGACCCTCCAACTTTAGATATATTCATCAAATTTCTTAGCAACAGGGCTGATTTACTGGAAACTTTACAGGAAAACAAAGGTAACAAAACAGAAACTTATAAACCTAATTCTTATTTACAGACAACAAATCTTAATAATAAAACATCAAACAGCAATAGTTATACAAAAAATAAAAATCATAATAAATCTTACCACAAACAATTTCAATGTCCTATTTGTAAACAAGCACATTTTTTATTTAACTGCGAAGCATTTAAATCACTTTCTATTGAATCCCGTATTGAAAAGGCGAAGGCAGCCAAGGTTTGCTTAAATTGTTTACGACCAGGTCACTTAGAGAGTAAATGCAGGCTTGTGTCATGTAAATATTGTAAAAAACGGCATAATACCCTTCTGCACTTACATGAAACAACACCCAGCGGCAGTACATCCGAGCCTATCATACCAGTAAATAACTTTACTAGTTCGACTGATGTAAGACGGTTTACTACCCCTGCACACGTTTTACTTTCCACAGCTGTGGTGAGAGTGGTCGACAACAAGGGCGACACGTTCCCTGCTCGACTGCTGCTGGACAACGGCAGCACAGCTAGCTTCATCACACAGTCATTATGCGGTTAGCTGGGTTTGCCGCGACGAAATATTAGCGCCACGGTGACAGGAGTCAATAATAAGGCTTCTCTTAGTATACAGTCTTGCAGTCTTACCATTATGTCAAATTATGACGACTATACAATTACTGTGGACTGTCATATTTTACCCAATATTACACAGGTATTACCTTCTTCTTATATAAACATCGATCACATTCCTCTTCCAATGGGAATAACTCTGGCTGACCCTTCATTTAATATACCGTCAGCCATAGACATTTTAGTAGGGGCCGACATATTTTGGTCCGTCTTATGTAATAACTTTATAGATTTAGGTAAAAACTTACCTAAATTATATGAGACAAAACTAGGTTGGCTAGTGTCAGGGTATGTTGCCCGTCCTAAGACACAATCTTCTTTGCCTGTTTGTCACTTTGTGAATGGGGAATCTGATCCAGATCTAACCCGGTTCTGGGAACTAGATAGTGTAGCAGCCAAGCACTCCCTGTCTTCTGAAGAACGTTTATGTGAACAACACTTCTTAGAGAATACCACTCGTAAGGAAGACGGACGCTTTGTCGTAACCATGCCGCTGAAGGACGACCCTTCAGTCTTAGGTGACTCGTTTCAAAAGGCAAAGTGTCGTTTTTTATCTTTGGAGCGAAAATTCCTTAGGGATCTTGATTTTAAAAGTAGGTATATCGCCTTCATGGAGGAATATGAACGCTTAGGTCATATGACTTTAACTGGGGAGTCTTCGCCCAGCTGCCTTCAGCACTATAATTATTTTTTACCTCATCATGGCATTACCCGTGAATCTAGTACTTCCAAACATCGTACTGTCTTTGATGCGTCAGCCACTGCAAGCACAGGCTTGTCACTTAATGACATCCAAATGGTTGGTCCAACAGTACAGGAAGATCTTCACTCTATATTGTTACGGTTTCGTCAGCATAAATATGCCTTCACGGGTGATATAGAAAAAATGTATAGAGCGATAGAATTGAACCCATCACAACGCTCTCTTCAACAAATTATTTTTCGTAACAATTCAACAGAGCCTTTAAAAATTTATACTTTAAATACACTTACTTATGGGACTTCGTCAGCCCCATATTTAGCCACAAAATGTTTGGTGAGTTTGGCATCCCAAGTTAGGGACCCGGACGTAAAGCAGGCTATTGAGAGAGATTTCTATGTCGACGAATGGCTTCATACCTCTCCGACCATAGAGCAAACCATACATATTTGCAAAGGCGTTATTTCTACATTAAATTCAGCTAAACTTAATTTGAGAAAATTTAAATCAAATAGTCAATTTATTTTAGATGCAGTTTCTTCTTCCTCTTCTCACGACCCAGGTAAAGTTTTAGATCTTTCAGACATTAGTAAGGATGTCTCTTCTAAAACTCTTGGTTTGAACTGGAATTGTGATGAAGATGTCTTATCATTTTCTGTTAATATGAAAAATAGTAAAAAGATTACAAAACGCCACATATTGTCGGTCATAAGTCAGATTTTTGACCCATTAGGGCTTGTAAGTCCATGTGTGGTTGAAGCTAAACTCATCATGCAACAGTTGTGGATCGATAAATATGCATGGGACGATGTGGTATCACAAGAATTAATAAATCAGTGGTTGTCATTTACAAAGACTTTACCTTATATCAATACCTTGCAAATTCCTCGCTGGGTCCTTAATAATAACTGTCATAGTTATGAAATTCATGTATTTTCAGATGCATCTCAGCGAGCATATGGTGCTTGTTTATATATTCGCTCTGTCAGTAGATCAGGAAACATAACTGTACATCTGTTAACGTCTAAGAGCAAAGTAGCGCCGATAAAGCCTACAACGATTCCGCGCTTAGAACTTTGTGGAGCGTTGTTGGCTGCAAGACTGTATGCTAAGGTAATAGCAGCTTTAACTATTACTATAGATAAGAATTATTTTTGGTGTGACTCTACAATTGTACTAGGGTGGTTAAATACATCTTTACAACAACTTGAGAATTTTGTGCGTAACCGCGTTCATGAAATTCAGGACACTACTGAAGGTCACACGTGGCGCTATGTGGAGTCGAAGTCTAATCCTGCCGATCTGCTTTCGCGAGGCCTGAAGGCTGATTCTATCAGCTCTTCTTCCTTGTGGTGGTCAGGTCCCACTTTCTTATTGAAAGGGGAACAAAATTGGTCCAAAATCCCTAATAGTAAATGTGACCTTACAGATTTGATATCTTGTCCTACTATTCTACAGAAGAGTATGGATGTAGACCTAATACTTAAACTAGTTAAAAATATATCAAATTTTATTCATTTACAACGATCAATAGCATATTTACAGAGATTCATACATAACTGCCGTAATAAGACTAAGAAATTAAAGGGTCATCTAACAGTTGATGAGCTTCAAAGTTCATTACGATTAATAATTCGTAAGGTCCAATCTGAAATGTTTCCAGAAGAATACTCTCTTCTCAAAACAGGGAAGAGTCTTCCAAAAAAGAATCGTCTTATTTCGTTATCACCCTTTATAGACGCAAATAATATTATTCCTGTTGGTGGCAGAATTAGTAACTCTCCCTATAGTTACAATACGAAGCATCCAATTTTATTATGTGGAAAACACCATTTAACACAAATACTTTTTACATACTTTCATTTAAAATATTTACATGCTGGCCCACAGCTTCTTTCAGCCAACGTTAGGCAAACGTATTGGCCTTTAGGCGGTAAGAACTTATCCAGACTTATCGTTCACAAATGTGTTCGATGTTGCAGGTTCAAGGCGGACACTGTTCAACCCATAATGGGACAGTTGCCGTCGTCTCGTACAACATTAGAGTTTCCATTTTTACATTCCTCTGTTGATTACGCAGGCCCAGTGTTGATAGCCGACCGGAAAGGCCGCGGTTGTCGTCTTATAAAATCATTTTTGGCAATCTTCGTATGTAACTCTACCAAAGCCTGTCACATCGAGCTCGTAACTGCACTCTCGGCTGATGCTTACATATCTGCATTAAAGCGTTTTATATCACGTCGCGGGAAGCCCCAAACCATAACGTCAGATAACGGCACTAACTTTGTCGGTTCTTATAATGAGCTGTCTAGGTTCTTAGTTCAGTCTAACCTTCAAGGTCATATGGCCCAAGAAGGAATTAATTTTAAATTTGTACCCGCTTATAGTCCTCATTTTAACGGTCTGGCAGAGGCAGCCGTGAAGTCTTTTAAATTCCACTTGAGAAGGTTATTACAATTGACAAACTTAACCTACGAGGAAATGGTTACATGCCTCACTCAGGTAGAAGCCATATTAAACTCCCGTCCTTTGACTCCTCTTTCTACTGATCCCAATGATTTCTCTGTTCTTACTCCTGCTCATTTTTTAATTGGACGGCCACTCTTGTCTATACCAGAACCTCAAATCCAGGACAGAAACATCAGCCAGCTCGATCGCTTCAAGAGAGTTGAATTAATAAAACAACACTTCTGGAATAGATTCTCCTTGGAATATGTGGCTCAGTTACAACAGCGCACACGGTGGCAGAAGAATCATTCAGAACTTAAGCTTGGTTCTCTAGTCCTCGTCAAGGAAAAAGCTCTTCCACCTTTGTTATGGTCTCTAGGGCGAGTCATCAAGATATACACTGGCAGCGATGGCGTTAGCAGAGTTGCTGAGCTAAGGACAAAGGGGGGAACCATTCGTAGGGCCTATAATAACATCTGCCCACTTCCAGATCTTTGAAGTCCGCATTCCAGACTTCAACCCGGGGAGCATGTTGGGAATCGAACCCAACACCACCGCGCGAGTACATCAGCGGCGCGCGGCACCGATACACCGTACCAGTCGACGTCATCCGAACCGGTCGCCGGCGCGCCTCGGGCGCGGTGGGGCCGCCGGCCGCCGCTTAATACTAGACCGGCACTCGCGAACACCACCGACAACGGACGATCCTCTTATTATATACACCGTGTTTTCCGGGAGACCGATTGTGATGTGAAGGCGAGAATAAACCAGCAGAAATACAGTCCACTTTTTATTTAACGTCCCCTAGGACCCTAACAGTAGGTAAAATATTAGTTTACTATAGCGGTACCCAAACAAAGCATTATACATACATATAACCCAAACAAAAGAGATATTTATTTAACTTCGTCATGGAAGCAATGTTTTTTATTCCCTTAAAAGTTACGTGCATAGGGTTCCCACCAAGAACTTAGGGTCCCAAGCCAACCTCACCTGCAAGTGGTGCACCTGCCGATCAACGGACGAGGCTCTGGCAAACAAAATATGCCGATAAGCGGCAATAGGCTCGCCACCTATTACGTGGGATCAAGACACTGGCGAAAAGTGGGCGTTTATTATGCCTCTGCCTACCCCTTCGGGAAACAGGCGTGAGTCTATGTATGTATGTATGTGAAAGATACGCGAGTTGATTGAAAAAGCTCACCAATTCCAACGTATCGTTTCATAATTGCTTTTGCTGTTAAAAAGCTTACTTCGTAAAAATTTTCATTTCTCGATAACTGCCTCCGAAGCTTGGACTGATCATCATAACTCTTACCTTCCAATACAAGAGCTTATGAGTTCTTCAGGTCGGATGGCCTATGTTTAGACCACCAAATTTGGTAGTATATGAGCGTTCGTCCAGAGGGCCAGGCGTTTGACGTCTGCAACCGATCCAGTTTCAAGATATTTAAATATTCCCTAAATACAAAAATACTATTCAGGTAGGGACAAGCTACCAGTACAGCAATTACCTTTTTTTTAAAGCGTAGATACATTAATTATTTGTACACATATACCAATGTAGGTACGAATCTGCTTGGTATGTCGACGGCTGCAGCACGGCAGAACTTTAAAAAATATAGCCTGTAAGCATTTTAAATAAAATTTCTATTAAGTCATCATATCAGCCAAACGACGTCCACTGCTGGACATAGGCTTTTCCCAAGGCTCTCCACACAGACCGGTCTTGAGCCACCCGCATCCCGCGATCTTTACGAGATCGTCGGTCCACCTTGCCTACCTTTGCTGTGTTGTCCGGTACGTGGCCGCCACTCCAGAATGTTTCTGCCCCAACGGCCATCGGTTCTTCGAGCTATATGCCCTGCCCACTGCCACTTCAACTTGGCTATCCGGAGAGCTATGTCGGCGACTTTGGTTCTACTGCGGATCTCCATATTTCTGATTCAATCTCGCAGGGAAACTCCAAGCATAGCTCTCTACATCACCCTCTGAGTGACCTTGCCTTCTGATAAGGCCCATAGTGAGCGACCACGTCTCTGATCCGTAAGTCATCACTGGCAACACACACTGGTCAAAGACTTTCGTCTTGAGACACTGCGGGATATCGGACGAGAAGATATGTCGTAGCTTCCCGAACGCTGCCCAACCGAGTTGGATTCGACGACTGACCTCCTTCTCGAAGTTGGACCTACCTAATTGCACTACTTGTCCCAGGTAGATATACTTGTGGACAACTTCGAGCGTAGAGTTCCCAACCTGAATAGGAGCATGTACAACATGGACGTTCGACATGATTTTCGTCTTGTCCATGTTCATCTTAAGACCTACTTGTTGGGAGACTCTACAGAGGCCATCGAGCATTGTGCCTAGGTCTTCCATGGTCTCAGCCATGACTACGATATCGTCTGCGAATCGAAGGTGAGTGATGTAATCGCCGATGATGTTGATGCCGAGTCCATTCCAGTCCAAAAGCTTGAAAACATCCTCCAGCGCTGTGGTAAACAGGTTCGGGGATATGACATCCCCCTGTCTCACCCCTCGCTGGAGTTGATATTAAGTAATACTAATCAAATTACTCTGTGATAATGTCAATAGAGTACCAATATTCTCTAATTATATTCTGCCTCTAGGGTCACCAGTGAGCTTCATCTTTTCAGGGTTAACTCGGTTGCATCCAAGACTTACTTTGCAGCCTGTGGTCTGTTTACTAGTTCAACCAGATATGACAGAATATCACCTTTTCCTCAGAGCGACTGCCGTATAACCGCCTCAATCCAAAGGGATATGTATTCGTTGGTTTTGACTAGTATCAGTTTATTTGAAGGTACTGACTCCCTCATCTGGGAACGATGAGGGAGTCAGTACTGTAGTATATGTCATACTGTAGTATGACTGACTCATCTGGGAACGACGGTTTCACGTGTTCTCTTGCCAACAGGGCGCCATGGATGCAAACCCGATATCATTTGCATGGCAAACTGTTAATTGCACCATAAGCTATCGTTGCCTACCGAGGGTTTTCTGACGTAACAAACATACAAAATACATCCGAATCGAGAACCTCCTTCTTTTAAAGTTGGTTGAAAATGTAAAGAAGCAAATCAGATCAGGAGAAATTATGTCATCCAGAATTCAATCATAACGCAATCAAAGGGCTTATTGAAAGCATACAAACAGACTCACTTCACTGAAGAAAGTGTTACTTTAACGCCTGTTTTAGATCACAATGTATGCCACAGTGTGTGTATGTGTTTCGTTTCAATGATCTCGTAAACAAGGAAAGGTAAACATACCGTGAGCTGAGAGCAAAGTTACGGAACAAAGCTTTTTATGGTTGTAGTACAAAGAGTGATAGTAGTACTCTGTTTGTAGTGTTTGTAAACAACAAACAATTTTTTCATACAAAATGTGCCTATAGTGAAATATGTAGATGAAATGAAAACTACAGATGCCTCTTTGAACTGAATCATGTCAAAGGAAGGCATAGTAAGTTGAGTAAAAAACAAAGACATAGGAAGCTCAAACGTCACGCACTGTGCCGAATGTTCTGGGTTTGATATCCACTCAAAACAATGCTGTGTGATGTGCAAATAGTTGTTTGGAGTTTGTGTGTTCTATGTGACCGTTGATTCTACCAGTAGGTATGTTTGAAAAGTCCTCTGCAATACAGGATACATAAATAATGCAGTGTTGTCTTAAAAATATCCTACTCTATATTTAAATGTTCTTTGTCTTAAGTTCATACTACTAATATCTAACATACACTAGGTTAGGTACCCACCTCTATACGGTTACCACACACGTAAAATTGTATACGTATGTTTGTGATCTTTTGTATATTTAATGCAATGATGTGTTTAGCCCTATCCTGATTACTATCCAAGGTCTTCGCCTTAAAACTCAGGATATTCTGCTATACTTCCTACAATTCGCACGGTCTTTGGCATCTCTTTTGCTGGTATGTTCATTTTGCCTACATTAATCTGAAGTATACGTACATACACAACTTTCGCGAGAATCTCTGCAGCTCATAGAGATGCGACGAGAAAACCCGGCAGGCACTTCGTCAGATCTAAATAAAAAGATCTTCAAGCTGGTAAGACGCGACCTCCGTAGCTCCAATACACGCTCTATACAAGATGCGATCGAGCGAAATCGGGGGTCAAAAATTTTTACTCAGCATTTAGGCCGAAGTCATCTGACGAAGCTGACCACGTGAGACGGGAAAGTCGCCACTTCTAGACCGGAGATTCTTGCGGAGGTTCAGAGCTTCTACGGCAACCTCTACACCTCGAAAGCGTCCCGTCCCCAACCCGACTCCGAGGATCCAAGAGCCACTTTAACCCGCCACTTCACGGAAGAGTTGCCAGACGTCAGCCAAGACGAAATCGTGGTGGCCCTGAGGCAGCTTAAAAATGGAAATGCCTCCGGGGAAGATGGAATTACGACGGAGCTGCTACAGGCAGGTGGAAAACCTATACTGGTGCAGCTTCAACGCATATTTAATTCTGTCCTGTTCTCGGTGAGAACTCCAAGGGCGTGGAGCAAGAGCAAAGTCGTTTTGTTCTTCAAAAACCGACCGATCTCGCTCTTGAGCCACGTCTATAAGCTGTTTTCCAGGGTCATAACGAACCGTCTCGCGCGTAGACTCGACGAGTTTCAGCCGCCCGAACAGGCCGGTTTTCGAGGAGGGTATGGCACCGTAGACCACATCCACACAGTGCGGCAGATTATACAGAAGACAGAGGAGTATAATCAGCCCCTGTGCTTAGCGTTTGTGGACTATGAGAAGGCCTTTGACTCCATCGAAACCTGGTCTGTTCTGGAGTCTTTGCAACGGTGCCAAATCGATTGGCGGTACGTCCAAGTGCTGAGAGGTCTGTATGACGCCGCGACTATGACAGTCCAAGTACAGAACCAGCAGTCTGAACCTATCCACCTGCATCGAGGTGTGAGACAAGGGGATGTTATCTCCCCCAAATTGTTCACAAATGCAATGGAGGATATGTTCAAGACGCTGCACTGGAAAGGACGCGGTATTAACATAAACGGCGAGTACCTTTCACACTTAAGATTTGCAGACGATATCGTTATCGTGGCTGAAACCGTGCAAGACTTGCAGTATATGCTGAGCAGCCTGACTGATTCTTCTGCTCGCATCGTTCTCCGGATGAACTTGGATAAAACCAAAATAATGTTCAATGAACATGTCTCTCCGGAACCGATTATCCTAATCGGGGTCCCTCTCGAAGTGGTTCAGGAGTACGTCTACCTTGGGCAAACCTTGCAGTTGGGTAGAAACAACTTCGAGAGGGAGGCTTGCAGAAGAATACAGCTTGGCTGGGCGGCATATAGGAAACTCTCTCGAGTCTTTTCGTCATCCCTACCGCAAAGCCTTAAGACAAAAGTCTTCAACGGGTGCGTTCTACCCGTTATGACTTACGGTGCCGAGACGTGGACACTGACGGTGCGACTAGTCCACCAATTTAAGGTCGCTCAGCAAGCTATGGAGAGGGCTATGCTCGGAGTTTCTCTGAAGGATCGAATTCGTAATGAAGTGATCCGACAGAGAACCAAGGTAATCGACATAGCTCAGAGAATTAGCACGTTGAAGTGGCAGTGGGCTGGTCACATCTGTCGCAGAACCGATAATCGATGGAGTAGCCGTGTTCTAGAGTGGAGACCGCGCCTTGGCAAACGTAGTGTAGGACGCCCTCCGGCTAGGTGGAGTGACGATATACGCAAAGTGGCTGGCAGCGGCTGGACACGCAGAGCCGAAAATCGGGCTCAGTGGCGTGCCATTGGAGAGGCCTATATCCAGCAGTGGACTACGGCAGGCTGATGATGATGATGATGATGATACGTACATAATATCTGAAATTAAAATATTTAATTAATTTTCTCTGCACCATCAACAGCTTAACAAGCAGAAAATGCTTAATGCCATTAAGTCCACCTGTGTGTGTTTATTCTTTTGAACATGAAGAATTAAATAAATAAACGAAATATTTACTGTAGTTACTGTGTTTTACTTCGATTAAATGCAACTGTATTAAATATTACCTACTAATTTAATTATAAAGGTATTTATATTTTACATTGGCTGTGAATGGAGGTAAAAATCTTTAGTTGACTTTAACTGTAAATTGAAACAAACACGTGTATTTAAAATTACCAACAGAAGATGAATTTCACACTTAATACATTTATACCTGTACGCTTCTTCAATTAAATATTTACATCACGTAGATACTCATAATTATGCTGCCTTGTTATTCTCACAGCATAAGCTTGACTTGGCCTGCCCTTTGTAATAGGCATAGTCAAGCAATGGTTGCACAGGTCGCCACTTGGATAGTTGACCGCGTGTGCATTCAGAGCGCTAACGTGTTTCGAAGGATACCTAAAACTGTCGGTATTGGTTCATGTCTCAGGACAAGAATCGTTAGACCATGTCGGAGGACTAAAAACTCCAACACCAGAGTTGGCCACATACTTATACGAAAAAGAAAGGAAAGACCAAAGATAGATAGCATTACTTTGCGTTTGTGTTTCACCGTGTTTTTATTTCTTATAGGGCTTATTGGATCCAGGTGTGTATATTGTGATTTGAAAGAGATGATGAAATCCATGACTTGATCGTTGGGAGAAAAGCTAAATTACTACAAACCATCGCCATCAAGTTAGTGGGCTTATCTCTGGCCGATCACTTTTGCACTGCCGCTTTTTCTTTTGATATTTTCTGCCTTTATTGCAGCTCTGGGTAGGCCAAAATTTCAGTGCATTTTATCCTGTACCAACCTTGTTGGCAAGGGTTGCTAATGAAGGTCGTGTCTGGGAATTCATCTGTATATACCTACCTAGGTATATATATATATATATATATATACAGATGGATTCCCAGACAGGACCTTCGCTAGCAATAAAAATACATATTATGAATATGCATAGCAATAAATATATATAAATATAAAATACGAAACCCTAGCACGTTGGGATAAACCGTAGTAATTAAATTTTTAAATTTGTCGACGAGAGAGAAATTGTAATATTACGAACAGTCATTTATTTAATAAAACAATCGTATCATATACTTACTTATACTCTATTAAGTTCTCTATAAATTAATATATTGGCGTTGCTTCCAATTAGTAAATGTGCCATTTTAATTATGAGATCTTTATAAATTGTGCCCTTGAGGAGTGGTATCATGTTTCTCCAAGATTAAAGTTTAATTGAACGCTACGAAATCAGTTCGCATCAGTAATAACTATAATTGTACTCATCACTAGAGTAATACACGCCATGGCCCCACGTTGATTGCTTTTTTTAGGACTCTTTACTGGTAATGATAAAACGAAATAGGTTTATAGCTATCAGTTTCAAAGATAAAATTAGGAGTACTGTTAGAAAATATACTTAAATGAACTGGACAAAGTGACCATGCTTCAAAATAGATTCTCTAAAGGACAATGGCAGATCTCCATACATCAAAATGTCTGAAATTAAATTGAAGCGAACAGTAATAAAAAATATATCAAAAAATTTGGCGTAAGTAACAGAGTCTATAAATGATTCTATTTTCACTCAGGAAAGGTGGAAAAAGAAGATATCGGTGTTTGACGTTTTAGTTAAGAATGAACAATGTAGGTACAAGGAAAGTTATAGTATGAAAGTTAAACAATGTAGGTAGGTACGTTTGAATTATCAAATGACATATCGACTGTGAACTGGCAATAGCTCCTATCTCATTTTTTTGCAGATTTCACTTTTTAATGCCAATTTATACCATTTAATACTCCACATCGTTGCAAGAAATCCTTACTTAAATACATTTTAATTTAGCGCCAGAATTCGCTTTATTCAACTTCAACTCGCAGCGAATGGGAGCATTTCATCCTATCTCGGCAAAAATGTACGGACATGAACGTGATTTCGCGCACTCTTAAAACAAATAACTGTTTTATGTGGATTCATTAGGATTCGGAGCCCTAAGTTATTAAGAGATATTATTGAGGACTTCTAGAAGCTAAAATTGTAGGTTTTGTTATAAATTTATTATTAATATTTAAGATTTCTACATTAATAATCTGTAAATCGAGATAGTACATCATGCATTGCCATTCAAACTTTTGGCAGATTGGAATTATTCAGAGATAGTACTTCTTGGATCTATTCAACTAAGTATAACATCAACCGAAAATACCTTTCATTAGGTTAATCAATACATATACCTACGATAAAATACATGCTTCTAAGTTGCACCATTCCGCTATAAGTTGTTATTGACGTATTATTCAAGTATTATCCGTATAATAATGTGCCCGGTAGATGGCAATGGGCTCGCCAACTATTACATAGGGACCGAAACATAACTGGCAAAAAGTGTGTGTGTAATACACCTCTGTCTACCCCTTCGGGGATAAAAGGTTCACGTCTTTTACCCCCTTTAGTTATGTTATCAGCATTTACGGCTTGATGTTCTAGCCCATCGAGTCACACAGGCTTGCTGTTTAGGGATTGCAGGGCTATGTTCTAACTACCTACTAACTAGCCAATTGTTTGGTTGGATTCGATAGAGCATAAATAATAATGGAAATGATTTGTGATTACAAATGATTTATCCGTCTTGATATTAACTGCGAAATGCCTAAATATCGGCGCCTCAATAGACAGAAATCTATGTCTGTGACCCACGATATCCGCCGATACAATACCAAATGTGTTCAAGAGGCGATCGAGCGGAACAAAGGCTCTAATGTACTCCAGAGAGATATGTCTATCGGGCAAAGTCAGCTAACAAAGCTGAAGACGGAGGATGGCAGTGTTGTATCATCCAGACCTCAGTTCTTGGAGGAGATCGAAACGTTCTATGGAAACTTATACACGACCCCGCCAACACACGCGACCCTAGAGCTAGATCGACCCGACACCATACCGAAGACAGCCCGGACGTCAGCATGCACGAGATTAGTGTGGCCCTACAAAAGCTCATAAACAACAAGGCACCGAGTGATGACAGAATTACGACAGAGCTTTTGAAAGCTGGCGCCATACCCGCTTTGGCAATGCTTCGTAAGCTTTTTAATTCCGTCATACACGAGGGTAAAACGCCACAAAAGTGGCTCAGCAATGTGGTGGTGTGGTGTTCTTCAAAAAGGTCGACAAAACCCCTGTAAAGAATTGCAGACCCATCTCAATTCTGAGCCACGTCTATAAGCTGTTGTCAAGGTTAATCAAGAATCGTCTCGCTTGCAAGCTACACGACTTCCAGCGTTCCGAACAAACCAGTTTCCGAAAAGGCTAATAGTAGGTACCACATACTGAACACATAGAAGCCCGAGGAGTTTATCCAGCGCTATGCTTGGCGTTTGTAGACTATGAGAAAGCCTTCGATTCGATCGAAATCTGGGCAGTGCTGCAGTCTCTCCAACGGTGCCAGATCGACTATCGATACGTTGAAGTGCTGAAGTGTTTGTACGAAAACGCGGTGACGTGTCAGTCCGCTTCCAGGACCAGAGCTCGAAACCTATTCGACTACAGCGAGGGGTGAGACAGGGAGATATTATATCTCCGAAACAATTCACCGCTGCGCCTAAAGAAGTCTTCAAGATTCTGGACTGGGAAGGACTCGGTATCAACATCAACGGCGAGTACTGTATCACTCATCTTCGACTCGCTGACAATATCGTAGTCATGGTGGAGACCATGGAAGACCTAGGCACAATACTCGGTGGCGTCTGTAGAGTCTCCCAACAAGTAGGTCGAACAAGACGAAAATCATGTATAACGTCCATGTTGTACCTGCTCCTATAGATATCTTCACGTCCGATATCCCGCAGTGTCTCAAGACGAAAGCCTTGACCAGTGTGTGTAGCCAGTGTTGTCACTCAAAGGGCGATGGAAAGAGCTATGCTCGGAGTTTCCATGCGAGATCGTATCAGAAATGAGGTGATCCGCAGGCGAACCAAAGTCACCGACATAGTTCGCCGAATAGTCAGGCTGAAGTGGCAGTGGCAGGTATATAGCCAGAAGATCCGATGGCCGTTGGAGCAGAAAGGTTCTGGAGTGGCGGCCACGTCGTAGCAGAGGTAGGCCTCCTGCAAGGTGGACTAATAATCTTGTTGGGATCGCCCATAATGTTCCAAGTAAAATGTCCTATGTTTGTTCTTGTGTTGATTTATATTGTCCTATCTCGATTTTAAATTGGAAGGAAGCATAAAATGTTACTTTTGTTTTTAATTACATGTGTAATAAAAAAAAATATTAACTACGTATTTTTTTTTTAACATACGACATGTTGTATATATGCTGCAAACATGTTTTTTCTTCCTCCTCTAAAGTTGTCAAAATTGAGATAGGACATGTTGCCAGTTCACAGTCGATATGTCAGATTGACATCAAAACGCGGAAGTATTTTGTGGCATCTAACTGTCACAGCCAAAGACAAAAGCAGAGCTGCACATTTTAAATCGATTTTATGTGAAATCGATACAACTTTAAAACGATGCTGTGACGTTTTTATTTGATTTAAACGTTGTTTTGCTTCAAAAATATTAGCTTATTGATATAATGTTGATTAAATATTAAATAACTGCATTTTAAACCAAACCAACTCTATAAAGGTCGATCGTATCGATTACTTATTTAATAATCGATACTGATATAGCACTCACGTCTATTCCTGTCACACCATTGTCTATGGCAACAATCAAATAAAAAAGTATTCGTAATCAATTGGAATGCTTTTTATCATCATAAAATACTCCAGCTTTAACGAGACAAAGTGAAAATATTAAAAATCGTAGAAAAAAGAAACAATTTGTTTTGTTCATATGAAGTTTACGGTCGCCACAACAAACCCAGACCAAATTCTGCCATTGTTCTTTATGCAGTGACTCGGGTTGTCTCTAGTGCTTCGGATTTTGCATTAGATGGTTTAAAAGACGCAGTAGTTGATATGCCATTTCAAATACATTTTCGGAAAACTGATGAATAATCAACTGATTCCCAGAAACAATTTATGGCCATTTGCAAACAAATGCACCAACTTAGCCTTACATACTTAGAACCAAACGCGAGAGGAAGATACTTCTTACAAACATACAATCTTCTTGTAATTCGGTAATTTATTCAATTTAAGAAACAATACAACAACCTCTAAACTTCTCACATTCTTTACCAAGCTTCCTAGACCGAGGAGCGGCAAATGTCCCAACATAAAAATCTCGTACGGAACTACCAACACATGCGTTGTCACACTTGTCCGGCCGTTTTTATCAACTCTCGGCTCAATGTCAATTGTGATTCGTCTCGGGTTTTTTCAGTCCGCCGTGATTACATAGGTGTTCCAACATTGATTTAACTTGACCTTAATTGAGATAGTTGTTTGATATCTAGGTGTTAGATAGCGTGGTTTTATTCAATAGAATCAAATTACCAATAGTTCCTCCAATCTTTTAGATAATGCATGGCCACCTGGCATGTCAAGTGATATTACTACGTTTTCTGTTCAATTCTTCGTAAGCACATATAATAAAATGCAAATAAAAAGCCGCAATAGCTTATTGGAGATATAGAGTGCTACGCAGAGTGTTCAAATCCACTCGAAGTTATGTAGGTACATATTAAATTGTTCACTATCGCCTGCTAGACGGTGAAGGAAATCATCAGGTGATGAAAGTTATAAAATTATTAAATGCCTCAACTAGTTCCATTAAGATTTTGTAATGTGGCCTTGAAATAATATTACTATCCCTTTAGTTAGAGTAGTATTTATTATTTACAGCAGCAGTATTGTTGAGTAAAAGCTAAGCTCTAGAATAATGTCGCCGTCGCGGGAAGCGGATAACATTGCAAACTAAATGTTTGACTTAGCCTGGTAGTCTAATGGTTACTGTAGTTGGCTCGGTAGGTTCGGTTCCAACTAGTGATGAACACGGCTATTGTTCCAAGTGTGATTTATGTGTAATATGAACGTATTTTAAAACAATAATATTGGTTATCTGTTTTCCATAGCACAGGCTCCACCTAGTTTGAGATGAATTAATCAATGTGTAAGTTGACCAAAGGACGCAAAGACTAAAACCCTATATCGCGCAAAGTATGTATTGTACTTTATGGAGACTTGACCTACGACAGTACTGGGCCGGCGCTAAAAGGCGCAGCGACAAGTTAAACCATATGTATGCGTAGTCGAATTCAGTTTAACATAAAAAGCAAATGACGAAGTCTTGGTTGCCAAGATGTTGGTTTTGCATAACCCGAGGATCATTATAGAAATTCACATCTAATATCAAATACAAAAATACTTCTCAAAGCAAACCGGTGATTCCTGTCGTTGACGCCTTGGAAGAAGTAGGTAATATCTATAAATAATGGATAAAAAGTAATTCTAGGCTGTCAATACCGTGCCGAAAATATCTAAATCAACATGTGTTTATCGGGTCGCAGAACAACATGTAAAAGGGATCTGACGTCTCTTCATCTCAAGATATTTTGGGAGAACGAAAAGTTTGGAAATAAAAATAAGCACGCGACATTGTAGGTTTACATTGTTTGAGATGAAAATAGATCAAATATTGACTAAAGTATTGGTGATCACAATGTTATAGACGGATTAGAAATTGCTTTTCAGTGTAATGCGTAAGCTCAATAAATTGAAATGCGATTAATGCTTATGCGGCAAAACTGTACTAAATCTCATAATAGTTAGCGTTCAGGGAAATGATGAAATGGAATGTCGGATTAGACCGGCACCAAAGCGGAGATTTCCACATCTTTAGACCCCAAAGTTAGTTCAGAATTCTCGGGATTTTGCTGCAATTTATTATAAACACTTTGCCGTATATTATGAACATTTAACACACATTTTAATAGCGAATTAAATCTATCTCATCATCATTAGCTTTTAACAGTCCACTGCTGGACTAGGCCTCTCCTTTGAAAGGAGGAATTGGCCTACTATACCACGCTGGCCAAACGGTTTGGTATAGGGTTTGTATCAAGTTTTCCTTCTCTTACAGTGTTGTTGTCTGCATAATATGCTCCCTCTGTCGGCTCTTACGACACCCATGGGATCATATGGGGTGGTGACATTTCGTATTCTTAATCCGTCACCACACGGAAAATAAACGTTCTAATCCTTGGAGATATATCATGTTGTTACTTATAAGCTTTTTACGCAAAATTTTCTTGCGTACATAATTTCTGTCAGCAATAAAAGTCAACACTGTCATTGGTTATAACATAAAAATGGTGACAAGGGACAAAAATCGTATTCAAAGTGGCAAGACATACTTATGGGCACTGTCTCTATACTGGTCGTAAAAGGAGAGCGGTGCGTAGCTAAGACGTGCATGACTACGGCTGGATTAACAAAAAAAGTTCATGCTTAAAAAAAGGGTAATTTGGATTTTAGGGCACGGCAGCTGTATACATCAGAATTATTTGAATAAAATAGCTTTTATTTATTTTCATTAATGTGCTCTATACACACATATAATACTTTCATCCCATTTGCAGCACCGATTGGCGCTTGCACCTTTGCTTTTACCACGAAGATTTAACTGTATAATTATCAGTTTCTGCACTGTACACAATAATTTATAGTTGTACTTAAATATACGGGTTATGTCCGTAAATTAATAGAATGCGAAAAATGATTTACCATGTAATTATGAAGTGGCCAACGCGCATATCTCTCAAAACCCACACATTCAAATAAATTTAATTTCGAAGTTAAGATTAACAGAGAAAGTGTGGCCTTGTGACGTCACATCGCGCTCCTGCGCCGCAAGCCTCGCTACGAGTGACGCACAGCAATGGGCCGTTCCCTCGCGCCCCTCCGCGCCGGCCCTATAAATACAGCGGACACGAGGCTTCGGCCCTTTTCCTCCGGCCAGCACCGCCAGTTGAGTACTACCATCATCCGAAGACCTGTGAAGTGCCAACGTCGCCCACGCCCTGGATAATTGTCTCATCTGTTAATCTTAATTGTCAGTTCTTTTTTTGTATAACTAAAGCCATCGAATAACTGGAATTATAACGCGAGTTTAAACTTTCCTGGTGATATTTTTTATTTATTTCCCGTAAGTCAACCTAATTATCTCTCTTTAATTGCTCGGCGAGTGATCGATCCCGGCTACCACGTGGAAATCAATCACTCGTGCGACATTGGCGCCCAATAGAATTTTTTATTATATTTTTAAAACGTAAGTTGGCACTTTACAGGTGAGTGAAATAATTTCTTTTTCTCTTGTATATTTTTCTCCTGTGTGTGCATATATTCTGGTGTGGTGAATTGCGTACAGGTACATTTTCTATCTATTTTTGTTGGCCATAAGCAATTTAACTGTGTAAATAACATAACGGTGATTTAATTAACGTCTGTCTAAAATCACGTTTCCACCGCGGGCAGCGTGTTGAGCCGCCAACCGGTTCTAACCGCTTAGCCGTTGAACTAACGAACCACGTGTTCGCGAAAAAATATTGTGATTCAACCTTTGAGTGACCTTTTAGGACATTTTTCTTCCTTGACCAATCATCACACCATTGTATAATTTAGTGTACTTCAGCTTTTTTAGCACGGTATTCGATTTTCTGGCGATATTTAAATTTTTTTCTAGTGCCGGCGTAAATACTTAGATTTTCTATTATTGTTTTGTAATAATGGCTTACATTATAAATTTCTCATTATTAACTAAAGCGAAATTAGAATATGAGACCACAATACGCGGCGTTTCAAAGCCTGACGATCCCCGCAAACAAATCGCTAAACTTTCAGTTAAAACTCCCTCAGAGGATATATTATCTTCACCCTTCCCACCAAAGGAGGATGTGGCAGAAGTGGAAAAGTCGCTATTAAGATCAACTAAACACTTATCTATGTTGGAAGCAAACTATACTTCCGAGCTTCAACAGAAGGTCGAAACCGTGCTGCACCATTGTTTTCATCGACTGAATAGGGTGGATACCGGCAGTCTTGATATTAAAAAAATTGAGTCTGTGTGGAATAAATTTAATGACTTATATGCGAAATTACAATTAATCACGAGACGTAATTCGCGGTCGGATTGCTCAGTGGCAGAGGGAAACACTTCCTATAATTACGACCGTAAGCTTTTTTCGGAATTAGGTAAATTCAAATTTAACGGTAAATCATGTGTAAGATCCTTTATTGAAAAAATTGATGAATTTATGTCCTGTAGATTTATTCCTCACGACAAGATGTTGTCTTTCGCTTTTGAAATATTTTCGGGTGACGCATTAGTTTGGTATCGTTCTGTTAAAAATAATGTAAAGACTTGGTTAGAACTTTGCGAACTTTTGAAACGAGATTTTAGTCCGCATAACTACGATTATCGGCTTATGACGGAGATTCGTCAGCGCTCACAGGGCGAAAACGAATCAATAACTATTTACGTGGCAAAAATGCACGGTCTGTTTTCGCGACTTAGTTCTCCTATAGCTGATTCGGAGAAGCTAGAAATGTTGCTAAATAATATTAGACCTTGTTACACTAATTGTCTGCTCACTGCAAAGGTTGTTGATGTTGATAGTCTGGTCGAAGTTTGTCGTCTTTTCGAAAATTACCAAAGTCGCAGTAAGCAATTTTCTGAACCCCCTAAAGTTTCAAAGAATACTGTAGCACCTGATCTAGCGTATAATTATCCGTTTTCTAATTTTTCTTCAAACAAAAATGTTTACAATCATAATCACTTCAATAAATATAACTCTGTCGCTGATACATCGAGATACAAGTCTGTACCACAAGTTAACGCCGTATCGAGTACTTCTAATATAAATAAAAATTTTTGCGTGCGTTGTAGATGCAATTCGCACTCATTACGTAATTGCCGTCAACCACACTACCTAATCTGTTTTAAGTGCGGTACAAAGGGTTTCAAGGTGTCAGACTGCCCCAATTGTAAATCTAAGTCGACCCCTACAGTTTCAAAAAACTAGTTAACAAGGATTGTGGAAAATCAAATTATACAACTAATTGTAATAAAACAGAGTGGAATAATTGGTTGGACTTTTTAAAAAAAATCTTTAGTAGCTATCATATATCCTCAATCCGTAATTCTAAAGTAGAAAATTTACCTTACGTTACTCTAAAATCAAACGGAATACCTACCACTGGTCTTTTAGATTCTGGATCTTGCGTTACAATTTTAGGTAATAATTTGCATAACTTATTTTTGAAAGACGATGTTTTGGATAAATCGAAACCTTTAAGGTTAATAACAGCTGGCGGCGAACGATTTGAGTCTTTGGGATCGGTGTTTCTACCCTTTGAGTTTCAGGATAAATTGATTAACTTAGAAGTTCATGTTGTACCTGGGATTCAAAATTCCCTTATCTTTGGCATGGATTTTTGGCGAAGCTTTGGCCTATTTCCTAACAAATTAGAGTCTGTTTTGATTGTGAACAAGTCTGACGCTCAAGTAATGGAGTTGCAGGCAGTTCCCCCTACACATCTTGTTTCTTATGATCATCTTACAGTCGACCAGAGAGCTACCGCTGACAACATTATTTCTAAATTTAACGATATTTCATACGAGAAGCGGGGTCTCGGTTGCACAAATATTATTTCTCATTCAATTGATACAGGTGATTGCCCCCCTATTCGGCAAAGATTTTATCGCATCTCTCCCGATAAACAAAGAATTTTAATAAAGCATCTTGATGACATCCTCTCAGAGGATCTTCTTCTTCTCGAGTCGTTGGTACAGAATTTAAATGGCACCAGCCCAGTATGTGGCCACAGCAACGGCATTGTCAGTGGCTTGACATAGGTCGGCCCCCGAACATCTGTGCGGACACTTAGGACACTCTAGCAGGTGACTCATGGTCTGTTCGGGGACACCACAGTCGCACTGCGTGGAAGCCGAGTCAATCATACCCCATTTCGCTAGGTTGTGTCTGCAGCGGCCAACCTGGCTTCGTAAACGATTCAGGGATCTCCATATGGGCCACTGCAGATTACTTCCGGGGGGTAGATGTTCTTTGGCTTCCACATAGTTTGCAGGGGGTGGAACTGTCTCATGCCATATTTTTTTTCTTAAACTAGTCGGATGGTCTTGACTAGCCTCAGTATATCGCAAAAAGCTTTTGCGGCTTTTTAGTCTACCACGGGGCAATCTATGGTTGTGCAACGGGTGTCGAGGGTCCTCCTCCTGGCGGCGTTTCTCAACAGCGCAGGCCACTTCTCGGCGAACCTCGGGTGGGGCAATGCCTGCCAGAGGGTAGATTTTATTTAGAGGTGTCGGCTTAAGACATCCTGTTATTATGCGACACGTTTCGTTCAGTGCAATATCGGCTTGTTTTGCATGGGCAGATCGATGCCACACTGAACACGCAAATTCACCTGCGGAGTAGCATAAAGCTAGGCCAGTTGTTCGGGCTACATCAGGCGATGCTCCCCAGTGTGTAGTGGTCAACCTTCGGAGAAGGTTATTCCGGGTGTCAAGTTTTTGCCTGGTAGCCTCGCAGTGGCGCCGATAGGTGAGAGACCTATCAAGTATGACTCCTAGATACTTGGGGTTAGGACAATGCTCGATGTTAGCGCCCTGCCATGTGATGTTGAGCTTCCTGCTGGCTTTGTTGTTGCGAAGATGAAATGCGCATGCCTGAGTTTTACTTGGATTCGGCTTAAGTCCATTATTTTTATAGTACCTATCAAGAGTCTCTAAAGCACTTGATAGGTTTTGTTCCACCTCTTCAAAGCTAGTACCTTGGGCTGTTAGTGCAAGGTCATCGGCGTAAAGAAAGCGGTCAGTGTGCACAGTTGAAGGCTGGTCATCTGTGTAGATGTTAAACAGTGTTGGTGCTAGAACGCTTCCTTGTGGGAGACCGTTCTCAGAGGATGTTGTTGAACGATCTGAAAGCCCGTGGTCAAACCCTGTCATTTTGACCCCTAAGAAGAATGGTGAACTGCGTTTCTGTTTGGACAGTCGTAAATTAAATTCCGTTACAAAAAAAGATGCTTATAGCTTGCCTTATATTTCGGAAATTATAGATAATCTGAGAGATGCTAAATACTTGTCTAGTTTAGATTTGTCTAAATCTTTTTGGCAAACATTAATTAAAGAAGAGGACCGTTGCAAAACAGCCTTTTATATTCCTACGCGTGGCACATTTCAATTCAAAAGAATGCCCTTCGGTCTTACGAATGCGCCAGCTACTCAACAACGATTAGTTGATATTTTATTTTATGGTCCAGAATTTGAAAATAAGGTTTTCTGTTTTATCGATGACATAATCTGTATCACTTCCAGTTTCAACGAGCATATTACTCTTTTATTACGCATTCTTGATAAACTAAAAAGCGCTAATTTAACTATTAATCTCGAAAAATGACAATTTTTTAGAGATAAACTAAAATATTTAGGCTATGTTGTCGACTCTAGTGGATTGCATCCGATCCTGATAAAGTAAATTCAATGAAAAATTATCCCACTCCTTCTAATAGAAAAGAAGTACGTCGTTTTTTAGGCGCAGCCTCGTGGTACAGGCGTTTTATACCGAATTTTAGCTCTATTGCTGCACCCTTAAATAAGTTAACATCTCAAAGTAAAAACGCACCTCCATTCTGTTGGACGACAGAGGCTAATGAGGCGTTTAATAACCTAAAGAATTGTTTGATTTCCTCCTCGGTGTTGGCTTGTCCTGACTACTCGCAACCTTTTGAAATACACTCAGATGCTAGCGATTTTGGACTTGGCACGATCCTCTGTCAAAGGTTAAATGGTGAGGAAAGAGTCATAGCGTACTATAGCAAATCACTCACTAAGCAAGAAAAAAATTACAGTGCCACAGAGCGCGAAGCCCTGGCTGTTCTATCTGCTATAGAACACTGGCGTTGTTATGTTGAAAATGGTAAAAAGTTTATTGTTTACACAGATCACGCTGCTTTGAAATGGTTCTTGACCTTAAATAACCCTACTGGCCGGTTAGCCAGATGGGGAGTTCGCTTATCTTCCTATAATTTCGAAATACGTCATCGTCGGGGTTCCGATAACGTTTTACCTGATTTTCTGTCTCGCTCTTTACCTGTTTCTGCTATTGCTAATGATATAAATATAGATATTAATTCTAATCAGAATTTACCAGTTTCTACTAATGATCCTTGGTATTTAAATATCTATAAAGGCTGTTTAAGTTCTCCGACTTCCTTTGTTTACTATCAAGTAATATACAATAAATTGTATTGTTTTAAAAAAAACATTAAACCCTCTCACTAGAGAATTTCAATGGAAAGAGGTTATTCCGTCTGACCAAAGAAATGACATTCTAAGGGAGAATCATTCTTCGCCCACTGCTGGATATCTGGGTATTTTTAAGACATACAAACGTCTCGCACTTAATTACTTTTGGCCTGGTATGTACACTGATGTTGTCAAGTTCGTCAGTTCATGTGAACCTTGTATCACCCATAAACACCAAAATCACCCAAATTTAGGTCTAATGGGAAAACCCAAATCATGTCAAAAGCCCTTTCAGACGATTAGTATTGATTTGATTGGTCCATTGCCTCCCAGCAGGAAACAAAACACTTTTATATTTGTGGTCAGTTGTTGTTTCTCTAAATATTGTTTACTTTTCCCCATTAAACGGGCAACTGCAGAAGTGATAACAAAAATTATTGAGGAAAATGTATTTTTGGTGCATGGAATTCCATCTACTATTGTTTTGGATAACGGTAAACAATTTATTAGCGCAACCTTTAAAAGTATGTTGTCAAAATATAAAATTCCAAATTTGCATTTTACACCGTTGTATACTCCCCACGTTAACTTAGTTGAACGTTACAACAAAACCATTATGACAGCTATTTCAACTTTCATAGAATCTGATCATCGAATCTGGGACACTCTAATCACTAAAGTTCAATTCGCCCTTAGCTGCGCAGTTAGTGAGGTTACTGGTTATTCTCCTAATTTCCTTGTTTTTGGTAGGGATCATAACATGTGGTTCTCAGTATATTGATAAGGAATTTAATTCCGATATGATGCTTGAACCACGGGACGGCTATGCCGAAACTTTAGGCTATTTATCTTCTATTTTCGAGAAGGTACATTCAGCTCTGTTGTCGGCCCACCAACGAAATCGTTCATCTTATAATCTTCGCCGTAAACAGGCAGAATTCAATGTCGGCGATATAGTTTGGCGCAGAACGTTTCTTCTTAGTGATAAGGATAAATACTTTAGCAAGAAATTGGCGCCTAAATTTATTAAATGTAAGATTGCCTCAAAAAAATCACCTCTAGTATACAAACTTAACGACATGGCTGGAAAACCTTTAGGCGATTGGCACACCAAGGATTTAAAGTTGATTAATTACAAAGAATAATAAATGTATAAAAACAACAATAAGAATACCTTCTACCTATTCATTGTTTAATTTTTTCAAACGAACGTTTCTAATTTATATTACCGTTTGTAGTAGTGCCTACTATAAATTGATATTTTCTGTGGTGGGTAGCAAATATTTTTTTTCTCGTAAACAATACTATTTTTCAAATTGCTGCGCAATTGTGTACTCAAATGTTATGTTGAACATTGTTTTAAAAATACTAACCATAAACTAAATATATTGTTTTTTTACCCTGTTGATCAGTGGTTAAAAGGTCGCTATTAGCTGAGCATACAAGTTCGATTCTCGCATGTGTATTTTCTTTCCGCAAATCTATTTGTTGAAATGCATCTTGATTGGCGTATTGTTTTTCGCCGTGCCTTGTTCTGAAGTTCTGTTGTTATTCTTAATTCTGTATAAATTCCATCATCAAATTGTTATTACAGGTACTTTATAAACGATCATGGTGATTAACCGTGCGTCGCGAGCTCGGAACAGTCGAATAGTACCTACCATTTAGATCGTACCTAGTTGTCGTTATGACGCACGCGCGTTCACTCAGCGACGCGCCGATAAATAAATGCCTAACTAATGACTCACCATTGTTTACATTCAAAAGGTGGTTACTGGTCGTGTTCTAGTTATTAATTAGAGCAAAATATTTATTAATTTCTTTCCTTTGACATTGAGCGGTCCGGTCGTGTCTGCGGCTTGTATTACTTTTGTTCATCTTTACAAAAAAGCTGTTGTTATACCTAACTATATTCAAAAAGTTTACTTATCTAGTGGCAAAGGCCGAACCCAAGATTTATAAGTCGTAGGGCTAGATCAAGTTTCTTATATCTACAAATCATTATTACCTAATAATTACCCTAAGCGCTTCTCCATAGATTGTTATCTTTAATATTAGGCTATTACACTGGCCTCGGCATTTACATGTAGGTATGTGTGATGAATTATGAATGACAAATGTTTATGTTCAAATTCAGACTGCCGTTGTACGCGTGAAGAATGCAAGCGTGGGTCATTATTATTTAGGTATCCTAATTAGCGTATAGGGTTGTCACTTGTTCAAGGTACTCATGCCCTTATTTTCTCTAATTTCAGGGAGTATCTTCAGGGCTGCTACGCCCGTTGGGCTAGGGAATTTTCCTTAGGGAAAATTCCGGCCTAACGGGGGGGGGTGTGTGACGTCACATCGCGCTCCTGCGCCGCGAGCCTAGCTACGAGTGACGCACAGCAATGGGCCGTTCCCTCGCGCCCCTCCGCGCCGGCCCTATAAATACAGCGGACACGAGGCTTCGGCCCTTTTCCTCCGGCCAGCACCGCCAGTTGAGTACTACCATCATCCGAAGACCTGTGAAGTGCCAACGTCGCCCACGCCCTGGATAATTGTCTCATCTGTTAATCTTAATTGTCAGTTCTTTTTTTGTATAACTAAAGCCATCGAATAACTGGAATTATAACGCGAGTTTAAACTTTCCTGGTGATATTTTTTATTTATTTCCCGTAAGTCAACCTAATTATCTCTCTTTAATTGCTCGGCGAGTGATCGATCCCGGCTACCACGTGGAAATCAATCACTCGTGCGACAGCCTGCTTTCTGCCAAATAGGAAAGCGAGAGAGAAATGGACATTCCAGCTACGTCCTATCGAGTTATAACACTCGCTAAGAGTGCCGGTTCCGGAAATCCATTCCTCTTTTCCGATTTTTTATCCCGGTCCTCCTCCTATTCCTTTGCCCATCCTCGCGATACCTAGCGGCTCAGTTGTATTATCGCACAGAGCCTGTGCAATGAGCTATGTTATATATGCTATGAGGTTACTACTTACCGTAAGGTGAAACAATAGCTTGACTATCTATAAATAAAAAATTAAAAAAATAACACTTAAAAGTTCGGTATTGTCAACCTTTTTCTATTGCAATAGTTGGGTGGTCAATCCGAGGGTGCGTGGTGGGTTCCTCTTTCCTTCCATTAGGTTACAATGGAGTTCCGCCAAGTAACGCCTGATTCAATCAACTAGATCCTTAAAGTGTAGATAGTCTGTTTGCTTAAGGTTTTTATTTAGTTTCTTGTGTTATAAGCACGCTGTGCGGTAAAGATCAATAGATTATTACTTTAGTGAATTTCTGAGAAAAAACCTTTCTCTATAATAATCCATAGTTTTAGTACCAGGAATGTTGCTGTGGAAACCTATTTCTGAATTACGACAGTATTGTCTCTTACGGGAATTTAATCTGTAAAACAATTTTGCTGCTTTAGGGCAGTTTGATCCGCTTTCGAAATATTCACGAGACATGCAAGAATAAACGCTTATTGCACTGCAGATTTCAACACAGAGCAGATACAAAGAGGAGATGGCCTAAACAACTGTGCACTGTGATTTTCAACTAGGTCCTGACGTCATCACGTGGGCGTGGCCTAAGTCAGTTTGTTGTTGGCGTTCGCCCTGTGCACATCGTAAACGTTCCCTTTAAACAGCATTACATTCGCGCTAAAAGAAAAAAAAAGATGAAGTGTTGTGTTTTGTCATGTAAAAACTACTTGGATAGACGTTCTGGTGCTATGGATGGCATCACATTTCATTCATAAGTAATTTTATGCGTAATTTATTGAAATAGTTCTAGAAAAATCTCTTAGCTTCGGCGTTTTCAAATATAATTCTACCCGACATTAGATGGCGACACTTTCTGCTACGTGAACTTAGAATATTTAGGTATTTAGAGCTCATCATTAATGTATTTTAATAATCATATGTACTGAAATTTGTTAACCTTTAATTCCTAAAGATTCTTTAATTGCCAAAATATTGTTTTTTTTTTAGTTTTTATATCATTTTTTTAAACAAGCCGCCATCTTTCGTAAATTATGAACATTAAACATGAAATGTCAAAAAGACAGGGCCGGAATTAGAATCCAATCCGATTGTCCCGCGGCTGTATCATACATAGAAAGTACTTAAAACATTAAATACGCTAGACTTAAAATACAATTTATACAAATCTATACATCAATACGAATAAATAAAATTGGAGTGTCTGTTTGTAATATTAAAATAACCGATTTTTACTAAGTGGTTATGGTTGTATATTATACAGTACATATACCAAAACAACTTTTTTATTGTTCTTTTTTTTCTGTTCTTTTTTACTTTCTGTTTGTTCCGACTAATCTCTGAAACGGCTGGACCGATTTTGACGGGACTTTTACTGGCAGATAGCTGATGTAACAGGGAGTAACTTAGGCTTTAAATTTAGGAAAAAAATAGGATCTCACAAAAAAAACTAATGAAAATACCATGCGGACGAAGTCGCGGGTAACAGCTAGTCTCCTTTAAACTAAATATTTTATCAACAATATTAAATTTATTTAAATAAAGTACTTTCCCTCCGTGAGACAACTGGTATGGTAGTTGTTATTTAATTAATTACGGGTGAGGCTAAATGAACGTCATTTTGGGAGTCGCTTAAAATGAGGCGGCGGAATCCGGCTGCATACTAAAGTCCAACTCACTTTGCGTCGCCGTGTAGTACAAACACCCTGAAGTTGCGAGTGTATTCTACTCCATATCACCTAAGGACTTACGTTATTCCCGAACCCGAACTAAGAATGAATTCTAATAGTTAGGTGATACGGAGTAGGATACGCCGAATGCAGCGTAAATTCTGCCGACTCATTTTCCGCGACTCACAACTCACAAAATAACGTTCGTTGGGCCTTACTCTTAAAGCACTTAATGCCCACCTAGTTTATTTAGTTAAATTTCAAATGATGTACCTATGTTCTAGATTTCTATCCGAAGATGATCTAAGACAGCAGTGGATTACAAAAATTAACAGACACGATTGGTCTCCGACTAAATATACAAAAAGTTCTTGCCATTTTAATGATGAAGACTTCATAGTGACAAAAAAGGGCCTTAGAAAATTAAAGAAATTCATCAAAAACCATTTTATTCAAACATGTTTTTTGTTTTCATTTCAATAAAAAATACGTATCAAGATGGCCTGCTAAAATCCTGAGTACGACCCTGTTGCATCCTGCACTTATAGTGACACCTAGTGTGAGATAGTTGCGTAACTACAAAGTGAAATCAACAGAGTTAGCGAGTAGTTTTGCTATTGAACAGTAGATGGAAAATAAAGAAATGGGCGGGATCTAACACCCCCTCACCCCGCAAATTGTCACGTGTTTTTTCCTAGGGAAATTATATTACAACATCTCCTCTTTGTATCTGCTCTGTGGATTTCAATGAACGAAATTCGAATGCGCATCTAAGCGTAAGCACTCTATTCTCAATCAATTTTTCAGCATAAACCTTAAATTCTGCAGTGAGTAGTAGCACCAATTTTTGGAGAAGCGTATTTGCTCTAGCCTCTAACTATATAAATGATACGTCTAACTTTTAAAATTGGCCATCAAAGTATTATCTCAGAGTCACTTTTCCCGTCACGTCAGTCGCCCCAGGATGTTGGTAGTCGTGCCGAAATTATGTTGCTGTCACGTTTTATTCGCTATGTGCACGATAGTATCCTAGATGCCTAGCATGCGCAACTATCCGGAATTATGCCAAATAATTACATATTAGTATTTTATTGCTATCTAGTAAATATAGTAAATTAAAGATAAATAAAAAGACGACAAGTGGTATTTTTACTATGAATGATCATCCACTGCTGTCGGTATTTCAATTCGGAATTCAGTACAGTCAATAATAACTCTTGTATTGATGTAATCTGGACTGAAACAAGTGTTTCAGTCCAGATTACATCAATACAAGAGTTATTATTAAGGCCGAATAGAGCCACCGTATAAGCAACAATGATCAAGTGATCATTGTTGCTTATACGGTGGCTCTATTCGGCCAAAAGATTAAATTAGTAGTTGCACAAGCTAGATATGTAAGATCAAATGAAATATTCGTGAGATTGTGGTTCTGTGTACACAGAATAATACACTCAATGCTGAAAATGTCATGCCAGTTTTATTTTTTATCAAAAATATAAGAAGTCGGTCTTTAATGAAAACTGTACATTGTTACATAGTTAATATTGTTATTTAAAACTCAAAATTGCTAAATGACACACCAGCAAGATCTAGGAGTTCTTGATGATTTTTTATTGATGACCAGACGTCAATTATTTTAGCTCCGTAATTATTAAAGTTTAAAATGTAATTTTAATTGATTATTTACCATATTAGTTAATATATATCGATAAAATAGTGATAAGAAGTTATTGTGTTTGAAGTATAATAACCACACAGGACTAAACAACAGCCCCAGACAAACACAATCTACAGATACACTTCACAATTACTACACTATTTATTCTTGTCCGTAATATATTTGTGTACTTTTCTGTGTTAGTTAGTTATTATTGGTTTAAACCTGTAGGTACCAACTTGTATAGTTACTTAACTACTTACATTTTATTTATATAAGTTGATTAAGTGATTAAGTACATCAGCTGAGATATTTCCATAGAAACCTTGTAAAAGTATTAAATAATTACTTTCAAGTATTCAAATTACCTAAATTGTTCTCAATTTCTTAGTTTTACAATCAATTAATTTAATTTATTGTATTAATATACCCACCTTTTTCTTTTGTAACTTTTTTTATTTATTCTGTCTAAGTCTATTTAATAATACTCAAGCCCCATCACATCTCTTCTCTTCTTTGACTTTGTTCAACTGTTTTCTTCTTTTTTAGGTAATTTGTAATCCTTGGCAATGTCTACCCATATGATGACACGGAAGGCAACGGCCAAGGAAACAGAAAATAAATTAAGGAACACTGGTTGAGTTAAAGAAGTACAAGGATGACAACAGTCAACTATAAAGGGAACGCATTGACTGTGAAGAAGAAATCAAGATTGTTAATGACCGAATATCTGAGCTGAAGACACAACTCACGGAGCTGCATATAGAGCATATGGATGTCTTGGATCAACGGGACAGACTACGAGAAGAGGTTAGGTGTTTCAGCAGCTGCGACCAAATTTACTCCAGACAACTTAGCCGCAACGCTGAGTTAGAAGCAAGTCTCAATGAGGCTTATGGCAGAATTTCAACTCTAGAAGACACAATTGCGGCCTTTAACAGTACTGCTACTCACAACTTATTCTCTGAGCTCCTGGGTGGCAAAATTAATGTGCTAAAAGCTCTCAAATGTAACCGTCTCAAATAATGTTTTAGTAGGAATAAATTTAGAAAATTGCTTAAGTTAAATAAATTAATTAAGAAACTTAAATCTGGTCCTAAGTGGTCTACCAAATTGAGTCAGTATGCACAAGATAACTGTAAATTAAATAATGAGTGTGAGTCTCTTTTATTAAAGCTTGAAGAATCAAATGAAGAATTAGTTTCTGGAAGGTTGTTATACGAACAACACACAAGTGAGTTGCAAGCACAAATATCAAATCTACAAGCTCAACTCACTAGGACTATAATGGAACACCAGAATGAGACTCATGAGTACATATTAAAATATGATGAAATTTCAAGAGTTGGTTGAGAAAATATAAAACAACTTATCTCATTATCCAACTCTAGTAATTACCGTTCCAGTTGCACAACTAAGTGTACGACTACACCTGCTGAATCAATAGAATTGAATGCACATGGATGTCAGTATAATACACAAAACAAACTGCATCCAGTAAAGACTGACAATAAGAATGTAATATTTTTTTCAGACCAACTGGGCGTGGGTTTGGGTAGCTTAATTGATCATCACACTGAACGACCAGTAGAGAACTTTTGTTCACCTGGAGCACAGTCTTGTACCCTAGTTGATAAGATTAAGAATGCCGACTTGAATGCACAAACTACTGTCATCATATTATATGGTGACAGCTCATTAGTCTCCAAAAACAGTCTCATAGAATTAACAGACTTAATGATAGATCTAAGCACAAAAATAGGATGTAGCTTTATTATTTGTGCATTGCCTTATTCATATGCTCTCACAGATGACTAAAACAGGCAGATAGGCAAATTAAATTTATTATTATACAATAGGACATGTCATAGTGACAGTATTTTATTTTTTGACACTAATATTTTTATTAGTGATTTCTTTTTAACAAAAGATACTATGTATCTTTCTTATGTACATAGGCGACAACCTTCTAAATTATTAGCATTTAATTTATATACTGACAGGAGTACTACTAAAGTACTTAGGAATTTGGTAGATAATAGTTATACCAATAGTAGTATTGACACATCTATTAGTTAAAACTATTAGATGAGACAACAGATAGGCATTCATGTGTTTTAAACTTAGTTCATCAAAACATACAAGGCCTATCTGGCAAAGAATTAGAAATAGACTTATTTTTAAATAAACATAAGATTGATATCTTATGTATTACGAAACATTGGTTGCGAGGTGACCAATTAATATTTAACAATCAACATTACTCAGTTATAAGTGCATTCGTAAGAAAGAAGGCTATTCGTGGTGGCTCTCTAATATATGTATGTAATAGTTTGAAATGTAAAGAACGTAAGGATATAGCTAAACTTTCTATCGAGCGCACTGCTGAGATTTCTTGTGTTGAGCTTGAACAACATATAATAGTGTGTGTGTATCGACCACCACAAAGCGACTTCACTCAGTTTGAAAGCATTATAGAGGATGTTTTAAGACACATAATTTCTAGTAGGAAGTCTATAATCGTATGTGGCGATTTTAATGTCAATTTGTTAGAAAAATCACCAATTTGTACTAGGTTAGTTGGCTTATTTAGTTCATTTAATTTAATTGTTTTGTTCTCTGAACCGACCAGAATAACCTCACATTCTTCTACATGCTTAGATAATGTTTTTTGCAATTGTCTTTATTTAAGTAAGGCTGTTTTTACTGACTTGACATCGGATCACTGCGGGCAAAAGGTTGTAATTCCAATGAATACAACCCCTAAAGTACAAGAAATTACATGTAGGCCAATGACCTCTGCTCGCCTCAAACACTTTAGTAATGATGTTGCTGCCAAGATCGCCAGCATTGACTTAACCATTGATGATCCCGATGAATTATATAAATGCTTATTTAATACTATTAATGATGAGTACAATAAATTTTTTAAACAGAAGACATTTGCAAGAAGCATTCAAGTAAATTTTTGTGATTGGGCAACAGTAGGTATTTACAAAAGTAGAGCTAGGTTGTATGATCTGTATGGTATGAAGAAATACAATTTTAGTCCTGAATTTATTCAATATGTTAGAAATTATTCAAAAGTTTTCTAGAGGACATGTGCTTTAGCCAAATCCTTATATTTAAGCAATAAAATCAAAGAATCCAAGAACAAAATTAAAACTACTTGGAACATTATTAACAATGAGACTGGGCGAGTTAAATTAGTAGATAACAATTATGAATTAAAATTTAATGGTGAAAATATTACTAGGAAAACTGATGTTGCTCAGACTTTTAACAATTTCTTCATAAATCATGTCCAAGCAAAGCAGAAATGTTGGTTAGGGGCAATGTGAGTGAGTGTGATGTGCTTTTTAATTTTAAATATATTGACACCAATGACATACTGAAAGTATTCAAGACACTTAACAATAAAAAATCTGTTGACTTATGGGGCATTTCGGTTAAACTTGTTCAACACATTATTTCTAGCTTAGCTCCATATTTAGCTGCAATATTCAACAGATGCGTAGATACAGGGGTATTTCCTGATCTAATGAAACACAGTAAAGTGATACCCTTATTCAAAAAGGGATCCAAGAGCGACCCTAGTAATTTTCGGCCAATTTCTATCTTGCCTGCTATTAGTAAAATTTTTGAAAAGATTATTTTGCATCAATTAGAGAGCCACTTTCACACAAATAATTTATTTCACAGTGAGCAGTATGGCTTCACTAAGGGTCGCTCCACCGTTGATGCCGGTGTAACTTTGTTAAAGCATATTTTTAATGCTTGGGAAAACTCGAAGGATGCCATTGGTGTTTTTTGTGACCTGTCAAAGGCGTTTGATTGTGTAGAACATAATACACTTTTACGTAAATTGAAACTTTATGGTATTAGAGATACCGCACTCAATCTTGTTGCCAGCTACCTTAGAGATAGAATTCAGTATGTAGATGTTAATGGGAGTAGGTCTCTAGGTTTGCCAGTGGGAATGGGCGTTCCACAGGTCTCTATTCGGTCCATTTCTTTTTTAATGATTATATATTAATGATTTGCCGTTCTTTGTTCAAAATTTATGTGATATTGTTTTGTTTGCCGACGATACGTCACTAATTTTTAAAGTTGATCGCAATTCAAGTAATATATAATTTGATACCGTCAATAACACTTTTGCACAAGTATTAGATTGGTTTTCGACAAATAATTTGGTACTAAATTCTAGCAAAACGAAATGTGTTAAATTTTCTTTGCCTAATGTCAAAAGTGTTCCTACTAATATAATTTTAAATAAGGAAACAATTCAACTAGTCAAATCAACCGTATTCTTAGGTCTAACTTTAGATAGTAAGCTTCAGTGGGGCGCCCAAATATCCTGTCTCGCAGTGAAACTTAGTTCTGCAGCGTTTGCAGTTAGAAAAGTTAGGGAATTCACAGATATAGATACTGCTATACCAGTTTACTTTAGTTATTTTCACGGCGTAATGTCTTACGAAATAATGTTATGGGGTACAGCTGCTGATATACAGACTATTTTTGTCATTCAAAAGAGGGCAATACGTGCAATTTATAAGTTAGGTGCTAGAGATTCTTTACGTGATAAATTTAAAGAAGTAGATATATTGACAGTTGCATCGCAATATATATATGCTAGCTTAATGTACATTAAGAAAAACTTAATTCTATACAACAAGAATAGTGATTTGCACAAAGTGAACACTAGGAATAAGCATAAACTGGTGGGAACTAACTACCGTCTACATAAAGTTCAGAACTCATTTGCGGGGATTGGTATACGATTTTTCAACAAATTGCCTCTTGAAATAATGAATTTACCCATGCACAAATACAAACGGGCAATTAGGAACTTTCTTTTACAAAGGGGTTATTACACTATTAAGGAATTTTTAAATGATAAGACACCGTGGGGATAGGCTTAGACTTGTTTAACTCACAATTATTTTATTTACGTGGAGGTGCCTCGTGAACACATGATTTTTGCAGGATTTGGATATTTTTATGATTTGTTGAATGTAGTTTAACATTATTTATCCCTGATCATATAATTGTTCACTTGTCATCTTCACAAAATTCTTTCTACATTTGCATTCCTTCACGCGTTTCACTGATTTATGTTAATAATAACGATCTGGAAAATGGAGGTAATTGGCGGTCATAGTCAGTATACCAATAGATTGTTTCTTACTGCTGGTTCGTATACCGTTGTCGTCATGCTCACTAAAATGTCATTTCTTGTGGTGGCGTCGTGTGTCAGGTCATCCCTGTCCCTCTAATATGGCGAGAGGGATGATGGCTGGCACATGCGTCATACTCGTGAACGGGTGCTACTTGCGATGACTGGTCGATGACGGTCTTGTGGGCTGGTATTAGATTTTAATATTTAACTGCATCATTTCCATCATGGTTCTGATCACTTTCGCGGATTGCCTGCATTATTAGGTATATATAATGTAAGTGGATGCTCCTGTTTCACCATGTCTATTTTGAGGAGGCTAACCAAATGAACATCAAAAGTATTATGCTTGAGTATTATTATGTACAGTAAATATATACAAGTGATATAGAAGGTGTAACAGTTGCAGCACCTTACAAAATGTAAATTATGTGTAGTATGCAAAACCTGGCGATGAAAAAAAGTGACCGTGAGTTTTATTGCCCGTTCTTTCTCATGGTTCTACCTGTTGCTTTGCGAACGTGGCGGTAAATGTAAATGTAGAGTATATAAGTAATTATTTTATAAATTTATTATTTTGACGTTCATAAGCGTCACATTGTGACCCAAATGAATAAAGGATTTTGAATTTGAATTGGAATTTGATGAAATACCAACAAATTATTAGCTTTTTGTTTCCGTAGATTGATTCTCATACGATTTTTGTCAGTGTAACAGCTTTTATCTTTCTTTCTTGAATTATTTGTCATTACAATTCTTGACGTTATTTCTACATCCACTTGGATTTCAGCATCACAGTGATCACTAAAAATGAATCTAAGACAAATAAAGGTTTTAAACTTTCGCGATTTGTATACATCATACAAAATAATTTAGCGGTATATAAGCGGTTATTTTAATACCATTTATTTTCCAAAAAAAATCAACTATTACATAAAAAGAAACATGTCTTAAAATTAAAATAAGCCTATTTAATATATACAAGACGAAAAATAAATTAAAATTAAATTTAGAAGGCGTCATGAAAGTCATCCGCATCGCAGTCAATCGGAAGCGTGCCCAGAAGACTGGCGGCATTGCCTCGTTGTATAGCAATTCTTATCTTTTGTGCTAAATACGTGCCAGCCCTCTGGTCACCCGAGGCGTCGATCAGTCTCTTTGCGAGATCCCTAAAAAGGGATCTCGCACTTGGACCCCATGGCCCCAAGGTTTCGACCGGTTATTATTAAACAAATAGGTATTTATACCTTATTAAATAAATTAACTTTACAAATAAAGGTTGTATCTCTTAATTTCGATTCAGAAAACATATTGACTTGACATCCTTGATCGAGCACAAAGCACAAGAAGTTGAGATTGATTTAATTCACTTCCTTCTTCAATTATTATTTGACTTGATGTGGTATCTGAGACTTTTGTGGTTCTTCGTTTTGTCAAGCGTGTATATCTAGCAAGCACCTGTGAATCATTAACCTTCCTCTCTCGATATATTTCAGGGAATATCGTAGGAGCTTAACTTCGAAATTTCTTCCCTGTCCGATTTTTTGTATCCCATAAAATGTTCACTACAAATTATGTCGTCAAGTTTGGGATACCATGGCGACCCATCAACACTAAAATAATAAAGAAACTAATAAATATCACATCAAATTTAGCGCTAATAAAATTGATCATAATTAAAGGTTATTTCGCTTACTTATTCCTTTTTATAGCATCTATCCATTTTTTCTTTGATTTAATTTCTAGTCCGATGTAGGAAATACATATATAGAATTTATTACTATTTTTGCCGTTATTTTTGCAGTTCACAACACAACAAACAACATCTATTATTAAGCATTTATTTTTACGGACTCCGTCGAAATTGACTTTACCTTCCCGAATTTTTGCGTATTTCTGCCACGGCAATCGCTTTACTAAACCCCCACCATATACTTTGCACATAGCGAATAGATGGACGCCAAGATTTATGGGCTTACCTGATGTTATGATGTATCTAGGAGTGAAGTACGTTATATGCGAGTTTTCTATGCGAGAAAATGTTAAAGGCACCTCAATTTATGTGAGAATGGAGATTATTTTATATAGTGTATGTGTATAAAGTACATTACACCTAAACATACCTGAATTAATCAAGTCAATATAAAAGCACAAAGAATAAATAAAAAGGTGTAAACTTTGCCTACCAGCATATATGTTTCAACTATCGCTGCATTATCAGATTTTATTGAGCAGTAGGTAAGTAGTTCCTAAATCGCCTAATATGTTTCTTTTTTATATTAATAGGCGGCAAACGAGCAGACCGATCGCCTGATGGTAAGCAATTACCGTAGCCCATGGGCACAAGCAACACCACAGGAGTCACAAGTGCGTTGCCGCCCCTTGGGGTTGGGAAAAGGATAGGAGGAGGAGTGGGATAAGGGGGAAGGGATAGGAGATGGGGCCGTCGGCACTCTCACTCACCGAACGCAACGCAACAGTTTAGTTACTGTTTCTTTCCGTTGATTTTCTGTGAGAGGGTACTTCCCCGGTCGAGCCGGCCCATTTATGCTAAAATCATCAAGGCTCTACTACCTGTACATACATACCTATGAGAGTTTGAAGATGTTTACTTGAGACAGCTGGTGGCATAATCGATGAAATTATAATGCTCTCACTCTCTCTCCCGTATCCTTTCTTGAAGACAGCATTTTGATTTGTTTTGCCTTGCAATGGCTGATGTGAAATGCGCAGTCTGGTCAGTCCTACGTGTAGTGACGCAATACAAAGTGTAACTACCCCTTTCCATTCCGTACCTATGTAAGTGTCGTAAGGAAAAACACGAGACAAATAGTAGGTACCTTTCCAAAGATACGGAAATTCTATGGTACTACCAAGAATTCATTATAAAACAAATCTGGGACATCAAGATTGCACAAAATCGTGAACCAAAACTTGTGCAACGGGTTAAACGAGCCAATCACGTTTATGTATCAGAAACATTACTTTTGTCATTTCAATCTTTTACTTGATTGCTCTTTCCACATTCATAAGAAATTATATAATTCTTATAATTTCTCAGTACCACCAGACACTGTCTGTGTCTGGTGGTACTGAGATGCCAGTAATTTTATTTATTTTGTAATATCAAATGTCAAACAAAATAGAATCCGATTAGTACCAAGTCAATACGCGATACAGCAATGTTATTGGAAAACAATTCTGAACCCAATTTAACATAAATTGAGAGTTCAAAATTGATTGTGGATGATGTTTAAACTTTGATGAGCGTATTTACTATTGAGTATAATTTGAACAATGAGATTATTTGTCAACTAGTGTAAATATGGGGATTAATGTTCGCCTTCAAGTAACGTGTGATTACGGAGGTACGTATGCGCAGAGTTAATATTGACTATTATCTTTTATAGACCATTACACTGGTCGTTAAATATTACAACATCTATGTATTTATAGATATCACATTGTGTTTATAGGGCTGCTTATTTCTATTTTCTCAAAGTTATAAAATGGACATCTCCGTTGATTTCATATGCATAAGGTTTAGGCATAAGAATGTGAAATTGAGGATTCAATCGAAAGGCCTAAAGTTGAAGAGTTTGTTCTATCTGGCACTCAGGGCCACACATAATTAAGTGCCATGTGTGCGGCGCACGCAGGCGCCAGAGTAAAAACCGCGCGACGGGTGAAATTCCAATGATAATTATTATAAAACTAGCTTTTGCCCGCGGCTTAGCGCGCGTTATATTCGGGGTAACACATAGCTACTTTCAGTCTCAAGTTGTGTGAAGACACTCCTGATTATTCTAAAGAGTCAGACGCTCTATAGGATACCAAGTAACTCGCTCAGTATCCATGACAATGTCAAAGCCATGTTTCAATCGTTGTCCAATATAAATATCTATAAACACTTTCGCATTTATAATTTTAGTAGGTAGAGAAAATCGTTTCAGCCGGTTGAGCGTAGTGTATAATTATTAATATAAATATGCGAACAATGTATTTCACGCACAATATGACAATATGTATGATGTGACACTTGACAGTACTGACAGATAGCACATGCGCAGCACTCAATTATTCGCGCATGCGTTCTTACTTCCAAGAGGAAAATTTCTGCCGTACAAACTTCTATCCTCCCTACAATCCCTCCCAGTTTAATTTTTTGCAACTTATGGTAGCCTTTGTCCGCCTCCGTGGTCCAATATATCTCTATATTAAATTTCAACAAAATCGGTTCAGTCGTTTTCGCGTGAAAACGGAACATACATACATACATACACACTTTCGAATTTATAATATTAGTAGGGATTGAATTCCCTATTTTGCCGTGTGGTTGACGGCATAGAATACAAGTATCACCACCCCCTATCTTCCCGTGGGTGTCGTAAGAGGCGACTAAGGGATAACACGATGCAAATACCATCTTTGCGTAGAGACGGAAAACTCGACATCAAAACCTATACGATTGCCTCGTTGGTCTCGCGGCATAAATGTGCGCGTGGGATCGGGAGGTCCCGAGTTCGATTCCTGGATCGGGCAGTGTTATTGAGTTTTTCTGTCACGAAATTCTCAGTAGCAGCACGGAGTCTGGAAATGTGCCCGGTACGGCAATAGGCTCGCCCCTTATTCCGTCCTTATTAGTCCCACTAAAGTATATCTGGCGAAAAGTGGGTGTAGAAATACACCTCTGCCTACCCCTTCGGGGATAAAAGGCGTGACGTTATGTATGTATGTATGTATGTATGAATTCCCTATTCCTTAAATATCGGCGATATGGGTATCCCATATCGACTTTAAAAAAATCCATGATCACGAAATAGATGTTGTCTTTGGATTCACCATCCCTTAAATCATCAGAGACGATAACCATATTGATTTTAAATTTTTTTCCCATCCGCCATCTTTGATTTCCCATCCGCCATCTTGAATAACGAAATAGATGTTGTATTTGGATTTCCCATCCCTTTAAACATCGGAAACGATACCCATATTGATTTAAATAAAAATCCCATCCGCCATCTTTGATCACGAAATAGATGGTGTTTTTGAATTCCCCATTCCTTATAATATTGAAGACAATACCCATATCGACTTTAAAAAAAATCCCGTCCGCCATCTTTGATTTCCTATCCGCCACCTTTGATCACGACATAGATGTTGTATTTGGATTCTCCATCCCTTAAATCATCAGAGACGATACCATATTGATTTTTGAAATTTTTTCCATCCGCCATTTTTGATTTCCCATCCACCATCTTGAATCACGAAACAGATGTTGTATTTGGATTCCCCATCCCTTTTAACATCGCAGACGATACCAATATTGATTTTTTTAAATTTTCCCATCCGCCATATTTGATTTCCCACCCCCATCCCTTAAAATATCGAAGGCGATACCCATACTGATTTTTAACATTTTCTCATCCGCCATCTTTGATTTCCCTTTCGCCATCTTGGATCATTAAATAAATTTCATATTATTAATCAGCGTCCCGAAAATCTCGAAAACGATACACATATAGATTGTATCCTATTCGTTTAGCCTTTTTTTGCCTTTGACCCAACCCTCCCCCTTCTCGTTTGACCATTTTAATATTTTTGTCTGGCCCCTAAAAGTTGCGTCGTAATTTTATATAGCCTATAGCCTTTCGGAATAATTGGGCTATCATAGGCAATAACAATTTTTAAAATCCGACTGCTAGTTCCTGAGATTAGCCGACATTATGTTGTAGCCTTTTTAGCCTTTAGCCCAGCCCCAAAGGGTCGAAGCGTTATGTTATATAGCCTATAGCCTGCCGGAATAACTGGGCTATCGTATACAAAAAGAATTTTTCAGATCCGACCGGTAGTTCCTGAGATTAGCGCGTTCAAATAAACAAACAAACAAACAAACTCGTCCGCTTTATTATATAGTATAGATGAATGTTCGTGAAATGCATAAATATATCTGCCTTTTTAAAGTTTATCTTCGCCACTTTACACACACAAACACACACACACACACACACACACACACACACACACACACACACACACGCACGCACGCACGCACGCACGCACACACACACACACACACACACACACACACACACACAGGCAGTAAAACAGTAAAACAACTCTACCGGTAGTGTTACAATTCGGCTCATACTCATTATTTTCACCCGCTACTTACCTAACAACAAATCTTGGCTTGTTGTCCGCCATTGTGCAGATTTTTTTAAAACAAGACTGCATGAATTCCACATTAATTTTCGTGGTCATTTTAAAGGTTAAAGTAATGCCTCATTGTGTACGTTCAAATCACCGAATAAAAAATAACAGGCCTTATAACCATTAAAATCGATCGATTTGCATGGTTAAACACCTGCATTTTCAGTATCAAAGAACTCTCGACTAGTTGCCTTCGCTCCAAGTGTATTGACAAATTCTATCTGGCAGTAATCAACAGCCGTGTTTATAATCTGTTGTCCCACTATTGAGCACAGTCCTTATCTCATTTTGAGAAAACACGTTGGCCAAGTGTGAACTCTCAGATATAATAATAAATAATAATAATATTCTACCACATACACACATCACCATCTAGGCCCAAATAGGATAAACATACATATATACTTAATTTTGTAAATACATTCATAATATGCATAGAAACACCCAGACCAAGACAAACATCTATGTTTATGCACACAAATGTTTGACTTGAGCGGCAAGTTTCCTCACGATGTTTTCCTTTTAGGAAGTGATAATTGAATACGTTCTTAACTTCGAGGAGTCGGTAGTGCTCATCGATGATTTCAACTCGAGATCCTCTGCGTAGCAGTCTACTACTCTCTCCACTAGGCTGACATTGAATTTCGTAATACAAAATAATCCCGTTTCCAAGAATACACATTTATTACAAATACCTATCCAAAAAGCTGCTAAGAATAACCGACAGAACTAACATTAAGATTCAATTACTTGGTCCACTTTGATTCACGGGCACAACAAATCGTCGATCGATTTGAAAGCCCAAATTAATCGCCAGTAACTTTGTTTGAATAACAGACGCGTCAATCAATAATTCATATACGCTTCAATATCAGCCCTTGTTAATAATAAAATTGTGAAATTAATTGTTACTTGCTGGAGTAAAATAAATTATTAATTGCTACAACTTGAAATGGAGGCGATTTTGCTTACGGCGGAAGTGAAAAGTTTTTATTCGACTGCGTAAGCAGAAGGTACTGTTTATCAATATTTAAAGCTGCATTCTCTGCTTGTTTAAAAGTGCTCTTTCTTTATCTTTGGAACTATCAGTCCTATCTGAAAAAATATTTGCTACATTCATTCTCTTTTTATTTACAGCCACAGCCTCATGAAAAAGAGCTGAACAAAAAGAAAAAGAACGCAATAAGGATTATGATGCTTTGGCAAGCGATGCAACGATTCATTAAGGAGGTTAAACTGCAGGTTACGGCTAGCTCTTTATTAATTAGCGGTAGAGCCTTATAAAAAATAGTAACATATAATAAAATCTGTTGATAATTGGGTATTAAATGGATATTAAAATCGGGTCTTGGTGCTTAAATAAGTATTTGTATCAGATGATTATCAAAATGTTGAATATATTGTTGTCTGTTGGTATTTACGTCAGTCGAAGAATTACTAACATTTACTATTAAAAATATAGGACGTATTTTTTATTTCTTTATTTTAATAAAGAAGTGTACTTTCTAGACAACTATAACTTTTCTCTAAAACGTGCAATACTATTTATCGCAGAGGAGTTTACAAACATACTATCAACGGACACGAGCCTTGAAACAATAATTTGTGGATCACACAAAGTACCTTTTGTCTCGTGTGGAGATCGAACCTGCAATACTCAGTGCAATCTGAGGCATCGTGGCGGCTGCTTAAGCCACTTCGCCATCCGTGCAGTGAAAAGTCAGTTGTAGTACCAAAATTAATAATTATTTATAAAAATAAATGGAAGATAAATATGAATGATAACTTGAAATACAAATCTTACTCCTCTTAAAATAATATAAAACAATAATATAAAGAGTTATTCTTTTTAACCAATTGATCCACCTCTTGCCATAAAACTTCTCTGGCCAGAAATTTCTTTTTTAATAGTAAAAGTTTCCTGCACTATAACAAATTGCTATAAATTGCTTCTCTGAATACCAGGGAAGATGATTTAAGTTTTAGATGCCGTTGGATGGTCAACACAATTATGTTGGTTTGGAACTATCAAGAAGCAGAGAATATGCTAAACTTAAACTTTCAAAGGTTTCTTTTTCTTTAAGTATTATTCTCTGTGGTAAATAGCACGTAATAATAATATATTAATTTTCTACCATACACACAACTCCAGCTAGACACAAAGTAAACAGAGCTTGTCCTATGAGTCCTAGACTATGGAAAACATATATACATATAATTATATATATCGGCGCAAACACATAAATTCATCCAGAGGAAGTGAAATAATTAAGTCTAATCATTCGATTGTCCTAAAAGTAGTCTTTAAATCATTAGTTGATTACTTTGAGTTTATTACGATGTAAAATTAATGTTATCATTGTAATTTCAATACTTAACCTAAAAACTTATAAACACGTGCACGTGCGCCGAGCCCTATAAATATGGCCGCACTGTAGGCGATCGGTTCAGTCGCACGCCGATCGCCGCACAGTACGGACCTCTCTGGGACGTCGTTACGCTGCCCGTTGAATAAACGGAGCTTGAAAGTACTCGTGAAGTTTTTCTACGAAGACCCAAAATGAGTGATCATCATGAAGATAGCAATTGTGACGTCAGCAATGCTGACGTCACACTTTTTAAAAAAACACTACGGAGGTCCTTCCTCCGTCATCAGAAGTGGTATGGCAAGAAGCTCTTACCCAAGCCGCTTCCTCATCAGCTCTTCCACCTGATCAACTGGAACAAACCAACAGCCAGCAGCAAGAACCTGTTTTGACTGCCAATACACCGTCGGAAGCTACACTGCGATCAGGACCACAAGCGTATCCTTACCATGGAATGCAGTTGGGAGGGATACCACCACAATTCCTCATGCAAATGATGGAGACGATGCAGAAAATGTCGGAGCGCTTGTGTGCTCCACCTACCGAAGCAAAAATAAGGATCAAGGATGTTTATTTACCATCATTCGATCCAGACACTCACATCGGTGTACGAGAATGGTGCCAGCATATAGATCGAGCGATTGAAGCGTATAAGCTTGATGATTTCGATGTACGCATGAAAGTCTGCAACCTATTGAAGGGGCGTGCAAAGATGTGGATTGATGATTGGATCGTGACAACCACAACGTGGGAAGAGTTGCGGAAAAATCTCATCACCACTTTTGAACCCGAAAATAGATACTCCCGGGACGTCATCATGTTCAGAAAACATGTTTATGATACAACAAAAGACATCGCGGAGTTCTTATCACGCGCCTGGATCTTGTGGCGAAGAGTCACCAAAGACAAACTGGGAGACGAACACGCTGTGGAAGCTGTGATTGGATGCATTAATGACGAACGCTTGCGTATCGAATTAATGAATGCCAGGGCAACCACTGTCCCTGAGCTCATCTCAGTTGCAACATCTATACGGAAGAAGCGGAGTCATCCAAGCTCCAGTTCCACACCATATACCAAACGACCACGATTTTCGGACAATACACCATCAACTGCAAACTGCCGCATATGTAAGAAGACGAATCACTCCACTAATGACTGCAGATTCAAACCTTCGGAGTCTAAGCCTGAGACTAGCAATAAGGATTCGAAAACAACAAACACAACGAACGAAAAACGAAACGAAACAACTACTTGTACCTATTGCAAGAGACCAGGCCACACTTACGAAACTTGCTTCAAACGTGAACGTTCGTTGACTTCAAATGTGAATTGCGTAGCAAGTGGTAAGCTGGCTCCCATCACCATCAAAATAGGTGAAAGAACTTTGCAAGCCATATTTGATAGTGGGGCAGAGTGCTCAATTATCATAGAATCGTTGTCCAGTTGCTATAACCTTACCTGGTCAGAGGAGACCAGTAGTCAATTATTTGAAAGGGATTGGGCATTTTTCCGCTCTATCGTTAACCAAACTCACGACCATATGCGTCGTAGATACCATCAGTGTTGAGCTTGAGTTTTACTTACTGCCCGACTATGAAATGTCAACAGACATTTTAGTGGGTATGAACCTAATCCACGATACTAATCTAAGTGTAATAATCACATCCAACCAGACGAAGCTAATCCATGAAACAATCATCAATCATGTGAGTACCAGTTCTTGTCTCTTCAACAACTTGGACTGTGACCTTACGAATGAGGATGAAGTTATGCAACTACGACGACTTCTAAGTAAATACGAGCACCTGTTTATCCGTGGATATCCTAAGACTCGGGTCAACACCGGGGAGCTAGAAATCAGACTGAAAAACCCTGATAAATTCGTGGAAAGACGACCATATCGCCTCAGCCCAGTGGAACTAGAGAAGGTACGCACCATAATCCAAGAACTTCTGGAACACAAAATCATTCGTGAGAGCAAATCTCCCTATTCAAGTCCCATTATGCTGGTCAAGAAAAAGAATGGTGACGATCGGCTTTGTGTGGACTTTCGAGAACTTAATTCAAATACTCTACGTGACCATTATCCCCTCCCGTTGATCTCCGATCAGATTGACCAGTTGGCAAACGGTAATTTCTACACAAGCCTTGATATGGCAGCTGGTTTTCACCAGATTCCTATTGGTGAGACCTCCATAGAGAAGACCGCGTTCGTCACACCGGATGGACTATATGAATACCTGACCATGCCTTTTGGTTTGAGTAATGCTTGTTCGGTTTACCAACGATGCATTAACAGAGCTTTGACATCATTGCTGGGAACAGCTGCACAAGTCTACGTGGATGACGTGTTGAGCAAATGTAAAGATTTCCCTGAGGGAATCTCACACCTGGAGCGAATCCTCATAGCACTGCAAGAATCGGGATTTTCGATCAACGCAGACAAGTGTGCTTTCTTCAAACGGTCCATCGAATATCTCGGGAACGTAGTCTCTGATGGACAAGTACGACCGAGTCCACGCAAAGTGGAGGCCCTCGTCAAAGCCCCAGTACCCAAAACTGTCAAGCAAGTCAGACAGTTCAACGGTCTAGCTGGATACTTTAGGAAGTACATTCCCGACTTTTCTCGCTTAATGGTGCCTCTGTACGAGCTAACGAAGCAAGGAGCAAAATGGGCATGGACAGACAAACACAAAAAAGCTCGTAACACAATAATCGAATGCCTATCGTCTGCTCCAGCACTTATGTTATTCCAAGAAGAGGCACCTATACTACTATACACGGATGCGAGCAGCCTCGGATTTGGAGCAGTACTGGTTCAGGTGACAGATGGACGCCAACATGCGGTTGCTTTTATGAGCATGAGAACCACAGAGGCTGAAAGTCGCTACCACTTCTACGAGTTGGAGACGCTGGCAGTGGTACGCGCTATAAAACACTTTCGCCAGTATCTATATGGGCAAAAGTTCACGGTGATAACTGATTGTAACGCGTTAAAAGCGTCCAAACATAAAAGGGATCTCCTACCAAGGATTCATCGCTGGTGGGCGTTCTTACAAAACTATGACTTCGAAGTAGAATACCGTAAAGGTGAACGTCTCCAACATGCTGATTTCTTCAGTAGAAACCCAGCTGAGTTTACGGTCAATGTTATGACAAAAGATTTGAACTGGCTCAAAATAGAACAGAGACGGGACGATGAACTGCGACCAATAATGGACAGCCTCAGTGACAATAACCCAGTAGAAGACTACGTTTTGGAGGACAATGTCTTAAAGAAGAACGTCAATGATCCTGTTTTCGGTCAGCAGCTCAGTACTGTTGTCCCCAAATCTTTTCAATGGAGCATTATAAACTCCTTTCACACTGCACTCAAACACCCTGGCTGGGAAAAGACTCTACAGAAGATCAGAGAAACTTATTGGTTCAACAAAATGAGTTCTACTGTTCGAAGATTTGTGGATAACTGCGTTATATGCCGGACATCCAAAGGAAGATCCGGAGCCATTCAAGCCCAATTACACCCTATACAAAAACCGACGGCTGCCTTCCAAGTTATTCATATGGACATAACAGGCAAGCTGGTTACTCCAGAAGATCAGCAGTACGTCATAGTCACCATTGACGCTTTCTCGAAGTATGTTTTACTGTACTTCAGTACCAATAAAAACCCACACAGTACATTGGCTGCTCTGAAACGTACTGTGCATCTATTTGGTGCACCGGTCCAAATCGTAGTCGATGGAGGAAGAGAGTTCCTTGGCGAATTCAAAGAGTACTGTGACAACATCGGAATAAATATTCATGCTATCGCTCCAGGAGTCAGCCGAGCGAATGGCCAAGTGGAAAGAGTCGTTGCAACCCTCAAAAATGCATTGATAATGATTAAAAATTACAAATCAGAACAGTGGCATACTGTACTCGAGGAACTACAGCTGGCAATGAACTGTACAACCCATCGGGTCACCGGGGTTGCTCCACTGAAGCTTATTACACGACGCAAACACAGTGTACCTCCTGAGCTTCTCAACTTGGTGGATATTGACAGCGAAACCGTTGATATTGAAGCGCTTACTCAACAGGTACAACAGAAAATGATTCGTTCAAGTGAACAAGACAGACAACGCTTCAACCTACATAAGGCAAAAATCCAACATTTCCAAAGAGGAGACTACGTATTGGTTCAGAATAATCCTCGCAACCAAACGTCACTCGATCTTAAATTCAGCGAACCGTATGAAGTATGTAGAATACTAGAAAATGACCGATATTTGGTAAAGAAAGATATCGGTAGAGGACGACCTCGCAAGGTTGCCCATGATCAGCTGCGCCGTGCTCCACAACCTGGTGACCAGTTGACCGTATCGGCGGGAAACGCATCACCTACTCACCGAGATCCGGCTGCAGAACCAAACGAGCCCATCCCGTCGACCTCACGAGAAGAGCCGCAAGTACAACCAAATTACGACCTACAGGGTGAAAACATCCCATCAGAATAAATGGTAAGTAACTCATTTGTAAAATTCCAAATTAAATCTTGAGAACTCTACGATAATCTTCGAGAACTCTACGATAATCTTCGAGAACTCTACGAGAACCTTCGAGAACTCTACGAGAACCTCCGAGAACTCTACGAGACCCTTCGAGGACCCTTAAATAAAATCTTCGAGAACCGTAACAGCATTAATATCCTCAAAAGACAAAGCTACAACAGTTTCTTACAGATTCACTTCTCAGAGAATATCATTTAAATTTTTCAGATCTACGAGAACTCACAACAATCTACTGGAAACAACGAGGCTGGTGCAGAGCGCGCACCGCCTGTCAGTATGGCCGTATCGGCGCAAACACATAAATTCATCCAGAGGAAGTGAAATAATTAAGTCTAATCATTTGATTGTCCTTAAATTAGTCTTTAAATCATTAGTTGATTACTTTGAGTTTATTACGATGTAAAATTAATGTTATCATTGTAATTTCAATACTTAACCTAAAAACTTATAAACACGTGCACGTGCGCCGAGCCCTATAAATATGGCCGCACTGTAGGCGATCGGTTCAGTCGCACGCCGATCGCCGCACAGTACGGACCTCTCTGGGACGTCGTTACGCTGCCCGTTGAATAAACGGAGCTTGAAAGTACTCTTGAAGTTTTTCTACGAAGACCCAAAATGAGTGATCATCATGAAGATAGTAATTGTGACGTCAGCAATGCTGACGTCACACTTTTTAAAAAAACACTACGGAGGTCCTTCCTCCGTCATATATATTATTTTTTGTAAATACATTGGTAGCGCCATCTACCTTCCTATCTATAACTAATCGCATCAACATCAATCATTCCACGTACAAGTGTGAGCGATACCATATTTCCGTCCCTCTCTATCCCACTCCCTGGAAGAGGCACTGCCTTTCGCCTGATTGGTCGCCGCGATCGTCGACGCGAGTGACTGTCCAGAACTTTCAAGAACATTCGATTCGCGATACGCGTCCGCTATACCGCATCACCGCGCCGCTCCCGTATAAGTTATCACCGCTTATAAAACCGCTCGTAAGTGGAAGTGACTGTGTAGTGAAGTGAAAACAAGCAGCTGCATCACGAAACCACCAGGAGACTGCCCTTCGGAAACGAAGAAGATTGCCGTATAAGGTAAGTGCCCTCCATCCTTGAAATATCCTTTACCCACTCACAATCACCTCTTCCCGTATCCACTCCTAGGCGGCCAAACCCGCTATCCTTTGAATACAGTCCATTCCATTAATCCTTCCCAAGTCGCCTAGAACCTAATCGGTTTCGGTGTATCGCCGAACCATTTTTTTGGTCCTGCGAGCCGGATTCATTTACGTTTTTATACGTTATATCGCTATACCTAGGCAGTTATAGCACCTAGCTATACTCCTTATATATTCACATAACCGTCACATGGTTATTTCCGCCCGCATCAGTAGGTAATATACTTTTATGTAGCTACCTACTTACTAAATTTTTATTTCTGGAACTATCATAGTTGTCTTGTAAATCTCATATTTCGAGCAACTTTTAATTCCACAGCTCTAAAGTGTTGCCTACTTAGCCTACTTAGGTAAAATAATAGGTACATTAGATATTCTTATTTTGTTTCGTTTTCATTAGCTTATACTTACGTAAGCATGTCACAACAAAAGAAGTCACGCGTGTCGGAAGACAAAGAGATGACAATCTTAGAAGCGAAACGCAATATTTTATTTGAGCGCATTCATAACATATATGAACGCTCAAAAACCGCATCTATGTCTGACAGTAATAGCGAAGCATTTCTCAGTTATTGTATGACAGTAGATAGTATTCGAACAGATTTTCATAAGTTGTTAGACGATTATAACGCAAGATTACTTTCTATCAATCCTGATGAAAAACCGAACTACCAGGCGTATACCTCATTCGAAGATCTTTATTGTATTATTAAGCATATACAATCGCAATTGGAGGGTAAATGTTCAGCAGAGCCCGTTGCCCGCAAACCGAGATTACCGCCAATCGAGATTATGTCGTTTGACGGAGATATACGAAATTGGCCGTTATTCTATGCGAGTTTTAAGTCTACAGTGCACGATAATGGTTCTGTGATAGATGCTGACAGGTTGTACTATTCAATAGGTAAACTGTCACCGAAAACCCAGTCCGTATTTGCAGGTGTCACACCCAGTGCTGAGAATTATCAGGTCATATTTCAGTCACTACTTGACAGATATCAGGACACGCGCGTCCTAGCGTCTATCTACTTTGACCAAGTTTTAAATCTCAAACTGTCCGGCAACGCGTCTGTCTCGAATTTCCAGCTGTTTATTGATAACTTCGTAACCGCGGTTAATTCTCTTAGGAATTTAAAATTAGAAGATCTTTCCGACTTTATGTTGCTTCAACTCGCTTTAAAAAAGTTTGACACTGATACAATTCGCGCATTTGAGATGATGGAACGCAATAATAAAATACTTACACTAGATAGTTTTATTTCGTTCATCAAAGATCAGTGTCGAATATTTCATAATACGCAGTCGGGTTCACCTGGCCCATCTAACACTAACAGCAACAAACAAAGGTTGAATAAATCGCGAAATAGTAATAAAAACTCGGTCCCTAATCCACAATCTTACGTAACATGTTCGAAATCTAATAGTAATAATTCACAGAAGTGTCTGTGCAGTAATATAGTGCACGACTATTACTATAAGTGTCCCACCTTTAATGATTTATATCCAATTGCTCGTTTTAAATGCGTAAAAGATAGCAAAGCTTGCATTAACTGCTTAAGCATAAAACACAAAACAAGTAATTGTTCTAGTAAGACAAAGTGTCGATCATGTAATCAAAAGCATCATACACTGTTACATTTCGATAAAGGTAACCCGTTGTCAAGTCAAGCCGCTAACCTTGACACACTTACGTCGCAAGTGCAGAACACGGTAGCTGCGCCTTCCGCGTCTGAGGGCGAAGTATCGTTGTGTACGACATCCATTGCGCAGGCGACGCGCACGCGAGGACGGCACTCGCGTATCTATAATGATCCGCGCAGGGCCAAAACGCAGTGTACGGCGTCTAAGACTGTTCTGTTAGCGACAGCGCAAGTTATCATATATGATGTTAATGGGTCGCCGCACATGGTACGTTGTCTGCTAGATAGCGCATCTCAGACCAATTTAATAACGTTAGAATTGTTCAAACGCCTCGGATTATGGAATAACTTTATAAATACGAACTCAATAATCCGAGGGATAGGCGGATCAGAAAAACATTGCAAGGGTTCCGTAGATATTAAAATACATTCGCGTTTTGATAGGGACATTAATTTTAACATTTCTTCGCTTATCGTGGAGCGTATTACGGACACGTTGCCAAACGCTAATGTGGACGTGTCGCTCCTCACACATCTCGAGTCATTGCCACTAGCGGACTCGGAGTTTGCGAATCCGGCAGACATTGATGTTTTGATCGGAGCCGCAATATTCCCGCACTTGCTACTTACTAAAGTGGTACGTAGTGAGCAAAATAACTTACCGCCCGCTATTGAGACGGTATTTGGGTATGTGATTATGGGTACCGTACCTACATTACATACTTCTCAATACGTTACGTCTTGCTGTTGTTCTGTTCTTCAAGAAAACAATATTGACTCTCTTCTCAAGCGATTTTGGGAGCTTGAAGAGGTTACCGCACCGCCCTCGATGAGCCGTAAAGATCTCGAGTGTGAAGAGCATTTCCGCGCTACCACTGTTTGTGACGACAGTGGCAGATACGTTGTGGCGTTGCCATTCTGTGGTGACCCTTATTCGTTAGGCGACTCGTACGCTGCTGCGCTCAGACGTTTCCATTGTTTGGAACGTAAACTTGATGCATCACCTAAGTTACGCAGCGCCTATAATGACGTCATTCGTGACTACATAGATAAAGATTTTTTGAGTGTAGTTGTAAACAACGAGGGCAACTCTCTGCCCTCATATTATATCCCGCATCACGGCGTAGTTCGCGAAGATAAAACCTCTACTAAACTTCGTGTGGTTTTAGACGCTAGTTGTAATACTACATCGGGTCAGTCGATTAATGACATTTTGCATGCCGGCCCAAATCTACAGGGTGAGTTATTTAACATCATAATAAAGTTTCGTCTTTTCCAAATCGCTCTGTCAGCTGATTGCCGCCAAATGTTTCTCAATATCGGCGTTCGCGAATCTGACCGTAGATTTCAACGGGTCTTTTATCGTTTTGACAAGAAAGAACCTTTATCTGTGTATCAGTTCAATCGTGTTTGTTTTGGACTCAAGTCTAGCCCATATCACGCGTTACGAGTTGTTCGCCAGTTGATCGCTGATGAAGGCGATCACTTTCCCGCCGCAGCGGCTGTTGCCACTTTCGCTTTGTACATGGATGACATTGCCTGTAGTGTCATATCCGCTCCGCTAGCAATTTCGCTTTGTGAAGAGCTTATTCAGCTTTTCAAGCGAGGCCAGTTTGATCTTGTCAAATGGACAAGCAACTCTAAGGAGGTTCTCGCACGCATACCAGATTCTCATAAGGCTTCTCCAGACATTGAGTTTGAGAAGTCTGTACCGCATAAGGTTCTCGGTTTACGCTGGGACAAATCCTGCGATAGTCTTCGGTTTGACGTCTCACCACCAGATGATAAGTGCACCAAACGCACTATGCTGTCCACAGTGGCTCGACTATGGGACATAATGGGTTTTGTGGCTCCCACAATTTTGTACGCCAAGCTCTTGATCAAAGAGCTTTGGCTATCAAAGTGTGAGTGGGATGAAACACCCCCTGACCATATTGTCGCCGCTTGGGGCCAGTTTTGTATTGAGCTTACCGCACTCAATCAAGTTACTATTCCGCGTCATCTTGGGTTGGTAGATGGATGTACCATCAACTTGATAGGTTTCGCTGACGCCAGCGAGCGTGCTTACGGCGGAGTCGTATATCTGCAAGTCCGCATTGGTTCTAACTACTCGGTGCAGTTAGTTTGTGCCAAGTCTAAGGTCTCGCCTGTTAAAACCATTTCAGTTGCGAGACTGGAGTTTTGCGCGGCCCTTCTGCTGTCTCAGTTGCTCCGCAAGGTTCAAGACACAGTTTTGCCCCACTACCCCATTAATAAATTATACGCATTTTCCGACTCCAAAGTAGTGCTCGCTTGGATTCATTCTTCTCCTCATCGCTGGCAGACTTTTGTCGCCAACCGCGTTAGCAAATTGATTGAACTGGTTCCTGCTACTTGTTTCAATCACGTCGCGGGTATTGAGAACCCCGCAGATTGCTTGTCTCGTGGTGTCACTCCACTTAATCTTCTGCATCATCCATTGTGGCGTCGTGGACCTTCTTGGATCTCCCATGATCCGTCAGAATGGCCCATGCAACCCTTTGACCACAGTGCAGAAGACGAAGATGTACCCGAACGGAAGTCTGTTTCTTATCCCGTGATTACTGAGGTTGCGGTGTCTCCCATCTATGCATTCGCACTACGCATGTTATCGTGGTCTAAGTTACTCCGCGCCATCGTTTATGTCTATAGGTTTCTTAGGCATCTACCTAATGAGACTTTTGTATCAAGTACTGATATCAAATTCGCAGAATGTAAGTTACTACGAGCTGTACAAGCTGTTCATTTTAGTAACGACATTCAAAATTTAAAAGACAATGTACCTTGTTCTCCCGCTATCCTTACACTCAAGCCGTTTCTCGATGAACACGGCGTCATACGCGTTGGGGGTCGTCTATCAAATTTGGATGAACCTTATAACTACAAACATCCTTGTATTCTGCTGCGACATGATCATGTTGTCGACCTTCTTGTTGATTTTTATCACAAGAAGCACCTCCATGCCGGTCCGGAGTTGCTTATGTCCTTACTTAGGCATAAGTATTGGATTTTAGCCGCTCGACGAATAATTCGTCACAGAATACATAAATGTAACGTCTGTTTCAAATTTCGTCCGCGTCCGACTTTCCCTCCCATGGCCGATCTCCCTAGCCAGCGCGTCAACCAGGTTGCTAAAGCGTTTACACACACCGGTTGTGATTACGCAGGACCACTGCAGTATACGCCAGTGCGTGGTCGAGGTGTTAAAAGCCGTAAAGCCTGGCTATGTATTTTTACATGCTTAGCGACGCGCGCTACGCATATTGAAGTTGCGACAGATTTAAGCACGGTGTCATTCCTGGCAGCCCTTAAACGATTTATCTCACGGCGCGCCCCTATACAGTGTTTGTACACGGATAACGGCACTTGTTTTGTGGGCGCAAGCTCTTATTTACGCGACCTTTATAAGTTTCTCAGGGAAGAATATCGAACTCGTCTTCAGGAAGAACTTTCCATAAATCATATTGACTGGAAGTTTATTCCACCAGCATCACCGCATTTCGGTGGATGTTGGGAAAGCATGGTCAAAGTAATTAAAACGCATCTCTTCAAGGTTATAGGTCAACAGATCCTCTCTTACGAAGAGCTTTTAATTGTCCTTGCACAAGTCGAGGCACTGATCAACTCGCGTCCACTGACGGCATTGTGTAGTGAACCTGCAGAACCATACGCGTTAAGCCCTGCACATTTTCTGAACACAGTGCCATTATCGTCATTTCCGGCGCCTGAAGCAGACTCTTCAAGCTTGCTCCAGAAACATACTCTGCTGGATAAACTCGTGCAGTCGTTCTGGCGGCGCTGGCGTGCGGAATATCTACACCAGCTTCAGGCTAGATCCAAGTGGAATAGTCCTGCATCCCCTATACAGGAGGTACGTTGGTCGTCATAATACATGATAATGCTCCGCCGCTTTCATGGCCGTTAGCCATCGTAGAGAAATTGCATACTTCCAAGGACGGTACAACTCGCGTTGTTACCGTGAAAACCGCCAAAGGGAGTTACGTGCGCCCTGTTTTACGTCTCTGTCCGCTTCCAACTCAGTGAGATCTAGCCTGAAGTTGGACCTACCTCTTAGGTTAAGTATTTAGTTAGTAGTTTTCGCTATTATTGCGTTTGTAGTTTTCGCTAAAGTTAATTTAGATTAATTTTATTGTCATATCGCTGTCTTAGCCTATTGAGGGGTTATGCGGTAGTACACCCAACATAGCTAAGTTCAATTCTACTTTTTTTAAAGGCAACCCTTTAGGGCCGGGGATATGGTAGCGCCATCTACCTTCCTATCTATAACTAATCGCATCAACATCAATCGTTCCACGTACAAGTGTGAGCGATACCATATTTCCGTCCCTCTCTATCCCACTCCCTGGAAGAGGCACTGCCTTTCGCCTGATTGGTCGCCGCGATCGTCGACGCGAGTGACTGTCCAGAACTTTCAAGAACATTCGATTCGCGATACGCGTCCGCTATACCGCATCACCGCGCCGCTCCCGTATAAGTTATCACCGCTTATAAAACCGCTCGTAAGTGGAAGTGACTGTGTAGTGAAGTGAAAACAGGCAGCTGCATCACGAAACCACCAGGAGACTGCCCTTCGGAAACGAAGAAGATTGCCGTATAAGGTAAGCGCCCTCCATCCTTGAAATATCCTATACCCACTCACAATCACCTCTTCCCGTATCCACTCCTAGGCGGCCAAACCCGCTATCCTTTGAATACAGTCCATTCCATTAATCCTTCCCAAGTCGCCTAGAACCTAATCGGTTTCGGTGTATCGCCGAACCATACATATTATAAATACAAAAACTAAGACCAAGAGAAACGTCCATGTATATAAATGTTTGACTTGAGCGGGAATCAAACCTAAGACCTTCGGCGCCGACGTGGCAAACGATAACACTCAGTCGACGTCCCCTAGGATGCCGACGGGGCCACTCATTTTGCGGTTAACATACATTGCCGCAAACCCGCAAGAGAACTTTTAAATAATTCCCGAATTATGATACAACAAACGTAGAAAACAATAGCAAAGCCGTTAATTTCCTGGCAACATTTAAGTTCACTTTACCCCAATGTTACTACAGAATACAATACATTTTTTAGTACAGTACAATGCTAATGAAGAACAAAACACTACACTAGTAAGGCGAGAGGTACGCTTTAAGTTGGTACAACGTTCATTATAAATGTATATTCTGGAGATGAAATGGTAACTAGTGTTACTACAACTTGAAATACGTACCTACGTGGGATTCGTTATGAAGTAAATCTAGTGCTTGACAATCTAAATATAAACTGTAGCAGATAGATATGGATATTTGACAGGTATTATAACAAACTATAATATATTCTGTATGTGATACTATTGTTTTTGAAATACCTATCTAATTTTGCCATACAAAAATAAAAATTAATCACTTTCCCGTTTAAGTGTATTGGAGCTACCTACCTGTAAAAATGTATTATTGAATTTTATGGTACAGTTTTATTTGCGTGATCACAATATAGGCATATAACTATGCCAAATTTCAGCTTGCTACGGCGTAAAATCACAGACAGACCGACAGACTGATATTTATTTTTTATTTATTTATTTAACTTCTTGCACTACAAAAATGTGGTACTTAGGCGGACTTAATGCCTTAGGCATTCTCTACCAGTCAACCTAGGGTGGTGCAGAGATAACATAACAGTAGGTGCGACATTAGAAAATAGAATAATATTTTAATAAATACAAGGTATAAGTGTAAATAAATACTGTATATTTATAAAGGTACATAAATATCTAGGTAATTATATAATTATGAATAAATACATGTAATAATAATAGATACAAAAACATATATATAATATACTTATATATATATAAATAAAGATAATCAGTTAAACTTGAGATGATTCTGCCAATTTACACAATAAATGATTGCGAACCTTCAGCTTAAAGGTGAACCGATTATTGCACATCCTGATTTCGAGAGGGAGCGCATTCCATAACTGGACAGATTGAACGAAGAAGGAAGAGTTGACAAACCCTGAAGTATGAGAGGGATACAAAAGGAGACAATTATTTGATGATCTTAAATGCTTGTCATGATTGGAGCTTAAATATTGAAGATAGTGACTAAGATAAGAGGGAAGAGAGGGAGAGTTAAGAAAAGAAAAGAGTGTGGTCAGCGCACGTAAGCTACGGCGTTGGCGAATAGGTAACCATTTAAGTTGAGAGCGATAATTAGATACATGATCATATTTGCGAAGATTATAAACAAATCGAATGCAGTTATTAAGAAGCCGGTCTAGTTTATTGAGAAGGTCTGCATTCAGGTCAAAACAGCACACATCATCATAGTCGATTATCGGAAAGATTAAAGTCTGCATGAGCATTACCTTGGTGTTACTAGGAAGAAAGTTTTTTAGCCGATATAATGAGCGTAAGGATCCCGTAACTTTTTGACTTATGGATGTCACGTGAGCCCGCCAGTTGAGATGGCTATCCATGTGCAGGCCAAGATTTTTCACAACAGGGCTGAAGGGTATCCTAATCTGATTAAATATGACTGCCGGCAATGTTACAAAATCTAACCTGTTTATGATACGCTGGCTTCCTATAATTATGGCTTGGCATTTTGCAGGGTTCACGGTAACAGCAAATTGTTCTGACCAGTCGTGTATGGCGGACAGGCTTTGGTTAACTTCTTCGATGGCCGAACCGATACTGTCAATGTCAGTTTGTACGTATAGCTGCAAGTCGTCGGCGTACAAGTGATACGAACACTGAAGATTTTGGGTCAGGAGATTTATAAAAATAGAGAATAATAATGGAGAAAGAATACCGCCTTGAGGAACACCAGACTGTAAGTCACACCACAATGATGAGGACTCATTATGGCGAACGGACTGCTGACGTCCCATGAGATATTTGGAGAACCATTCGAGTGACTCAGGTGAGATCTGAAGACTGGAGAGGATAGAAAGAAGGATTTCGTGACTAACCGAGTTAAAGGCGTTCGTGAAGTCTACCAAAGCTAGCACCGTAACTTTGGTGTTCTCCATTCCCGCCCTAACATCTCCAGTCACTTTTAGGAGAGCGCTCACCGTACGACCAGGTCTGAAGCCAGATTGAAATGGGCTTAACAAATTGTTCTGAAATATAAACTTGGAACGTTGCTTGTGGACACAGGCCTCAAGCACCTTGGAAAGAAAAGAAAGGATCGATATGGGGCGGAAGTGGTTGGGAAGAGTAGGGTTAGGAATCTTAGGTAAAGGTATCACTAAGGCTTTACGCCATAGGAGGGGAAACGCACCTGTGTCGAGCGAAAAGTTGATGATGTGTGCAATAGCAGGTAACAGTTCATTTATTACAGTGACGATCATCCTCCGACTAATGTGATCACAGCCTACAGCGTTGGATTTTAAGGATATGATGATCTTTTTAATCTCACCCGAGGTCACTGAAGAAAATTTAAAAGGCTCTATGTCAGGACGAGGAAGGTTAGACAAGAAGTCTACAGTGCGACATTTAGTAAGATGATCCAAATTATTAGAAGAAGAGAAATGTTTATTAATTTCATCTAAACCAGTTGTCAACGGCAGATCAAAACTTCGTTGTTTGGCAATACCTACAGTCCCAAGGAACTTCCAGATATTAGCAGGAGAAGAGGAATTTACGCTATCGAGAATATGGCGGCGTTTGGCGTTACGTATCACCTGATTACACCGATTCCTTGCAACCTTGTATCGAGACCAATAATCATCAGTGTGATGGTTTTTGAATTTAAGGAAAGCACGATCCCTACGTTTCATTGCTATCCGGACCTCCTTCGTGATCCAGGGAGCAGGTGGACGCTTTAGTTTCACTTTCCTAACTGGCGCATGAACATTGTACAATTTAAGTACAGTGGCGTTGAATTTTTCAACCTTGTCGTCAATATTCGTAGCAGCCATCAACTGCGTCTTCTACCAGCTTATTCACGTCCATACGCCCAAAGGAACGCACATGCAAAACCTTAGGAGGGGGACGGGGAGGCATTAGGATGTATGAGAGGAAGATTAAATCATGGTGGAAAAACCAGGAGCGGGATGCTGGCCATGTTTGGAAACTAGGGAAGGAGCAGAAGTACACATTAAATCTAGCCATGTATCCTCCCCATCAATGTTGTGATGAGTTGCTTGTAAAGGCAGAATGTGGAGGTTACATGACTCGACAATCTGTAGGAGTTTATGGGTTCTAGAGGACTAAGGAGATAGGAGATTGGTGTTGAAATCGCCCATGATGATGTGGTGAGCATATTCTGACCCCAAGGATTCCAGTATAGGTTCTATACTGGAGAAGTAATCTATTGGAGGAGGACAGTAAATAACCCCTAGTACGATTTTGGCCCCTTTGACCCAAACCTCAAGATAAAGGTATTCAGCCGACGAAATAGAATCAAAAGGTGAGCTAGCGAGTATTTTATATTCCGAAACTATAAAGGATCCTTTTAGTTTATTAGGGAAACCTGCGGTATATGTATCTTACTCCTCTTCCTTGAGTATTTCTCCTCATGATTAAAGGGCTTGAATTAGTTATATATTTATTAGCATTTAAACTTATTAAGCTGATAGAAATCGAATCGCCCGAGACAACGACGAACTTAGGCTACGTATTTATTTATAAAGCTAGCTACTCTTAGCAAAAACCGTCCCAAAAACTAGCTTCCTTAGCTCCGAGCGCCTGCCATTCTAGAATTCTAAATTCAATTTTGAGATCAGCAAAATTGTGATGTCGGTATTCGACTTTTAAAAATCCTGGAATTGAATTGAGATTGATAAAACAGACGTGAAGTATAATTATTTTTAATATTTAATAATTGTTACATATTACATAAATTAACTTTTATCATGTATTAAAATTAAAATAAGCCTATTTAATATATACAAGACGAAAAATAAATTAAAATTAAATTTAGAAGGCGTCATGAAAGTCATCCGCATCGCAGTCAATCGGAAGCGTGCCCAGAAGACTGGCGGCATTGCCTCGTTGTATAGCAATGCTTATCTTTTGTGCTAAATACGTGCCAGCCCTCTGGTCACCCGAGGCATCGATCAGTCTCTTTGCGAGATCCCTAAAAAGGGGTCTCGCACTTGGACCCCATGGCCCCAAGGTTTCGACCCCAAACGGCTCAAATACATAATCTCCTACAAGATTTACGTATTTGCGCCGTTTGAGGGTCTCTGTTGAAGCAGCAGCAGCGCTCGCACAACCTGCTGTGCTGGAAAGATGAGATGGCGCAAGGGTATCGACACATGTCGCGCCCATACCAAAAGCCTACCCAGCTTCCACGGCAGTAAAGACATCCCGTCCGGTCTCTTGCCATCGTCGCGTGCCAAGCCCTGAGGTTCAAGTTGGGCTGAAACGCCAGCGGTGACAAGAGCACGGCGCAGAATGTCGTTGAGGTTGGCGTGTCGTGAAATACGACCTGCGCTCCTGCTGCATGACAGACCATGGTGACCAAGACTATCGACAGCCTCTCCGCAGTGACAGCGATGCGGAGAGACACATGACGCGCCTAAACGGAGGCAAGTAGCAAAGCGGAAGGTCGTATCGTCCAACATGGTACCTATATTGGACGATGGCAGTGCCTGAAGCCAGAGGCCCGATTCCCACTCTCCCAGAGCCAACAGGCGAGCACGCTCCGCAGCGTTGGCCGACGTATTGAGGAGCTTTTCTCGTACCACGCTGCAAAGTGGCCCATCCCATTGCCTCTGGGAGAACAAGTTTCAGGGTAACTCAGTTCTTGGACAAGCCTTTCTCCAAGCGTTCATGGCATCGGCCTTACACGGCACCTCAGAATCAACTAGTGTAGGTGCTAAGATTTTCCTGGTCAATTCTGCAGTGCTGTGGACCGATGACAAGAACGCTGGCAGGCTTACGTCAGAAATTTTGCGAACGCCGAGGCTGCCCAAGCGCACAGGTAAGGACGCCTGTTGCCACACTCGGTCGTTCAGAGCCACATTCAAAATTTTACTTAGGGTATTCTGTATAATTTTGTCAATTTGAATGAGTGAAGTCGGATTTTTCCAAAAAGGTGAAGACCGTAACGCGTGTGTAAATTTAGGGACAAAAAGACAATATCGAATAATAGTAAAAGCCGAATGTATATTAATTTTGAGTAGCCTGTCTGAAACATCATTAAAATTTTGAATTTTTTCCTGTATAAAGGAATAAGAACCGTCGTCTAAAATTGGGGACCACAGGAGGCGAAGAAAACTTTTTTCAACTTGGGTGATATTGGGTGCCAGATATTGGAATTTTGAAAGAATAGAGGATTTATCTAAATTGTCATTAATAAAAATTTCGCATTTGCTTGTATTCAACTCTAAGCCTATGGATAAAAATTTCGATTTCAGGAATGCCAGATCTTGATATACAGTGTTTACGTCATCTCCCAGAGTTCCATCATCTAGGTACCTGATGTTTAATTTTGAATTTAGTTGGAACGGACGTGAAGTTACTTTTCTTTCCTAAGATTCCTCCAAAATTTCTAGCTATTAAGCTAGAAATCGCGGGAGAAACTTGTCTATTTTAATAGGTTATAATGGCTCTGGCAAGGTAGATATACCGTAGAATCAAAAATAAAATTGATAGAGTCTTTACTCTTATTATGGAACACAGATGTTCGTGAAACTCTGATCGAACAAAATCTTCTATCATTCTAAATTTACACCACCTCGCTGAGACTATTATACCTTTTTGAATAGCAGCTAATACCAGAAATTTATTCCAATACTACATATGTATAACTACCAAGCCAATTTTTTTCCAATATATTCGGTTATTAAACCAACGTCACAGACGTCATTTTATTTTACTCAAACGTGCATTTTTGACCCCTACATATAGGGGGTAAAATACATAGACAGTTAGATAGAATATTCTTTATTGTACACCTTAAATCATTTTAAAACATAATGGCTACAAAATATTATAAACTGTACAAAAGGCGGCCTTATCGCTAAGAGCAATCTCTTCCAGGCAACCTTTGGGTAGACAGGAACCATGTAAGCATTTGATTTAATTGTGTGGTGCAATTAAAAGACAACCAAATTAACCGGTATATCAGACTAATTAATAAACTTGTACATATTATATAAAGTATAATATATACATACATAAATATGATACAAACATATACACATAAGTATAAACATACACAAATATGATACATACATATACATAGTTCAATATACCTACCCATATACAATGTATATACATCCAATAACCACATTTCATGATATCAGATGGATGAAAGGTAGTGTGATTTTATCATAGCTTTAAATATGTTGAGTGACTTTGCGCTACGAATTTCTATAGGAAGCCCATTCCACAGGCGCACAGCTTGGACAGTGTAAGACTTACCGAAGTAATTACTGGAATGCATTGGCATTTCCAGCGTCAAATCTTCGGACGACCTCAAGGACCTTATATGTGTGTCATGAAGGAAGTTTAAACGTTCTTTGAGATATAGGGGAGTATTAGGATTGAACAAGATGTTATACAATAAACTGAGAATGTGAGTATTTCTGCGAAGTCGAATCGGTAGCCACTTGAGCTTATTGCGGAATTCTGAGACATGATCATATTTGCGTAGCCCAAATATAAATCTTATACAGACGTTTTCGAGACGCTCAAGTTTGTTTAGTTGCTCCTCAGTGGGGTCAAGATAGCTGACATCAGCGTAGTCAAGGATTGGTAGAAGCAAAGACTGTACAAGCGCAATCTCAGTGGCAGTTGGTAAGAAATTGCGTAACTTCCGTCAGTATCCAGCTGATGCAAAGAGTTTTCGACTCGTTTCTTGTAACTGAGGTCGCCAAGACATGGTTTCATCGATGTAGATACCAAGATTTTTTACGATTTTACTAAACAGGAGGTCTTTTCCATTGAAAGTTATGGTTGGTAAATCGGAATAGTTAATTTTGGTCACCATTCTTGGACTGTCAATAATAATGAGCTGCGTTTTGTCCGGATTTACTGTGAGTCCAAATTTCTGCGTCCAATCACAGATTCGCGCCAAGTCCGTGCCAATTGTTGTACAAGCGTCTGCCAATCTACTTAAGGGAGCTTGCGTATAAATTTGCAAATCATCTGCGTAAAGGTGGTAGGATGAAAGTAATTTGTTTGAAATAGAATTAATAAATATTGCGAAGAGTAAAGGGTATAGCACGCCACCCTGTGGAACACCTGCATTCGTATTAGACCAAGCGGAATAGGTATCATCAATGCGTACACGTTGCCAGCGTCCAAACAGGTAACTTTGAAACCAGTCAATTGCCGATGGAGATATGTTAAGAGAGCGAAGAATACCAAGTATAATGTGCAAATCTACGGTGTTAAATACATTGGTGAAATCAAGCAAGGCTAGAACCGTTAGATTGCCACTGTCCATACCGAGCCTGATATGATCGGTAACGTCAACTAATGCAGTAACGGTACTGTGCCCAGGACGGAAGCCAGACTGGTATGGATTTATAAGGGAATTTTTAAGAAGAAAGGAACTAAGTTGTGAATGGATAAAATACTTCATTTAGGTCCTACAACCACCTCCTGTGGGGAATAGAACCAATAACAAATCCCCTATAAATAAAATGCTTGCGTTACTGACTGACTGAAAGATAACGCATAGCCGTAACTACAGGGCGCAAGAAGCTTAATTTGGCATGTACGTTACTTAGGCAGAATAGGGGAAGTACTAAGACAGAATTGTTGGCCATTCCTATCCTAGCAGAGCCGAGGTTGAGGTCGAAGTCTACTCGTAGATATTTAAAAGTAAAATTTCGCCCTGCAGTAGACGTTATTCACTTCTTACCTACACTATAATCGAATAACCAGCGGGTATATATAAAATTCTTGTGTTACTGACTGACTGAAGAAGCTGAAAAGCACAGCCAGAAAATTCCCAATAAAAAACTATTAAATAAAATAAAAAAATTGCAGGCGTAGCTGCAGGAATCCTCTAGTAACGTTATAATGTTCCACAGAACTGCTTGATAAACGGCTTATCTTCTTAATCTAAGTATGGAAAGAAGCTTTTATCAAAACACATTTCATACCGTCAATAATATATTAATGGCTTTTTTAATTTTTATAAGTGAAACTTGTAATTGGCGTTAATTATGTAATTTATATAACTATATGTACCATGCTAGCTGTAAGTTTTCCTTAAAATCATACGGTCTTATTCATAAAAAGTTATAGAACGTTTAAAGGCTCGCTATAGTAATATCGACGAAAAGTGTTATTCATAAAGGCATTTTAGCACTAAAACGCTCTATAAGCTTACTATAAAGTTATAGAGGCCAGACCCCTACTATAACAGTACTATAGCGCCAAGATAGCCGACTCTCTACAGCTGATTAGTTAGAGAATGACATTTGATGTTTGTTGTTTGGTTGTTAGGTACCTACGGATTGGAATTATTGAAAAGTTGTGTTTTAGCGTCAGTTCTGTAAACATCGAAGTTTCGGTTACTTTTTTATTAGCCATAAATACAAAGTTGAAGTTGAACTTTATAATAACTATTAACTTCGTTCATAAAAAATGCAAGCCTTACAAAGTTTAGATGCTATAGAAATGATTGAAGGAATTGAAAACAGTTCGCTTCGAAGAAAAGTGTATAGAAGTAGGAGTGATCCATTTGCTTTGGATGTCGAAGATTTTAGGAAGCGTTATCGCTTCAATAAAGCGACTGCTACTTTTATCATCAATCTCGTACGTGATGATCTCATATTAGATTGTAGAGGTTCTGGTACCCCACCCGAACTCCAGGTTTTAACAGCTATAAGATGCTGGGGTCGTCGAGAGGTAAGTATTTTGTTTGAATTCTGTATTGTTGTAAATACGTACTTATATATTTCTATTATACATAATTAAACTCATTTCTATTTAATATATTTTATTACAGGTTCAAGAAGATGCTGGAGACCATCATGGGTTATCTCAAGCAACTACCAGTCGGATTTGTGCCCGTGTTGCATGTGCACTTGCTCGACACTCAGCTTCTTTTATCAAGATGCCTAGCACATTTGCTGAAGAACAAGTGATGATGAGGGAATTCTTTGACATACGGCATTTCCCTACTGTTATTGGCTGCATTGACTGCACTCACATAAGAATTCGCAAATGTGGGGGTGATGCAGCCCAATATTATATAAATAGAAAGGGATTCTACTCCCTAAATGTTCAGGTACTTATACATATTAATATTGTGAAACAAAACAATGCATATTACATTTTCTTTTCCAAAATTTTATCATTTATATATTCTTTACAGGTAACTTGTGACGCACATCTTCGCATCCGGGATATTGTTGCAAGATGGAGAGGTAGCACTCATGATGCTCGAATCTTTAATGAGTCATCACTCAAAGAGCGGTTCGAGAGAGGGTTATTTAGAGGGCGACTATTAGGTGACTCTGGATACAAATTAGAGCCATATTTATTTACTCCTCTTCAAAGACCTCAAAACCGTAGTGAGGAAAAGTATAATGAGGCACATATTGCTACCCGTAATACTGTGGAACGCTGCTTTGGAGTCTGGAAAAAACGATTTCAGTGTCTTCTGCATGGCATGACATGCAAACTTGAAAATGTGAAGACTACTATAGTTGCTTTTGCAGTCCTTCACAACATTGCAGTTGATCATGGAGACATGCAGTTGGAGGATAGCAGTGACTGTGATGTGTCAAATGAAACAATCCAACCAGTTTCAAGAGCAAGTGCAAATGCTAATGCAGTTCTACAAACTTTTATTAGAACCCACTTTAGTGAATAGTACATAAAAAAAACTCTAGTATATATCAATTTAATTTATTTTTATAATATTCTCGGCCGGTTTCTGAATTGAGAATTTCGCGTTGAGAACAATCTAAACACTAATTATATACCACTTAATAAATTTTCTGTTTCACAAAAAATTGTTTTGACACCTTTTGAGTATTTGTGCTTGTAAAATCTTAAATTTGACACAACATATGATCAATTCATGATCAACTCCATATCAACTCTATATTCGCGTTTCTGAAAACATTTGACATTTGTCAAACCTCACTTAGCACTGATAAATTGAGAAAAAAATAATTACACTACTTTGGTCTTTTAACCCGTGATCACGAGTAATATGACAGCCGGTATGTCAAAATGTCCACACTACCGTTGCCAAGCAGCGGCTACGTCATACTGACGTCTACACAACAAGAAGGCCGTTAAACAGAATTTATAGAAAAAAGGTTCAAAGCCTATTCAATATTTGGAACAAATAGATTACAACATTATTAGGAACAAATCGAAGGGATAGAAAATATAAATAAAAGATTTCCGTGTTAAATTAATCCAAATAATTACGCTGTGGCCTCCAAGGAGGTATAATTCTATATACCTCCATGGTGGCCACCATGGAGGTATATAGAATTATACCTCAAATATACCTGGCCACAAATATTTTGTATTAAAAATAAAACAAACTGACTTTGACATAACATACACGTTCCGTTTTCACTAAGATACCGAATTGAACAAATTCAACAAACTATTCATTAAAATAAAATAAACGTTGAAATAATTTTAAATACAACTTTATTTCGACTTTTTATTTGTTTCCGTATAAAAATAATTAACTGACAAGTGTGCTTCTTTGTAAAATGTTAATTAATACGAATTTATGGTTAGTACCGGTTTTTTTTACTTGTATTGGAACGTACTAGTGTTGTTTGGTTTAATTTATTCATGATTTGAAGAAAACTCAAATGAAAGTGCTTTGAAAAAATATCACTCTGACCTGTGAAACAGAAAAAACTCAAGTTGACTTCAACTAGTTCAGAAATTTTCAACTGATGTAAGCTGAAATTCTCAATTCAGAAACCGGCCGTCTAATTTGTATTTTAAAACCTCCTGCTTTAATAGTAAATTTATTGATTTTTGTTTCTCGTTGGCCATCTGCACCTCATGTAGTTCTTTTCTGCAGGCTGTTTCAGTTTCTGCTATTTGGTGTGCAGTGCTGTTCTTACTAATATTAATCTGGAAACCAACAATATTGTAATAATTAGTTCTAATATTTGTTTTTTATTGCTCATATTGAATATTTAGTGTTAGTAGGTAATAATATTAGGTATCTTATATAAAATAATTGTGTAAAGTTTTTCTAATCTAGTTTGTATTTAAATTAGGGTCTTTACATCATATATCACATGCTGTATAAGTTCTGGTTAGTTAAGCATGTAGACAATTTAGGACTGATTTACTGGTAAATAAACATACTTTTACAGTTATTGCGATGTTTTCTCTAATGCTATATAATGATTACTTACATTGAGATAAAAATAATTGATTAAATAAGGCTTATTATACAAGTACACACCTTTTTATTTTTTGGTTTATTGTTCATTGACATCTTGGGTTTTGTTTTAGTTGTGGTGTTTTGTTCAGTTTCTGTGGATGTGCTTGGCTCCAAAATCTAAAAGAATGAAAGTTATAAACTTTAATATAACAAAATAATATTACCTCATTGATTTTGTGGTTGCAGTAAATAACACTTACAGAATTTGCACTGTAAGTGTCATTTACTAATTAAACATAGAGTAAACTCTGTAAGAGAGGGCTGCTGCTTGATTATAAAACTTAATACACATACCATTTCTACTATCTCTGAATCTGGATTGTCATTGGCAATTTGTGTTTCTTTTATTTCTATTTCAATGTCTGGAAGGTGTTTATGTAGTGTTTCTGTGCTTATTCCTATTTTATTCTTTAGAAAATTCTGAAACACAAGATATCTTTTAATAACATTTTAATATAGGAAAGAAAAATAAATAATGAACAAGCATGTGTGTAGTTTTCAATATTATTATGTACCTGGTTATCTGAATCAAATTCATTTGAGTCTACTGTAAAGTCACGAGGGAGCCAAACTGCAATGTCGTCACCACTTGGTGGTTCAGAAGCAGGCGGTGGCCCACCACCTGTTTGGAATCTCTCTTTTCGCTCAAGAAATTTCTTTTTTTTTGTAGACATTTTTATAATCCCCCATTGAGCTTTTATTTGCTGCAATTTTCTAGGAGTCTTGGCCATATTGTTAAAACTGAAATATGAATAAATCTGTATATACTACTTACACTTAATTTCATATCATTTAAATGTTAAAATAAATTGAATTAATTACCTAATGCGTAAATCATGCCAAACCGCCACCTTTTTCGCATTTGTATTTGCATCAGTGTTTTTATTTTCTAAAACCGAAACCCTCTCCCTGACCAATTCTCTCAAAATCAACTAAAACAAAAGCAAAGTAAGTATGAGATATTAGGAATGATTACACAAAATGCTTAAATGTATCAGTTGTCAGTACAAACCTTATCCTCCTCCAACCAATTTTCACTTCTTTGCCTTGTTCTCTCTTTTTTTGTCTTCAATTCACTTTCCATTTTCAATTTTAAACCAATATTAAATATTATCAAAACTTATTGAACCTTTCAAAGTACGCGCTATAACAATAACAATGACGTAATCTAGCTCGGGTATCACCGTGTCGTAGACAATAAAATACTTTTTCGACCGTAATAATGTCTATGGGCACCTATGTTGTCCAATTTGTTGGCTGACTTCATTGTAATGGCAACATTTTGTAATATAAACGAGTTATAACGCCATTTTAGTTATAGAAGGTTTATGGAACGTTTATGAATAAACAATTTTATAGAACGTTTTAAATGCTTATAGAACACTATAACTAATGAGTGCTTTAAGCCTTCGATAAGCGTTTTTTATGAATAAGACCGTTAATATATAAAATCCTTGCGTTACTCACGGACTGACAGACACGCTACAGCCGAAACTATTGGGCGCAGGCAGATGAAATTTGGCTTGTATATTCCTTGGGGACTGTAAGGGTGCACTAAGAAGGGATTTCCCGAAATTCCCACGGTATCGGTCAAAACGGGTAAATTAAAAAAGAATGCAGGCGTAGCTGCTGGCGTCCTCTAGTAATAAAATAAAAATAAAATAAAAACTTACCAGCGAGTACTCCGATCTTATGATCTCAATTCCAACTATTGATCGCAGCGCAGACCGAAGTATTAATGGCTTTTTCTGTACACAAATTCTCATTGGCAACCAGAAGTCGTAACTACGCTTGCACTGAAAGCAATTCTCAAGCTTTTACCATCCACCTATATAACAGGCGAAACGTAGGCTTAATACACATGGGATTAGTATTTAGGTACTCGTAGGTATTGTTCGTAAAATATAAAATGGATATTTCGGCAAAAATATTTAGAAAACGTTAGTTGACAAGACCAAGTTTCGCCACCTCCTGATAGGTGCCTGGTTAATATTCTGCCCGATAAATTTAAAATTAGAACGAAATTTTCATAACATTAACTGCCTGTACTGGTATTCTGCCATGTTATTCAACCGGCTCCTATCAAACAGCGATGAAACTGACCCTAAAATGATTATATAGATTTATTAATTGAGTAAAAAACACAGAAATTGCTTACATATAGCTAGTTTTATTTTAATATTGCTTATTAAGCAGAGGGCGCACGGCTTGACTTCATTTCTTGCCATGTTTATAATAAAATTCAGTAGCTTTTTACAAAAAACGATTCCCCTTTTCAAAGGTGATTTGGATCCTGCTAGGGGCTAGTCCACAAAAAGTCCTAGGACAGGACTTTTTGTGTTTGGATTGATTAAAGCTATTCTCACGAGCGTCAAGCCTCAGTCCTGTCCTAACACTAATCCTGTCTCAACGTCTGCCTTATAATCAAGCGAAAATATATCTAAACTACGTATGTCATCGTCATCCACATTCCAAAGCGCATATTAATTAAATTGAAACTCTCAGATAACAATCTGATACACGGCAGCAGTAGTACTTGAAGCGTACCCAAATGAAAATAGTTGTGAACAGTTGGTTTTTCACTCGTTGATAAGTGGCTTCTGCTTAAGTTCCCGGCAACTGAACTACTAAGTTTCGAGTAAATGTTATTGTTCCGATAAACGAAACGTTGACGAGAGATCATTCAATACCATCGGAGTGAGGCATCACTTTTAAGAAGAAATATGTATTTTGGAATGATTTCAAAATTTTACTGCTTATGTACACAAAGGTAAAATAGCCCGCTGAACTACTTACTAATGTGTCGTGCGTTGAGGGTCTAACAGATACCCAATTATGACAAATTGTTCTTTGTGAATTAGGCATCTTGGTGTTCTAGGGTTCATTAAAAGTAAGGACTGACCACAGAAAGAATGGAAAAACGTGTTACAATTAGGTACATCCTTTAGATATAACTAGGTATATGGGTGCGGGGAGACGACAGCCGCAGTGCGCTAATAATTTATAAATAATTATAAATTACTAGAGGACGCCAGCAGCTACGCCCGCACATTTTGTTAATTTACCCGTTTTGACCGATCCCGTGGGAATTTCGGGAAATCCCTTCTTAGTGCACCCCTACGGTGCCCAAGGAACATACATGCCAAATTTCAGCTTCCTGCGCCCAATAGTTTCGGCTGTAGCTTGTCTGTCAGTCAGTCAGTAACGCAAGGATTTTATATATTAAGATTAGCGCAGCTAATACTCATAATATGTGCTTTTAATACTTGTCTATTAGTACTTTGTCAGCAGCTGCTACAATCCTGGCACGAGCGCCCGAAAATGATTGTGGACCGTACAGTCGTTATGTGCTTGTATCCTACGAAAGTCTACAGATAGAAAAAGTCGGGTATTAAAACAAAACATGACTAAACTAACTTATAAACTGACCATTGTGCGCAGCCCGACACATACTACCAGTGTTTCAATATCGAGAATAATTCCCAGATTACATATTGACAAAAACAAAAAATACCAAGAGTATTCATCTTTCACGACTATTTAAAAATACTTATGTTATCTAGAAACACTTACTTAGAGATGACTCTATATTTTCTGAATAGGTTCTGTTCGATTGTTTGATATTTCCTAAACATTATCTTAATCAACAACATCTTAGTAATATTATGTTTGTTTTCCAGACACGGGAAATGGCCTACAGGTCAAAATAAAGTCAAATCTATAAATAATATTCTACCACCTGTGGCTTTGTGCGCATACCGTACATCGATAGTAGGTAATTGTATAAACGACACCTCGACAATATATGTAAATAGAAATATTATTTCATGTAAATTAAACATTAAATAATGGTTCTATTGAGATATAATCTTATTAAAAAGCAACTCCTATTACTCATTTTTTTACCATGTTTGTCTTTTCTTTACACAATATGGATTTTAAAAATATTGATCCTCATGTATATATTATAGCGGCGTCAGTTAATATGAGGACTGTAGAGTAATAAAATACGAAAGATCTAGATTTTAGACCGTTATGAATTTGACCGCCAATAGCAGTAAGAAGCAACAGGGCCAAGGCAGTTAGATAAAGATACACAATAACGCAAGTTGTATAGGTACTATGAAAGAGCTTCGTTTGCATGATTTGAAATGGATAGAACGAACGAAAATTTGGGACAGTATTGTACACAGTCATGTTAAGACAAATAAATGATCTTTATCTTGTCATAAACTGATCATAACGTATCATAGGCACACTTATCTTAATTAAATTTAAACAGTTGTTGCGAATGAATTTTCTAAATTATCGAGTCTTATTGTAATTTTATGATTATACCTAAATCATACAGGATCACTCAAGAACATAAAAAATCTAATTATATGTAAAAGAAAAAAATAAATAAGGAATAACTAAATCAATCGATCAACCAACTCCGTTATTGCAGATCATCGACAAATCACGCCAATTAAAAAAATCGCAATATCATCAAACATTCCAGACTAAGTACGCCTGCGCGATAACCATTATAAATTACCGTAAAGTGAGCCTATTTATATCGAGCGAACTCCGTGGGCGTGGAATCCTACACCTGCGCCTTAACGCGTCAATAAGTACGTTAATTTAGGCGTTGCGTAATTATGGCTGACGTTTTAATGCGTTATATTACTAATGGCATTCGCGTCCAACGGATCGGAATCGGAACGTACGGAGCGGAAGGATTTGTTGCTTTGTATTAATTTCTATGAAACTGCGTGCACTGGATCGGCATTTCTGCGCCTGAGACCGGTATTTGTGCTGATGACGTCATATGCAGTGAACGCATCATACGGATTCCGAGCGTTTCAAGTTCTGACGTGTTTGCGACGTTAAACTGTAGGCAAAAATACTTATTCACGATGAACGACGATGTTTTAATTATGTTAGTGGAAAGATATGAAGAACTTTATAATCTAAAACATGAACATTAACATAATCAACTTAGGAGAGACAATATTTGGGACGAAATTGGGCAAATAAAATATATTTTCATCTTCTAATAAATCAGACTATAATGTATGATACTCTCCGAAAATTAATCTAATTACAACAATATCCTCGTCACTGTCCTCCTGCTTTAAAAATACCTAAATTGCCGATGCTGAATCCGAATGCAGTAGACGCATCCCATCGGCATTTTGTAAATGACTACGCTCCGTCCGCTCCGTACGCTCCGATTCCGATCCTGTGGACGCGCAGCTTTAAGCGGTAGCTCGGGCGTCGCGTTGTAGGACAGGAGGGTTTTAGTGTGTAGTTTAGCGCGGTATGTTAGCCACATTAACGCCGTCTCATTCTACGGGACGCGCTCGCACAGTGCGGACGTGTACTTTGTGTTTACGTGGTAACATTTACGAGAACGATAATGGAGTGGTCGAACGAGAAATCTTTAGAGTTTTTAGAAGTATTACAATCAGAGCCGTGTCTTTGGAATACAAAGCTGAAATCGCATAAGAATCGCGCAGCAGTTAGTGATGCATGGCGACGTATTATTCAATCTTTATCGTTTCCTGTAACACTGAAAGAATTAAAGAAGAGAAAAGATTCGCTAATCGGATACTATCGTATTCATGTAAACAAATATAAAAAATTCACTTGAATCAGGAAATGAAGTATACACAACGAATTGGTTCGCATTTGAATTAATGGATAGTTTCCTCAGACCAATTTATGGAACACCGTCACCAATAGAACCAGAGGTAAGTTTAATTCTGTATTATATTATATAACTATAATAATATACTACAACTAAATTAGAAAATCAACTTACAAAAGTATACGTTTAGAGCCAATACAACTTGTACCAAGATTTGTTATTTTTACTGGTGATGTTGTTATTTTAACGAGTGGTTCGGTCAGCTAGCTACCGTTGGAAGTTATGTTTGCTAGAGCATCGTGAGGAGCCTCATAGCGGCCTTGCCTATCGCTGTTCATCATGGGTTGTAGACGCAGAAATGTAAAAATAAAAGCACACTCATACTGTCTAACGTCTTATTATTGGGGTTTCTTCAGTTTTACACAAAATCACACACGATTAACGAGATGAAACTCGATTATGAGGCAATGGGTTAGCACGTGTGTACCTCGTGCGGCAACTGTTAACAGAATGACAGTCGCCATATTTACTCGTGTCGTGACGACACCTACTTAACACTACTCTATTCAGCGTTGCCGGCTCATATATTTTTAATATACCCGATGCCTAATCGATTAAAACTAACAAATATTAAATCGAATTTTGACTAACAATAAATCGTAATAAAACATGAAACAAAAAGATCGGTCCATAGCTGCTATCAAAACAATACTAAACTAATGTTTATAATTATATACGTATATGTCGCAGGTATTTAAAAAGGCGGCGATAGACGAGTGGATATACCAACAGACTGCCATGCAGAGGGTATCGGGTTCGAATCCACGGCGCGCACCAATGACTTTTCGGAGTTATGGGCCTACCACACGCGCAAGCTTTACCACAGTTTTGCCTGCGCAGACCGGTTTGTACACGGAACACCGTGCGTACGGTTGGTAAAACTGTATCACGCGCAAACCCCAAAGCGCGGCCTGCGCATTTTTCGACTTGCTTGAAATTTTGCCTGCGCAAGCCCGGCCTGCGTGTACTTGCCTGTGTGTGTGGTTGGGCGTTCAGTGTTCAAGCCGCAGTTCGAGGCAAGTTGTCTTTCGGTGATGTACATATAGGTACGTGGACGTTCGTCACTTAAAAATGGCAGATTTACGAATGAACAACCGCGACTTTTTAAGTGAATTTATAAGTCTTTATAAATCTCTGCCTGCATTATGGCAAATTAAGCAAAAGATTATTCCGACCGAAATAAAAAGAATTAGGTACTTACGCTTATGAAAAAATGATAAATAAAATTAAAGAGGAAAGAACTTTAATATTTGATTGAAGGAGATATTAAATTGTGTATGAGGAAAGGTTCCACAATGCTTTAAATTTCATTTTACCCGACTACGGCAAAGCTGAAAGGTAATGATTTTCATAGGTAGTCTATACAGTGTGGTCTTAATTGTTTATCAGAATCTGGAATCTTTCAGTATGATGGATAAAAGTGAGTAATAGGTAGGTACTTAGCTACCTATTACTCGCTTATAACAATCTTTACCCGACTGCGGTAGGGTAATGCTTTTAGAGCGTAACATGTATGTATATTGTATACATTTTATCATCATCATCCTAGTGTTATTCCCAGTTGCATCCTCAGCTGTTGCTTCGGAGCCCGGGGTCCGCTATCTAGTCTACCCAGATTTGACTTGCGAATGCCGCCTGACCTCCGCAACCCAAAGGGATAAGCGATATTCTATGGTTAGACTAGTGTCAGGATATTTGAGGGTACTGACTCTCCGTAACGACTGCCATAGATGTTCTCATGACAACCGGGACCGACGGATTAACGTGCTCTCCGAGGCCTGAGGCAAGCGATATAATTAATGAAATATTAATTATCGCTATAATAAAAAAATATTGCATTGTCTTTTTTTTCACTAGCAAACACTTGAAAAATAGTAGCAGAAACAATAGTTCTTCACTGGGAAACATTGTTGTTTCCACGCCGACGATTTCGACAAGAATGTGGCCTGCGCGTACTTAGATAACTGTGCCGTGTGGTAATGCCGTCCGTGTACAGTTTTTTCAAGCGAGAAGCTTGCGCAGGCAAGACTGTGGTGAAGCTTGTGCGTGTGGTAGGCCCATTATGTGCGTATTGAATGGATAATTATCGCTTGTCCCGTGCCTCGGAGAGCACGTTGAGCCGTCGGTCCCGGTTGTCATGAAGAACTTTGACAGTCGTTACAGGGCGTCAGTACCTTCTAAATTAACTGACACTAGTCTAAGCCATGGAATATCGCTATCCCTTCGGGTTGCGGAGGTCAGACAGGCAGTCGCTCTGTAGCAAAGCTAATATGCAGCCAAATCCGGTTAGACTAGAAAGCGGACCCGAGATTGAAACTGGGATAACGCTAAAAGTATGATGATGTCGCAGGTATCTAGTCAAAAACGTGAATTTCACTAATGAGATTATAATTACACAGATTATTGTCAATAACGACTGATTCGTATAATTTCACGGGCTTTTTTCAGTGATATTGTAATAAAACTAGGACCACAATAATGAAATTATAAGAAATCTAGGTTTATTGAGAGTTATGTTTGTGGTAGGAGCCCCGCGTGTTCTGATTGGTCAATTGACTATTTTTTATAGTAATAGGCGGCAAGCGAGCAGACGGATCGCCTGATAAGCCTAATCGCCCGGAAAGCAATTACCGCCGCCCATGGACACAAGCAACACCACAGGAGTCACAAGTGCGTTGCCGCCCCTTGGGATAGGTAAAAGGCATAGGATCAGGAGTGGGATGAGGGAGAAGGAACAGGGGATAGGGCCTCCGGCACTCTCACTCACCGAACGAAACGCAACAGTACGAGTACTGTTACTTTACGTTGATTTTCTGTGAGTGAGAGGGTAGTACTTCTCCGGTCGAGCCGGCCCATTCATGCTGAAATCAGCAAGGCTTTACTACCTGGCGACTTAATCAATCGCATAGACTTACGAATTTCCTACAGTGACCAATCTAATAAAATGAAAATCGGAACTTTGGTGATGTTTATGAGGCTAAGTTGACGGAGCCCTGCTACGCAGGGCTCCTATAGTTATGTTCAGGGTCATAAGAAAACCTAACATAACCTTTTAAGGTGGCTGATTTTCAAAAACCTGTCTCTTATTTCCTAACTCTATGGTTAATACAGCTAGTAACGAAAACGGTCCAATCAGCGATAACGGCCTTCTTAAACCAGTGTTATTTTCAAAATATCACTGCCTTACAATTTCACTGTATCGGTCTAGTGAAATTATAATGGCACTAAAACTAGCCCGTTAAATTAACTATAATCTGTGTAATTATAATGTTACTAGTGAAATTATAAGATCACGGCTTTTGTAAAATCCCTTCGACATATATATTTATCTTTTTCAATTATTTATGATTTAAATACGTTACATTTATATTTATTTTCGTCTATCTACAATTTCTGATGTTTATTTTGTGTATTTCTGATGTTTATGTTTATTATTATAATATATTGTATCTGATATTATCACATGCGTGAGTCACTAGAGGGCCTGGTTGAAAATCGGCGCCAGGCTTTCTCGCCTAGCACAATGTGTTGAACCAGGTCAATTTTTTGCACGCACTTTTATCTACTTCGTCTTGCATATTCTTTTTTTCTTTTGTTACGTATTCTTCATTTTATCTTGACTTGTTACATTTTATGTGTCCTTTTTCTTATTTTATATTTGTCATTTTTTTTTCATTCTTCTTTTTGTGTACTTATTTGTATAATGTATGTAGCGAAATAAATAATTATTTATCTTTATCTTAATTGTAAAACTCAGAACCATTGTTTATTGCTGCCACAAGAACCCCATGTTTCCTATCAATGCTGCCCATGCAAAGAGGTAATATTTGTCTAAACTGTCCATCCTTTGTAACCGCTCCCTCTCATGGCAGGGATCTGAATAAAAAAGGCACTGCATTAGTACATATTTTATTTATTTTACTTTTAACATTGTTTTAGTCTGCTGAGGAAAATAGCACTGACAAGACTTTATATAAATATGTAGAAGAGGTTTCTCAAAACGAGTCAAATCCTGGGCCGTCAACATCTTCAAAAAATTCATTTAACGAAACACATGTATCTGCACCATGTCAAAAGAGAGAACAACTGGATGAATATGATCATTTTGCTTTTATGATTGCCTCCAAAATAAGAAAATTGCCAAACCCAGATGATAGAGAAGTTACAATGAACAAAATTCAAAATATAACATTTGAATATTATATAAAAAATAAGTGAACAGATTGCACATCAGCGACACAGTCCTTAATTTCTTCTTCGAGTGTGCAATCCAGTTCAATAGTTGTAAATGAACATGGTGATGAAGCAAATTCTAATAGTCCACAAAGGCAAATATATAGTCCAGTATACAATCACACAGAACAAGGTTTTTGACAAATTACCCAAAGCAATGTGACATGACGATGACGGCACCGCCTGCACCTTCCACAATTTCAAATGAGACTCCTCAGCCTGTACTATCTATTTCCGAGTCTGTTTTATTGTTTAAAATTCTGAATAATCAAATAATAGGTTCAGCATTCGCTGATGTAATTAATAATCATATTGTGTTAAAGTGCTTGACAAAACTTATATAGTACTTATGTATGTATGGACATAATAAGACTGATTGTTTTAACTTTTAATTAACTATGTACATTAAAATTGTTTGTTTTATTTAAGTACTTACCTTGATCATATTATCCAATGTAGTAGCAAGGGCAATGCAGACTTTTCTAATAATTTATTATTAAAATAATTTTAAGTAAAGTATAAATATAATAAAATAAATAAAATAAATAAAAAATTAAAACTTCTAAAGCTGCCTCACGTATAACGTCACCCCGTGCTGCATTTTTTCGCACGGGGTGACGAGACACGTAACTTTAATGGGCTATATCTTTGTAATTTTTTATTTGATCGAAAAAAAAAATACGTCTCCAATATTTTTTTATAATCTAAAATACGGACTAAATAAAATGTAATTATTTTGACCCTGGAAACTACCCTAATAGGAATAAGATCTTCATTACTAGTGACATCTCACGTATTTTAATCGACTTTAGACTTCGATCCCATTGTTTTTTTAGGACGACCTCACATTGGGCATGCGGGATCATCGAACTTGCGCTCGGGGTGCGTTCGGCGTGCGCCCGGCGTGCGCCCGGCGTACGACCGGCATACGCCCAGCGTTTGTTGCGCAAAGACCGCGTGCATTGCATTAATGTTCTGTTAACGTTGACATTGCGCGTTCGAGGGGCTGTGTCTGCTTCTTTATGTTTACTTTTTGTCGAAATTGACGAAATCGTATCGGTCGTTCTCGAGTTCAAACTCACGGAGCGTACCATTGACCATTCTGCGTATTAAGTTGTTAATTATCGCTCGCTAAACGGTGAAGCAAAACATCGTGAGAAAACCTGCATATCTGAGAGTTCACAAATGTTATCAAAATACATACGAAGTCTATCAACCTGCACTTGGCCGGCGCCGTGGACTATAGGTATTAACCCTTGCCACAATGAGAAGGGGCCAGTTTCTGATGGGGGACGGATTAAGAAAAAGGCTGGAGCTGATGAAAGAGGAGGTATTATAACCTTTTCAATGTAACAGTAATACAAATTATATCTCTTGAAAGATCGTGAGCACTACACCTTTCTATACCTACGTCTTGTTTAGATATCCTATGAACAAAGGACAAAGTCAAAGGTATTATAAATAAAGGCCTTGCCACACGATACAATTTTACCACTGATCAAATTTTCAATCGAATTGGCTTTGCCCGTCTACACGACACAATCAAATCACTGATTTGCATTCCGTCCACCCGATTGGTTAAAATCTGGTGGTACCGCCCACCCGATGAACTTGAGTTGGACGACTGACAGACGCCAGTCGTCCAATGAATTGTCCAATGAATTGATGAAATCGTGACGTGTAGACACACGTCACGATTTCATCAAGTGATTTAGTCAAGTTGGACGTAAAATTGTGTCGTGTGGCAAGGCCTTGAAGGAAATATCCTTTTAACGATAAATATACGTACTCCATCTCTTCGTTCTTGGAACCTCAGCTTTTAGTTGCAAACCAGTATCTCGCACTAAGTATAGCTCTTGGGTTCAGATGTTCTTTATACGTTTCTAGGGTAGACGTCGAATTCACAATATTCATAGTTTAAAGCGTCTGACGTGGCCGTAGGACCGGCGCATATATAGCGAAGCGCAACGCAGCGCAATTTTCACAGTGATGTGTCTAATTTTAAATAATGTCCAAAATCAAATATCATGATATTTGATTTTGGACATGTTTACAAGACGCACATACACACAAACAACGATTATTTAGTCATTGATTTACGACTATTTCAAAATGAGAACAATGTCGATTATAATTTAACAGTAAAAAATGCTCTACGCAGTGCTTCGCGATATGTGTGCCGGCCCTTAATCTATTACGCTTCGCAATTGCAATAGTTCAAGAGACTCGTGTATTCTCAACATAATTGTTACAAGTAGATAAAGAGACCCGAAAGATATATGAAGTGATGAAGTCTGCCAACAAGCACTTGGCACTCATATTGAGAAGACGCTCGTGCTCAGAAGTGGGATCGAACCCACAAAACTGCGCTCTGGTCGTAGCAATATGCCTTCAACCTCGTCATCGTTACATCCAACCTTATTACACATTACTGTTTATGATTATCTGCGTTTAAAAAGGCGGTGTTATCGCGAACCCGTCAATTCTCCGGACCTCCCATTAGTCGGATGAATGAGAGATGATCGTTAAGCCGCTGGTGTAGGGATCAGTTATTATTTCAATTACTTGGGCAGTTCAGTCGGGAACTATACCCGTTTTGTTTTATTTTCACTGAACAAAGGCGCTTGGATGTATATCCGAATAGGTATATTATGCTCGTGGATAAAATGGTATGTGGCCTTTTAAATGGCACTTAAGTCAGAAATAATAATTGTGTAGTAGGAGACAAAACTTGACTTACTGTTCGTAATTGAGCGGACAATTCTTTCAAGTCACAACTAATATGTAGTAAAAATTAAGCCAATGTTGAGACATGCTGTTTGTTATAGATCGACAAAGTTAAGCAACGTTCACCACTTGGATGGGTGACCGCTTGTGTGATAAGTATTTAGTTAGGTCACAATTTGACGCTTATGGATTTAAAAATAAATTTATTTCTATCTTCTTTACATTTACGCGTATTCCTACCAAAGTAATAAAACGTAGTTGACATGTTAAGTACAGAAAATAATGCCTTGAAAAGGCAATGTTTTTGTTTTCTTTTTTATTTCACTGATACCTTATTTAGGTTAGACCTAAAGAGAGCAATTCAGTTGATCTAGTTTTATTTCTCTACTATACATATTATTATAGTCTGTGTTTGGGAAGTACTGCCACTTTATTTCATTTTGAGAGAACAAAGGAGCATGTACCTACGTTCGCACGTTGAAATGAAAGACGTGCAGGAAGTAAAATGTTCTACCATTCTGTTCTTTTTAAAAGGATCTCTATGGTATGGTGCTACCTAAGATATAAGTAGTACTAGTAATAGGAGTAGGTGCCCTGGTAGATTTTGTGTGTGAGAAAACGTCGTAATTATTTTTTTAAGTAGAGACTTGAGTTGAAAACTGCAAAGATTTTGTTTGTTTAGAGAAACCATATACCTAGTTCACGAAACATGCTACGTGCTCTAATGGAGAATGACATGCATAATAGGCCACTTTTTACCTCCATTAATGCGCGACTCTCACACCGCTCACACGGGCAGAGTCGCGGGAGAAGCCTACTAAAAAAAAAATGGAAATTATATTCTCTATCTATAAATTGTTTCAATATTGTTTTCTACAATCTGTGATTTTACTTACGTTTACAGATTTTTGCTCAAAAGCTCTCAGAGCACTAAAACTGTGACGAATGCTAGGAATCGAACCTTAGCTAGTCCGCCACAGTGCGCGGGTGGTGTGTGACTGAAGAGTGTTCCTACGACGACTGTGTTCTATATGTGCGTGGACTATATGGCTTCGAACTATCGGAGCTTCAGAAGTGAAACATCTTAATCAATTCAAGGCGAGCGATGCTGTTCAGGTGTTCGGTGCTGGATGGTTACATATGGTTACTGACGGTCACTCAGTTACAAAGATGGTTTGGTTGGGACCCAACAAACTGGCTGAAAACTGTGTTGCTTAATTACCTCGGAACTTTACCATAACGACGACCACCGCACCGAACGTTTGCACAACAAACCTTTATTTAGCAAAACATACATACATGTAAATATCTTAGCCTAGGGTACATGTATTCATACGTGTTATATATAGCTAGATAGATCGTAAAGTTTTATCTAATGGTATACAATATATAAACCTATCTGTTTGCATCACTAAGTTATTAACAAAAAACTATAAAAAATTGTTGTCACACAAGGGTCCGCCCACTATATTTTCTATAAAAAAATATTAAATACAAAAAATAAATATGTAACTTGGGGAGGCCCGCATGTGCAATTGTATGGGGCATATAATGCAACAAGAATCATGAAAATATCTTTATCCAATTCTAAGATATTACAGTAAAACCTACGATGCATAAGTAAAAATACAAACTATCTTATTTAAACACTATCGTACATAAAAAAAGTTTATAATAAACATGCAAATGTTTGTTATTACTATTATTTCGACTATATAAACCAATAATTAGCAATAAGAAAGCATTTTGATATGATTTCAACCCTATTCCAAGCTAAAAAAACACATATAAAACTATCGGTTCTTATCTATGGCAACTGATAACACTATTTATGGTCCATAACTAAGTCCCTATAGTTAGCATACGTATACTTTTAATGTTTATGCACTACATGACACTTCTTATTATAGATTCGCAAAATGTCACTGTTCTATCGTTATTTTTGCATTTTGACGCGTCCGGGATTCGAATCCGGTGTACCGCACGATTGGATAACACTATTTTTATACGATTTTCACTCGCTGTTTTGAATGCACTATTCACAATCACCGTTTTTAAACACTACTCAAATTGAAATATGATAATCCCCAGTATTGTATATCAAGTACCTACGTAATAAGTTGTTCCATTACACTACAGTATTATTATAAACTTGTTAAGTACTTAAAACATAAGATAACTTGATCGCCAGCGCTTGATATCCAATAAACTAACTAGAAAATCCAATCGAAGCTCGATAGTTTTAATAAAAAGTAATGTTCAAAAACCTGATATTTAAATATTGTTGTACAATAATAATGCAATGACGCGTCTCTATTATACCAACTTTTCAATAAGAAAGAGAAAACACGTTAACGATATTGGAAATACCATAAAATTTCTCGCAAATATATTCAACTTTAATCCAATAACTTAAAGTTCATAAAGTAATTCTGTGATGGTAATATGTGTATGTTTGTGTACCAGTGTATACAAAACACATCATCACCTGTCAATAATAATTAAAAAGACAGCATTTCATGGGATGCATTATACTCGATGAAAGAGCTTGTTAACCCGCCGGCGAGGGCTCATTATAACGATATTTTATAGTAACAAGGTTGGGATGTAAGGAGCGGCTAAATAATTATAAGGCCGGTGTAAGCCTCTGGATTGTATTCTAAAGGTTAATATTATGACGCGGGTTTAAGTATACGTTGTGAAGAAGAAAATTGTTTCAAATCGTCACTTTAATGAAGATTACATTGGCGGTGTGGTTATTTGTGAGCACGCGAGGTTCGAGGTAGTGTTCCCTAGTTGTTTCGAGATAATTCCATACGGGCCATCGGGCTGTCATCACGTTATTATGTCGCAGACAAGTGGTATAATTTGTCGTGATTCAAAACGTCTAGTTTTTTATAACAAATTAACTTTTGCCTGAAACCCTGCCCGCGTGAGTGTCGGTGAGTTAAAAAAAAAGTTTATTGTGTCTCAATTGATTACATTGACAAAATGTGAATGAAACAGCCCCAGTAAGTTATTTAAAATACTTGTGTTGGGGTTGTTCTGCTCCTTCCCTTAAATAACACTTAAAACTATTGAGACTATAATTAAATTAAAATGAAGAACTATATTTTAAGAAAAATTATAGGCAAAGATTTATAAAAAGAAAGAAAAAAATAAAAATCATAAGCAGCTCTGTGTAGCAAGTAATTGCACAAGTATGTGTGACTATACTTGCCTTGTGCCTAGTGTGTGTGTGTGTGTGTGTGTGTGTGTGTGTGTGTGTGTGTGTGTGTGTGTGTGTGTGTGCGTGTGCGCATGCGCGTGTGCGTGTGCGTGTGTGTGTGTGTGCGTGTGCTTGTATGTGTGCGCGCGCGCGTCTGTGTGTGTGTTCATGTGTATGTGTGTGTGTTTGCATGTGTGTTAACGTGCCGGCTAATAGTGCCAACATTATAATAATAATATTCTACCACATTCACACGACACCATCTAGTCCCAAACTAAGCAGAGCTTGTACTATGGGTACTAGTTAATGGATAAACATATATATATATATATATATATATATATATATATATATATATATATATATATATATATATATATATATATATATATATATATGTTTTTTTTTGTAAATACATAATTACATATTATATATAGAAACACCCAGACCAAGACAAATATCCATATTCATGCACACAAATGTTTGACTTGAGCGGGAATCGAACCCGCGACCATCGGCGTAGCAGTCGCTTACACTACCGTTGCGCCAACCGGTCGTCAAGTAATCTTGTTTCTGGGGTTTGAACTTGCTACGATGTGCGCGAGAAGCGATGTTCACTGGCGCGCGATTATGCCATCTTATAGTGTATGAAGTACCTATATATAAGGTATTCATGCAAGACTGGTTAAAATATGCTTCTTCATATGTAAGAGTTCTTAACCACTCGGTTATCACTTTCTTACTTTGGTGTGAGACCTCGTGGTGGAATTTTAGTATTGAGTTCATTTTGTTGTGTATGTAGGCTGACTGGCATACATACTGACGCCTTGCAAAAACTGTACGTACCCGCGGAGAGTAAGCCACAATATCTTTTCGTCGCCTAGTCTGATTGTCTGGGTTATATGGAGTGCGTTTATTTATTTATTACAACCGCCCACTACACTAACAGTTGCCCAATGCGTGTAGTGAGCCATTATAGTACAAAAATACATAGTAGGTACATAGTTACTTATTAATACTAAGTCCAATTACTTATTTTAAATGTTGTCATTATTTGACAAAAAGTGTAAAGCTTTTTTTATAAATGTATTTTTTAAAAAAAGCTATACACTTTTTCACGTTTATGTAAGTATAGTGTAATGTTTAAAAGGTATAATTTCCTCACTGATAATAAGCCGCATACTCTATATAGGTCGACTGTGGGATATCTATATGGCTTAAAATACATCAGCTTCATAGTGACCTTGGAGCTCTCTCTAGGTCTAGAAATTTAGTTTTTGCCGCGCCTCCCCAAACTGGTATACAATATGTAATTACCTGCGCGAGTGTTGTGTAAATGTCGTTGAGTATTTTCTGAGGCACCACATGTCGTAGAGTTTTAAAAAGCCACATAAATTTTCGAAGACGTGACATGAGAGCATCGACATGTGAGTGCCATATTAGACACTCGTCAACTATAACTTATTTAGGACTTGGTTTAGATCTTGCACTTGGAGAGAAACAAATGTAATTTGTTTTAGTAATATTCAGGGTTAACATATTTGTTTTGAGCCACTTTATCTACGACAACTAACCCTTGATCAGCTTTATTATGTACCGCTTCCCAAGTGTCACCAAAGTAAACAATAGCCGTACCGTCCGCATATGAGAACATTTTCCCGCCACCGTTTCGTAGGTTACATAGTCCGTTAATATACACTAGAAACAGAGTTGGGCCGAGCATGGAACCCTATGGGATACCGAAAACAACGTTTTTCTCATCGCTATACGAGTTATCTATCTTAACCTGTTCTTTTCTACCCCGGAGATAACTGTCAAAAAGGAAAAGAGCCTTGCCTCTAATCCCTATGCCTTCGTTTTTGCACAAGTAAGGGTACAGATACGGTGTCAAAGGCCTTTTCCAGGTTTAGAAACACTATAACGCATTTATAGCACTTGTCTACTTTAGCTGTAATTTCAGACGTTAAAGCTACAACCGCGTCCTGAGTCGACCCTCCCCTGCCTAAAACCATATTGTGAGCCGAAAATAATGCCATATTTATTTAAGTAATTACGTAGCCGTTTATTTGAAAAAAATCTATTACTTTTGAAAGTGATGGTAACACGGAAATTGGTCTATAATTATTAACATCGCTCTTGTCTCCATCCTTGTGCACAGGCGTTATGACAGATCGTTTCAAGGCGTTGCAAAATATACCTGTTTCGAAACATAGGGTAATTAGTTTGCAAATGATAGGAACAACAAAGTCCCGAGCTAGCTTAAGGAAACTCACTGGTATGCCATCCATGAGTTGAAGAAACCTTTGTCGCTCTTCAGGTACCTAACTGTCTCCTCACACAAAATATACTGCACTCGTCGCTACGTATGAAAATCGTACTAGGTCTCCTCTAATAAGTACACAGCATCTTCTTCGCCTTCTTTGTGAACTCCCATCCTACACACAGCCTATATTAGGTATGCTTCAATAACCTACAAAGCAAACAATCTCTACTTTTCAACTTATTTATGTTTAAGCAGAACCCTTCATAGCACTATACTTCTTGAACTTTTTCGTCATAGGCCATTAAATAAAGAAAAATAAAAGAAAGTTTGTTTACTAATGGATTACACGTAATTCAGGTGTTTAGGAAACAAAAAGAATGTTATTGAAAAGCGAGGATGATGAAATGTTAAGGGATTAATCTAATTTGTTAACCTACACTATCCTAGAGTCGTAGCCTATCACCTATACCTAATATCCTATCCTAGTTATCCTAATCCTTAAACCTATATGTATCCTAAACCTATCCTAACTTGCACCTAGCGTAAAATGCGTATAGGCCTGGTGCTCTGTGGTATTCTGTGATACAGACCAGCACTTATACGCACCTACTGCTAAGCGCCTAACCTATGGCACGTACTATCGTGGTACTACTGTGGTATGCTGTGATACAGACCTACGATTCGTACGCGCCTAGAACCTAACCCTATTTGTCCCTACAATCCCTATTAGATCCTAGCCCTACTATACGTGTTTATATATACTTATATAGATAGGTGCGGGATATCTGGCACCGGAGACCTATGATGACAGACGGACTGTGGGTAGGACTTAGGTATGGTGCAGATGGTTTTCTGACGGCCAACTCGACAGACTCACCGAGCTGATCAGTACTGATGGCTAAAGGTGTCTTGGCCACCGTCAGAGGTGTGGGAAGGGTAAGTCAAAGTCGGATTAAACCTGTGACTGGTTTATTTCTTAAACTACATGATCTTATATACTAAACTTATCCTATGTACACACACGCAACTTTACGGTTGTGTGCTGTGTGTGTAAGGTGCCATCTCAGCGGTATGTACCTTAGGTGAGTACGTGATTTTCTCTTAATTGAATGAAAATCACGAACAATTATTGTTGCGGTAAAACTCACGTAGGATTATATCGCTGAAATGGCATGATCATGTGTGAACAGTTATTAGTTTCTTTAATCGCGTAATAAAACTAAACTGTCAGCCGGCTTACTAATTAATTAAAAAAATGCTGTAAACTTCTAACGATTTTTGTGTCCAATAAATGTAAAGTTTAGCTACAACTTAATTCTAATATTGACGGTTTCTTTCGACAAGCTTCGTAGGAAATAAGAGTGTAATCGCAGATATGATCGTAGATAACAGAATCCCTATACGATCTTCTGTGCATACCACGATGGATCAAATGCAATCCATAATTTACAGAAAAATACTGTAAATTGTATTATTGTTACCTGTGCTCAGTAGGACGTAGTGTATCGAAATATATGATTCGGAAACTACCGCACAAAGAACGTACATGGAATTGACGAGTGTTCGTTCTTATCAAGAAAAAGATTTAGACACAATTTTGACTAACACATAGTGACAAAACACCTGAAAACCCATCTATGACGTAAAAAAGCATAATTCGTTACATTACTCAGCCGCCCTAAGTACTGCGATCATAGCTATCGTTTAATGTCGAAATAAAATAATCGAAAGAGTTGGCAAAACGTGACACATCCACAACCTTAATGTTAGGTTAACACACCTTTTACTTATGAGAAAATAATTTATCGCCACATAAATATGTGAATAAATTATTCAAATAACAAATCAAACACGCAAACAATTGAAGAGGTCGGAGAGTTTAAAATAATATTCATACACGTACTTTTATGGGCAGCATTATGGCAATATTATGATTATACGAAGCATTATTTAATTTTATTACACATCTGGCCCTCTGGCAGTTTAAACGGTTTTGAATGTAGACTTTATGCAAATTTCGTTTCATACGAACGTAAGTTGACTTTGTGCGGCGAGGGCGCCACATATTGACAATTATCCAATGTTTATTGGGCATGTGTGAAGCTCCAAGGGCGGTAAGTAAGGTGCACAAAAAATAAAGGTTAAATTGTGACGGTTGACACGCCGTTTAGAACATCCTCTCTGGGCACACTTTGTGTGATCCACAAATGTTGTTTTGAATTTAATTGTACTTTGTATCTATTAATTGAATATTACTAAAGTCTCCGCACACCGATTTTATTCCTAATGAGGGAGACGTTTTTTAAAATATTTTTCGTGTGTAAATAATCATTATTAAAACTTTTTAATTCTGGGTGTTTCGCCCTCATGGTGTTACCGTGTGTTTGTAGTTTTTTCATCATTTCAATCTTTGAGAAGGAGTTCAATGACAACACTGGTCAAGAAGAGATTTATATAAATAAATAAAGAAAATATAAGAACAAGTCCACAATATTCATATACCTAATAACCGTTATTCACCGAGTTTCTAGAGTGTATTATAATACCTCCTACGCGGTACAAGAATGACTCACTAATCTAACACATTAAGCTTGCTCCAATAATAAAATATTATGTATCCGATTTCCTAGTCGGAGAAATGTGTAATTGCCTTTTTTCTTAGGCAAATATTGCAAGCAATACAACGAGTGAAATCGTTCAATAGCCTTAGTCTAATACGTGGGCCTATATATAGCCTCTGAAAGTCGGTGGTAATAACCATTTAAGGTAACCTTTCGAAGTCAAATAGATAAGTTCGTAGGTATTTTATTACGTCTTATAATAAGTAGCAATACCAAAATATTTCAGTTGTTTGTATATAGGCGTAAGCGTTCTGTTTGTTTTTTCGGATCTAGGAGATTACTAAGTCCGCTTTAGTTTGCCCACACTACAAAGGGATCGAGTCATAGTAGACATACGCACTGAGCAACGCTTGGGTAACCTTGAAAAGGTACGTTAAAGTGCTGATTGTAATGCATGGAATTTACTTTTTCTAACTTTATTTGTTGTTCTACGTATTAGGGCATGAATTTGTTACATACTACCTAGATCAGTATAATATAAAATTCTTCCCTTACTTACTGATTGGCAGATAACGCTCAGCCTAAGCTAATGGGCGCAAAAGCTAAAATGTGGCATGTAAGTTCATTGGGTACCGTATGGGTGCACTAAAACGGCATTTCCCGAAATTCGAACAGCAGTTGGGAGAAATGGTTTAACAAAAATTGTGCGGGCATCCTCTATTTTATTTTATTATTTGTACTTGGAAAGTATTCGAATATTGAGTATAATCTTATATGTGGTTTCAAACTTCTAATTGAATATTTTGCCTCCAGAAATGCAGGCGTAGCTGCTGGCGTCCTCTAGTATTAGAATATATCCCTGCACTGAGTATGTGCGTATCATGTCACGCAATAAGACAATAATAGATTCAAACACGCTGTATTCAACTTGAGGGTGATAAACTGCGTCAAATGACAATAACCAGCACTCTGTAGAGTGCTTAGTTTCCATATTCCGGTAGTTCTCGAATGGAAAATGACTTAAATATTTGATGACGTTCCCAAAGATTTAGCTTTTATATTAAAGCGAAACTAATGATCTATCTTCTACTATGCTCATACTTTCAACATCGCTTTTGATAATAGAAGTTGTATCAAATATTTTGATAACATAAATTAGCACAAAAGAAGCGATGCGTAACCTTATTCTGAGCTCAAGACGAATGTTGCTAAATATACAATTATTGTTCAAGTATTCAATTCCAAGCGTTTTATTGGGTTTCACCTGGAAGCCGTTAAGGGCCTAGAAACACCATACTCTTCTACAGGACCTCAACGATCAAGGTGACGTCAATAGGTCCAATTAAAGCTTCTGTAACCAAAATTTGAGTTCAATTACGACTGTAGTTACCGCTGAATTCAATATCAGATCTAACAATGTATTTGGAGATTAAAGATGATTATTTAACATTAACTCAATCCGCAATATGGCAAATATGTATCTTTATCCTCCAAATCCATGGATACATTATAAGGACGGGCTGCTGCCGAATTGAATTTTTTTGAGATTTTTGATTCGTTTTTGACATATGCTCCATACACAATATGTCAAACTCGAATCTCGAATCTCAAAATCCATAGATTGATCGAATATTAGAATCGGCCGTAAATGAATTGCTTACCTGACCAATCTAGTCTTGGCCACTTTCCATAAGGTAACGTTTCATCAAAGCTCTGAAAGTTAAATTTGATTCCAACAAAATAAAAGCGATCTTAATCCCTAACAACGTCCTTCATGGTCTCGGTGGTTTAATTCAACATCTATATAATTATAAACTGTAGGAATTACCCTTCCGGGAAAGCTTCCATCAGTTTTTGGTTTGTTTATGCCTATGTGATTTATTATGGTCAGCCATCCATGTCACTTGGAAAGCATTCATCTTCATATAATATATAATGTTTATATATAAAAAATATGGCTGCCGTTCCGACTATGAAGACATAACTTTCTTGATATTAACCAACGGAAACATTTTTCTTGTCATTTCTGAGGTATATACGCGTTAGATTCCTTAACAATTTATCTTGGATGTTGTCGATTCGAGAAAAGGTTGCCATAGTGGTAAGTGGATATTGCGCACTTAGATGGTAATTCTCATTCCTATTGTACGATAACAGCCTTATCACAAAACGTGGTCTAAGTAAAGCTCAAAGTTTAGTAATGACCTAATAATTTTACTATCTAAAGTCTTAACAAAAGTCAAATTGTTGTGAAGCAGAAATTGGTTACATAACATAACATAACTTCACGCCTCTTATCCCCGAAGGGGTAGGCAGAGGTGTCATATTACACCCACATTTCGTCCATTTTAGGTCCCTCGTAACAGCGGGCGAGCCTATTGCCGCTACCGAGCTACTGAGAATTTGGAAAACTCAATAACACTTTCACCCGACCCGGGAATCGAACCCGAGACCTCCGATCAGCAGACGTATACGCTATCTACTGGATCACGGAGGCAGTCAATATTAATATTAATAACGGCATTAAGTATATATAGAATTATCTTTAAAATACCAATTTAATTTAGGATTAAGTTTCGTTTTATTTTATATTTATAGGGACGGAAGAAGCCCGTAATTATCATAACAATAAAACTTATATTGCCTCGTTTACTGTTCATCAAATTGTTATATCACTAATTTTGTTTGCCTTTAAAGTAAAGCATGTTACACTTTAGTATTACTGATTCGGGAACACAATTTTATTCAATGTTGTGTTCCCGAATCAGTAATACTCCACTACAGGAAAATGTATGTATAGCTTGAAGGTACCAGCTTCGTTAATATTGCCTCTGGGACTGTATGGTTTATATATTACACCAGTACGTTACCCCCAAAGTGTTGTACTCGCTATTCGTTACTTTTTCGACAATATTGCTTCCAAACTCGTGACCCGAATATACATTAAGTACATATTTGAGAAAGTATTTTTGTAGCTATATTATACATGTTAGTAGGTACACGTTTCTGAAGCCTTGGCTGTGTTTGTAACTTAATAAATATAATCATAATTGTCGGTCAATCATCTAGCAATCAGCGAGTTAATTTTTTTGACTGCACGTAGTTATAGATAGTTTTTTATATATTTTCATCCTTATCATCATCAGCCTGCCATAGTCCACTGCTGGATATGGGCCTCTCCAATGGCACGACTCCACTACTCCACTTTGCGCTTTCTCACATAAACATTCACTTTTGACAGAACTGTGTGAATAACTTAACAGTCACCAACCATAATATGATTTAGCTTCAGCATCAACCGTCAACTGAATTAACATTCCACATCCAACTCCATTAATTATATAAACGGCTCAGATATTTTTCCAAGCAATTCCAGATAGATGTCTGTCGAGTTCAGATCTTGAGATAAAAGATTTGTAATTTATACGGTACATTATACTTCGGATTTTAGAGAAGTTGAGACGACCGTAGGCTCAAGTAATATCTTTTCTTAATATTGTTTTACCCCTTTTGTTGTTTCTTTGCTATTTTATCTTTGAGGTAATAAACAAACTGACTAGGGCTTATATTTAAACGCTGAGTTAATACTAAAACAGCCAAAATGTGGCTATTTAGTTATGTCTGGCTTTCAAAGTTTTTATGTGTACCTTACACTAGACTTCGTTCGCGCCTGCGGCCGCGTGAATTACGAGTATAAACCTTAACCTTTCCCCAGAATCACATTACCGAACAACATTTTGTTCAGCAGATTTTTATTTTACCGCGTTCATATAGACAGATAGGATGCGGACTTAAAAGAATATTACAATAGTTAGTTTACTCTCTCTACTCTCGTCTCCTTGAAAGTAATGAGTGGTCAGGTCCTTGGATGCAATGACTATCAACATTTTCGTCAACACTGCAGCTACTGCTTCGGCAACTTTCTAATGCCAACTATCGTAAAATGAAGAAGCAAATACAGCATAAAAGGTCCTAACTCGCGCTATTACGAATATCGCGTACGATTACTCTTTATGCCGAGGAATTGTTCTAGGTTTAAAGAGTAATCGTGCGCAAAATTCGTAATAGCGCGATTTACCAGGCTGGATGATAGTGCCTGTTCATAGGAATAGACACTACCACCCAACCTGGCCAGAGGATCATCCCTCTATACTGTCACGCATGTATCCCTGAAGGGGTAGGCAGAGTTGTAATATTAAACCCACTTTTTGCCCAATGAATGCCGTTACCGGGCACATTGCCAGACTCCGTGCTGCTACCGAGAATTCGGAAAATCTTAACAACACTTCATCATCCCTTTACTTGGAAAGATACTATACATCATTCCTCCAAAACCTAATTCCATTTAGTAGTTTTCATAGTTGGAGTGCACCGTATAGCACTCCGGATGTATTAAACTACCCTACATTTTATCACCAGTGAGACTTTGGGAAATCCGTTGAAAGATCAAATACTTCTGTATCAAGTAGGTATATTGACGTTTTATAACAGCGAGCAAAGTGATATTACAGTTAAACATGTTCTTAATATTGTCTTATAGTCACAAGAATATTGCAGTTAGAAATAAAACTAGGTTTTACCTGAGGCTTTTTTGTAATCTAAGATTACGGTTGCCGTCCAAACGTTCGGCAAAAAAATAAACCATCCCTATATAGAAAACATGAGGTATTTCCTTTTTAAAGTATATTTACACTCAATTAATATAAAGCCACAAATAAAATTAAGCGTTCATTATATTTGCAACTTTTATGTTGTTGTATGAGTAAAGGAATTATTTCATTACTTGCCTGCCTTTGCTGTTCAGTGGTGTCTGAATGTGCAATTCCCTGTATGAACATAAATACCCAGTAGGTAATACGTAGTAAATAATACGTGTGTTGCCATTAGTCGCCTTTTACTGCACCCACGGAATGAAGTGAGGTGGTGACAAATTGCATTCTTAATTCCGTCATCACACGAACAGAACAACTGTTAAAAAATGTGAGTAAGATTTAAAGGAGAAAATAAGTCTAAAAACAGCTGGAAAAGCGGCTGGACAAATTCCCAACAATGGGACGGCAAAAGGTATTCCTCAAACTTCGTACAACATAAGTTACATGTAAGGAGACTAGAGTAGAGAGAGTAAGCCAAGTATTGTAATATTTTTTTAAGCCCGCATCCTGTCTGTCTGTATGAACGCGGTATAATCAAAATCTACTGAACGAAATGTTGTACGGTTTTCACCAATAGGTAATGTGATTTTGGGGAAAAGTTAAGGTTTATAATTCACGCGGGCGCAGCCGCGGACGAAGTCTAGTGTACCATTTTACAGAAGTTGATTTTGATACTATTCGATAGAGCGGTGTAAGGAATGCTGAGTTTCACTATAATATTAGGTACACATAAAAACTTTAAAAGCCAGACATAGCTGAATAGCTACATTTTCGCTGTTTTAGTATTAACTCAGCTTTTAAATATAAGCCCTAACCAGTTTGTTTATTACCTCAAAGATAAAGTATCAAAGAGACTGAGAAAACGAACAACAAAAGGCTTAAGACAATATTAAGTTAAGATAGCCTACGGTCGTCTTAACTTCTCTAAAACCCGAAGTGTAATGTACCGTATAAATTACAAATCTTTTATCTCAAGATCTGAACTCGACAGACATCTATCTAGGAGCGCTTGGAAAAATATCAGAGTTTATATAATTAAAGGAGTTGGATGTGGAATGTAAATTCAGTTGACGGTTGGTGCTGAAGCGACATCATATTATGGTTGGTGACCGTTTAGTTATTCACACTAGTAGGTATTATTATATTCGTGGGCAACTCAAGTAGTAAGTTTCTCTTGGCGATTTACATATTTTACTCAACTTGGTTTACTGTACCGCTGCGGTATATATTTATAAATCCTTATAGACACGTCGAGCAGGTTTAGCCAGTTATCATAAATGAAAATCTTTGTGTACTTACTGTCACAGCATTTTTTTTTCATAATATAGGTAAGTAACAGGTAATAAGTACTAAAGTAGTTGTGTTTACCATAAAGGTGACGATATCTAAGGATAATATTATTACTGGCTCCGTAACCTCATCATAATTGCATTTATGAGAGATACTTACACGAGAACGCGGGAAAATAAATGTAGTAAACGAAGTTTAATATTAGAATTATCTATGTACATAATTATGTGTTCTCTGATTGAAAATATACACTCTGGACATGAATGGTCTATTTTCGACGACATCAACAACATACGAGTATATATGGCCGATGTAAGCAGATCGAAACGTCGTGTCAGGACAAGAGGTGTTTTGAATGAAAATAAGTAACTACGCAAATAAGATTGCCGAATTTTTCTCCGGTATTTTAAAATTTAACGTAAAATTATTCCGTCATGTATTCACGGCAAATTTTAAAATTTTATTTACATTGAGATCACAGAAATAGATAGTAATAGAACGGTGAATGTCACGTCATCGCGTACATTTCGCGCGTGCCACATTTTAGCAAGCCCCGCCCACAGTGACGTATAGATAGTGAGGGGACACTAAGGAATTATTATCGATGTTAGAGCTATGGAAAATGAAATTATGTTATTGTTTATATAAAATGTTTTATTATGAATAGTTTGGTTATAGTATACTGTTATAAAAATAAAACGTATTTATTTAGTTAAAAATCTGTATTGAAATCTTACAAAACTTTTGACTATATTATAAAATATCTATACTAATGTAATAAAGCGGAAGAGTTTGTTTGTTTGAACGCGTTAATCTCAGGAACTACCGGTCGGATCTGAAAAATTCTTTTTGTATACGGTAGCCTAGTTATTCCGGAAGGCTATAGGCTATATAATATAACATAACTATATAACATAACGTTTCGACCCTTTGTGGCCGGGCAAAAGGCTAAAAAGGCTAAAAGATAATGTCGGCTAAACTCAGGAACTAGCAGTCGGCTTTTAAAAATTGATATTGCCTATGATAGCCCAATTATTCCGAAAGGCTATAGGCTATATAAAATTACGCCACAACTTTTAGGGGCCAGACAATAATAATAAATTTGGTCAAACGAGAAGGAGGAGGGTTGGGTCAAAGGCAAAAAAAAGGCTTAACGAATAGGATACAATATATATGGGTATCGTTTTCGAGATTTTCGGGATGCTGATTAAATAATATGAAATTTATTTAGTGATTCAAGATGGCGGACGGAATATCAAAGATGGCGGATGACAAAATTTTAAAAAACAATATGGGTATCGCCTTCTATATTTTAAGGGTTGGGGAATCGAAATACAACATCTATTTCGTGATCGAAGATGGCGGATGGGAAATCAAAGATGGCGGATGGGAAAATAAAAAAAATCTATATTTGTATCGTCTGCGATGTTAAAAGGGATGGAAAATTCAAATACAACATCTTTTTCGTGATTCAAGGTGGTGGATAGGAAATTAAAGATGGCGGACGGGATTGTTTTAAAGTCGATATGGGTATCGTCTCCGATATTTTAAGGAATGGGAAATTCAAAACCACCATCTATTTCGTGATCAAAGTTGGTGGAAGGGATTTTTTTTTTAAAATCAATATGGGTATCGTCTCCGTTGATATACGGGATGGAGAATCCAAATACAACATCTATTTCGTGATCAAAGATGACGGATAGGAAATTAAAGATGGCGGACGGGATTTTTTTAAAAGTCGATATGGGTATCGTCTCCGATATTTTAAGGAATGGGAAATTCAAAAACACCATCTATTTCGTGATCAAAGATGGTGGATGGGATTTAAAAAAAAAACAATATGGGTATCGTCTCCGATGTTTAAAAGGATGGGTAATCCAACATCACCATCTATTTCGTGATCAAAGATGTCTCGTCCGCCAACTTGGATTCCCAAATGGATGTCATTTTCGTGATCAGAAAGCATGAAAACCCCAAAAATTATACCCAGATTAATTTTATAAAAAATGTCCCGTCCGCCATCTTAGATTCCCAAATAGATGTCATTTTCGTGACCAGAATTCATAAAAACCCCGAAAATGATACCCATACTAATTTTATTAAAAATGACCCGTCCGCCATCTTGGATTCCCAAATAGATGTCATTTTCGTGACCAGAATCCATAAAAACCCCGAAAATGATACCCATATTAATTTTATTAAAAATGTCCCGTCCGCCATCTTGGATTCCCAAATAGATGTCATTTTCGTGACTAGAATCCATAAAAACCCTGAACGCATGAACATGATGCTTGCTTTCTTTATGAGAGAGAGAGAGACAGCCAGAGACATAATAATTAATTCGAATTAATATTCCTTTTATTTATCGATAAATTTAAAACGTAACCATAAACCGAACGTCAATCCCTAGCGGGCGCTGACCAATCACAGCTATTTATTTGACCCGTGGCCCCTGATTTGTTATTGTTTTGGCATCTTGTGAATATCTCGTATCTCGCCGTACATTGCGTGTTTATTTCATAAATATGTCAACAAGTATCGTATAATTCAAGCAATGGAAATTTAACATAACGAAGAAATGAACGATGATGTTCTTATTAGACAAACATGGTAAAAGTAGCCCACTTGTTTTAAATCTCAATAATCTTAAGTTTTACTCAATTTAAATACTTACTGGTGATATGAAATGCCTCCCTTTTCCATATTTTTGCATCACTTTTAATTTTTACAATTGGAAACTGCACAATATGGCATATTCGTAACGAATTTAATGTTTTTTTACCTCCTGAGCGCGCGAAAGGGAGACGCGATGCGTAATGCGAATGCGTTCGAAAACACATGCACTATAGTGCAATAGTTTGGCACGCGCGCCACGCCCATGTCACCGTTCTATTACTATATATTTCTGTGATTGAGATCCTTTGTACGATACTGGTAATACGCTAGATTCAGATCTAAACTCGAAAAAAAAGCAGCCATATCAATGCAAATCTATCGCATCCATTAAAAATACGTACAACTTTCATACAAATTCAGGCGGGCTCGTAAATTCTAAAACTGCTGCCGACTTGCTCATAAATCTGTCAAAACAGCTTATCAAATTAAATGTCTACAAAGTAATATATAACAACAAGGTTGGAGATAGACGCAATTGGGTAATAAAACAACAATTATATCCAAAGGGGCGTAACTAATGCTGACACTTGGGTTCATCTAAATAAAGTAGGATACAGGATGTATGCGTTTACTTACAAAAAAAAGTTTTATTTCTACTGATAAAAATCCTACTGATAATAAAAGATAATCTTGCCCCGACAAGATTATCTACCTACAAACTCGTTGATAAGTTACAAAATGTGCATGTGTACCGCTAATGCGCTAAACATACTCATTATACACGCACGTAAGTAAACACAGCACGTGATAAGTAAACGTGAAGGAGAGAAAATTAGCAGTCACCTGTTTGAGGTGCAAGGTTTACCTACGGTAATGTCCGTAACGCAATCGTACGATGAATAGGACTGTAGCCATTTTATGTAGCCGCCGATTATCTGAATTACAGCAGCGTATTAATCAAATAATGGAAACGTAAAAAGCCGAAAGTCAAATCACTAGACAAATACACAACGCTCCATCTGGGATGCATCAGTATTTCAGCAAAATTATTAACTACTAGTTATTAAACGAGCTTTGCTCGGTTGGCATTTCTGATCTCTGACTGTAAATATACAAAATTTTATGACTATTGGTTACTCAATATAAAGATATATAGAGTAACCAATAAGAATTTAATCAGCAGAATTGAATATTGCACTTAAGTTACCTACACCTCTGCCACTTCTCATTACATACGATTATTACGGAATAATGTGACAGCGGAAATAATAAAACTTAGAAGATATACATCTGATCAAGTTAAAATGTAATAAACATCCCGAACAGGTAATTAGGGACAGTATTAACTAATGCATGTAATAAACATCCCGAACAGGTAATTAGGGACAGTATTAACTAATGCACCACTTGGGACCCACTAATTGAATTACTGGTAGAAACTTTTAAACACTCGCGTTGCATGTTTAAGAATATATATAGACGGGAATTAACGCGAACATGCAAATTAGGTATTTACATACCTTATTTTGCTTGACGTTTCGAGACGGTTGCACGTCCCGTGGTCGCAAGCTGACTGGTGTGGCGATGTCACGTCTCCGAGTGCGAGGTAGAAGATTCTATTTCTACCCCCTCGTTGATATTCGAAGTACCGGCGCAAAACACACTAACCATATATGTATATTGAACATTCGCCGACTGCGCGTTAAAGTGGGGTGTTGTTAGCCGAATCACAGGATTCCACGCCGATGACAATTTGAAGCCCTCTTCCCGATTGAAATTTTTATGTTTTCTGATTTCAATCGCTTCACGCACGACTCTTGGGTAAAAGTGGCGTTCCGTGGAGAGGACTTGGGGACGATGAAATTCAATCCAGTGATTGGTGCCCGATTGAAGTAAATGTTCCGCAATCGCCGATTTGTTCGTTTGACGGTTCTTTACAGCTGCGATGTGCTCCTTTATACGTTCAGCGATAGTCCGCTTCGTTTGCCCTATGTAAGAGCTTCCGCAGCTGCAGTTGATTTTATAGACACCTGGGGTTTGTAGCGGTAGAACATCCTTTGGTGTGCCCACCATGTTGTATACTTTGGCCCCTGGTGTAAATACTGTCGGAATGGAGTAGTTTTTTAACTTGTCTCCTATTTTACCCGTAACACCTCTAATGTAGGGCATGTAGGTCGGTTGTCTATTTACCGCCGGATGTTTATCGCGCTTGATAGGCCGCGTCATTCGTCGTTGTACCTGGTATCCGTTCTTCCTAAGTACCTCCTGAACATGGTCTAGCTCTAGCTTCAAATGCTCAGGGTCACAGAGGTCATGTGCTCTGTTTTTTAGTGACGTCACAACGGATTGCAGGTGTCGAGGGTGGTGGTGCGACATGGCGTGCAGGTATCTATATGTGTGTGTAGGCTTCCGGTATACGCAGTGTGTTAAGGACCCATCTGGTCTCACAGTCTCTTTGACATCCAAGAATGACAACGATCTGTCAGTTTCCATTACGTATGTGAACCTCATTTTCGGATGGATGGAGTTAAGGTATTGCACATATTGATCTACTTCCTGCTTACCTCCTTTTACGATACTAAAGATATCGTCCACGTATCTTTTCCAAAGCCTGATGGTCTTGGGCCCGCTGCTAAGCGCCTTTTCTTCAAAGTGTTCCATCCAGATATTAGCCAGTACTGGGGCTACTGGACTCCCCATTGCGACGCCATCGATCTGGAGGTAATATTGGCCTTGGAAGAGGAAGTAGTTGCCATCTAAGCAGTGTTTTAGTAGATCAATATAGTTGTGAGGCATATCGTTGTCACTCAGTCTGTCCCTCACTACGTCCAGACATTCCCTTATTGGAACATTGGTAAAGAGCGACTCAACGTCAAAGCTTACCATTACATCTTCCGGTTCCAATCGGATACTTCGTACGATCTGGACGAAATGGCGTGAGTTCTTTGCGAAAGACGGTGTCATACCGACTAATGGCTGCAATACCGATGCAACGTGCTTCGCAAGGTCGTAAGTAGGCGAGGAAATCTGACTTACGATAGGCCGCAGTGGCACGTTGGGCTTATGTACCTTAGGCAGACCATATAGCTAGGTGGTTGGTATGGCTTGGGACCATATAACTTGCTGTACTCGTCTTCCGTGAACAGGTCCTGGTGGTCTTGTATCAGTGTTCGTATTCTGCGCGTTACTCTGGCCGTGGGGTTATATGAAACCGGTTTATACACCTTGTTATCACATAACAACTCTCGTACCTTGTCCGTATAATCAGCCGTATTCATCACTACACTGGCGTTTCCCTTGTCGGCCTTAAGCACTAAAATATCCTGGTTGCCCCAAATCATTTTCAGTGCTTGACGCTCTTCCATAGTGACATTGCTACGACGTCCTGTCGTAGGGTATCGGCATCACCGGGCGGTACTTTATTACGGATAATCGTCTCCTCAACACTGCTGATTATATTTTCGTACGGTATTCGCTTAGGTGTTAATGCGAAGTTTAAACCTTTGGCCAAGATGTTAATAGCAGATTCATCTAAACTCGCGTTGGATAGATTAATTACGGTGTTACTGGTTTGTACCGATTCCGTAGATAACGTTTTATTCGCATACCGTCGGTTTAATAACTTCGAGAACTTTCGCTCGTGAGTAGCACCACATAGTTCGAATGTCCGACTTGCTTGTAAGAACGTTATCCGATCACACAAATCATAATCAACGCGAGATAGGAACTCACTACATTTCGTATGCACGTCATATAACTCACACTGTACACTATTCAGCTCACTATGTTTATTGCGTATTAACTGTCTCAGGAGACGTACACTCGCATTATATAGAATTTTACGGGAAAATGCGATATCACTACGTGGTTTTATACGCACACACGTAGGTAATAAGTCCCAATCGCGACATTTTGTTAGAAATATCAACGATGTTTCCACTCGCGCTCGTTTCCTCCGTAATAATTCTAGGTGACGCACTAATTTTGCAATTTCCGACCCGTAGCGGTTTGCAATAGAAACTTTTATATATAAAAATTTCAATCGGGAAGAGGGCTTCAAATTGTCATCGGCGTGGAATCCTGTGATTCGGCTAACAACACCCCACTTTAACGCGCAGTCGGCGAATGTTCAATATACAGATACGGTTAGTATGTTTTGCGCCGGTACTTCGAATATCAACGACCCGGGGGTAGAAATAGAATCTTCTACCTCGCGCTTGGAGACGTGACATCGCCACACCAGTCAGCTTGCGACCACGGGACGTGCAACCGTCTCGAAACGTCAAGCAAAATAAGGTATGTAAATACCTAATTTGCATGTTCGCGTTAATTCCCGTCTATATATATTCTTGAATTACTGGTATCCACTGGACTACTAACACGGGTATGCGTTTCCATAAGAGGTGTAACTATATCTCTACACAAAGTCCCAGGGTGATAGAGATTATGATTATCATACTAATGTAACAGGTAAGCTTATAGATATTTCACCTTAATTTTTTAATGATTTCGCGATTGAGTGATTTATGAACGCCATAACGATCAATTGTCACCGATTTGCATTTGGCAAATCAAGTCGCAATAAGTCGAGTTACATTGATGGAGCTGTGGTATGTGACTGAAATGAACTAAATAATATGTCAAATACCAAAATAAATCCTTATCATTTATTACGAGTAGGTACCTATTATAATATTTATTTAATTAGAACATTGTAAGCCATGGGTGCTTTTTTATTTATTTATGTCTATCAGCTATTGTTACAATTATACATGCATAATTTATAAAAATAACATCCTTAATACTAGCTGCACAATCTTTACAGGTAAATACCACTTGCTTATAAGAACATGTTAGATTAACCCAATTTAAGTTAAAATTTACAGAATTACAAATACCTTACATAAATAATATTTGTAAACAAAAAGAGAAGGAAACTTTATTAGCCAAAGTGAATTTATCGACTCCTTAAGCATAGCTAACCTAAAACAGTACAATCACTTGCAAAACTGTTATGGTAGATTGCTAGATTTCGTACTCTCCAGTAGCCCGGTCGAGGTCACAGGATGTGAGGAACCCTTGACATCTGAAGATCCACATCATAAATCATTATACATTAAAACTCAGTTTTTGTTATTTGACACTATTAAGGATAATTTATATACCAAATATTTGTATAACAGAGGTAACTACGATAACATAATGACAGAGTTAAATCTTACAGACTGGGACACATTATTAAAATCACATAGTTTCGAAAAGTCCTTATCTAATTTCTATGACATATTGTACGACCTTCGCGACCGATTTATACCACATAAAAAGTATAAGAATAATAAATACCCCCCTTGGTATACCTCACCGCTTATCAAAATGATAAAAGAGAAGTAGAAATACCACCGCAAATATAAAATTTACAACAATTTCAGTGATTACGATTCATTCTCTTGTTTGAGATCTCGAGTAAAAATATTAGAGAGACAATGCTTTGACCAGTACATAGCCAGAACTGAACAATCAATCACAGTTAACCCGAAAAACTTTTGGAACTATGTTAAGAGTAAACCAATGAGTAATACGTTTCCTAGCGCAATGTACTATAATAGTGATACAGCAGAAAGTGGTAATGACATTGTTAACTTATTTGTTTCATTCTTTGAATCCACCTACTCAACCAGCAGCCAAAATAACCCAACCAGTTCTGGGACACATGTAAGTGATAGTATGTTTTCTGGCATTTCTACAATTGAAATAAGATTAGACAGTGTCAATAGACTATTAAAAACAATTGACATGTCTAAATCTGGTGGTCCCGATCAAATCTCTCCCATATTCTTGTCGAAATGCGCGGATAGCCTCACAAAACCGCTAACGATACTATTTCAGCGTTCCATACAAGAAGGTATAGTCCCTGATATGTGGAAGACTGCGTTAATAACGCCCGTCCACAAAAAAGGTGCCAAAGCAAACATAGAAAATTATCGACCTATCTCCAAACTATGTCTTTTCGCCAAAATATTTGAAAAAATAATTTACAAGCAGGTTTATACCGCTGCGCGCTGTCAAGCAACAACTAAGTGCTGAACAGCATGGGTTTTTACAAAATCGATCGATAGTTTCCAATCTGATAGCAGCCAATGAATACATTACTGAGGGTATGGAACGACGAGTACAAGTTGATGTCATCTTTACGGATTACAGCAAATGCTTTGATCGAATCAGCCACGATATATTATTGTCAAAATTATCCGCAGCTGGAATTCATGGTGACTTGTTTCGTTGGTTTAGCTCTTATATCAATAACAGGTCTCAAGCAGTAGTATTACAAGGATAGACCTCTAGATGGATCACTGTACCGTTAGGTGTTCCACAAGGATCCCTATTAGGCCCTTTACTCTTTACCCTATTAATTAATGATATTAAAACATGTTTTTTGCATTCAAAGATATTATTATACGCTGATGATATGAAGATTTTAAAAGAAGTTTTTGTAAAACAAGATACACTAGATTTTCAAGAAAATCTGCACAGATTTGAAGCTTACTGTTTCAATAATAAATTGGATTTAAACGTATCTAAATGTTACACTATGACTTACACTAGAAAAACACATTGCATAAATACTAATTATACTTTTAAAAATTCAATTTTGAAAAGGGTTAATGAACTGAGGGACCTTGGTGTTGTACAGTCGCGGTCTGAAAGTGTTTACCACCTTAAGGGTTATAATTGCATGAACACATCAATGACACAAGGACGATGATATTGTACTAGGCAATCAATCTATGATAACATGCGTTGCGTAGCAACTGGTGTCAATAACGATTTATTATTCCACATTTATAATATACGTTCATTTAATTACAAGCGTGATATTTACACTGAAACTATTTATATTTGTAGTCTTCAAATAATGTAATTTTAAACTTGCTATTTACGATTTTGGTATTTGTAATTAATAAGTTTATCAAATGACTTTTACATTGACAGATTATAATGAAAGGAATGGCGAAAATACGACATCCCGAATATAAAACCTTTTTGAAAAAAATACAATATTTATATCGTAAACTTGCCATTTTATTACAATAAGTAAGTGTTTTTATAATAATAGTAAAATACACAACTTTTATAGCAAAATAAATGCAATTCTGTCATTATGTCAAATTATTTCATCGACCTAAAAATATTCATACTCTTTTTGTTTGAATCGATGCCTTACCAATGATTGAAAAGTAATAAGTACTAGGATATAGCATTTTAGACCTTTTTTTTTTTAATTGCATGAACACATCAATGACACAAGGACGATGATATTGTACTAGGCAATCAATCTATGATAACATGCGTTGCGTAGCAACTGGTGTCAATAACGATTTATTATTCCACATTTATAATATACGTTCATTTAATTACAAGCGTGATATTTACATTGAAACTATTTATATTTGTAGTCTTCAAATAATGTAATTTTAAACTTGCTATTTACGATTTTGGTATTTGTAATTAATAAGTTTATCAAATGACTTTTACATTGACAGATTATAATGAAAGGAATGGCGAAAATACGACATCCCGAATATAAAACCTTTTTGAAAAAAATACAATATTTATATCGTAAACTTGCCATTTTATTACAATAAGTAAGTGTTTTTATAATAATAGTAAAATACACAACTTTTATAGCAAAATAAATGCAATTCTGTCATTATGTCAAATTATTTCATCGACCTAAAAATATTCATACTCTTTTTGTTTGAATCGATGCCTTACCAATGATTGAAAAGTAATAAGTACTAGGATATAGCATTTTAGACCTTTTTTTTTTTTGTTTTACGAGGTGGAAAATCCCTTCGGATCTCCGACTCTTGGGGGAAATAAGAGCCGGAGTATGTGGTGTTTCCACTAAAAACCACCTCGACTGCCGCCATGTACCCGTGTGTCGGAGGGCGGGGCATCACCTAAGCACTCGTCGCCACCCTCCGACGGGTATTGGCCCGCCAGATGGTCAGGCGGGCCCCGAACAAAACTCCCTTGGCGACGGATTAAGGTGTTGGACTCCGCCGCCAAAACGCCCAGCGGCCGCAGAGGATAGGGAGGACGGCAACGCAACACCGCATCTCCTCTTCCTCTGCGGCCCCACCGCGACGCATCGAATGGTGCGCCCCCATTTGGTCGCGGGAGATAGGGCGCGCGGCAACGCAACACCGACACGCCTCTCCTCCCGCGACCGCACCCGACTGCGAGGGACAGACAGAACTGTCCCCCGCACCCGCACCGTTGGACCCATCCTGCGCAGGCCCCTCCAAGCCCACGCGGAGCGTCCCCTCCTGGATCCCTCATAGCTTCACCGCGGGTGACCAATCCACGGTTACGGAGCCCCCCCACCACGACAAGGTGGAGATCCCACGGGGGGGAGCATTTTAGACCTACCTGAACCCAGCGTGACAAAGAATGTAGTTTGAAAAGTGGTAAACATTTTTAGACCGCGACTATACATGATAGCAAATATTTGTTTGATGCACATGTAGAGACAATAGTGGCGAAAGCAACGAAAATGTTGGGGTTTATTTTAAGAACTTCAGCTAATTTTAAAGATATTAAAACTATTAAAATACTATATTGTGCATATGTGAGAAGTAACCTAGAATACGCGTCACAAGTGTGGAATCCTCAATACGACATATATATTACTCGCATTGAAAACATTCAAAGGAAATTCATGAGGTATTTGCAATACAGGACACGCTTTGAACTATCGGATTACCAAACAAGATGTAGGCATTTTCACATTTTACCCTTAAATTTAAGGAGTAGTTTACTTTATGAAAATTGCAGCAGGTCATATAGATTACCCCGAACCACAGAATAATTAATAGTACTAACGTACAGAAGCTTCACTTTTCAAACCAATTTATTGAAATTGCGACTCTTGGTACTAAGTAATAAAGTTCAATTCAGCTCGCATAAGCACTCAGTGCCTAATGCGATATTAACATAACAGTTCCCGTTCTTTTCTAACACATAACGCTGTCGCTGTCTGGCGCGGAGTGGCGCGCTAGGGTTGTCGACTTAGCGCTGCTACTATTTTATTCATCGTCTATCTACCTACTTGACCACGTACCTAATAATAAATAATTATCCTATAAGTATCCTATCCCACTATTTGAGCTAGTAGAACAAAAGCACAACAATTCTGGTCGTTTACATTTTTACTATACAAATTCTTAGTTATTTCCTAAAGGCGTGGACCGATTTACATGATTCAAACAGATAAAATGGTTTTTGAACTAGATATTTAATTTGACACCATAATCGTTGAGATATCTTAACAAACAAAAATCAAATTTTCAAGATGCTCTCGTAATATAAATAAAATCAAATTTTCATGTCGCTTTCGACACACAGTTAATTAAGCAATACTTTGCATTAGACTTGTGATGATACATTTTTGTTGTTAAAGGCGTTTAAGTATATGTATAATTTGAACAGTGTATGAACACGGCGCGTGAGAATACGGAGCGGTCGCACTCGTTGCGTGACGTCTAATGTGAGCGGCGCGCGGCAACCTACTAAATCCAACCATGTCGACCGACACGGTCGGCCGAGGTACTTGTAAGTTTGTACCTAAAATGCGAAGTGCGCCCGGCCTGCCCGAACTAAGAGTTGGGGGCAATCTATACGACCTAAATGAGCTAAAATTAATTTAAGATCTTATAGCAAGCAACTTAAGAACATGTAATTACTAAATGTACCAACTGTGAGCACCAATTATAGGCGAAACGGCTTTATGAGAAGAGCAGCCCGCTTATTTAATGATTTACCTGTAGATAATGTAAATTTATTTACATACAACAAGCACATCGGCAGCAAGGAGAGCATTGGCACAAAACTTCTTTATATAATTTAATTTTATAACTTTATATTTGTTTATAGTGCCCAAGCATGCGTTGTGGGGTATCATCTGTTTTTACCATTTATTATTATTACTTAACATTTGTGAAGATTTCTAATTGGCTAAGCCTCTAGCTTAAATAAATGTGTAAATATTGTAATGTAAGGGTGCTTGTACACGGCGCATGTAGCTTGAGCATGTTGAGGCACTTGCGCGGGTTACATGCACCGTAAACATATCGTTTAAAACAATGTGCGGGTCCAGCGACTCGAGCATGTACCAAAGCGAGCCACCCGCGCAAGTAATTCGCGTGCTCTGCGACGCGCGCGGGTCACTCGCGCATGTTATCTGTTAAAATTACATTTTTAACATATGATTTTAAAATAATTTTCATTCGTCGAGACATTTGACGCGATTCAAGTCATAAAGCTACCGCGCGAATAGCATGCACATGTAGCTCTTGACCACGAACAAATAACTTGTACATAGGTACAGCTTGCGCAAGTAGCCCGCGTCTTTACTTGCTCCAGTTATTTGCACCATGTACAAGTACAAGCGAGTAACTTGATCAAGTAGCTTGCGCATATTACCCACGCGTGTAACCCGCACCTTTACTTGCTCCAGCTACATGCACCGTGTAGAAGCACCCTAACGCTGTGAATTTTCCGAATAAAGTAAAATAAATAAATAGTGTTTGTAGTTTGGAGTTGTGTTTTGTAGAGAGAAGGAAACGTTTACGCTATAAGTGTTATTAAGATCCTTAACGTCTGTTATTCAATTTGGCATCACTCGATGTAAATGCTGTTATAATACAGGATTGATACATAGAGAAAGAGGCACAGCACGTCTCAACCGGGGAAGTACTACCCGCTCACGAAAAGTATCAGGCTCTATTCTGTTGTGTTCGTTCAGTGAGTGAGAGTACCGGAGGCCCCTTCTCCTGCTCCCTCATCCCGCTCCTCGTCATATTCTCATCCAGGTTAGAAACTCCCTTGTAACTCCTATGTGCTTGGTATCCGGGGGTGGCGGTAATCACATGACATCCGCCTGCTCGTTTGCCTCCATTACCATTAAGTTCAAATATTTTCCCAAAACTAAAAAAAATACAAGTGTCCACGGACATTAAACAATGCCATCTAGGTAGGTGATTTATAGCTGCTAGAAACACAAACTTTTTTTTATAGAGTCACGCCTGTATCTCCGAAGGGCTATCCACTGGACCACGGAGGCAGACTTACTTGACAAATAGACTCAAAGAGATTTTGTGTCTGCGTTTTGTACCGTATTTTAACTAGGAGCTGCATCACAGGCCTCATTCTCCATATATCTACTACTGCTACTACTACTACGCATAATATCTTCTTGAAAAATAATCAAATAATCGCTAAAAGTATCTGTATTCACGTGTTTTTTATTGGTGATAATTTATTCAACAATTAATCATTTTGCATTGTTTCCTTTTATTGTATTGCTAAGCTTCTTAATAATTAGACACTTGATATTGCCGACTCAATTACTTAGCAATTGCTGTTGATTTACGTGCAATTGTAACAAGTACTAATTATAAAATAGTTGTTCTTTGTTTACTTTCATTACGATAAACTAGTTGCATCAATCAGTGATAAAATAATAATAGTATGTGTTGCAATAATTACTTGGTATTACAGAGTAGCGATGAGGTAAATCGGATTAACGTCCTCGCCCTGGTTTATTACAATTAACTACTACTGTGTTTCTGGCAATGTAGCAGAAATTAAGGCTCACCATGAAGACCGAAGTTAAGCAGTTCGCATCCATGTGTCCATCCATCCCTCGGTGCCTACAATGTTCTCGTGCAACTTGCAGAGGTCTGCTGGCCGGCGTAGTATAGGGGTGTGGTAGAAATCACCCAATCGCCTTTGCTATTTTGACGCAAATGAGGAGTGGTTTATGTCCAGCACTGGCCTACTAAAAGCTAATGATAATGGAAACGTATATTTGAAATAAAATAGAGCAAGTACGTCAATTTACTTGATTCTAAATCTGTACTTATAGGTATACACTGTTGTAAATATTTTATCTCAATTACGGTAAATAATAGGCAACTTTTTTATAATTATTAGCATTTAAATACCGCAGGTGCAATTACAGCATAATAGTGCATTATTTATTTGAAATTAGTGTAATTATCCCCCACTGACAATAAGGTATGTATACCTAGTTACCTATGCATAACTAAGTTCCACGTCTCAAGGATCAAAATTTGAATAGTTTTATTTCATTTCTCTGTACCAACTTAGGATTTCAAACCGAAAATATCGCTGTGAAAATGATTACATATTACCAAACTCAAAGTTCGCGTCTAGAAATCAATGAAGCACAACTCTGTTTTTTTGGTAATGAACAATATCGCAAGTATCTGGTTTGACTTACGGAGTGACGCAGCAGGATAACCCGATGCCAATTTATTATCGGTCTCCAGTTTGTTTTCTAGGTACCACCGGCTTATGACGCCATATGAGCCATCGCCAATATTTATCGGAGACGTTTGAGATTGATAAACTCGGATGATCATACATAAGGCAGCCAAAGCCGAGTGGAGATCTTAAAATTGCCATGTGAAGTATGGGCAAAGTAACTATTTAGTAATCTGTGGTATGGGATTCACATCAACAGCGCGCACTACTAACTGTCCGAAATTTTATAAAAGCAAGTTGAAATAGAGATTTCCCCGGGGTCAAATCTCAAGAATCTTTTAGCACAAGTAAACGTAAAGCCAAAAATTATACACTTTTTGTAATTATACATAACAGACTAAATAGTTTCCCATATCCAATAGTATATTTTACCTACATAAAATTTTGTCGCGAGTTCTTGGAGCCCATTCGGGCTCCAAAAACGACTCTCAACTTACACTTGCTCGATCTTTTCAACCTGAACAATGTTTTTATACCCCTTTCCGCGTTTGGTTTCTCCGATCTCGTGTTCGGTGTCCAATTTCTCACGTTCTAGCCAAACAATGAGTGCAGCACGAAATCACTACAGAATGACGAATTAAACCAGTATTCAAATTAATAATTATTTTAAGCTCAGCCAGAATTTGCTCGCAATAACCCTTGTTGTTGCAAACTTTGGCTGAGCAATAAACAAAATAATGCGATACAGATGTAATACGTGCAACCGACACGCCAATTCACTGGACGAGGAGTAGCGGGTCAAACCGCGGGGCGCGGCTAGTCACTAGATAACTGATTAGAATGCCTTAACAGCTATTATTTATGTTAAACCCGCCCTGAATTTCAGTGTGTAAGTTTGGTTACTAAATAACCTAATTAGGCTTACATTGGATAACGTCATTATAGCTTCGGATATCCGTTAGATAACGCTGGCCTACAAGCTATGTATTAGGTTTAGCCATGTGAGGATATGTGAGTCAAATTGATTGCACGATAATGAATGGTTTAAATTGTCACCCCCCCCTAATGCTAAAGTGCACGATAGTGTTAATTATAGGTGGTAGCAATTTAACTACACAGTAAAACAGATGAGTGTTTTCGTTGTTATAATTATTAGGGTTACTGACAATTTTAGTATTAATATATTGATTAATAACGTTAACTTTATTAGACAATTGTCGGAAATATGGCTTTAAATACTGATAATTTAAACTAGCAGGAAAGTGGACCCCGTGCTTCGAGGCGGGTGTACTGGCATCGCAATCGGTGCAGCGCTATACCTAACGATGATGCTAAAAAAAAGTGTCCTAAAGTCCATGACGGGCCTAATCGAGCATTTCCCGATAGTACCTGCTAGCAGCATGGATTCTAAATATTACTCATCTCTTAATTAAATTTCATCCCCTTCCGGCAATATATAAGACAGAAGAAGAAATAATTATCAATAACTTCCTGTATTGAGTACAAAATAATTAATAACGAATCCACAGTACGGCAATGCCGCAAGCGCAACAGCATATTGTTTCGTCCCCAGATGCCAGAGAGAGAATCGTTTAGAAATGTAATGTGTTCAATAAATCGTAACGGCAGCACGAAGTATTTATGACTTACCAGTTTCCAAACGAAGAATTTAACTGCGGTTTTACTTTATTGATTGCAGTTGCATGGAAGTGTATAATCACAGAATTTTACATTGTTGTTAATGTTTAGTGTTGTTGCTGTTGTTTAAATGAAACCATTGATTATATATTTTTTTTTGTAATGCCAAAGTATCGAAACATCTTTATGGGATTATGGACTGACTCAAATTAATTAAATGATAAATTACTGACTGACTTGATTGTTGATAAAGAATATGGGATAGAACGCATCATGTGTAGTTGTCCAGAATTCATTTAATTCTAAACTAAATATTTAGGTATTGATTTTAATGACTATGATAAAATAATTAATATTGCTATTCTATATAATTTTAAATGAATAAGATCGCCAGATATATGTACATTGGAGACGTAGGTCTAGAGTTAATTATTTGAAATACTAATCCCCTCAATAACATCATAAAATACTTATGTTGCCAAGACGTGACCATACGGCTCACACAATCAGATCTTATGCAGAGACAAGCTTCTTCTCTAAAAAGACTCCGTATATCCAATAATTTCCTGCATCACATTATGCTTTTTGTTCAAAATATAAATAGTTTATATTCTACTAGAGAATGCTCGCAGCTACGCCCGCGCATTATTTTTTATTTTAACTGTTTCTTTTCGTTCCCGTTGGAATTTCAGGAAATCCCTTTTTAGTGCTCGCCTGCGGTCTAAGGAACAATCTTTTAAAGGCCAATGTGTGCGCTTTTACAATAAAGTACCAAGCAATGTTCATAATTTAAGTTTCAACAAATTTAAGTAGTTTATAAAACGAAAACTATGTCAAAAAAGCCACTATTCAGTACTAGATTATATTGAAAATAAAAATGCTTGGGATTAACTTGTTAAGCCCACGGGCTATTTCCTTCTTAACATTTGAAGTTTTTTGTGAATGTGAGCTGTTGTGTCTGTATTGTGCTAGTCTAGTTTAGTGCTTTTATATATTTTTTAATAACCATATTAATAAACGACAACATTATTGACAATCCAGCTCATATATTAAAAATTGCAATGTAGTTACTTAGTTATTTCATTGTATAAAATTGAACGATGAAAAGAGTGGCCCTGAGTTTCTTGCCTGATTGTTCTCAGAGGCTCTATTTTCTGAACATGCATTTTTTTTCAATGCTCAATTATGTAAATAATATGCATTTATATTTACTTTTTTTCTTATATTATCTATGACTTGCTGATGTGTCCAAAAATGTTTGACATTGTTATGGAAATAAACATATTTGAGTATGAGTTTTAGTTTGAATAAATATACTTGTAAGGAAACCAAGGAACAGACATGCCAAACTACAGCTTCCTACGCGTTTTGGCTGTAGCTTGTCTGTTAGTCAGTCAGGTTGTATCGCAAGTATTTTATTTATATAGAAGATGATGTCACTATAAAAACAACAAACAAAATATTATGCATCATATCTAGTGACGTATCTAATAACTCAAAAAGACTTAAAAGTAAAAGGGGCATTACAAAGAGTTTATATGATCTAATACTCTCATTAAATTAATCTATTTGTAACCCAAGCTTGGGCATAAAATATATCAATTATGCAACGTACCCCGAATGCCTGGGCTGACAAATGGATTACAGCGATCGTTATCTTTTAAGCCATGAGTCATGATCTCATGATACGGGCTCGTTGTCAGATAAACCCTATCTTTTAAAGCCTTCGACATAGGTGCTTATTAATGAGGCAGATATTTGGTAGGTAAACAATTGTAAGTTGGATTTCACTAGGAGCAGTTACATAAAAAAATATATTACAGGATTTACAGAGATGATGGATCATCGACTTCAGACTTTTCAGGGTTAAAGCCTCAATACCTACCAATTTAACCCATACGTAGATATTATGTTCAGTAACATTCAGCAGGGCAGCGTCCGGGTAGGTCCTTATCAGAACTAGAAAGCATTTTTTAAACATTGAAATAACACCTGTTAAACCTACAGTGACACAGAGAGCAGTGTGTAGGTAAGGCAATAAGGTAGAGTTGTTTTTTTATAAATAGAGAAAGAGGTTGGCGATCATTCGGTAATGAAAATGATTCGTAAAGCTACTCATTTTCGACAAGGATAAGTACATGCATAATAGGACAAGATAAGGCTAGTTTTCGAGATAGATCAACTGTATAAATAACTTTGTAATCCCATATAAATATATAGAATTACAAAGTAACATTTGCAGTTAGGGCTTTAAGAAAAATTGTGCAAGGAAAAATGTGGGACAATCTACAAAAAGAAATGAGATCCCATAAAAAACACTACTTTGTGACGTCGTAGCGGTCGCCGTTCCCTCACCTCTCGGCTGACCTCCATCCCCTCACCTCTGGTACTCCACCTCGGGCCTTTAAATACATGCGGCGATGACCGTCCCTTTCTGGCCGCCGAAGGATCGCAAGCTAAGTCTCCTCTTCTACCCTGAGCAACGCCGGAGACGCATTCCCAAAGATCTACGCCGCATCACGTGACCCTGGTTCTATCTTTGTAACTACTCAAATTGTTTAGAATCACTATTTGCCATTAAATTTCTTTGCTAAAGGTTGTATAGATTCTTTTATGGAAATAAATTTTCGTTTGTAACCGAAATAACGATTTTTTTTTTAACAACGTCACAACTTGTCAAAAAAACCTAAGAAAGAAAAACCAAAGAATAAATTAATTACCGACTTGGTATAACATGGATCTCACAACTTTTTACGGTAGAAGTAGTGAGTAAGAGTAGCGAGACTTGGTTTTTTTGTCAAGTATTGTTTTTATGGCATTAACATTTACCGCAATTGCAAACTGATCTGTCTCTACGATATGTAAAGTAATGTAGCATGTAGTCTGCATATCTTAGATGCCACCAAAGTGATGTCGCTAAAACACATCCAATTGGCATATCGCCAGGCAGACAGGAGACTGCTGCAAGAAATGGGGGTTTTGGTGATTTGCATTACTTACGTTAGTTTCAGATGCAATCCGTTGATAATCACATAAATCATCACTAGGATAACTAGAGAGACAACTAATATTGCCAGGAGAAGTTTTTATATACATTTAAAAATATCTAATACTAAGCCGGCGACTTAAGATTGACGACCGGTTGGCGCCGCGGGAGTGTAAGCGACTGCTACGCCGAAGGTCGCGGGTTCGATTCCCGCTCAAATCAAACATTTGTGTGCGTGAACACGGATGTTTGTCTTGGTCTGAGTGTTTCTATGTATATTATGTAAGTATTTACACAAAAAAGTATATTCATATGTACGAGTATGTTTATCCATTATCTAGTACCCATAGTACAAGCTTCTGCTTAGTTTGGGACTAGATGGTGTTGTGTGAATGTGGTAGAAAATTATTATTTAATTATGTATAAATTTATCACCATTATTTCACTTTTCTTTCATAACATATTAACACATTTTAAATAATATCATATATAAAAAAAAACATTAAAAATATAAAAATATCCTATGGAAACCCACCAGGCAACAGGCTCCAAGCTACTGGTGGTTAGGGCTCCAGAGAAAGAAACCTCCTCACTGTACGTGCGTGTCTAGCAGTACTGCCTTCTGTATCAGACCCTGACCCAAGGATCCAATGTGAGTCTCCTAAGGTGTAGGGTGAGACTCTTGGCTATTAAACAACTCACTGATACGATTAGCGGCACAATAATTGCTGAATCAACATCCCACATGTGGACAATCTCGTGAGCCAAGTGTGATATTTCATCTGCCTGTCCTTATCAGCCTTCACGAGATTGCCATCATGAGGGATGGCAACATCAACAAAAGGTTCGATTCCCGGGCCGGAGGTCTTGGGTTCGATTCCCGGGCTAGGCAAGAGTGTAGGTAACTGATTTTTCCGAATTCTCAGTAGTAGAACGAAGTCTGGCAATGTGTCCGGCAACGTCAATAGAACCCCTTTTTACGTAGAACCTAAAAATGCATGACATGGCCAAATGTGGATGTAATAATTACAACTTCTGTCTACCTCTTCAAAGTATCGGTTTGCCACGTCACGCCTTGCTCGCTATCTCGTGAGGTAACTTCTCACCTTTAAGCTTTTATAATAGTAAGGGGGCGTATAATGGTCAAACAATTATATTAACTACTTCTTCTCATTTAACTCATTTCATCAGCCTATCACTCCTAGAGGTGGGCCTCTCAGAGTATGGCACAAGACCCATTCTGGCAGTCAACACTACGCCTGCTGAGGCGTGGCCTTAATTTAGGAACCTGCTTTTTAATCGACTGACCATAAGTTCCCCCATTCAATTTGCTATAACTCTGAACTATGTCAGTTACTTTGGTCTTCTGCCGGATAATCTCGTGCCGGAAATTATCCATCATCAAAATCCCTAGCATTGTCCTTTTCATAGCTCTCTGAGAGACATGTTTTGTAGGCAGTGCATTGCAGGACAGCCCAGTTTCAATGGATTAGAAGGCATTTTCATAATCCACAAAAGCCAGCCACAGCGGCCGGTTTTACTCTTCGGATTTTTAAATAACCTATGAAAAAGTATGCTCTGTATGGATTTGGCCCACAGTGCCTTTAAGAAACCTAGCCTGCACCGGTGGCTGGAAGACATCAAATCTTGATGTCAGAAAAAAGTAGGGAGGGGTATCCACACCACCCAGTCTTAAAGAGCTGCCCTCTGAGGCACGAGGCAAGCCATAATTAATAATTGTATCACATTACTTCGAAAATTTACTGCCTAGAATTCTAACCCGAGCCCTGTGAACGGCAGTGTTTTGATATCTCCACTAGGCTATCGCTGCCTACCTTAGTAACATAATATGTCTAATAATAGTATATCTGTTTAAAATACTATAATTATCCGATGGTAATAAATCGCCGGTGAAATCAAAGCATATAGCACGTACTTACTACTTTAAGTTGTAGTGAGTTTAGAATCTAAAACGATCATTTTGCTGTATTCTGCTACCTAGTGTTATATTTAAGTAATTTTATTTGACATACATACATACATACATACATACATACATAGACTCACGCCTGTTTCCCGGAGGGGTAGGCAGAGACTACGGAGCGCCATTTGCAACGATCGTGACATATCTCTCTTGCTTCATTCACTCCCATCAGATTCCTCATGCATGCTCTTCTGTTCAGGGTGCTTCTAACCTGTCCTGTTTTTAGGAATTCTCCAATCTGGTCAGAGAACGTCCGCCTAGGTCTTCCCCTTCGTCCTGTCCCTTCCACACTTGCCGTATATATCTGCTTGGTCAGTCTTTCGTCATCCATCCTTTCCACGTGTCCAAACCATCTTAGCATACCTTTCTCGATGCTGGTCACTACATCTTCTTTTACCCCACAACACTCTCTTATCACACAATTCTTTACTCTGTCAGTCAAAGAAACACCACACATACTTCGCAGTGCTCTCATTTCTACAGCATTTATTCTACTTTCATGACTCTTCTGCCATACCCAACTATCACTACCATACATAAGAGTAGATACTAACACCCCTCTATGGACGGCCAATCGTGCCTTTTTGGACACGTTTTGGCTATTCATAAACGCCTTTAGAGCTCCATTCACTCTATTACCTGCATTAACTCTTCTTTCAGTATCTTCTACATTCTTACCATCCCTTGTAAACAGCGTACCTAAATATACAAACTCATTCACTTGCTCCACTCGCTGTCCATCGATCATAACATTACAAGCCGTAACGCATTCCTCCTTTTCAAAAACCATAACTTTCGTTTTACTTACATTTACTTTAATTCCCTTCCTCTCTAACGCACCATGCATGATTGTTACCATCTCCTGCAACTCCTCCGCTGAAGACGCAAGTATAACCTGATCATCAGCATAAAGGAGGCATTTGACAAGTAACTTATTCATCCTTAATCCACAGTCACTATTTTTCAAATCTTGCAAACAACTCGCCATGAAGAGGTTGAACAGCCACGGCGACGCTACACATCCCTGTCTAACACCTGTTTCGATGGTAAACCAATCCGTGTACGACCCATTTATCATCACACAAGCTCTAGAATCTTCATAAAGGGATTTCAGAGCTCGTATGAGGCTGCTGTTCACCCCATTTATTTTATTTGAATTGGAGCAAAATTGTTGTGGAGCCTCTAGAGTTGCTTTGTGGAGCCCTGGCGCTCCGCGGAGCACACTTTGAGAATGGTTGATCTATAGGTTTACATTATTTCGCGCTAATTAGTACTACTGAATTGCACGATAACTTTGCTTACGTGTGTAAACTATAAATAGAAATAGTAAATAATTTCCCCTATTGACATTTATTTGATGGGATCTCTTATAAATGTATATGTTCTCGAAGAAGAAATAAATAAAAATACTTATTTAAAAACGAAAGAAGGCTCATTAATGCCCGAATTAAAGAACTGAAGTTGTTTAGTTTTCCTTCAACTTGACTATTTTCATTAAAATATTTTCGTGCGCGGGAGAACTAAATAACTCAATTTAGCTAATTCATTTCATACTCAAGTGATCAGAAGTCACAGTTGTTCATTTATTTCTAGAGTTAGTCATTTTTTCTACTAATATATTAATGTTCATTTATACATATCTATTTCTACAATTGAAACACAAAAATAGCTTTATTTTTGGACAGGGTTAAGATAAAAGAATGTTTGTTAGACCAAAAGATGCGGCACATTTTGGGGTTCACGAAAATGGTAAAAGGTCAATTTGGCCAAAATCTGAGTTATTTAGTTCTTTAATTATACCTACGATATATACATTTTAATCAATAAGCATACATACAATATTAAAATAATTTATATATTTATTTTTATTTTTTTAAAGTAGTAGGCACAAACGAGCAGACGGATCGCTTGATGGTAAGCAATTACCGCCGTTCATGGACAGAAGCAACACCACAGGAGTCACAAGTGCGTTTCCGCCCTTTGGGGTTGGGAAAAGGGATTGGACGAGGAGTGGCATGAGGGAGAAGGAATAGTGGATAAAGCCTCCGACGCTCTCACTCACCAAAAAAAACGCAACAGTTTAGGTTCTGTTACTTTACGTCGATTTTCTGTGAGATTGGCCCGGTCGAGCTGGCACATTCATGCTGAAATCAGCAAGGCTCTACTACCTGTGATTTATTTGTAATTCCCGCGGTTTCACCCGCGTCCTGAGGGAATTACTTCACGTACCTACCCGTTTAATTTACAGCCTATGTTACTCCTTGGTACATCAGCTATCCGCCAGTGAACGTCCCGTCAAAATCGGTCCAGCCTTTCCAGAGATATCAATCAGCCTATCGCAGTCCACTGCTGGACATAGGCCTCTCCCAACACGCGCCACAGTACACGGTCCTCAGCCTTCCGCATCCAGTCTGTCCCAGCCACCTTTTTCAGGTCGTCGGTCCACCTAGCCGGGGGCCGACCTACCTTACGCTTGCCGAGACGTGGTCGCCACTCTAGGATACGCTTGCTCCATCGGCCATCAGTCCTTCTACAGATATGGCCAGCCCACTGTCACTTGAGCCTACTGATTCTGTGAGCTATGTCGGTAACTTTGGTTCTTTGTCGGATAACTTCGTTCCGGATTTTATCCTTCAAAGAGACGCCAAGCATAGCCCGTTCCATAGCTCGCTGCGTGACTTTTAGTTTGTGGACTAGTCCCACTGTGAGTGTCCACGTCTCGGCACCGTACGTCATAACAGGTAGGACGCATTGGTTGAAGACTTTGGTCTTCAGGCATTGCGGTAGGGGCGAAGAGAAAACTCGACGTAGCTTGCCAAACGCTGCCCAACCCAACTGGATCCAGAGATAAGCGAAAACAAACAGACAGACAGACAGACAAAAATTGTAAAATAAATAATTTCGGTATATGTACCGTGTATACATCCGTATGCATTAGGTAAAAAGCGGTTATTTTAATATTACAAACAGACACTCCAATTTTATTTATATGCATAGACTAGCTTTCGCCCGCTGCTTCGCACGCGTAAATTACGACTAGATAAAATATTTTGTACAAACACCCTCCTCAAGGCACATACTTACATGCTTAATATAACCTTCTTGCGCCCAGTAATTTCGGCTGTAATATGTCTGTCAGTCAGTCAGTAACGAAAAGATTTTATGTACACAGATTGAAGTGATTCCATTAAAAAAATAAAAGTTTTTACACAAACTCTGAATCTCTTTTCCACCCTCTTAGGAGGAAATTGCCAAAATAAATGTCTTTGTGTTCGCTAACGTCATTTGCGGATCCAATAAACAAAGTATGAAGTTAATCCCTTGCAGGCTTAAAAGGTTCTATGCAAATTATGACTCTCCTTTTTATCCACTTAGGTAAGAATTTCCAAAAAGACTTTCTTAGTGTTCACTAACTTCATTTGAGGAACCAATAGGTAATACAAAGTTTGAAGTTAATCCATTGAGGGAATAAAAAGTTTTATACAAATTCTAACAACCAGTTTAACCCCTTTAGGGGCGGCAATTCCAAAAATCCTCTCTTAGTGTCGCCCTACACACCTCAAGGAACATACATGCTAAATTTTATCTATTTGCGCTCAATTGTTTTGGTTGTAGTATGTCTGTCAGTCGATCAGTAATGCAAGGATTTTATATACAGACAGATTATACAAATAAATAATATTTGACTGCCTCCGTGGTACAGTGGATAGCGTATGCGTCTGCTAAACGGGAGGTCTCGAGTTTGATTCCCGGGTGGGGCAAAAGTATGACTGAGTTTTTCCCAATTCTCAGAAGCAGCACGGAGTCTGCCAATGTGCCCGGTAACGACAACAGGCTCGCCCCCTATTACGTGGGACCTAATATGCAATATGGCAAAATGTGGGTGTAATATCACACCTCCGCCTACCCGTTCGAGGATAGAGGAGAATATAAAAAAAATGAACAAACTGTCTGTAATCTCAAAATAACTGAATTGCATATTGTTGCTAACCCGTTTCCAGTACCCCAGTGATTTATTTAGATAGTTTTTCCGTCTGTATATTTATTCAGGGTAATCTTAAAAATGGCTGAATCGATTTAGATGTGTATTTTTCAAATGGTTCATGAAAACTCTCGAACAAACTATGACAATTTCATTTAGACGTAGCTGCTTGCAAAAGCTAGCTAAAATTAAATGAGTCGAGGATTCCGTCGCAGTATGCATTTGTATATCTTAGCGACATTGTAAAAAATGCAAAATGAATTATCCAAGTTCAAAACCCCTTCCTTAGTATTTTAGGTTAAAGAAATGAGAGAAACCTTGGTCAGTAGTTGGACAAAGCAGATAACTGATAAAAAGTGCTTACCTGCTTTAACATAAATAAAAATAGCAAAATGACGGTTCTAAGTATTTTGGCTTGTATTGGTCATATATAGAACCATCCCACATTAGTTAGTAAATGCACATCAGGAACGATAAAAAAATCAAGTGAAGGAATTAAAAGTCTCATACTCTACTCTCATAAGGTGAATTCACTAACGTCTTCTACTAACGTTCTTGAGGAACCGATATACAAAGTTTCAAGTGAATCCGATATACAAAGTTTTTTATATTAGAAAATGGGACACCCTTTCTTAAGCCCCATAGAGGAGTGACTTCGAAAACTGCTTTCTTGGTGTTACTAACGTCATTTGGGGAACCTATGTTCAAAGTTTGAAGTTAATCCAATAAAGGAATAAAAGGTTTCATAGAAATGCCGACGCCCCTTTTTAACCCTTTATGGTAAGAAATTCCAAAAATATTTTCTTAATGTTTACTAAGGTCATTAGAGAAACCAATATAGTTAGAAGTCAATCGATTTAAGGAATAATAGGTTTGGTTTAATACACACTTTGAACCCCTATCTTACCCCTAAGGGTAGGAATTTTCAAAAAACATATTCTTAGTGTACAATATCGTCATTCGAGGCACCAATATACAAAGTTTGAAGTAAATTCACTAAAGGAATAATAAGTTTCATACACACTTTGACCCCCTATTCTACCCCCGTGGGTAGGAATGAAAGAAAAACGAATTCTTAATGTTCACTTTCGTCATTTGAGGAACCAATATACAAAGTTTGAAGTCAATCCATTGAAGGAATAATAAGTATCGTTTCATACACATTTTTAACCCCTATCTTAACCCGTGAGGATAGGAATTTTCGAAAAACAAATTCTTATTGTTCTTTATCGTCGTTTGAGTAACCAATGTACAAAGTTTCAAGTGAATCCAGTGAAGTTTTTTTTATATTACAAAATGGGGCACCCTTTCTTAATAGCCCTGTGCCTTCGAAAACTCGTTTCTTGGTGTTCACTAACGTCATTTGAGGAACCTATACACAAAGTTTGAAGTCAATCCACTGAAAGAATAATACGTTTCGTTTAATACACACTTAGAACCACAGAACAATTAAAGGGAACTCCCTTTAATTGTTCTGTGGTTCTAAGTGTGTTCTAACTAGAACGGAAATAGTTACTGATTTGTATTAGAACGCGTGTCGCCGATTGTCTCCCACTCTCTATCTCCACTACAATCAATACACTAATACGTACGCGCATTACGCACACAAATCAACTGCACTTATTTAGATCGCGAGTTTGCCATTGGTTGTCACACTAGCGCAAACACTTCGCTTGACATGGAACTATCGCGCTTGACGATCACTCACACACTCTCATTAATGTTACGGTGTCCAAAAGGTCGATTATTTATATCGATAAAATACTGTTGTTTTGTTACTTTAAGTTTTGCAGTTGTCTGTTTTTATTTCGGGATAGTGGGATAGGGTACAAATAGTGTGGCCTTTCTCAATATATATAAATAATAATATAAAATTAAAGGGGAAGATACAATATGGCCTTTATCATATCCGAATACCAAGAGTTAAAAATCATGTCCACCTAGGATGTCAGTGTCCGTGATAAACTATTCATGTGTACAACCACATAAGCTAAAGTTTGTAAAGAAATAAATGACACAAGTATATAATACAATAATATTTTAATGTTGAACAATAATTTAAATTAAATTTCAACCCAGATTCTATTATTGTCCCTGAAATAAGACGTATTTATTAAGAAGCATACGCTTGCTATCTTTTAAATTCGAATATTTCAAAATAAAATGCAATCTTACATTGATATATTTTTATATGATAGCTTTAGATAGGTCTGTAACATGGCTCGCACTAGGATAAAATCCAACCTGGTGATAACTAATGTTGCTAAATAATTCAGTTCCGACAAGGGTGCGCAAGATCTTTGTTGTCAACATATATTATGTTCATTAATTTGCCGAAGATTGTCGGTGTAAATCTTTATATAATGATACAGGAGACCCCCTTTATCTTTTACTACGATAAATTTACGGTCTGAATTAATTTCATTTGACAGCAGTGCTCCAACGCATATGTCACAATCAATTTTCTAACACGCGATACTAAGTTAATAACCCACAATAAACATTAATCGGTAGTAATAAACAAAGTTATGTTAATCTTAATATTACTGATAACAATCATTTGAATACATTCACACGAAGGAACTCACAATCGACATTGTTCACAACTTGGTAGGTACAACACTATCGGACCCACCACCATAGATTTAGCAGAATTCAAGCTTTGACGTTCGCAGTGAACGAAATACATTGCGCAATCGCCTACGTAGTATTAGATGGTACCCACGTATTGCCAGCAATGTATATTTTTTATTTGCTTGCGATAGTATCGTTTTTGTCTACAAATTACATAATACTATTGTAATAATTACAAATATCATTTTTATTTTAAGGTTTTTGGACTTACCGGTGAAAAGAAATCCCTTCTCGAGCTACAGTACATAATTGGCTTCTTTTACGACACGTTATTATAGCGCAAGACGGCATAATTCTTTTATTTTCGCGGAGCTTCGTACGCTGTCGCAATATGAGCACGATTGTTGACAGCGTCAATCAAATTTTTCGGCATATGAGCGTTTGCTCACAAGTACGCCGAGCCTGCCACGCCCACAAGGCCGTTCTAACCTCTCTTAACTGTTCTGTGCTTAGAACCCCTATCTAACCCCCTGAAGGTAGGAATTTTTCAAAAAACAAATTCTTAGTGTTCACTTTCGTCGTTTAACTAACCAATGTACAAAGTTTGATATCAATCCATTAACGGAATAAAAAGTTACATACAACCTTTGACACTCAATCTTACCCGCTTAGGGGTGGAATTCCCAAAAAAATAATTCTTAGTGCTCAATATCATCATTTGAGGAACCAATATACAAAGTTTGAAGTCAATTCACTGAAGGAATAATAAGTTTCATAGACAGCTTGACCACCTATCTTACCCCCTGAGGGTCGGAATTTTTAAAAAACAAATTCTTAGTGTTCACTATCGTCGTATAAGGAACTAATACACAAAGTTTGTAGTCAATCCATTAGAGAGATAAAAAGATGCGTACAAACTTTGACCCTTTGGAATTTCCAGAAAAATAATTCTTAGTGTTCACTATCGTCGTTTGAAGAACTTATATACACAGTTTAGAGTCAATCCATTGAAGGAATAAAAAGTTTCATACAAACTTTGACTAAGGGGTGGAATTTTAAAAAATCCTTTCTAAGTGCTACCCTACACTCCTCAAGGAACATACATGCTAAATTTCATCTTCTTGTGACCTGTAGTTTCGGCTGTAGCGTGTCTGTCAGACAGTCAGTAACGCAAGGATTTTAGAAAAAAAAGTATTATTTATTTTTTAATTTGTTTATTTTATTTATAAATTGCCACTTATAACTATTATCACAGGTTAAAACATAATCCGCGCCGCCTCCCAAGTCATAACAAGACGGGGCCCGCCAACACCAACGGCAGGTCAATCCCAGGCGGGGTCACGGAAAAGTATGCTACCCGCGAATTGCGTGACTCCGCCACTACACGGGACCCGCAGGGACACCGCAGTTGTTTTAGTGGTTAGCATAGCTCTAGCTACTAACGGCACTGGAGGTAACAGCCTGTAGCGTACTACACGGCGCTTTCCCTTTGTAGCGTGAGCGTGACGTCAGGCGGCGGCGGCTCGTGCCAGCGCTCCCACGCGGCCACCTTGCGGCGCCGCTCGGCGCGCTCTGACCGCTCGGCCGCCGTGACGGAGTCGCCCGACGCGTCCGAGTAGCCGCTGCTGCAGGAGCGCAGGCTGCATGATGCGTGCACTTTATGCTCTGGAATGTAGGGAAGTTGGGGTGAGACTCTTGAATCTTATTTGTGTATCCTTACATAACATATGGGTTGTATGTTAGCTCGGGACTCCAAGACTAAGAGGAATACTTGCTTTTAAACTTCAAAGCACAAGAAATTGCATTTTGCCATAAGGCGGCCCTTGTGCATTTACTATTATTATACATTTAAGATATCTATAAATAATTTGTACCAATTGTATTTGCGCAATAAAAATTTATCTAATTACTGTTACCACTGTTACTCCAAATTATTTTTCTAAAAGGTAAAACACATCCATGTTATATCCGAATATCGGATCCGGTTTGGCATGTAAAAGGCAGTAGGCATCATTAGCTAGGTATATGTGGTACGATCCGTCGTTTTGATGGATTTGAAGAAATCGTAACGACCCATCACGGTAAAAATTCTGCTCAACATAGAAAACGATTGATAAAAAAATTTTGTTGTTACGATCTTTTGAAGCCCGCATGGATAAAGACTCTTTTGAAGTCGTAGGCAGACTGAAAGTGAAGCAAGAATCGAATCAATCGCAAATAATCGTACAATTTCAATGTATCGCTACGATGTTCATGATTGTATGGGTTTCTATTGCAATCACGATATCGTTTTGGATTAAGTATAATTTTACGATTTGAACATACACCACCAATTCGTCTTTGCGATCAATCTGAAACTACAAATGGTAACCACGGATCGTACCTTTATCTTTCGGCTCAGACATCAGAGACTGCCACAGACAGAAAAGCAATACCACACTTGTCTTACCTCCAATATTATCAAGGTAGTTTCTAGCGACGTCGTCCAACTGCAGCACCTGTATGACAGGCGCGTTGGGCTTGTTCCTGGGTCTCCTCGCCAGCCACACCACCAGTACTGAGGATATGATGAACACGGCCACCAGGATCACGGCGCCCACTGATATACCCACGTCTTTCTCTAGCAGAACTGGAAAAGAGTACAGGGTTCAAAGAAGGCGTGGGTATATCAGTACTAATTCGAAAAATGCATCCTTGGCAAAATGGTGGGCTCGCAATAGATTGCAGATAGCATTAAAATAACGGCGGATTTTGTTTTATCATTATGTAAAATTTTGAGTTAATTATTAAAATTAACGAAACACTTAAGATTCAATGCTACATTGATAAAAAAGAACTTGCAAATCGAAATATAGAACAAAAATTAACAACCAAATAAGTTAATATTTAATTAGACATCTACAATATTTTGAAAAAGTTATAGTATCTTCTTTCAATTATAGCGTAGAATCCTATTTATTGCTATTTTATGATAATGTATATACCTGAGTGACCCACAGAAAATTTGAGCCCATCGATAGTTATTTTATAGAGTAGAGGGGAATGTGTGGGGATCTGTTAGTAGTATATCGCAACACTTTTGCCCGACTAAAGGAAGAGGAAAGTTGAGCGAAACGTTATGAACCCTTCTCATTGAATTTTGTGGCTTCTTGTTGCGCGTGCAATAGTTTCTAAACGTTATAACTAAATGGCCCTTTCGTGAAACATTCTTAATGCCAAAGTTTGTAAGTTATTTTTACAAGATCTGTAGAAATTTGGCAGATTGCATTTTAATACGAATTTTGGATTCTCCATCGATCAGAATAAATTGTTTTCGCAGAAGAAAAACTAGGCATTTAACTAAGTACATCTGTTTTCTTCTTTAAATGTTTTCTTCACCAAGTTCAAGCTTCCTTAAACAAAATGCTGATACTTGATATGTACCTACTGCGTATACCTTCAAAGGGCGGATGTTCGTCAGCAATACTCACAGTGCCACCAAGCGGGGTCAGCTTCATGTAGGAGGGTATCCGTGGGCCTCAGCAGCAGTGGCGTGGAGCACCCGTACCTATTACAGGCGCGCGCCCCGGCCTCATCGCCCCGTCGGACCCGGCCCAGCGCGGCGCGGACCGCAAGGCGAGGCAGGGTGGTCCCTCCGCGCCCCGCTGCCGCCAGCGCACGCCCCGTGCCGAAACCCATGCTGGCCCTGCGCTCTAGTACTAGCGAGCTGTTGCTCTCCGACATTCGCCATACGGAGACTTCGTAGTAGGTCGCGTTTTCCACTGAAATGGTTTTAAAATTTAATGATTATATTTAAAAATATAACTATGTAAAAACAGCGATAGCCTAGTGAAGACAGACTGCTAAGAAGAGGATCTCGGTGAGGTATTGGGTTCGAATCCACGGCGCCCACCAGTGACCTATAAAGTCTGCTAATCCGCATTTGTCTATCACTATGGACTATGGCCTTACTCTTCTGATAGTGAAAAGAGGGCTAATGATGATTAAACAAACCGCCGTAATTCCAAACGATAACTATATTCCATGACTGGCATCTACTGGTTCCTCATTATCGACACAGACAGTTTAGTGCTCTCTAAAGCACGAGGCAAGCGATAATGGTTGTTAATTTGACGCGCACATCAGGTCACCAGTTATCCAAATAATTGAGATTTTTCAGTACTTGAGTACTATAATTGAGAACCGGTTAACTACATATTTTATTGACTTCCACCTAAAAGTTTGATTCTCAATAATTCTATTATATAAATTCTCTTCTTATTTGCTGAAAAGACTAGAGTAAACTTAAGTCCCTAAACTAAAATAATAATAACTAAATATGTTAATAATAACACATAATATTCCTACAGTGAAATTACTCCCAGTTTGCGGTTACCGTATAGGACCAATTTTACCCGGAACCCTCTACTAACAAACGATCAAAGTAACAAATTGACGTGGTCCTGACGCCGACGTGTGACGGGTAATTACATTCCAAACGCGTCTCGATACGAGACTTACAGGTATAGTCTTGTTATCCAAATACAATAGGTATACACGCGTCTTTAGTAGAAACAATAAAATATTCTGAGCCGTAATACACTTTGACATTATCCTAATATCATAAATGCATAGGCTCTTAAAATTCTTACTGCTGCACTGACTTATACATAATTATCCAATTCGCTATAGCTTCTTCATCAATGTTGTATATATGCCACGTTTTCCGGATGCTGAATGGTATGGTCCTATCATAAATACCTATGTAAGAAGCTATTTCCACCAAATTACTGTTATATATTTGGCTCATTATGCAGCTCGCATTCTCATGGCTAAAAATTAATTATTAAAATTCCCAACTATTTTGTACATACCTGGTATACACCTCATATGGAACTCTCCAAACTCGTACGCGATATCACACTGATGCGGCTGCGGTGGTCTTAGATGTTCAAAAGTAAACGTCCTGTCACACTGTTCTTCTTGAGACGCCACTCCATTACTGGCCTCGCAGGAAGCCTTCAGGGTCTCTGCTAGAGGTCCAGTGATCTGGTCTAAAGGAAGCACTGGAGAGCCAGTTGTGAGATGCTGGACCTCGAAGTTCGCTGGTTGAAGGTGCCAAAAGAAAGTATCAGGAGTTGGTAGTGCTTTGACGATGCAATGGATGGATTCCTTCACTAGTCTGATGCCGACGCCTAAGCATTCCGGTTGATCTAGAATGGAGATAAATTTCGTTTTAGACTGACGTAATTTTAGTTTTCAGAAACTTTTATTAACTTGTGGCTGGTTTGTAAAATATTAAACTATGTAAAACAATCGAAGACATGGATCAGAAACGGATCTATTCGTCATATAGCTTTAAAACTCGGCAATTTATAATTGTACAATTTGGACTACAAAATAATTTGATAATATTAAGTACCTACCGAATCTGATTTTGTCTCTATAACGTGGAAGTAGTAAACACCTCGTGTTTGAGCTCCTTTTATTTTTTGTCATGAATATGTAGAAGTGTTGCACACATGCATGAACACTTAACATTTAAAAAAAACTTCAAGGTAGGGGAGCCCATGAAGGGATTTCGGGATTGACTCGAGCGCGTCAGATATTGATAGCATCCATGTCCTATATATTTTAATAAAGTAGGAATGTTAATCTGATCGTTTTCATAGTGGAGATGTTCGTACGAAAGATTTTAACATGAAACAACAAAGGGGGTTCTAAGGGGATGTTAAGTGAACCTAAAAAGGCTCTCATTAAATAATGTGACGATTTGGGTGTGACGCAATCTCGTGGTCTCTATTGTAACGTGCAAAAAGAATTCGCCATTTTGAGATACTCAAGCGCTTCAGATTAGATTCTCATCCTAACGTCCTAGACGTGCTTTCTCATAAGCTGACGACTATCTGGTGGAATCAGTACAACAGTTTTTTTTAAAGTTTTGAATATCAATAGCCGCTTCCCCTACCGATGAAGAGGTACCTCGAAAGTCGAAATGAAAAAACGGAACCCTTATAGGATCACTTTGTTATCCGTCCGTCTGCCAAGACCCATATTCTCAGAAAAGCGTGAAGGTATCAAAGTTAAATGTATATCAAATAGTCATGTCTACTGTTGCATGAAGCTGTGAAAGCATCAAACTTCTAAACCAGCGAAATCGAAAGATTTGACCATTTTTATGCTACAAATTTCCGCAATTTTTGAAACTCGCAAGAGAATCAAAACCTACAGGGTACTTTCCGTGAACTCAGAATCTTAAAATTTGGTACGAAGCAATGTCTTATAGCACAGATTAAGGAAAAATTGCGAAAACCGTAAATTTTTAGTAACATGATAAAAAAAATATTTTGTAATAATTTTAGAGTTAATACCCCTTTCCTCATGAACGCATAAAGTTATTAAATTGAAATTCATATCAAATACTCGGGTCTACATATAATACCTTTAAGCTGTAACAAAATCAAACTTCTAAGCCAACGCAATCAAAAGATACAGCTGTTTATGCCGCAAATTCTCGCAAATTTTTGAACCTCACAAGGGAATCAAAACATGCAGGGTACTTTCCGTGAACTTAGCATCTTGAAATTTCGTACGAGGCAAATTCTTAAGTGGAGCGCAGCACAGATTAAAGAAAATTTCCAAAAAAACATTTTTTTAAATTTTACAGTTACTACTCTTTCCTCATGAACGCGTAGAGTTATTAAATTGGAATTCACATCAAATACTAAGGTCAGGTCAGGTCTATAACACTGTGAAGCTGTAATAAAATCAAACTTCTATGTCAACGCAATCAACAGAAACAGCAATTTAAGCATATTTTCAAACTACTCGCAAGGGAATAAAAACCCAAGGGAAGTACCCTGTACTTCCCTTGAACTCAAAATCTTGAAATTTGGCACGAAAGAACATCATAAAGCACCGATAAAGGAAAAAATGCAAAATACAGTTACATCATATAATTAAAATATTTTTAATAATTTTAAATGTACTGAAATTCATATCAAATTCTCAAGTCAAAACTAAGGGGAACTTCCAGTAGATCTAGAGTCTATAGCTATTATTTATATTTTTATATATATATATATATATATATATATATATATATATATATATATATATATATATATATATATATATATATATATATAATTTATATATATTAAACCTTAAATTTTTAGTTAAATCACAATTTTTTTTTAATAATTATATTTACCTACAGGTTTGTACGGAATCCTCGGTGCGCGAGTTCGACTCGCACTTGACCGGTTTATATCATCTTAGCTTTGCAACCCAATAGATCTCAATGACGCTCGAAATAAATCCCAACTTGGTATCGTGGGCTCCCCTACTATCATGAATAAGTGTGTCTCTTGTCTAGGTTCTACACATTTGGTGTCTTTTAAGCTCGAGCTCCAGTCATTTGTAAAAGCCACGCAACCGTAGTATAGCTTATCTTTCAGAGAATAAAAGTATACTTATAATGAGAATACTCACAAAACACAGTGATAGTGATGTTATCGGAGCGCGTCTCGCCAATGGCGTTGGAGGCGGCACAAGAGTACCGGCCGGCGTGCGCTCGTAACGTCTCTTCTACGGTCAGCTGATGACCTGACGTTTGATTGCCCCAGATACTGCCAGGACGAATTTGTATATCCTGGAAATCAAGAAGTCAAGATGTAATTTTTTGATGCAAAGGAAAGCAAATAATCTGTCAATATTTGGTTAGACCAAAAAGCAAGCAGCAAAGGTCTATAACTGCAACCGAGATAACGGTACAACGCTGTTGATGATGATTCTGCACTTTGATGGATAAAGATTTCTGATCTTAGGATCTTTGAAAAGGGGTAAGCGCCTGAGTTTGTGAGGCAAGGTCTCAGTGAAAAAAGATTATATAATTAATAAAAATATGAGAAACGGATACCTACAGATGTTGTTGAGAGGACGCAAATAATGGGCAGTGTTAATATCCCTTATATTTTCAAATTCGTAAAAATTGTACTCGTAACTTACATTGAAAAACCAGGTGAACCGCTCGACGGGCGGGTTGGCTCTGACGTCACACTCGAGCTGCAACCCATCCAGTTCCACGACCTCGTTTGTCTCTCCATCGCCCAAATTCAACACGTCTACCAATGGACTATCTGGAATATGCATCAGAAAACAATGTTATTTGGATAAGGCTGAATATTTTGTTTCTCCATTATTCTGAAACCTTTGAAGTAAAATTACTATACTCTCATACAATCAATTTGGTATAAAATTATTTCTTTTGAATTCTACCACGTTGGTCTATTGGGCTGAAAAGAGAATGGCGTATATAATTTGATAATTTCTTAGGACAACTCACACATGGTCATCTGAGCGGACCCCGATACAGAACACGATATATTATCACGTTCATCACACTAGAATTTGTTTTGTGGAGAAATCATTTCATCATCAGAGGGCCAATTCTCGTATATTATATGTCATCGAAATCATATTTTGAACGAAATGAGATTATATTTTGAATTGACTCAGAATCGGTATTCTGCTAACCAAATGCTCAGTAACACGGTTGAACTTATCTATTTATTTTTGCGGGTTATTTGAGCATATGAACCTGCGTTATCATTTACTATAAAATCCTTGTCTGTAAACAGTAAAGAAAGCGTGTACTTACAAGTAACATTAAGTGTAAAAACGTCTGCTTTAGAGCCCCTGTAGGGCGCCATCACAGGGTTAGTGGCGACGCACGCTAGCGTCGCGCCGTTGTCGCCCACCGCTGGACTCAGCTCCAGGAATGAAATTGCTGTCAGCGATGAGTTGTACCAACTCTGAAAACGAAGTATAAATAATTTAAGGTGATATTAAATACAAAAAGCGCTTCAATGCGGGGGATCCTTGGATCGCAACCGAGACAGCGCTAGGAGGATGATGACGATAAACAGAACATACGAATAGATTTATTTTATTCAAACAGAATATACCATAACACGTCTTTTGGTTGATATGATGATGATGATGATACCATTATTAACATAGTCAACAATATATTAAGCTTTGAAATAAAATAAACATATTATATACAAGACTTTAAAATTAAATTTTGATTGACAGAGTAGTAAATATGACGAATGACAAGATATGGGACATGCAAGCGGGATTTCGGAAGGGAATGGGATGTACGGATCAAATCTTTTCCTTGCGCTGCGTCACCGAAAAATGTCTGGCAAAAACCAGAAGGTGTATTGCGCGTTCATAGACTTGGAAAAGGCTTATGATAGTGTGAATAGAAAGGACTTATGGAAGGTGTTATCCATGCATGGGGTGGACGGCTGTATAATAAGGGCTCTGAAATCCCTGTATAGGGATGTAGTGTCCGAATTAATGGTGCCTATACGGACTGGTTTGATATCTCCAAAGGTGTCGGACAAGAGTGTCTAGCCTCGCCCTGGTTGATCAACTTATTCATGGATAGCTGCATAAATGACATGAGAAAAACTGAATGCGGGATCGATATGGTAGGATTGCGTGTTAAGTGCCTGTTGTACGCCGATGATCAAGTCATCCTTGCATCATCGGCGAATGAATTGTTAATGAGGCAAGAAATGATTGACTACATGAACGAGAGCTTTAAAGCTAAAGGTATGAAAATTAATGCAAGAAAGACGAAAGTGATGGTGGTTGAAAAAGATGAAAGTTTGACTGAGTGTAATATTGCGATTGAAGATGAAAAAGTATAGCAAGTAAAAGAATTTGTATATTTGGGTAGCGTGTTTACAAGTGACGGAAGATTTGAAGAAGATATTGAAAGGAGAGTGAATGCGGGCAATCGTGCAAATGGAGCACTGTATGCCTTTATGAACGGCCAGACTGTGCCGAAAGAGGCGCGATTGGCGGTTCATAATGGAGTGCTTGTCCCCAAGTTGATGTATGGAAGTGAGAGTTGGGCATGGCAGAAAAGGCATGAAAGTAGAATGAACGCAGTTGAGATGCGATCACTGCGTAGTATGTGTGGGGTGAGACTGATCGATAGAATTCCGAATGTAACTATACGAGAGAACAGTGGTCTGAAAGAAGATATCGTGACTAGGATTGAGAAAGGAATGCTGGAGAGGTTTGGACATGTGGAGCGAATGAGTGAAAAAAGAATGACGAATCAGATTTATAAGGCAAATGTGTGTGGGCAAGTCGGTCGCGGCAGACCTCGTCGAACATTCCTTGATCAAATTCGGGACGTCCTAAGAAATGGCAAGCTCCGAAGTACCCGAAACCGGCGAGCATGTATGAAAAGAGTAATGAGTGTAGAGGAAGCGCGTGAAGTTTGTAAGGATAGAAACAAGTGGCGTTCTGTTGTCTCTGCCTACCCCGACGGGAACAAGGCGTGAGTATATGTATGTATATATTTACTACTATTAAATATATGTATATTTAATATGTAACACGTATTCAAGTTTTGTTTGTGCCAAAAAAAGTATCAGACTTTCAATAGGAATTAAGTGATACACACGTACATTTTGATAAAGACATTATAAACACACTGTGCATTAGTGATTATCGTCCATTCAATATAATCTCTTTTAAGTGCCAGATGGTTTGTAACCATCTGGCACTTAAAAGAGATTAAACCGACGATAGAATAAAGACTTTTAAGTTAATAGCTCCGATGTCGGTTACATTATTTTAGTTTATTAAAATTCATCCAGACACAACTAATATAATAAAATTTCAATACGCTAATAAATATGACCTTCTTTCTCTTGACATATTTGAATAGGCAAACTAAAATTTATCCAATAAAAGCGACATAATAGCCAAAGCTATTAAGGTTTTCGATGACACAAAAGCTTAATTTCCTGATTGGATAGCCAACGTCAACAAAAGCCACTGCTTTTGCCTTACCCAATAAATACCTGTCTTACCACTGTAAGACAGGTATTTATTGGGTACGGCTGTTTTCCGATACTTTGATCGGCCATATTTTTCTAGTTTACTTATCACACCCTAAACGCGTGAGCTGTTTTTCTCGAGGAAAAATATAACGCAATAATGTTCTTTGAATTATTAAGTTTTCTTCTTGGAATCGTTCATAACTTTTTACATTTGGTTTGATATTAGTATTGTAATATTACTATCGCAAAAGTTGCAACCTTATAACACATATTTGAAAATATACAATAACACAATGAATTGTAAAAGATAAGTTACTAAACCAGTTTGTTAATAAATTGAACTTAGATATTCCGATACAATAGATTTCCCGTTTTGGACATAAGCTGCCGACGATTCAGCAACCGGTCTGCTTTCGCAAGACCGAAAACTTTTTTATAATAATAAGGTTAGTATCCCATAAATTATTCTTTCTTTATTTTTCAAATAGTTCTGCATGCCTGAGACAGCAGACTTTACGAAAATTCAAGCGACGCATAGAAATAACACCCAGACGCAAAACAATAATTTGTGGATTACGTAAAGAGTTGTGCCTTGTACGTACACTTAAGTACTAAACGGTGAGGCGGCTAGTTAAACCGCTACGCCATTCGTGCAAAGTTGTTTGTATTGACAGCTTCAGAAACTAAAAGATAATCGATCGATGAGATAGGCACACCTAGCCATCGCTAGGTGTGCATCGAGATGATTGACATCAGGTAATTAGTGCAACGCTTTTAGTTAATTGATTTTCTTACGTTTTTTCTTTTTTTTATCTTACGTCATTGCAACTTTTTGTAGGTCATTATGAGTTCAGTTTGTTGTTTCGGAACTGTTAATTAGTTGGCAATATGAGAATACTTTTGTTTTTACCCGAGTTTACAATTGTTTTCGGATGAAAGCGAAATAAATGTTTTATTCGCTTTGATGAAAGATGGATGCGATAAATTTCTGGAATAATATTTGCCATGAAACATACATATGTATGTGATGTGTGAGGTGTCAGACAAATTTACACGGGCCGGAATGGCGCCGGCGCGCATTCTTTCAACTTTTATGGTTTTATGCTTTTAAATTCATTTCTATTTTCTTTTCATTTCAGTTTTCGTCCCCTACAACATAAATTTATTTCGTATTTTCTACCCTCAGAGGGTAAGATAGGGATTCAAAGTGTGTATGAAACGAAACTTAGTATTCCTGCAGTGGATTGACTTCAAACTTTGTATTTTGGTTCCTCTAGTGACGATTGTGAATACTAAGATTTTTTTTATTCCTACCCTCTGGGGGGATAAGATAGGGGGTCAAAGTGTGTAGGAAACTTATTATTCCTTCAATGGATTTACTTCAAACTTTGTATATTGGTTTCTCAAATGACAATAGTGAATACTAAGAATTATTTTATTATTGTAGCGCTCATAGCGACACCTGGCTTGCAATTCGTAACAGATCGGCAAAGTTAAGCAACACTTGCACAGGTAACCACCTGGATGGGTGACAGCGTGTGGCATTTACATCTGAGCGCTACTGTGCTTCGAAGGGCATGTAAAGCCTTCGGTCCCGGTTCTTGTCTAAAGATAAGGATCGTTAGGCCATGTCGGAGGCCTTCGGGCGGTCTGAAAACTCCGTATCCAGAGTTGGCCACACACTCACACGAAAAACAAACAAACAATAATTATTTTTTCGGAAATTCTTCCCCTAAAAGCGTAATATTGAGGGTCAACGTTTGTATGTAACTTATTATTCCTTAAATGGATTGACTTTAAACTTTGTATAATGGTTTCTCTAATGACCTTAGTAAACATTAAGAAAATCTTTTTGGAATTTCTTACCTTAAAGGGTTAAAAAGGGGAGTCGGATTTTGTATGAAATTTTTTTATTCCTTCATTGGATTAACTTCAAACTTTGTATATTTATTTTATTTATTTATTTATAGTCTCACGCCTGTATCCACGAAGGGTAGGCAGACGTGTACATATTAAACCCACACTTTGTATATAGGTTCTTCAAATGACGTTAGTGAACACCAAGAAAGGAGTTTTCGAAGTCATTCCCCTATGGGATTAGGAAAGGGTGACTCATTTTGTAATATAAAAAAAACTTCAATGGATTCACTTGAAACTTTGTATATCGGTTCCTCAAGTGACGTTAGTGAATTCACCACTAAAGCGGGGAGTTCAAATAAGGGGCCCGGTTTGTATGAAACTTTTAATTCCTTCACTTGACTTTTTTTCATCGTCCCTGATGTGCATTTAATTTTCATTAATTTAAATTTTTGCGGCTGGCTCTCATCTAAGCGCTCTTCATCTTCACTAACTAAAATGTGGGATGGTTCTTTATATGAAAAATATAGGCCAAAATACTTAGAGCCGTTATTTTGCTATTTTTATATTTTATTTTTAAGCAGGTAAGCACTTTTATCAGTTATCTGCTTTGTCCAACTGCTGACCAAGGCTTCTCTCATTTCTTTAACCGAAAATACTAAGAAAGGGTTTTTGAACTTGGATAATTAATTTTACATTTTTTTAAATGTCGCTGAGATATACAAATGTATACTGCGACGGAATCATTGAGTAATTTAATTTTAACTAGCTTTTGCAAGCACCTACGCCTAAATGAAAATTTCATAGTTTGTTCGAGAGCTTTCATGAACTATTAGTAAAATACACATCTAAATCAATTCAGCCATTTTTAAGATTACCCTGAATAAATAGACAGACTGAAAAACAATCTAAATAAATCATTGGGTACTGGAAATGGGTTAGTAACAATATGCAATACAGTTATTTTGAGATTACAGACAGTTGGTTTATTTTTTTATAGTCTCACGCCTGTATCCCCTAAGGAGTAGGAGGTGTAATATTACACCCACATTTCGCCATGTTGCATATTAGGTCCCACGTAATAGGGGGGCGAGCCTATTGCCGTTACCGGGCACATAGGCCGACTCCGTACTGCTACTGAGAATTGCGCAAAACTCAGTAATACTTTTGCCCGACCCGGGAATCGAACTCAAGCCTCCCGTTTAGCAGACGCATACGCTATCCACTGTACCACGGAGGCAGTTAAATATTATTTATTTGTATAATCTGTCTGTATATCTTAATAGAAAGAGGGAATAGAGAAATCCTTGCGTTACTGATTGACTGACAGACATGCTACAGCCGAAACAACTGAGCGCAAGTAGCTGAAATTTAGCATGTATGTTCCTTGAGGTGTATAGGGGCACACTAACAGAGGATTTTTGGAAATTCCTTCCCTAGAATTAAACTGGTTGTCAGAATTTGTATGAATCTTTTTATGGATTAACTTCAAACTTTGTATACCTATTAGTTCCTCAAATGAAGTTAGTGACGACTAAGAAAGTCTTTTTGGAAATTCTTACCCTAAATGGATAAAAAGGGGAGTCATAATTTGCATAAAACCTTTTATGCCTTCAAGGGATTAACTTTATACTTTGTTTATTGGATCTGCAAATGACGTAAGCGAACACAAAGACATTTATTTAGGAAATTTTCCCCTAAGAGGGTAAAAAAGGGATTCATTGTTTGTGTAAAAACTTTTATTTTTTCAATGGAATCGCTTCAATCTGTGTACATAAAATCTTTTCGTTATTGACTGACTGACAGACACATTACAGAACGAACTTACTGGGTGCAAGAAGGTTAAATTTAGCATGTATGTTTCTTGAGGAGGATGTTTGTACAAAAAAAATATCTTATCGTAATTTACGCTTGCGAAGCAGCGGGCAAAAGCTAGTATTGTATATTCGCGTGGTATGAATTACTTATATTTGGGTGAACATAATACGAAACAAAATAGACAAAAGCAATAGCGAGGTTAGCCTTGAACAAGTCTGAATAAACATTTCTTGATGAGTCTCATTCTCATGTTTACACACGCGTAGATAAAATCTGCATAATTATATTATGTAATATTTAGAAATAACGGCTTGTATCAAAGGGTTACATTTATTTAAACTCTATTATCATCCAGACCATAAAATTCAGCGTGAAAGTTATCTACTTTCATAGTATTCACTTGAAAAAAAAAATAGGTATGTACCTACCTATTTAATGCGGTAAATACACGGAAATCGCATTTGATATTCTATACGTTCTATACGTAGGGAGCAGCGATAGCCAATTGGTGCACGTAACGGACTGCCGAGATGACGGTCTCAGGTTTGATTCCCAGGTATTCCGGGCACACACCTCTGACTTTTCGAAGTCATGAGTGCATTAAAAAAATATTTTATTATGGCTCGCTTAATAATATGTCCGGTAAATGGCAATAGGCTCGCCTCCTATTACATTAGGACTGAAATATAACTGGCGAAGTGTGGGTGTGTAATACACCTCTGAAGGGGTAGGCCCTTTAGGGACAAAGGCGTGAAGTTATGTAAATGTTTGTATATGTTGGGTAATGCGCGATGGTGATGTATTCAACCAGTTCAACTTTGCACCACTGGCTGCAATCTTGAAGACTTATGCAATTGATTCTACGAGACAGTGGCGGATCCAGGATTTTAATTTTACTTAGAGAGGCGTAACAGGCATAACATGGTTTGGGGAGGAACGGCTTGACTCATGTTGAAGGTAGGTGGTATCAAATGAAATACTAATAAGTCTCTGTTATCTGTCATGGTAAGATACAAAGAGTTTTGGAAGGATAGATCACACTGACTGTCATAATTGTATTGCTAATTAGTTTTTACCCATAATGGTTCCTGATTGGTTGATACCTATGATGAGTAAGGTACTTGTGGTTGAATCACTGCGATTGCTACAGGACTAACGCGTAAAACGTCACCTATTGCTCGACCTATTAGAATTGTGCGTTGTGTAAAAACTTATAAGTATAATAATATAAATATTATTTTATATCTGGTAGCACAGCACTGTGCGAGCGTAACAAAGCTCGCGCGCGTAATGCGTCAAATTTCATGCCGCGAACCAGCACATTGAAGCGACATGATGATTTTGCCTGGTTACTATAATGCTATTTACCTGGTTACTATGATGCGTGAGGTGCTTGTGGTCGAGCCACCAGGACAGCTCGGGTTGCGGGTAGGAGCCGCGCGCGGTGCACTGTGCGAGCGCTACGGAGCCCGCGCGTAATGCGTCGCCTATCGTGCCGCGCACCCAATGAATTGACACGTTGTACGCTGGCACTGGAAAATGAAAAAATGTTTATAATAATAATAATAATATATCATTTATTTCGGAAAAGTTTCCATAATCATGAAATAAAAATTACACTCACATTACAAAATATTAAAATTAAAATTAGCAATCAGAAATCCAATTCTCCCCAATAAACCTTACATCGCTGCAACTATATAAGTTAAATTAGACGATAATGATATTAAATTTTATTAGTATAACGCAAAAAAAAAACTAATCTCATGTCGCTCAAAATACAGTTTCGATGTCATTTGTAAAATACGAGATTTGGAGTTCTGCCTAATTTAAGTACCTTTCCTCTGCACCGGGACCGCAGCAATGTCTACGGGACCAGTGCATAAGGAATGGACAGTCCGGTTTACTTGCTATATTTAGTAGAATGCTATTGGGGCTTCTACGCATTCTGCTCATCAGGGATGCAGTCCTTTTACGTAAGATTGCTTCGAAACTATCTATGTTTGCCTCCGAAAACATGCCCGATGCGCTACAAAACCGCGGAAGCCCCAATAATACCCGGAAGGCATTATTATATTGCACGCGAAGAGCTTTATAGGTTCTCTGTGTATACTTGATCCACAGACTGCAGGTATAAAAAGTCTGGCAGTATGCCTTGAACAGTGTCATTTTTACTTCTTTTGTACACTTTGCAAACCTGCGGACCAGCATATTGCATCGAACCGACAAAGCCCTTCGTTCCCTCTCTATATCATCATCATCACTTAGTTTCTCATTTAAGACGTGCCCAAGGTATTTAAACTGTGCCACGTTTTTCAGTGCCACTCCATAAATGTATACCGGTGGGACCGCCTCAGGTTTTCTGGAGAGTGTCTGAAAAACCATAGCCTCACTTTTCCCAACATTGTAGAGTAGACCATGAGCAGTGGCATATTGTTCACACACTCTAAGCAACCATCTAAGCGCATCAACAGAGGGGCTCAGTAAAGCCATGTCATCAGCATAGCTGATACTATTGATCATCTTACCATCAATAGAGCATCCGATACCAGTACTACTGAGCTCCTCGATCAGCTGATCGATGTATAGACTGAAGAGCGCTGGGGAAGTCACTCCCCCTTGCCTCACACCACACTTCAGCCCATACTCATCAGACAATGCACCCGACCATCTAACCTGATTAATTTGGTGGCCATACCAGTACTGGAGGAGGCTGATAAGCTCATGAGGTATTGCTTTCTCGCGCATTTTTAACCATAGGATGTCATAATTAACCAGGTCGAAAGCCTTAGAGAGGTCAAGAAAAGCAGCATACACGGGCGTAATCCTATCTGTATAGTACCTAACAGTGTGTTTAAGTGCTAGAATAGCAGTTTCGGTCGACAACCCTGCTCTAAAACCGAATTGCGAATCATGCGGTTTAAGCTGCTCAGACACTCTACGCTCAATCACACAATCAAGAACCTTGGCTATTACAGTCGCAATGGAGATAGGCCTATAGTTATCTTTGTCTGCCGCATCCTTGCTTTTACTCTTGACTATTGGTACAACTATTGTTCTCATCAGCTCTGTTGGTAAATAGGAATGTCTAACACAAAAGTTAAATAGCATTGATAAAACCCTAGGTAGATGCGGACCAGCACATTGTAAATGTTCTATGCTGAGACCATCATGACCCGGAGATTTACCCCTGGTTATACAGGTCTTTCATAAAGGTGAAATAGTTATTTCTGGAATGGATAACATGGTAAAAACGAAAATCCTAACAACATTTAAAAGTAACAAGACGAGAGAAGTTGCTTTTTCTTAACAACTCTAGAAACACTACAACAATGCGTACTGCACAAACTCACTAAACGGTTTAGCAGCATAAGTGTGTGTGCTTAAACCGTATAAGTAAGGTACAACGTTTTATCAATGTAACCATTAAAGGGCTAATGACTAGGTACAAGTACCTATCTGAATTTCACTTTTATGAAATTCCCTATATGTTTTGTTGATTATGAGACCAGAAACTTTTTAGTAATACACATTAACAGTGAAAATGTCGTCGTAATATGTTAATTTTTGACTTCACTCGTATACCAATGCAAGTAAAATATTTTCATAACTATATCACATTTACCTATGTAGGTATAAGCAGTTAAGCAGAGATACTGGAACTTTGAACGCAAGTAATGTTTTCAGGCTAATTAAATGGACGGTGCGGTGGTAGCTCCTTATGATAAGACGAAGGACATGTATGTGTGATCTTCATCCAGACAGTAGATATAAAGCCTCTTGCCAAAAATGTATACCTAGCTTACCATAGGCTCTACTACTGGATATAATAATATGTAGTTTAGAATAACAATACTAATAGAAGCACTATGTTTCACGCTTAGGGATACCTATTAATATAGAGAAATTATTTTCATCTAAGGTTTGGCTATCTCACAAACACCACAAAAGGCTACATCAACGATATTGTTAATGACTGTTCTTTGATGTCACTACATTCTGGAGCCCTTTTCAAATAACTTCAGTTAATGGTGTTAACTGCCAATCTCTTACACCGGTTTTTCATGGCTGTCGCCTTCAGTAAACATCGTGATGTAATTTTATACATTTGGTCATTTCCACATACATCTCAAGACCCGATTCAGAAAACATATGGAAATGCATATATTAAGTGACTCAAACGCTTGACGCGACGACGTTTAATCGAAAACGGGGAAATGAGAAGTCGTTGCAAGGACAGTGAACTGCAAATCGATATGTCGGATATCGATTGTGGCCAAATAAAATATGAGAATGCCGACAGACCATTTCTTCTTTCTTAGAACTCGTAGTATTTAATTTACAATGAAGTTGATTGCTGGCTGATAAGTGTACTTTTAGCGTACTGGAAATATCAACAGACTTCCATGCGAAGGGTATCGGGTTTGAATCTTCGGCGCGCACTAATGACTTTAGGGACTTATGTGCGTATTAAATTCTTAATTAACGCTTGCCCCGTGACTTGGAGAGCACGTTAAGCCTTCGGTCCCGGCTGTTATGATGATCTTTGACAGTCGATATAGGCAGTCAGTACCCCTGAATAAATTGGCACTAGTCTTAACCATGGAATGTTGTTATCTCTTTGGGTTGAGGAGGAGAGACAGGCAGTCGCTCTGTGGAAAAGCTAATGTTTAGTCAGTAGAGCACACATACAGGTAGTAGAGTCTTGCTGATTTCAGCATGAATGAGCCGGCTCGACCGGGGAAGTACTACCCTGTCACAGAAAATTGACGTTAAGTAACAACAGTACTTAAACTGTTGCGTTTGAGTTGAGCTTGCCGGAGGCCCTATCCCCTATGCCTTCTCCCTCACCCCACTCCTCATCCTATCCCTTTTTTTCATCCCCAAGGGGCGGCAACGCACTTGTGACTCCTGTGGTGTTGCTTGTGTCTATGGGCGGCGGTAATTGTACCATCAGGCGATCCGTCTGCTCGTTTGCCGCCTATTACCTACTATAACAAAAAAACGGTTAGACTAGTGAGCGCATACCGGGCTACAACTGGGATAACGCTAGGAGGATGGATCTTGTACAGGTATAGGCTAAGATTTACTTACACGTTTTGGACATAAAGAAACATCTTGTACTAATTATGGTTTTTCAGTGGTGGAAATAAAATAAGAAATATTAGTCTGCCGGCGGTGGTGACTGAGACTGGTCCTGAAGTCGTTATAAAGTTCTCAATAAATAAAATCGCAGTGTCTTTGACTGCCCGGTTGAATGTGGCGAAGCTCTTAGATAGACTTGCTCCTATATATTGCGTCTTCATCTTATTAATAATCATAAGTAACTTTTTCTTAGTAAATTAAGATGTCTCTAAAGTCTTTTTATTACAGATTAGGGAAAAAGAAAAAGCATTATCTAGTTAATAACGACATCCATTTGTCTACTTTGATAACTTGAAAACTTTGGTAATTGTTTAGCGTTCAATACGAAGTTATGAGAGCATTTGTAAAACTTATTGCTGAAATTTGAGTAGATACCTAAGCATCAGTTTATATTACCACAAGGTCGGTATGACCATCAGCCTCGTTGTTTTTATAACGTGATCCACGGCTGGGCACAGGCCTCATCTCAGTGTGGTTAAGTTTCCAAATAAATTAGGAAGTAATCTCATTTCCTCTTCTTGAATGATAGCAAGTGAGATCTCATTGCCTCTTATTGGATGAAAGCCGGCGAGAAAGGGACGAGGCAAGAGCATTTGTCACAGTCGATTAACAGATGTCGTGAGATACCACTATTTCACAGACGGGCATGGACACCAAGCTAATAAAACTGCACTTAACCGCCTGTTAGCCGCAGTTTCATGGCCTCCTACGTAATTACATTTGACATTTTATCTCCCGACCCGTCTTGCTATTGTAAAACTAAAGTATTTACAATATAGGCTAGCGCATTAATAATATACAACTTCTCAGTTGTCAGAAGTTATTTAACCTAGTTCCGGAAAAGCTTAAACACAAAATACTTTGTGGTGTCCATAGTCTTGATTTTCTTAACCTTTTTACTGTACCACTGTAAGTCATGTAATCAAACTTCGGATTGTTATAAGAGATAGTTCATTAGCCGACTTTTGTATAATGTATTTTTTAGTTTGATATCGAAATTGACCCAGTCGGGCTGCATAAGCTGCATTTGAAGTGGTCACATTTTGTCATCCTGAAGACATTTTTGTGCCCAGATAACCTCGTACTGCCTAGTTTCCCTTGTACAACAACCCATTGAAACCATAGTTACAATGGACACAGTTAAATTCTATGAAACATAACAATGATTTATGGATTAAGCCTGTTTAGACCGGAGCAGACCCACAACATTCGATAAGCTGTCTGCGATGAGGTAACACATGGAGTGTGGGTGAGACATTTATCCAACAATAATGATTATATTATCGTCCTGAGACAATCCACACACGTGTACAGTCTTGAACTAGAGGAAGGCTGTACTATGATTATCGGACTACTGATATACCTACTTAAATACTCTGAAACGTATACATATTATAGAAAATACCCAGTCACAGAATACATTATCAAGATCATCATATGATTTGGCTTCGATGTGATAATCACAGGTGCAAAATTTCAGTATTTTTTTTCCGGTTGTAAGTGATGACTTTGCGACTATGACCAGTAGCCGAAATGGTAAGTTAACCATGCAATGTTCACCTCGAGTCTCTACTTATCTTGTAATAATTATTTTAAAGATTATGTACTTACAATACAGCCCAATTTCTAATGTTGCGACGATAGGTGGCGCTAAGTGTGTGTTGGTGGCTCTACAAGAGAGGGCGGCGGCGTTATCTCTGGTGAGAGGGAGATAGAGCTCGTTCTCTCGCACTGTGGGGATGTCACTGTCCCCGTCTGACGCGTCTACTAGAGTGTCGCCGGAGTACCAGCTGATGCGGGGTGGAGGACGACCTGGGAACAAACAGATATTTTATTTTTCTTGTAATACTGTTAGCATAGCAGTGGTTTTACCAAAATTTTGTCTATGGGAGTTAAATAACCGAATTTAATCAAAGACTAATACCTAAATTCTTCCTAAATTTATAATTATTTAAAAGACTTTGTAGGAGGGAGTAATAAATTTTAGTTAAACTTTTATTTTTAGAGATACAAGCTATCTTGATCTAAATAAACAAGCCTATATCTTCAGTTACGCAGATATTGCTAGGACAAAACGTGGATTTATATATTTTAGTCTATGTTTTAAGCAGCTAAGCTTTATTGCACTTCCTTAAGTTAGCCTCTTCCTTAAAAGCTAAAGTTCCAGTATTCGGCCACTTCAATGGCACCTGAGCTTACAAAGTTTTAGTTAATTACCTAGAATTCCGTTAGCAAGAGGCTAATATCGACTTTCAAGAACAATTGAAATTAATAGCTTTACTTCTCTCTTCTCTCTTAAAATTTAATTTCGTATAAAGTTATGATACAACATATTACCTCCTATGACCAAACAGCGTAGTACAAGCGTGTCTCCGTCGTGGTAGGGACCCACCCTGCCGACCACCTTGTTGCTCATCTCGTCCATGAAGAACGGCGGGCTCGGCAGCACTAGAATAAAAAAGATCTACTTTAGCGTACAGAATACCACCTTATATTTCTCTCGACGTTCCATTCATTACGCGACGTAGCCCCGTTACAAAATAAATGTTACTATTTGTATAAGTCGCGACACTTTGAAAGTATCCAGAATACCTGCCACCTGACAGAGACGTCGTCATCATCATCAGCCTTATAAAGTATAAACTGTCTAACTGCTGAGCACGGGCCTAATCTCACAGGCCCGAGTCTTTACCTTTATCCAATCTCACTATTAGAAGGGTCCACCACACTAACCAAGTCGGGGTTGGCAGACAAATACAGAATGTGACAAGTAATACAAAGAAGTCCCTACCACATCCGATATACACGATGAAGTCAGAATCTACCGACCGGATTTATGTACGGTTTTCCTCAATATATAGTGTGATTCTTGGGATGTGTTCAAATGAATAAAGCTGGCGAAGTGTGAAAAATAGTTTTTTAGCCCTACACAGTGCGAGAAAAATAAGATTGTTGTTGATCCCAAAGCAAGCTAATCATAGTGGAAATCGCTCGGCTAATCGCAGAGAGCTGTGAGATGGCTTAAATTGCACTAAGGCCACAAGATAAATAATTTTAAACGCTTAGTTTATTGAAGCTTTTTGTATTTTCTGTGTTTATACAAATTATTCCTTTGAGATAACCTTTACAGTCACACAAATAATGTGAATATTATTTCTATCGTCGCTGACCTATCGCCAATAAACACGTGTAACACGCTTGCGTTACATTTGATGCGTATTTCATTGGATAATTCACGGCTCGATTGATATGCTCACTACTTAGACCAGGCAATGCATTGATTTTCTTAAGTAATCCTGTTAGAAAATTCTATGGAAGTAAATCTAGATATATGTCAATCTAGTATGTGTGTGTAATTTTTGCAAAACACGTTGCAAAGTTTGGCTCCCGTATTAATATACAAATACCTTTTGTTAGACACATCGCCTAACGTAAAAAAACATTAGCATGAAAATCGGTATTGTCACCAAGTAAGATAACACTAAGCCGAATGTTTTCATTCTGTTTTTACACTCGTCACAAACATTACGTCAGTATTATTGGACGGTTTGATCCCTTTGTGCATATCAAAGGTGCTACAGATGTTTTTGAAAGCTTTTCTTATAAACACAACTAATGTATCGGCAGGTTAAACTTATTTGGGACTGTCGAAACATCGTATCGAGATGATACGGCGTAGTTATTCGTGAAAACTGTATTCGTTACAACGCTATAATCCTTCGTTGGTTTTTAAAGATTTTTCAGAGTGTTTGCTGTGTTTTTAAACTGTATAGCTAAGATTGATGCCTATGATGGAGTGGGATTGATTAGTACATTAAGTGAGACCCTTGAATGTCGTTGACCCTTGAGATCAGTGAGTTCTTTTTTTATGGATTGCACTGCCATCTCATGGTGTTGAGCCCAAAACCTTTGACGTTGAGATCTTTTATGCACACTGCTCACTTGTGTCTGTGCCCTTTAAACAAAATTAAACAAACTAATGGTCTGTGTCATTTCATTTGCATTTTTAAGGCGCACATAATATCACAGTAAAAATCACTGAAGATCCCAAACCAAATCTGTCCGTGAAAATGAAGATATCGCTGTAACGAAAACTATCTGCGAAGATATGAATTAATAACATCATCATCTTACGTGAAATACGAATGTAGAGATTGCGAATAGTGTGGGCAGCGTCGGGTAAAAGCTATAAATCATTTATTTTTAATTTACAGCTTGTATGATTTTACTCTGAACGAAAAACAAATAGTTATAACGATTTGTTTTTAAGCATGAGGATGATTGTAGTATTCAAACCTATATTAACTATTAAGTATCCAAACCTATATAGCTATACACTAGCATCACTAGGCGAATATGAAATTCATATTTTATACATGAACGAAAATACGTAAGTAAACAAACAAAAATGTAGTTTGCATTTTCGAGAACGCAAAACATGTATAAGGAAATAAGAGGCTTGCTCATTTTAAGAGTGGCACGAAGATTTTGCTACTGACTTTTTTGTATTGAAAGGGTTAGGCGAAGGGGACTAACGGCGATTTTCAATATTCGATCCCTACATGGATTTTAAGATTCATGATTCATGTTTGACATATTTTGTATGGAGCTAATGTCAAAAACGAATCTAAAATCTATAGATCTATCTATAGATCGAATATTGAATTCCGTAGTAAGTATATGTACACGGACTTTTTCAATAAAGTTTAATAGGTTCTGGTAGGTCTAGGTTGAACTAATGATTGGAATGCATTACTACGATACAGGTACAGTCGTTGTGGTTTGAAGTGGTCGCAATACCTCTCAAAACTGCGCCGAGCGTTGAGGTTTTGAATTATCGATATCCAAGTCCCCCGAGTCGACATTTACGCCTAGTGCCGGCGATGTCTCTATAAAGTTCAAGATCTCATAATCAACAGCGAGTTTAAGAATTATGTTACAAGATCCTTTTTGCAGTCCACTGATGGACTCAAGCCTCTCCTAATTTGCTTATGCTTTACTGTACCACTACCGAGGAATTTGGATTACATGTCGATTTTCCATCTTTTCGCATACATTTGATGTATTCTTCGTGTTTTTCCTTATTGATACCTAGAGGCATTGTCTATTCTTCATCCCTCATCACAAGCCAATTTAATACATTGGGTACTAAGATATTCTAACTACAAAAATTACCTTACCACGTTTTTATTCCATAAGAATTTATTATCAGAAAACTCTAATAAATGCTTACTTCAACATATAAAGCAATTTCGCGTGACTAACCGCAGTCATTATCACAAACGTGTCAAAGAAAGAGAAGAATGTTAAACAAAGTCAATACGCTCACTCCTCAAATTTGTCGTATATAATGAATTTAAACAGAACTCTCATACATTTCCATGTATGAGAGGAGGATATATAATTTGGCAAATATAATATATTTTTGAACCCGAAATTAATTAAAACTACGTCCAATTTCTATGTAGTTTAGATATTTAATATGACATCCAATCAATTTGACTTATACCATTGGACTGTGATAAACTTAATTCAGTATAAGTTATATAATTTGAAGTAAGATAGTAATGTATTTAGTTAAAATTATATTCTGTAATGTTCAGTCAATTTAAAAACATTAATTAAATATTGTACAACCAATATGCGTACAGTTTGCGTACTTTGACCGTTGTTTGTATAATACCTAACATTAACTATTATTCATAGAATATTTTTGTTATTAATTCTGTTGTTTACATTGTAAAAAGTTTGTATTTATATATTGAAATTCTATGAACACGACTTCAGTATTGCTCCATAAAAGTGCATGGCATCCCTCCGATGCTTCAGGTATATTTCTCTCTTTATTTATTATTAGAGACGTTTTTACAATTTGTACGTGTCAGTTCCATCGGACCTTTGAAAAAGTAATTGAATTATTCACAAACATATAAAAACGCAATGAGACAAACTTATTGAAAGCTGAAGGCGTTTTTTGAGCTGGGCGCTGACAACGGCGATAGCCCAGTGGTATACGCAACGGACTGCCGCATGCCGAGACAATGGTCTCGGGTTCGATCCCCAGTTACACTGGGCACACACCTCTGACTTTTCGAAGTTATGAGTGTATTAAAAAATCTTAATTATCGCTCGCTTAATAATGTGCCCGGTAGATGGCAATAGGCTCGGCCCTATTACGTTGCAACCGAAACATAACTGGCGAAGTGTGGGTGTGTAATAACACTAAAGGCGTGAAGTTGTGTTATGTTATGCGTGCTGACAATATGTGATGGATCATGCTAAACTCACTAAATTATTTTTACAGTTATATTTCAATGGTTACAAAGTGGTGTATGTACATGGGTAGAGGTGCTAGCAATGTTTTGTTCAAAGAGCAGAACGTCATTAAACTTGTCGACGTATCATGTGACAGGTGGGGACATTTTCTCAAGGAATCAGCATTGCTATTCAGCGTGGCAATGCTGCTTACCTTCTGTGCTTGTTTCCTAATGATAATCAAGTGATGTGGCGGAATTCTATGACGCCTAAACCAGTCCTTATCGGATGCACCTGTGTGTGTTTTTAATTCATAAAAGTATTGCATCTTTATTAAATAATTGCATGTAGATGCGTAAAGTCTGAGTTGCATATAGATTAAAAGAATTACGGAATTTGGAATTATCCCTTAATTTCATTATTAGATAACAAACGTTATATCGTCATCTTCATCATCAGCCTTCGATATAACCCGCCCCATCGTTGGGCACAAGCCAGCAGGCTTATTTTCATCATGGGAAGGATTAGGCCCATCACGCTAGTCAAGTGTGAGTTAGCAGACTTCACAAGTTTTTCTAAAAGTTTATGGCGAATTCTCTGACTGGTTTTCTCACGATATTGTCCTTCACTGTTTAGGAAGCAATAATTAATAACGAAATTAAAATCAGCAATTCACGACGTGGGTTTGAACCCGAGACCCGTTTTGCAGCAGTCTGTCAGTTTCTCCACTAGGTTAAGGCCGCCTGATGCGTAGTAAATCGAAAATCTTACAATATTTTTATTTATGTTCTTGTGTAAACCAAAATGCACTACAAAATGCGTTCTATTACAGTGTCAAGAATGGATGAAAAGTTTCATAATATCCCAGGCAATACCAACGGAATGACTATTTAGCATTAAAATATTGTGCTCTCTTATGACAGCTCTGGGCACTAATGTCCTGTTCACTCATACCTCCCATCGCCTCGGTGCGGGTAGATGGAAATTAAAATGTAAAATGTAATATAAGTCTGAATTGAAATAGCTTTTTTGTAAAAGACTATGGGCAAATTTTAGCGCCTTCCGATAAGTTTTAGTTAATTATTTGGCAAATAACCATCACACTAATTTCATTAGAATCATTTTACTTATCTGGAAGACAATGTCTACGAAGAGGTAATGTAACTCGCCCTAAATACTTTCTTATCTATAGAGTCAAGTCTGAATTGGTTAGTAACGCCTACATTTTGTCAGCAAATGTTTTAAGCCCCATGGAATACAAGGTGTGTAAGCCGCAAACCCCATGACGTAAAAGGGGAATTAGATTCAACATTCTAAAAAGTCATTAGGGTTTATTTTGTTGGTACTGGCTCCCAATAAGTATCAACAGTCACAAAAGTTAATAGATAACCTTTTTTTCACAGAGAGAATACTCTACAAATGATGATGAATTTTTAAATTTGTGTTGTAATGATGTCTTAAGTCACAGCAAGAGTAAAAAAAACCGGTCAAGTGCGAGTCGGACTCGCGCACCGAGGGTTCCGTACAAACCTGTAGGTATATATATAAGTAAAAGTTCACCAGTCATAGTTATGGTATTTTTATTGCCAAATGAAATCCATAACATTACAGTATGGAAAGCTGGAGGAGCATAAATGAAAGAAAAAGGGGTCTTTGTCGTTTGTAATCAGTCATCCTTTATTTTATATATATCGCTTATTTTATAATATAACTTAAATACCTATACCAGCCTTGCAGCAGCCTTCCAAAAGTCTGCTGATGAGTGATGGTAAGATTTTTTATCAAAGTTATTGATTTACAAAGTTTTTAGTGACTATTAGAAATCTGTTACAAAAATACTTATAAAGTACAGAATAATTAGCAAAAAGGTTTGAAGACTATGTAATTATTTGAAATCTCAATTTCAATCAGCCTATCGCAGTCCACTGCTGGACATAGGCCTCTCGCAACACGCACCACAGCACACGGTCCTCAGCCTTCCGCATCCTTTATCTGGGCTATAAGACGTTACTTCGTACCAAATTTCAAGATTTTGAGTTCACGGAAAGAACCCTGTAGGTTTTGATTCCCTTGCGAGTAGTCGCGAGTTTGAAAATATGATTAAATTGCTCTTTCTTTTGATTGCGTAGACATAGAAGTTTGATTTTGTTACAGCCTGACGGTGTCATATACCTGAGTATTTGCCATGAATTTCAATTTAATTCCTCTACGCGTTCAAGAGAAAGGGGTATTAACTTTAAATTTATTTAAAATATTTTTATTATATGATGTAACTAAAAGTATACGGTTTTAGCAATTTTTCCTTTATGAGTGATATAAGAAGTTGCTTCGTACCAAATTTCAAGATTTTGATTTCACGGGAAGTTCCCTGTAGGTTTTGATTCCCTTGCGAGTAGTCGCGAGTTTGAAAATATGCTTATATTGCTCTTTCTTTTGATTGCGTTGACATAGAAGTTTGATTTTGTTGCAGCCTTACGGTGTTATATACTTGAGTATTTGATATGAATTTCAATTTAATACCTCCACGCGTTCAAGAGAAAGGGGTAGTTCCTTTAAATTTATTAAAAATATTTTTCTTATATGATGTATCTAAAAATTTATGGTTTTCGCAATTTTTCCTTTATATGTGCTAAAAGGCGTTGCTTCGTAGCAAATTTCAAGATTCTGAGCTCACGGAAAGTACCCTGTAGGTTTTGATTCACTTGCGAGTAGGCGCGAGCTTGAAAATATGCTCATATTGCTTTTTCTTTTGATTGCGTTGACATAAAAGCTTGATTTTGTTGCAGCTTTTCGGTGTTATATACCTGAGTAATTGATATGAATTTCAATTTAATAACTCCACGCGTTCAAGAGAAAGGGGTAGTAACTTTAAATTTATTAAAAATATTTTTTTACATGCTGTAACTAAAAATTTACGGTTTTCGTAATTTTTCCTTTATGAGTGATATAAGACGTTGCTTCGTACCAAATTTCAAGATTCTGAGTTCACGGAAAGTACCCTGTAGGTTTTGATTCCAATGCGAGTTTGAAAATATGCTGCAATTTGCAGCATTTATGGCTGTATCTTTTGATTGCGTTGGATTAGAAGTTTGATTTTTTACAGCTCTATGGAACCGTAGATCCGAGTATTTAGTATAAATTTCAGTTTGATACCTCCACGCATTCCTGAGAAAAAGGGTCTTGACAGACGGACGGACAACAAAGTGATCCTATAAGGGTTCCATTTTTTCCTTTCGAGGTACGGAACCCTAAAAAGAACTTATTTCATATTAATTATTAGTTAAGCAATATGGTACAATATGAAGGATAAATTGATTAATAAAATTGCAAGTAGCAATATGAGAATCCGAATTTCAGAACTAATTTACTTTCAATTAATTAAGATTGGAAAAAGTCCATATGGATTATATCACGGACAAGAACTCAATCTTCTTTCTCCTAGCGTTATCCCAGTTTCAACCCGGGGTCCGCTTAACTAGTACTTAGTCTAACCGGATTTGACTGAATATTAGCTTTTGCACGGAACGACTGCCTCTCTGACCTCCGCAATCCAATATATAATAATAGCGATATTCCATGGTTTAGACTAGTGTCAGTTTATTCAGAGATAGATACAGACTCCCTTTAACGACTGTCAAAGATATTCATGACAACGGGGACCGACGGCTTAACGTGCTCTCCGAGGCACGGGGCAACCGATAATTAATAATTCAATACGCACATAACACCGAAAAGTCAGTGGTGCGCGCCTAGGATTCGAACCCGATACCCTCTGCATGGCAGTCTGTTGGTATCTCCACTAGGCTATCACTGTCTCCTCAACACTTACAAGAAGACAAGAACTTAATCACCTATCATTCATTTACTAAACCAGACGTCATGAAACGCTTATAACTAAGACATGTGGAATCTAGACGGATGATATCTATACGTTATCAGCAGGAGATTTAAGTCAGAACAAACTTTTTCTTGCTAATGCTTGATTGAAACATTCATTTATCATGTGACCTCAGTAGAGGAATGCGTGAAAACAAACATCTGTCGCTTACATATAACATTAGTGTAAGCTGTAATGATAGCTATTGTATCCCTCTCCTCGGACGCTCTCAAGTACGGTAGACGTGTATGTAAACACTCCGCATACAAAAAATTCAAAACGGTGTTCAAATTAATTATTCCCATATGAATTATATATGGAACTGTGTGTAAAGTTGTGCTCCTTCTTTCTACAAAAACTGTGAACAGTGAAGTTAAATCTAAAAAGAGTATTTGAACATATTCTTTCGAAAATATTCCGTTGTGATTAATCGTGTCGAGGCAGTGACTTTGAGGAACAATAGAAAGGTCATAAACATTCGAATGTACTATGTGTCGGTGTGTTCGAGCACTTCTTACTGCATCAATTTTTCAAGCAAAACACTAAAGCATTCGTAGCCCGTTAACGTCTACATCGGACTTACATAAGACTTTGACCATAAGAACATCGGGTTCGAGTCTGAGTTTTGCTGTGACTTTTTGGCCTCTCATCCTGCTCCAAGTTCTATCCCCAGTGAAGACGAAGATTTTTGCACACAAAATTGCATATTTACTTATATAAAAATTTATATCAGATTTTTTGCGTCATTTTACACAATTTTTGGAATCTATCACATTTTATGCACAACTTTGAAAACAAAAGCTGAAAATTTGGAATATTTTTATAGAACTATTGAAAATCATTTGAATAATATAATAAATATCAAATCATTTTCGGATATAAACTTCTATTAAACTAAAAATAATGTCCTTACAAAGATCGCCAACATCTAAGAAGACTTCAACCTCAACTACTAGCCATACAATGTTGTCTGACCCGGCATTAAACTCGCAGTCGCTGGAGGGTGGTGTAAAGGAAATATTGGTTAATGCAGGCCGTAGACCACGACGCAAAGCGGATCAAGAGTCTAAAGAGCAAAACACTTTTGACAATAATGTACTTCTGTCCGAAATTACCAAGTTATTCTCAGACTTTGAACGCAAACAAAATCTGAAGTTGGACACTATAAATTCAACAATGAATGACGTGTTACAACGGAACTCGAAAATACAAGAAGCCATAACATTTTTCTCGGAAAAATATGACGAACTTCTGGGCCGGCTGGACTCCACCGAACGTGAAAATCACTCCCTGAAAAAACAAGTTAGTTCTTTGGAAACTAAAATTGAATTTCTGGAGCGAAACTCCCGTGCTGCTATGATCGAAATAAATAACCTCCCCATTATTACACCGGAAAGTAAAGAAACATTAACCGAGAAGCTGATTGATGTTGGCACGGCTATCAGTCAACCTATCAAATCAGCCGACGTTAAAAATATTTATAGAATAAAACCAAAAAAAGATTCTTCTACACCTGGTTCTGTTGTTGTAGAGTTTAACTCTTCGTCTATGAAAGATCAAGTTCTGAAATGCGCACGGCTTTATAATAAACAACATGTAAACGCCAAGCTATCCACTGCTACTATAAAGGTTCCAGGCCCAACGACGCCGATTTATATAAGAGAGTCTCTAACCACATACGGTAAGCACGTATATTACCTAACGCGCAAGCTGCAAAAAGAGGGTAAATGTGACACCTGCTGGACCAACCACGGGAAAATCTACATAAAGAAAAGTACAGGTTCAACTCCGATTTGTGTCAATTCTGAGGACGACTTAAAGAAACTTAAATTAATTGCACAATGACTAGATTTATTTTGTTCTAATAAATATTTTATTAATTTACATACAACTCATACAATACACCACATAAACATACACACAACTACACCCACCATCTCCACACAACTGATCCACCCAACACAAGCGGTCAGCAATAGTCACACAACATACGTATATTCAAATAAAATGTTACACATTTTATACTACCTCTATATATTCACATGTAGCCATAGCCACTGTCTGTACATCGAGAATATTCATGTTTACTACACTACCGGTGTTATGCATACATTTTCACCTCCGAACATGACGCCTTGTAACCCCCATGTCTAAAATTCGATATTCTAAATGATATACATATTGAACTAGATGGTATCTCGGTTGCAGATTCGTCGACCTGTATGATAGAAGACTGCGAATCAATAAATAGGTCCCATAAGCATGCGTTCTCACTTTTATGCCAAAATATTCGAAGTTTGAACAGGAATTTTGACGGTTTAACTGTGTTACTTGAAAGAAGCAAAACACCATGGGATTTAATTATCCTCACAGAATGCTGGTTACTAAGCTCGCCGCCGATACCGGTCATCCCTGGCTATTCTTCTGTCATCACCACTCGACTTCGTACCCAAAATGAAGGCGTGGTAATATACTATCGTGACTCTTTGCAACCTTTTGTAACGGAACCGACGGTATCAGACGCTAACTGTTTAAGCCTGATCATAAATAAGGACATTGTTATCATTGCTATCTACCGCCAACCTGCCATTCATAATCTCACTCAGTTTCTTAATACATTAAATGAACTTCTAACATCATTTTCGTCCTATAAGACTATAATTTTAACGGGTGACATTAACATTGACATTACGCATAACAACACCAACTCAAATTCGTCAGAGTACCTTAATATGCTTGCCTATCACGGCATGTTACCGGCTCATATCTTTCCCACACGCAATAACCATTCTTGCCTAGACCACATAATCCTAAAAACTAGTAGAAATGCCTTTTGTTATGTCGCCAACACCTCAGTAACTGACCATGATACCGTCCTACTGTTTCTTTGTACATACGGACAGCAAAGTAAGAATATTAAATGTACTAGAACAATTAAAGTCACAAACTTTGATCAAATTGAATTAGATCTTCGCCTAGCTGATTTTAGTTAATTATATAACAAAACCGACGTCAACACAGCCACGAATTACTTTATCAGCAGTTTACAGAAAATTATTAAAGATAATACATTATCAAAAATAGTTCCAAACCGCAAGAGGCTAAATAAGCCATGGATGACTCCAGGTCTTCTAAAATGTTTACGTAACAGAGACCATTTACATCTTAAACTAAAGAAAGAACCTAATAACGAAATACTTCGTAAAACTTATAATAGGTATAGAAACTATTGTACAATGCTAACAAAAACACGCAAAAACAACTTTGAAAAGGGGTTATTAAATGATGCACAAAACAATAGTAAAAAACTCTGGCAAGCTATTAAAACAATTACTCACACTACGAAACAAAGACCTCCGGCGTGCGACCTTCTTTCACAATCCAACCCCAAGCGCTCTGTTGATGAAATAAACTCTTATTTTGCTAATATTGGACGCCTGTTAGCTGAAAATATCGTCACGGCTCCCACAAAGAAGCCCAACAATAATCAGCACCCTGAAGCACATCATCGCTCCTTTGTACTTATGGATACAGATGAATCCGAAATCGAGCTACTTATATCCAACCTTAGAAGTGATTGCGCAGCAGGTTCCGATAATATTACTGGCTCATTTCTTAAGAGATTTAGAGAGATTTTAATCCCCCCTATCACATTTCTTTGTAATCTGGCTTTCTATACAGGCATATTCCCCGATGCATTTAAGCTTGCAGTGGTCCACCCCATCTACAAATCAGGAGACAGAGATCGTCCGAATAACTATAGACCAATCTCTATTTTGCCAACACTTTCTAAACTTCTGGAGCGGCTTATGAATACCAGATTGATAAAATACTTAGAGCAAAACCGACTTTTATCTTCAACTCAATACGGATTTCGGTCTGGTATTTCCACAAACACTGCCGTCCTCGAGTTAACAACACATATTGTTACTAACTTGGACAAGAAGAAAAAAGTCATAGGCGTGTTTCTTGACTTGGCTAAGGCATTCGACACGATTTCTGTCTCCATACTCATCGACAAGCTTGAGAAATTTGGCATTCGAGGTAAACAACTTTCTTTATTCAGGAGTTATCTCAGTGACAGGCGACAATATATCAAAATTGATAATTGGATGAGTGAGGAACTGTCCTTATCGTACGGGGTCCCCCAGGGCAGTATTATCGGTCCCACTTTATTCCTAGTGTATATTAACGACCTTTGCCAACTCAAGCTGGCAAATGGCTCTATTTTCACCTACGCCGATGATACTGCCCTAATATTTAGCGCCCCATCGTGGAAACTGGCATTTAAGTATGCTCAGAGTGGCCTTAACTCCGTCACCAACTGGTTGGCTCTAAATCTATTAACACTTAATGTTAATAAAACTGAATATGTTACCTTCTCTCTTTCACCACATGGCCAATCTTCTTTCACACCTTACAGTCTAGCAGCCCACTCCTGCAATGTACCCATACAAGGCTCTTGCCACTGCCCCAGCCTTACTAGAACAAACTGTATCAAATATCTGGGTGTACAGCTTGATAGTACCCTTACATACCATCCTCATATTAACTCACTAGCTTCAAGACTACGGAAACTAATATTTGTTTTTAAGGGTCTCCGTCATATTGCTGACACTAAAGTTCTGAGAATGGTGTACTTGGCTCTCTGTCAGTCTGTCACCCAATATTGTATAGTGACCTGGGGAGGGACGTCGAAATCTCATTTATTAAAATTAGAACGTGCACAGAGAGCACTGCTAAAGGTTGGATGGAAACTCCCCTTCCGCTTCCCCACTATCGACCTGTATAAAACTTGTAATGTTCTGTCAGTGCGACAAGTATTTATTTTAAATAGTATAAAGTATTTATTTAAAATCTTATTATCACAACCCATGACCATACTCCCTACGAACCATCAAAATTTACTGCCTTCCGACGCAAGCATAACGTCTGCCCGATGGTTTCAGTCTATTCAAGCTTGGCGCAGCGACACTACTGCTTCCTAAGTAGTTACCTTTACAATAAGGTCAACAGATTCCTGTGCATTTATCCAATGTGTAAAAAGCAGTGTAAGGAAGCAGTTGGTAATTGGCTACGTACTTTAAGTTACGAGGAGACTGAATCATTCTAATAAAAATTTCGCACACATACATAATACGACTCACACAATAATCACAGACAAACACACACACACACACTCTCTCTCTCTCTCTCACACACACACACACACACACACACACACACACAAACACACACACACACACACACACACACACACACACACACGCACACACACACACACACAAACACACACACCACGCCTCCCACTTGCATGTTTTAATCCTTTTTGGTATTTTTTGCTTTTTATTGTTTAGTTTACTTTCTCAGCACTGGTTGTTTCTTATTCTTGGAATAAATATACATGATATGTACATGTAAAGATAATACTGTTAGCAATATTGCTCTGAGATGGAGAGCCTGGAGATTTGTCACACAGGTCTAGAACCTAGTTCAGACTCCAGCTCTCACTAAGGTTTGAATTTTAAGTTTCGTTCTGACTCACTGTAACCAAAATTATGTACCTTTTTGAGAGAAAATAAATAAACTATTATTATTATTATTATTATTATTTGTTTATAGAACTGCTTTTTCGAAGACGCAGGTTCAAGTCCATTCTAGAGCAGATTTTTTTTGTGTGTAGGCTTTCTGACAACGTAAAAAGTAGAAAAGGCGACTAAAAGATAACTACTTTATGGATATTTTTCTAGCAGCAAAGATCTTTTGTAAAGTAATCTAGAAGAACCATTCAGCGAATAAATAAAGCATAAGGCTTTTTGACAACGAGAGACTAAAGCTGAGCTGGGTTTTATACCTATTACATATCCAATAAGCATATTGCCTACTTTTGATAAAAAATAAGACAACATAAATAATTATAGGAATGAGATATATTCAAAATATATCGTCGCTAAAATTTGTGGAAGTAATTTTTTTTGTTATTTTTGTATATTCCACACTTCTACGTAATGACCACATTAACTAGCGTATCATACATGTATACAGACTGCTAAATGAATTCTGAAATAACTTTGTGACTGTATATTCGTATTCAACCCAATAACAATAGCACAGATAAAAAAGATTTCCCAAAAACCTTTTTCAGACTTGGAATATATACATATATATACATATATACATACTAAGTTAAAGAAGTCAAATTTGTAAATGTGTACACGTGTATCAGTTTCAATAGTTTTAAATACCGTGACACATGTCAGTAGTACACGTTTTCAATCCACGAAGTTTCAAGAAGGGACAGGTACAAACAATTTTTTGTCATTCATAGGCTTTGTTATACCTTTTATTTAATATACTTTTGTCAATTGTTAGGAGAAATCCCGCAATATCAGCATCATTGCATCAAATGAATCATCGGCATTCGCGTCAACCAATGAAGCTAAAGTTACGATATCATTTTCAAAGTGCGCAATTTAAATGAATCACATATGCTGTGATCGCGAAAATAACGACCAATTCACGAGGATTCCTACGCCGTTTAATAAGCGCTAATAAAAAAATTGATACGAAATATAACTTCGGAAAGTTTGCGTTACGCGCCGTGGATTTGAACCCAAGACCCTTTGCGTAGCGGTCTGTTGGTCTGCACACAAGGCTATCATTACCTGTAATGTTAAATGCATTTTGATCTATGCAAAGCATACGTTCTTTATCATCCTTCTTTCGTGAAAATATTGTGAAAATCAATAAATATAATGACTTTGATAGATCATTTTTCAAAATTGTTGCACAAATAAATGTTGTAGTGATGTTTATTAGTAGTATGTGATTGTTGAACGATAACTTATATGCTAATATCACTGGTGTACTGAAAATTGACAACTTTAATCATCGTATAACGCAAACTTAGCATGATAACTAAAATTTAGTTTAGTGCCAATATTGGCAGCGTAGCATGAAAGCGGTTTGACGGCAATGCACAGGAGCTCTATTTTGTAATTAAATCCGAGCCCATATACTATGATTTTTCATAGCTTTTCAATAAATAATGATGCACGGCAAAATCTCATATGCTACCATTTTTTTAAATGGTAGCATATGAGATTTCATTCAAATATTACGAATGCCATTCAATTTTATTCGCAGTGTAACCTTGTGTGTGATGCCTTTAGTAATACACGCCTTCAAACATCCAACAATGCAGGGGTGGATATGTGTAAAAATAAATCTTTGTCGTAATAAAATCTCCATGTTAGGTATGCAAGGTACTATAGGGAAAATACTCGTATGTATTCAATTTTCGGCTTCGTTTGGGGGTCTATGTCGTTGTCGTCGTCGTTGGATAAATTATTACTTTACATTTCAAGTAGGTATTTTTACCTTACACTACCATATGTTACCGTAGAATAAAGGCTCTGTTTGTATTTGATCCTCTAAGATGATTGTAAGCAGGTGATCAATGAATCACTTAAAGTAGCATGTTCTTGATAATCCGTGTTTGTGGTATTTTGTTAAGAAACTAATTTGTATAATATTTTAAGCCGGTTTTGCGAAGTAGCTCGCAGCACTCACGGAGAGCGAGTAATCCTTGTATTCTCCAAAACGTTCAATTTATATACATTTAGAATGATTATGTTTGGATAATATAGATTTACTAGCTTTTGCCCGCTGCTTCGCACTCGTAAATTACTATTAGATAAAATATTTTGTACAAACACCCTCCTCAAGGAACATACATACTAAATTTAACCTTCTTGCGCCCAGTAATTTCGGCTGTAATGTGTCTTTCAGTCAGTCAGTAACGAAAAGATTTTATATACACAGATTGAAGTGATTCCATCGAAAAATTAAAGTTTTTACACAAACTCTGAATCCTTTTTCCACTCTCTTAGGGGAAAATTTCCAAAATAAATGTCTTTGTGTTCGCTAACGTCATTTGCGGCTTCAATAAACAAAGTATGAATGTTAATCCCTTGCAGGCATAAAAGGTTCTATGCAAATTATGACTCCCCTTTTTATCCACTTAGGTAAGAATTTCCAAAAAGACTTTCTCAATGTTCACTAACTTCATTTGAGGAACCAATAGGTATACAAAGTTTGAAGTTAATCCATTGAGGGAATAAAAAGTGTTATACAAATTCTGACAGCCAGTTTAACCCTCTCTTAGTGTGCCCCTACACACCTAAAGTAATATACATGCTAAATTTAATCTACTTGTGCTTAATTGTTTTGGTTGTAGTATGTCTGTCAGTCAATCAGTAATGCAAGGATTTTATATACATACAGATTAAACAAATAAATTATATTTGACTGCCTCCGTGGTACAGTGGATAGCGTATGCGTCTGCTAAACGGGCGGTCTCGAGTTTGATTCCCGGGCCGGGCAAAAGTATTACTGAGTTTTTCCCAATTCTCAGAAGCAGCACGGAGTCTGCCAATTTGCCCGGTAACGGCAATAGGCTCGCCCCTATTACGTGGGACCTAATATGCAACATGGCGAAATGTGGGTGTAATATTACACCTCCGCCTACCCGTTCGGGGATACAAGAGACTATAAAAAAATAAACAAACTGTCTGTAATCTCAAAATAACTGAATTGCATATTGTTGCTAAGCCGTTTCCAGTACCCCAATGATTTATTTAGATAGTTCTTCTTTCTGTATACTTATTCATTATATATTTATTATATATATAATGAATTCTCATTTTATTTGTATTTTACTAATGGTTCATGAAAACTCTCGAACAAACTATTTAAATTTCATTTAGGCATATCTGCTTGCAAAAGCTAGTTAAAATTAAATGAGTCGCGGATTCCGTCGAAGTATGCATTTGTATATCTCAGCGACATTGTAAAAAAAAAAGTTAAATAAATTATCCAAGTTCAAAACCTAAGTATTTTAGGTTAAAGAAGTTAGAGGAACCTTGGTCAGCAGTTGGACAAAGCATATAACTCCCCCCCGTGGGATCTCCACCTTGTCGTGGTGGGGGTGCTCAGTAACCGTGGATTGGACACCCACGGTGAAGCTAAGTGAGATCCCGGGAGTGGACGCTCCGCATGGGCTTAGAGGGGCCCGCGCAAGATGCGTCCAACGGTGCGGGTGCGGGGGACTGTTCTGACTGTCTCTCGAAGTCGGGCGCGGTCGCGGGAGGAGAGGCGTGTCGGTGTTGCGTTGCCGCGCGCCCTATCTACCGCGACCAAATGGGGGCGCACCATTCGATGCGTCGCGATGGGGCCGCAGAGGAAGAGGAGATGCGCTGTTGCGTTGCTGTCCTCCCTATCCTCTGCGGCAGCTGGGTGTTTTGGCGGCGGAGCCCAACACGTTAATCCGCCACCAAGGGGGTTTTGTTCGGGGCCCGCCTGACCATCTGGCGGGCCAATACCCGTCGGGGGTGGCGACGAATGCTTCAGAGATACCTTACCCTCCGACACACGGGTACCTACATGAGAAAGATAAAAAAAATGCAGATAACTGATAAAAAGTGCTTACCTCCTTAAAAATAAATGAAAATCGCAAAATAGCGGTTCTAAGTATTTTGGCTTGTATTCGTCATATAAAAAACCATCCAACATTTTAGTTAGTGAATATGAAGAGCGCTTAGACTCATGTAAGCGCTCTTCATCTTCATTAACTAAACTAAAATTTATTTAATTGCACATCAGGAACGATGAAAAAAAATCAAGTGAAGGAATTAAAAGTCTCATACTCTCTCATAAGGTGAATTCACTAACGTCACTTCAGGAACCGATATACAAAGTGTGTATGAAACTTATTATTCCTTCAGTGGCTTGACTTCAAACTTTGTATATGGGTTACTATCTTACCCCCGAGGGTAGGAATTAAAAAAAAAACTAATTCTTAGTGTTCACTTTCGTCATTTGAGGAACCAATATACAAAGTTTGAAGTCAATCCACTTAAGGAATAATTAGTTTCGTTTCATACACACTTTGAACCCTTATCTTACCCCTTGAGGGTAGGAATTTTCAAAAACCAAATTCTTAGTGTTCTCTATCGTCATTTGAGAAACCAATATACAAAGTTTCAAGTGAATCCATTGAAGTTTTTTATATTATAAAATGGGACTCCCTTTCTTAGCCCCCATAGGGGAGTGATTTCGAAAACTCGTTTTTTGGTGTCTCACTATCATCATTTGAGGAACTAATATATAAGTTTGAAGTCAATCCACTGAAGGAATGATAAGTAACACACTTTTACCCGTATCTTACCCCCTAAGGGTCGGCATTTTTAAAAAGCTAATTCTTAGTTTTCCCTATCGTCGTAAAAGGAACCAATGTACAAAGTTTGTAGTTAATCCGTTAGAGAGATAAAAAGACACGTACAAACTTTGACCCCCTATTTTACCCCCTTAGGGGAGAAATTTCCAGAAAAATAATTCTTAGTGTTCACTATTGTCGTTTGAGGAACTAATATACAGAGTTTAAAGTCAATCCATTGAAGGAATAAAAAGTTTCATAGAAACTTTGACTCCCAGTTTTACCCCCATAAGAGTGGAATTTTCAAAAATCCTTTCTTAGTGCTACCCTACACTCCTCAAGGAACATATATGCTAAATTTCATCTTCTTGTGATCTGTAGTTTCGGCTGTAGCGTGTCTGTCATTCAGTCAGTAACGCAAGGATTTTATATATCGCCTCTTCGCATTAAAAGTGTATAATCTCAAAACATACAAATTTTACAGGAGAGCGTTTTAAAAGTTTAACGTGTTATATTTCTAATGATAATAATCTTTTCATCATTATTTTTTATTTTTTTGCTAGTTAAACTATCTGCCTTTCAAATTAACATAATATTATATATTAATTTTGTTATATAGTAGCCGAAAAATAGGTAAGAAAAAAAATCGTTTTGAGTTTTAATACTTTTCTAGATAAAATGTTGCATAATTTGAACATAAGTATTTAATTTATTAAATGTAATTAAATACAGGAAAAAAAAAAACAATATTTCAGGCAATAAAACGATAATATTTTATGAAATATTTATTTCTTTCAATACAATAATGAAATTATTATACTAAATATGAACTAAAACTTATACAAATAAAACAAAATGGCTCCAAAAAAAGATAATATAAAATAATATTAAGTGGTTGATTCAATCACATTAATCATACATGGCACTAAGTTAGGAACTTGTTAACTAAGGTATTTCAGTCTTACTGAATAAGCTTAAGATCTAAGCATTAAAGTTATATTTTTTAAATTATTAGTAACTGTATCCAGTCTTTTGAGTATTGTTAATGCGTATTAATATATTGTATGAAATGTTAAAAGCTTTAAATATTAATTTAATTAAAATGAAAAAGAATGAAACAGAAGAAAAAGATATCAAAAGAATACAATTATATCTATTCAATTTGTATTCTGTTCTATTTTAAATTATCGTCTATTTCTTAGAGATTATAGATTTTCATAAAATGGACGATAATATTCGGGAATAGTTTTCTTATCAACTAAAGCTAATAAACCTCGTTTTTTCTGATCGGCAATTTTCATTGGCGCGTTATATACTGCTTTAAAACGGTAATTATCTCGAAGACCTTTTGTAGTGGTGGGTCCAACCTTTACCATTTTAAAATCTTCTTAACTATAGGAAGTTTTATAAAAAAGCAACCACGATTTTCTTTATTGAATTTTAAGATTTTTATGTCATTCATCTTTACAGTTTCATTATTAGTATTTTTATTATAGTTGCGTCCTACATCATTGCAAAGAGATTTGAAATCTTTAAATTGAGTATAATTGAATTCGTTTACTTTGTAAGACTTCCCAGTCTTTTTAGCTGTTCTGATCAATGAAACATACTGATCTGGACTGTATATTGGCCCTGATCTCAGTGATTTTTTTATATTTCTCTCAATAACCGAGTGGGCCGAATCATTTTCATTTTGAGTGTGTCCTTTAATAAGGAACTTATGCGTTATTGATTTAAGACTGGGAATCGTTGCTACCGAATGCATATACAAACTTATTATGAACTTGTTCTTTTGTTGACCTGTACAATTATCGCTGTAAAAAATAATATCAACGTCTTCATTTACTCTCGTACACATAGATACGACATAATTATAAACACAGGTTGCAATTTCATTCGCGCCCCTATTTCCTTGCTGTTCGTGCCAAAAGTAACATTCTACATCTTTCGTTTTCAAATCGTAGATGGTAAAGTTGTATGAATTCAATTTTGACACGTAATAAAATGTTGAAATTTCGCCTTTTGGACATGACAACGTCGCTTGCAAGTCATAAACCGCAACAATTAACGATGATTTACTTTGGGCCTCTGTTTTATCTTTCTCTTTTTCTATTCTTGACAATTCTTTTTCCTTAAGGTGGTTTTCATAATGATCTTTAATTTCTTCCTTCTGAGAGTCTAATGCATTATTATAGGCAGTACAATCTTCACAAGCGTCTTTCTTCGGAGTGAAAAAACTAATATTAAACTCTGTGTTAAAAATTCTATGGAACATTACGTAGTTAATATGGCCCTCTCTTTTTTCTGTGCACAATTGAACATAATCTTTGTAAATATCAGTCAAATTTCTGCCTCCATCTATATACTCTCGACTAGTATTAGCGCGAACGTAGTAACTTTCTATTTTTGGTATGTTTCTAATGAATTCTCTAGCACTGTCTTTTAATGACTCCTCAACCCGGTGATGATGTTCGTGTTTGCCTCTACGGTCATCGAGCATCGGCACCGGGTTGTCTGTTTCAAACAGCTTATCTCGCACTGTTCTAATTATTGATAAGGAAATATCAAGTGTATTTATGAAAAACTTTTGACAGACACGAGATTTTTGATTTGTGCCATCATTCAAGAAAAATTTTAAATTATTTTTGCTCGGCCTATTGCTAGATTTGTAGACGTATTTAGGCTTAATCTCTTCAATGCAACTGGCAATAAAATGACATTTATGTAGTGTATCTGGTAAAGCATAATATGCATCAAAAATTTTTTGCCTTTGTTCCTCCAAAATGAGAGTAGAACATTTCTGCCTGCATTTCTCTCCGCAAGGAGGCTTCACAGATTTTTCGCTTACAACTTTATTTTTAGTAGGATAGCTTTTACCTGCATGCCTCAATCGTTTTATTATATTTGTTTTCCATTTTGTTGGGTTACCTAGACGTTTACGTGTTTTTTTTTTCGATGAAACTAGCTCTGTCTGTGATTCATCCATATGGATTAATTGAACCGATGGATTTTCATCTTGAGTTGACTCAGAATCTGAACTACTTTGTGATAAAATTAAATCATTGCTAATACTGAAATTGGGATCAGCTACGCTGTCATCAGTAGAAAAATCTTTTCCAGAGGAAGACGAACTGGATGAAGAACTTGTGGAATCGGAGTCACTGCTATCTGATGAATCTATAATCTAATAAAATATCTGACTTAGATACAATTAGTTCTCCTACAAAAACAAAAAAAAAATTGATAGATATCTTACCAAGTTCCTGATGTGGTTGCTCCTCTGCTGAAGCGTTAATTTCTTGTACAATACATTGTTGTAATTCTGAATTTCCATTCGTTTCCTGTAGACCTTCCTGGGGATTTTCGTTCGATTCCCGTAAACCTTCCTGGGGATTTTCGGTCGTTTCCTGTAAATTGTCCTGTAAACCTGTCAAAGAAAAATATGAAAGTGTCATAAATACCTAATACTTAGACAGTTATTTCTCATACAAAAACTAAAAAAAATATAGATAGACTATCTTACCAATTTTCTGAAGTAGTTGCTCCTCTGAAGCGTTAATTTCTTGTGCAATACATTGTTGTTGTAAATCTGAATTTCCATTCGTTTCCTGCAAAGCTTCCTGGGGATTTTCGTTCGGTTCCTGTAAACCTTCCTGAGGATTTTCAGTCTTTTCATGTAAATCGTCCTGTAAACCTGTCAATGAAAAATATTATAGTGAAATAAATATCTAAATAAAATAAAATCTCATAATAAGTAATTTGATTTTATAAAATAGTAATATAAAACATACCTAAGTTTTGACTTATTACACATTGTGAGTTATTTTCATGAAGTATGTCCATCGATTCCACTTCAGAATCAGCAATAGGCGGATCATTTATTTCTTTCTGATTAATTATATTCTTTTTCAAGCTCTCTAAAAATTTACTTCTTTGTGCCATTTCAAAAGCATTTAATTTAATCTGAATAAAGAAAGAAAACATTTTAAAACATAAAATTAGAGCCGGCACTACAATGGACAGTCGGACGCGACGGCTAGCTGTCGCGGCTATTGTAGGTTTTGTAGGTATCTAACGCGCGGCAACTCGCCCCCGACGATCCGTCGCAGTGCCGTCTATTAAAACATTGCCAAACTCGTTGAAACAAGTCGCTCTATGTTTAAGAATCACAGTGAAAGTATAGATACCTAATAAAATAGCCAATATTAACGAAAATTAAAATAATCTGACATTTATTTATTAAAAAGTAAACATTCTCGGGATTAAACTATTTCTGACGTCAGATTTATGAGAAAAAGTAGACAATTTTAAATTACAACATCACTTCTCACATAAAATATCTAAAACAGTATACAATTTAGGAAAATTATAGTTTTAATGGAAAAGATCAGGACAGTATTATTCATATTTTATCACAAAAACTGTACAATTACATGATTATACAATTTTAAAGGGAGCATCGATTCAAACTTTGCTACAAGTTTACAGCAATAAGTGTATAATTTTGAGATTGTATATTACTAATGAAATAGAAAGCTTACCTTAGCGTCAAATTTCCGTTATTGTACACTTTTGAAGAGACACAACGCGTGCACTGCTCGGTCGTTTTAACGTAACTAAAAGTTATACAGTATTCGCGCGACAGAAGTTCTCACTTCGGCCAATTTAAAACTAAACATCGCGCCGTCTAGCGAGTTTTTGATGAACTACGCTCTTTAGTCGGTATTCAAGAGAAAAATACTGGTGATACTAAACGTTTTCGCATATTAACTCAATTTTCTAATTTTTTGGTAATTGTACACTTTTAATGCGAAGAGGCGATATTAAGATTTACATAATTTATGTGTTATTTTTTATATAAGTTATTGCAATATTTGGAAAACTCAAATTCATCAAAATGCACAATTATCTATTCTTGTAGCAGAAACATTAGTATAAATTATTGTTGAATATTTGATGCGTCTAAAAACATTAGAACCATGTTTTATATGAAGTCTATGCAATGTAAAGCTGCTACTGAAAAATAATAGTATATAACAATAATAAAGAATAGTATACAATAAGGAGATCCGCAGTTTAACCAAAGTCGCCGACAAAGCTCTCCGGATAGCCAAGCTGAAGTGGCAGTGTGCAGGGCACATAGCTCGAAGGACCGATGGCCGTTGGAGCAGAAAGGTTCTGGAGTGGCGGCCACGTACCGGACGACGCAGCAGAGGTAGGCCCCCCGCAAGGTAGACCGACGATCTCGTCAAGATCGCGGGAGGCGGTTGGATGCGGGCGGCTCAAGACCGGTCAGCGTGGAGAACCTTGTGGGAGGCCTATGCCCAGCAGTGGACGTCATTTGGCTGATATGATGATGATGATGATACAATATTATTACTAAAACTCACACAAAGTCATCTGATCCAAAAGCTTTATAGCCAGAACCTGCATTATGGCCACAAAATAACTTATAAATACCTACTTATGTATTCCTAAATAGATCCATACATATTGAAGATAATATACACCCAGGCACAGAACAAGTCATAGCAGTCATCATACAAAGATTTGTCCTAGACGGAAAGCAAACCCACGACCTATTAATTTATATAGACCACAAGAACTAGACAAACAGGCCTGTGAAAATGAGAACAGGTGGTAAAGACAATACTACTTACTTGTTGATTTATTTTATTTTACAGAATGATTTCATGTAGCATGAAACAAAACAGTCATATCACTTTACTAGAGTACCCACCTATACAGCACTTAGGTAAATAGTTTTACTAGATAATATACTCATAGTGCAATTCGGTACACTGGGTTGTAATTGTAGCATTCAAATTAATTACAGAGTTCTGGTACTGAACAATCAATATAGGTCGACGTGTGCTTTGACGTCAGTTTCAATTGAATTGGCACCCGAGTTGAGACTTACATCTAATAAGCGTAATTAATTTATGCATTATTGCACTGCACACCTGGGTTCAGCAATAGCGCAAACAGACGAAATTTTTTACAAGTTTTGACAGTATGACGAGGGCGGTGTCAGACGCGTGTAGTTCGCTTTTGGAAGCACATGTAGGCGCATACAGGTGCACCTATGCCGCTATCTGCTTCGTCCTTTTGCGTAATGTTAGTTATTTCAATTATATCGTATAAAGTAGTGTGTTTTATGCTTCATGAAACAGAAGTGGACCCTTAGAAGAACGACCTTCACCGGCTTCAGCCATTTCGAGCATGAAATGCTGATTAACAAATGGGAAAAAAATAAGTTGCAAAGATTTGATATGAAATGCTTTTCATCCATGGAACTTAGCTTATGAATGTCAGGTACATAGCTGTAGACATGTTCATACTAAGTATTAATATCTGTATATATAAAATCCTTGCGTTACTGACTGACTGACAGACAAGCTACAGCCAAAACTATTGGGCACAAGAAGCTGAAATTTGGCATGTATGTTCCTTGTAGATCGTACGGGTGCACTAAGAAGGGATTTACCGAAATTCCCACGGGATCGGCGAAAACGGGTAAATAAAATGTGCAGGCGTAGCCGCGGGCGCCTTCTAGTATTAAATATTTGTACATACTAATTAAATTACTCTCAGAAGTTAATTACTTACCGAAACGTACGCAACTCTCGGCGACTTCAGACCAGAAAGTTTGACACACGTGTTGCATAACTAGAAGTTCTTGAAATTGTGCTATTAAGGCGCTGTTATATGACGAAAGCCGTGAAACACCAAATTTTTCATCGCGCCACTAGCCATAACGGTACATACTACAATCTTGCAATATACAATCTTTAAATTTATGAATCGCTACGACGTGGCCTGGGTGTCAATTCGAAGAAAACTCAAGAATATTTAAATTTAAGTGACGCCGAAATATCAAAAATTCACGTTGTTAGGACATAAAAATGCAAAGAATATTTTGACAGCGACAAGCGAGCGCATGTTGGATTTTCTTTACACGCTCACACTCAAAATATCCTGTGATGGGGAGGATTTTAAACATTTGCCAACGACCGCAAAGACTATTTTATCAGGCCACCATCTTCCAATGTCCCACTGCGGCGAAGAGAATGCTAAACGAAAAATGTATATAACACAATGTGTTGTCCGTTTGGGAATCGAATCCACAAACCTTCATCCTTGCACATATCATAGGGTCTAGTACAAGTTCTGCACTCGATTGTTACTGTGATAAGTGAGTAGAGGATTGGGGCAATTATCATATTTTTATAAAAGCGCCTCTGGAGGATGGTTACGGTCAGTAGGGACCACCAGGGGCGCATTTAGAAAATAAATGGAAATTGTTCTCGTCGACAAGTAACTATGTAGTCACCGTGACAATCGAGTGTTAACTCGCGCTCGACCATCCACCATAAGACGATAACGATAAAAAAATCTCATAAAATAGAATTTAATATATTAAGGCGCTGTTATACCTCAGAAGCCGTGAAACACCTAATTTTTTGTCGCGCATCTAGCCATAACGGTACATATTACAAACTAGCAAAAAATAGAGCTTAAAGTCAAAAGTCTGAACAAAATACTTTTCAAAGAATTTTTCATGTGTGTAAAATAGAATCACGGTAAAAAAATCACAAAAATGAGGCAGAAAAAAATCTTTGGTCTCACTGTTTGCAATATTTTGATCGTAAGCTGTCATATTTTATTTAATAATATTGTAGGAAACCTAATGAACTAAAGAATTACCCTATTTATTTTCATATTATACGTGTATATTTTGTAAAATTAAATAAAATCTGCCAAACGTCTATGATTTTGACGCTCGGTAGATCTCATCAATATCAAACGCTTCGGCAATTTAAACCTTATTAGCATAAGCGGTGTACTGAGTGTCAGTTGCTAGTTTACGCCCCGCCCAGACCTCATCATTTCGCTATGAGCCCTGTGAATAGGTCATGTCGCTTGCGTCTCCGCTGCACGAAATTTTACGTAAGCCTGTTTGTTACTGTATTACGCCGATTTGAGTTCGTAATTTCATGTTTTATGTTATAGACTGAATACTTTGAATCAAATAGGCTTTTCATTTGACAATGGGCACATATAATTAGGACTTAAGTTTATATTCTTGTTGCGTTTAATGTGTTATTGTTTATGTGCTTATAAATATATAATTAGAAGAATTAAATACAGACAATTAGAGAAATAAAGTTCTACGAAGGATTTGTACAAGAAAGCGTCGTAATAAAATAGAAATTCATCCATGGCCAAGTGATTATGAAATATAATATAATATAATATAATATATAATATAATATAATATAATATAATATAATATAATATAATATAATATAATATAATATAATATAATATAATATAATATAATATAATATAATATAATATAATATAATATAATATAATATAATATAATATAATATAATATAATATAATATAATATAATATAATATAATATAATATAATATAATATAATATAATATAATATAATATAATATAATATAATATAATATAATATAATATAATATAATATAATATAATATAATATAATATAATATAATATAATATAAATATAATATAATATAATATAATATAATATAATATAATATAATATAATATAATATAATATAATATAATATAATATAATATAATATAATATAATATAATATAATAAACTACATTTAGCAGCAAACACCGCAAACACAGACGAAGACATAAAGAAGGCAATACACAAAGCACACAATTCAATATGGAGAAGCAAACAAGTACACGGTCAATTTCCATCAAAAGTACTGGATCAAGTCAACGTCGATGTGGAACTGTCTTTTAAGTGGACCAAAAAACAGCAGATTTCTCCTAAATTAGAGTCAGCAATATTTGCCATACAGGACCAAGCCATCATGACTCGACAGCACCAGCGCGATATCCTGAAAGAACCAGTAGACGGAAAATGTCGCCTATGTGCCTCCAAAGATGAGACCACTCAGCACATCATTTCGGGATGCGACAAACTCGCAGGAACGTACTATGTAAAACGGCACAACAACCTTGTCCAGTACGTACACTAGTGCCTAGCCAAAAAGCACAAAATAGAAGTTGATAGCCTTTGGTGGCAGGAAGCACTCACACAACCGCAAATTAAAGAAAACGAAACCGCCAAAATCTTATGGGAAATCCCTGTCCAAACCGATATCACCGTAACGCATAATAGACCGGACCTTATATACATTGACAAAATTAACAATAGAACATATTTATTAGATATCACCGTACCATCTGATTACAATCTAGGAGCTAAGGAGATTGAAAAACTTAGTAAATACCACCTTTTGAAAACAGAAATTAGTCGTCTGTGGAACACGCAAACGTTTGTTATACCGATTGTGATAGGAGCAACGGGAGTAGTCGCAAAAAGTATAAAAAAATATATAGATAAATTAGAAAGTAATATTGACATTAGCATTCTACAGAAACAAGCAGCCATACACACCGTAACCATACTAAGTAAAGTTTTAGGAGATACAGTATTCGTACACAATACGCAAGATCAAAACATACAGAACACGCAGCCGTCGCAAATCCCGCAATCACCCAACTTGTCGCAGTCACCTGATACGCCAGACCCTCTCAACACAACTCAAACACAAGACACGCAACAGACAGCAAACACACCAGTGCCAAGAGGAAGAGGAAGGGGAAGGACAGTTACCCGCATACTACACACGCAAAACACACAGCAGTCTTCAACCACGCAATCACCAAACATGCCACAATCACCAATCACATCAGATGCTCACAACGCAACTCATGCACTGGACACACAGGACACAGTTAACATACAATTAGTAAGAGGAAGAGGAACAAGAGGAGGAAGAGGTAGAGGAATGAGAAGGGCCGGGACCCGCATACAAAATACAACAGATACACACTAGCTGAGTTACTCTCCTACAATACCTTCATATTCATTTACACACATTTTCTTCTAAATAGATCAGTTAAAAACTATGGGGACATAGATATCCTTTTTCCCGTGGGTTACGGGACGGGGTATTTATAAAACCGACGAAAGTCGAGACGGTGAAACCAACCAAATCAATAATATAATATAATATAATATAATATAATATAATATAATATAATATAATATAATATAATATAATATAATATAATATAATATAATATAATATAATATAATATAATATAATATAATATAATATAATATAATATAATATAATATAATATAATATAATATAATATAATATAATATAATATAATATAATATAATATAATATAATATAATATAATATAATATAATATAATATGATATGATATAATATAATATAATATAATATAATATAATATAATATAATATAATATAATATAATATAATATAATATGATATAATATAATATAATATAATATAATATAATATAATATGATATAATATAATATAATATAATATAATATAATATAATATAATATGATATAATATAATATAGTATGATATAATATAATATAATATAATATAATATGATATAATATAATATAATATAATATAATATAATATAATATGATATAATATAATATAGTATGATATAATATAATATAATATAATATGATATAATATAATATAATATAATATAATATAATATAATATAATATAATATAATATAATATAATATAATATAATATAATATAATATAATATAATATAATATAATATAATATAATATAATATAATATAATATAATATAATATAATATAATATAATATAATATAATATAATATAATATGCCTCTCAGAAGGCCAACCCCACGTCCGTGCGTAACATCTTCCCACGTGAGAGGCGGACACCTGAAATAAAATGTCTTTACAGGTGACCAAAAGGGCAATGGCAAACCCCATCAATATGGAGAATTTAAATAATGATATACGTATAGGGCCGCTGTCCGGGGGCAATCGCCGGGGCACGTCTGGAGCTGGTGCTGGACGTGGCAGCATACGAACCACCAGTGGCTCTTTGCTGAACAGGCGGGCGAGAGTCGGGGGACCCGAAGATGTCACAGCCGATTGACGGGAACGGGAGGGGATGGTTGATGCTTTGCAGGGTAGGGCTTCGCCCACAGACTCTGTCGGCTCATCCACAACGACCACTAATAATATAAGTGACGACAGACGAAGAAGGTGGTCAACAGCAGAGTTAGAAGAACTTATGTTTTGTTATCTCAAAGCACGCTTAGGAGGACCAGGATACATAGGCAGACTTCAGACACTTTTTACACAAAGAAACCCTAACAACCCTAAAATACACCATTTTAACGGCAACACTTTATCAAACCAAGCTCGGAGAGTAATAAAGCAGAACGTTATATCACAAGAACTACTGGACCGTATTCAAAAACAAGCCGAAGGTATCACACCCGTTGAAAACCCTGAACACACTGAACACACAATCACAGAAAGAAACAGAACACTATCACCGGCACAAGACACACAATCAAACATCCCGCACACACAATACTCTTCAGAACAAGCAGAAACAATCAATCAGTTGACACGTAATATACAAGTAAACGAAGATCAGGATCCATTGATTTTACACTTCCTACAAATACTAGCAGAAACAAAAGACACCCCACTCGCAGAACGATTACTGTTACCAAAAGCTAAAATAAATAAACAATTCATTCAAAATCTAAATACACTTAACAATTACTTACCCAACCTATTAGTTACTAACACAAGTTTGCGCGAAATAAATGATATAATATATTCAACCGCTAAAACGCTAATCATAAATAATAACCAAACACCATACATACCCAAAGACACCATTAAAGCAAAATCTGATCCACCATGGAAGAAAAGAATACAAACGAAAATTCTAAAATTTAGGAAAGAACTAGGACAGTTATTAGAAATAGAAAGAGGGATAGCCACACGCCGGATGAGAAATATCAAAGAGATACTTTACAATAAATACAATATTAATAATGAAAACGATCACCAAAATACAGCAGAAATACTAAAACAAAAAATTAAAGCTCTAGCAGGTAGAATCAAACGGTATGAAGATATAAATAATAGGAAAGAACAGAATAGTTTATTTATGGAAAACCAGCACAGATTTTATAAAAGGTTAGGCAATAGTAACATTAGCAACAATATTAAAATACCAACTAAAGAAGGAGTGCAAGAATTTTGGACCTCTATTTTATCAAACCCTACACACTACAACACCGAAGCTAAGTGGATCAAGGAAGTAGAAATGTTATCAAGTGAAATAAATACAGCTGATATAGAAGAAATTACGGAAGACCAAATAAAATCAGCCATAGGAAAGTTACAAAATTGGAAAACGCCAAGTATCGATAAGATTCAGAACTATTACTTAAAATATTTAACCAGTGTTCACCCATATTTAAGTTTATTATTCACAAATATAGTTATAGGCTCAGAAACATTAGAAGAATGGTTCACTACAGGAAAGGTCATACTAATCCCAAAAAATGAAAACACTGAAGATCCGAAAAACTGGAGACCGATAGCATGCCTGCCTAGTATGTACAAATTGTTAACATCCGTATTAGCCAACATATTGTATGAGCATTGTGACCAAAACGACATAATGGCAGTAGAACAACGTGGATGTCGCCGAGGTGCCAGGGGCTGTAAGGATCACCTTATGGTGAACAAAGCGATACTCGAGGATGAACACCTATCCCAAAAGAACCTTAGCATGGCATGGATAGACTATCAAAAAGCCTTCGACAGTATATCACATGAATGGCTTCTAAAGATACTTGATGTCTATAAATGTCCATCTTTAATCAAAAGGTTTCTTCAGCTGGTTATGCCTACATGGAAGGTCATCATGACAGCCCGTGGCTCTCAAGAGTCAATAACTACTGAACCGATTTATATCAGACGCGGAATATTCCAGGGCGACTCCCTCTCACCATTATTATTTTGCTTAGCAGTAAACCCTATCTCATTTATACTGAATAAGTATGAAATGAAGGGATTTAAACTTAAAGATAGTGTTTGGATTAATCATTTACTATACATGGACGATCTTAAAGTCTACGCAAACAATAGGAGTAACTTGAAGGTATTATTAGATAGTGTAGAGATATTTACAGGAGACATAGGCATGAGATTCGGATTAGATAAGTGCAACGTTTTACATATAAGTGCGGGACATAAGAGTAGTGCTATAGGAGAAGGACATATTTTACTAAGTGGAGAAGCATTTCAACAACTTGCAATAGGAGACAGATATAAATATTTAGGAGTACATGAGTCAGGTAAAATAGAACACAGTATAATTAGGGAACAAATAACTAAGGAATATTTCAAACAAATTAAAAAGTTGCTTAACACACATCTGAACTCACGCTCAATAGTAAAAGGTATTAATGCATACGCTGTGCCAGTGTTACTTTATTCTTTTGGTGTTATTAATTACAAAATTAGTGATGTAAGACAAATAGACGTAAAAACAAGAAAACTTTTAGCAATAAGCAAGGCACATCAGCAAAAAGCAGAAGTAAAACGATTGTACTTACCGTTAGGAGAAGGAGGGAGAGGTTAAATAAACATAGAGAACATGTACAAAACTCAGATAATCAAATATAGGCAATACCTTCATGCAGAACAGGATCACCTAATTAAAGCAATAGTACAGCATGACAGACAAAGAGATAAATATTCGATTATTAAGGAAGCACAGGAAATAGAAGGAGACTACATTTAGCACCAAACACCACACATACAGACGACGAAATAAAGAAAGCAGTAAATAAAGCACAAAATTCAGCATGGAGGAACAAGCAGTTACACGGTCAATTCCCAACAAAAGTACTGGATCAAGCCAACGTCGATGTAGAACTGACTTTTAAGTGGATCAATAAACAGCATATTTCTCCCAAACTAGAATCAGCAATATTCGCCATACAGGACCAAGCCATCATGACCCGACAGCACCAGCGCGATATCCTGAAAGAGCCGGTAGACGGAAAATGTCGCCTATGTGCCTCCAAAGATGAGACCACTCAGCACATTATATCAGGATGTGACAAACTTGCGGGGACATACTACGTTAAACGGCACAACAACCTAGTCCAATACGTATACTGGTGCCTGGCCAAAAAGCATAAAATAGAAGTCGCTAACCTCTGGTGGCAAGAAACACTTACACAACCACAAACCAAAGAAAATGAAACCACCAAAATTTTATGGGAAATTCCTGTACAAACCGATATTACCGTAACGCACAATAGACCGGACCTTATATACATTGACAAAACTAACAATAGAATATATTTAATAGATATCACCGTACCATCTGACTACAATCTAGGAGCTAAGGAGATTGAGAAACTTAGTAAATACCACCTTTTGAAAACAGAAATTAGTCGGCTATGGAAAACACAAACGTTTGTTATACCAATGTGATAGGGGCAACGGGAGTAGTTGCAAAAAGTATTAGAACATATATAGATACATTAGAAAGTAACATTGACATTAGCATTCTACAGAAACATGCAGCCATACACACAGTAACCATACTAAGTAAAGTTTTAGGAGATACAGTATTCGTACACAATACGCAAGATCAACACATACAGAACACGCAGCCCTCGCAAATAACGCAATCACCCAACTTATCGCAGTCACCAGAAACGCCAGGCCCACTGAACACAACTCAAACACAAGACAGGCAACAGACAGCAAACACACCACTGCCAAGAGGAAGAGGAAGAATAAGGGGAAGAGGAAGGGGAAGGACAGTGACTCGCATACAACACACGCAAAACACGCGGCAGCCACAAAATACGCATCAGTCTTCAACCACGCAATCACCAAACATGCCACAATCACCAATCACATCAGATGCACACAACGCAACTCATGCACTGGACACACAGGACACAGTTAACACACCATTATTAAGAGGAAGAGGAACAAGAGGAGGAAGAGGTAGAGGAAAGAGAAGGGCAGGAACCCGCATACAAAATACAACAGACACACACTAGCTAATTTACTCTCCTAAAATACACACATATTCATTTACACACATATTCTTTTAAATTGAGAAGTTGAAAACTATGGGGACATAGATATACTTTTTCCCGTGAGTTACGGGACGGGATATTTATAAAACCGACGAAAGTCGAGACGGTGAAACCAACCAAATTAATAATATAATATAATATAATATAATATAATATAATATAATATAATATAATATAATATAATATAATATAATATAATATAATATAATATAATATAATATAATATAATATAATATAATATAATATAATATAATATAATATAATATAATATAATATAATATAATATAATATAATATAATATAATATAATATAATATAATATAATATAATATAATATAATATAATATAATATAATATAATATAATATAATATAATATAATATAATATAATATAATATAATATAATATAATATAATATAATATAATATAATATAATATAATATAATATAATATAATATAATATAATATAATATAATATAATATAATATAATATAATATAATATAATATAATATAATATAATATAATATAATATAATATAATATAATATAATATAATATAATATAATATAATATAATATAATATAATATAATATAATATAATATAATATAATATAATATAATATAATATAATATAATATAATATAATATAATATAATATAATATAATATAATATAATATAATATAATATAATATAATATAATATAATATAATATAATATAATATAATATAATATAATATAATATAATATAATATAATATAATATAATATAACATAATATAATATAATATAATATAATATAATATAATATAATATAATATAATATAATATAATATAATATTATATTATATTATATTATCACAGGATCATATAATCAAAGCTATTGTCAAACACGATAAACATAAAGATAAATACTCAATAAATAAAGAAGCTAAAACTAATGCACTAGAAATAGGATTACATTCAAACCATACATACGCAGATAAGGAAATAAAGTCAGCAAACATTAAAAAAGCAATAGATAAATGGAGATCCAAACCATTACATGGACAATTTCGTAAATCAGTAATAGATAAAGAAAACATAGATACAAAAAACTCATTTTGTTGGCTTAAAAAACAACCGGTATCCTCCTCACTAGAGTCATCGATATTTGCCATACAAGATCAAGCTGTAGTTACCAAGCAATTTGAAAGAGACATACTAAAAAGACCTGTTGATGGTAGGTGTAGGCTCTGTTTGGAAAAGGCTGAGACCACACAGCACATTGTCTCAGGATGTGAAAAACTAGCTGGCACTTACTACACTAGAAGACACAACAACATCGTACAGTACGTATATTGGACCCTAGCGAAAAAACACCAGTTCGAAGTCTCACAGCTTTGGTGGAAAGAAAATCTAACTCAACCACAGGTAAAAGAGAATGACACGGCAAAACTCATGTGGGAAATACCGGTTCAAACAGACAATACAATAGTTCACAATAGACCAGATATAATATATATAAATAAATTAGAAAATAAAACCTACCTTATAGATGTAACTGTGCCTTCTGATTACAATATAGGAGCTAAAGAAATAGAAAAACTTAGTAAATATCATGCACTCAAAACAGAAATTACCAGACTTTGGAAAACATTTACTGAAGTCATACCTATTGTAGTTGGAGCGACAGGCATAGTTGCTAAGAGTTTTGAGAGATACTGTAATAAATTAGACTCACATATAAACATACATATAATACAGAAACAAGCAGCCATACACTCAGTTACAATAATAAGTAAAGTCCTAGGGGATACAGTCTTCGTAAATCGGGGGGGTAATAACATTAATGAGGGGGAATCTGAGCAACCTCTTCCCTGAGGGTCTCAGGGCGGGTGCTTAGAAAATCCGAGTTAGACTCGAGAAACTAATATAATATAATAAAATATAATATAATATAATATAATATAATATAATAAAATATAATATAATATAATATAATATAATATAATATAATATAATATAATATAATATAATATAATATAATATAATATAATATAATATAATATAATATAATATAATATAATATAATATAATATAATATAATATAATATAATATAATATAATATAATATAATATAATATAATATAATATAATATAATATAATATAATATAATATAATATAATATAATATAATATAATATAATATAATATAATATAATATAATATAATATAATATAATATAATATAATATAATATAATATAATATAATATAATATAATATAATATAATATAATATAATATAATATAATATAATATAATATAATATACACAAATAATAAAATATAAACAATACTTAAAAGCAGAACAGGATCACCTTATTAACGCCATAGTACAACACGACACACACAGAGATAAATATTCAATAATTAAGGAAGCACAAGAAATAGAAGAAGAACTACATTTAGCTGTTAACACCGTACACACAGACGAAGAAATAAAGAAAGCAATAAACAAAGCACACAATTCAACATGGAGGAACAAGCAATTACACGGTCAATTTCCAACAAGAGTACTGGATCAAACCAACGTCGACGTAGAACTGTCTTTTAAGTGGATCAAAAAACAAAACATTTCTCCAAAACTAGAATCAGCTATATTTGCCATACAGGACCAAGCCATCATGACTCGACAGCACCAGCGCGATATCCTGAAAGAGCAAGTAGACGGAAAATGTCGCCTATGTGCCTCCAAGGATGAGACCACTCAGCACATTATTTCAGGATGCGACAAATTCGCGGGAACGTACTACGTTAAACGGCACAATAACCTCGTCCAATACGTATACTGGTGCCTGGCCAAAAAGCATAAAATAGACGTCGCTAACCTCTGGTGGCAAGAAGCACTTACACAGCCACAAATCAAAGAAAATGAAGCCACTAAAATTCTATGGGAAATCCCTGTACAAACCGACATCACCGTAACTCACAATAGACCGGACCTTATATACATTGACAAAACCACAAATAGAACATATTTAATCGATATCACCGTACCATCTGACTACAATCTAGGAGCTAAGGAAATTGAAAAATTAAGTAAATACCACCTTTTGAAGACAGAAATTAGTCGCCTATGGAACACACAAACGTCTGTTATACCGATTGTGATAGGAGCAACGGGAGTAATCGCAAAAAGTATCAATAAATATATAGATAAATTAGAAAGTAACATTGACATTAGCATTTTACAGAAACAAGCAGCCATACACACAGTAACCATACTAAGTAAAGTTTTAGGCGATACAGTATTCGTACACAATACCCTAGATCAACACATACAGAATACGCAGCCGTTACAAATCACGCAATCACCCAAGTTATTGCCGTCACCAGATACACCAGACCCATCCAACACAACTCAAACACAAGACACACAACAGACAGCAAACACAACAGTGCCAAGAGGCAGAGGAAGATTAAGGGGAAGAGGAAGGGGAAGGACAGTGACTCGCATACAACACACGCAAAACACGCAGCAGTCTTCAACCACGCAATCACCAAACATGCCACAATCACCAAACACATCAGATGCACACAACGCAACTCATGCACTGGACACACAGGACACTGTCACCATTAGTAAGAGGAAGAGGAAGAAGAGGAGGAAGAGGTAGAGGAAGGAGAAGGGCCGGGACCCGCATACAAAATACAACAGATGCACACTAGTTAAGTTACTCTCCTACAATACACACATATTCATTTACACACGTATTCTTTTAAATAGAGCAGTTAAACACTGTGGGGACATAGATATCCTTTTTCCTGTGAGTTACGGGACGGGGTATTTATAAAACCGACGAAAGTCGAGACGGTGAAACCATCCAAATCAATAATATAATATAATATAATATAATATAATATAATATAATATAATATAATATAATATAATATAATATAATATAATATAATATAATATAATATAATATAATATAATATAATATAATATAATATAATATAATATAATATAATATAATATAATATAATATAATATAATATAATATAATATAATATAATATAATATAATATAATATAATATAATATAATATAATATAATATAATATAATATAATATAATATAATATAATATAATATAATATAATATAATATAATATAATATAATATAATATAATATAATATAATATAATATAATATAATATAATATAATATAATATAATATAATATAATATAATATAATATAATATAATATAATATAATATAATATAATATAATATAATATAATATAATATAATATAATATAATATAATATATTATATTATATTATATTATATATATATATTATAATATATTACAAATATTCTATATATAAAGAAGGAAGGTTAAACGCAGAGAAGATAGGATTATTACAAGATCAAATTTACACGGATGGAGAAATAAGAAAAGCAGCAACTAAAGTAGGCGTTAATAAATGGAAAGCTAAGCCTTTACATGGTCAGTTTTATATATCAGTCGTTGAAAAAGATAATATAGATAGAGAGTACTCATTCCGCTGGCTTAAGAAACAACCAGTGTCTCCTGCATTAGAATCTACAGTGTTTGCCATTCAAGATCAAGCAGTCACTACCCGACAAATAGAGAGAGACATACTGAAAAAACCGATCGATGGTAAGTGCCGGTTATGTCTGACGAAAGACGAGACCACGCAACACATTGTCTCGGGGTGTGACAAGCTGGCGGGCACATACTATACGATGAGACACAATAATGTTGTCAAATACGTATGGTGGGCACTAGCAAGAAAACACAAACTTGAAGTTGCAGATTTATGGTGGAAAGAAGATTTGAAACAGCCTCAGATAAAAGAAAATAACACAACAAAATTAATGTGGGAAATACCAGTACATACTGATGTCACGATTACACACAATAGACCGGATATAATATATATAAACAAAATAGAAAACAAAACATACTTAATAGATGTAACTATACCATCGGATTATAACATAGGACCTAAAGAAATAGAAAAACTTAGCAAATACCATCCTTTACGAATAGAAATAGCCCGGCTTTAGAACACACACACAGAAACAATACCAATCGTAATAGGAGCAACAGGAATGGTAGCTAAGAGTATACATAGGTACATAAATACATTAGATGCAAACATAAACATACACATTATGCAAAAACAGGCAGCAATACACACATCTACAATATTGACTAAAGTTCTTGGGGATACAGTTTTTATCAGTAACACAGGGGATTCCGAACTTCCTTTTCCCTGAAGGTCTCAGGGCGGGAAATAGGATAAAACCGAGTTAAACTCGTGATGAAAATCTTTTCAAATACATAATATAATATAATATAATATAATATAATATAATATAATATAATATAATATAATATAATATAATATAATATAATATAATATAATATAATATAATATAATATAATATAATATAATATAATATAATATAATATAATATAATATAATATAATATAATATAATATAATATAATATAATATAATATAATATAATATAATATAATATAATATAATATAATATAATATAATATAATATAATATAATATAATATAATATAATATAATATAATATAATATAATATAATATAATATAATATAATATAATATAATATAATATAATATAATATAATATAATATAATATGCCTCTCAGAAGGCCAACCCCACGTCCGTGCGTAACATCTTCCCACGTGAGAGGCGGACACCTGAAATAAAATGTCTATACAGGTGACCAAAAGGGCAATGGCAAACCCCATCAACATGGAGAATTCCAATAATAGTATACGTATAGGGCCGCTGTCCGGGGACGATCGACCACTAATAATATAAGTGATGATAGACGAAGGAAGTGGTCAACAGCAGAGTTAGAAGAACTTATGTTTTGTTATTTCAAAGCACGATCAGGAGGACCAGGATACATAGGCAGACTTCAAACACTTTTTACACAGAGAAACCCTAACAACCCTAAAATACACCATTTTAACGGCAACACTTTATCAAACCAAGCTCGGAGAGTAATAAAGCAGAACGTCATATCACAAGAACTACTGGACCGTATTAAAAAACAAGCTGAAGGTATCATACCCGTTGAAAATCCTGAACATGATGAACACACAATCCCAGAAAGAAGTAGAACACCATCACCGGCGGACAACACACGACTAACCATACCACACACACAATACACTTCAGAACAAGCAGAAACAATCAATCAGTTGACACGAAATATACAAGTTAACGAAGATCAGGATCCATTGATTTTACACTTTCTACAAATACTAGCTGAAACAAAAGACACCCCACTTGCAGAACGACTACTGTTACCAAAAGCTAAAATAAATAAACAATTCATTCAAAACCTAAATTCACTTAACAATTACTTACCTAACCTATTAGTCACTAATACTAGTTTACGCGAAATATACGACATAATATATTCAACCGCTAAAACACTACTAATAAATAATAACCAAACACCTTACATACCCAAAGACACCATTAAACCAAAATGTGATCCACCATGGAAGAAGAGGATACAGACGAAAATTGAAAAATTTAGGAAAGAATTAGGCCAGTTAATAGAAATAGAAAGAGGAATTGCTACACGTCGGATGAGAAATATTAAAGAAAGACTGTATAATAAATATAATATCCAAAATGAAAACGATCACCAAAATACAGCAGAAATACTTAAACAAAAAATTAAAGCTCTAGCAGGTAGGATCAAACGATATGAAGATATTAATAATAGGAAGGAACAGGATAGTTTATTTATGGAAAATCAGCACAGATTTTATAAAACATTAGGTAATAATAACACTAGCGATAATATTAAAATACCAAATAGGGAAGCAGTTCAAGAGTTTTGGACCTCCATATTGTCAAACCCTACACATTACAACACCGAAGCTAAATGGATAAAGGAAGTCGAAATGTCATCAAGTGAAATTAATTCAACAGACATAGAAGAAATTACAGTAGATCAAATAAAATCAGCCATAGCATAATTACAAAATTGGAAAACGCCAGGCATCGATAAAATACAGAATTATTACCTTAAATATTTAACCAGTGTTCACCCATATTTAGGTTTTTTATTCACAAATATAGTTAAAGGCTCAGAAACATTACAAGAATGGTTCACTACAGGAAAGGTCATACTAATCCCTAAAAATGAGAAAACCGAAGACCCGAAAAACTGGAGGCCGATAGCGTGCCTACCCAGTATGTACAAATTGTTAACGTCCGTATTAGCCAACATATTATATAATCATTGTGACCAAAATAACATAATGGCAATAGAACAAAGGGGATGCCTCCGGGGTGCCAGGGGCTGTAAGGATCACCTTATGGTGAACAAAGCGATACTCGAGGATGCACACCTATCCCAAAAGAACCTTAGCATGGCATGGATAGACTATCAAAAAGCCTTCGACAGTGTATCACATGAATGGCTCCTAAAGATACTTGATGTCTATAAATGTCCATCTATCATTAAAAGGTTTCTTCAGCTGGTTATGCCGTCATGGAAGGTCATCATGACAGCCCGTGGCTCCCAAGACTCAATTACTACTGAACCGATTTACATCAGACGCGGCATTTTCTAGGGCGACTCCCTCTCACCATTATTATTTTGCTTAGCAGTAAACCCTATCTCATTTATACTGAATAAGTATGAAATGAAGGGATTTAAACTAAAGACAGTGTTTGGATCAATCATTTATTATACATGGACGAACTTAAAGTCTATGCAAACAATAGGAGTAATTTGAAGGTATTGTTAGATAGTGTTGAGATATTTACAGGAGACATAGGCATGAGATTTGGACTAGATAAGTGCAATGTAATACATATTACTGCGGGACATAGGAGTAGCGCGATAGGAGAAGGACATATTTTACTAAGTGGAGAAGCGTTTCAACAACTTGCAATAGGAGATAGGTATAAATATTTAGGAGTACATGAATTAGGTAAAATAGAACACAGTATAATTAGGGAACAAATAACTAAGGAATACTACAAACGAGTTAAAAAACATCTCAACTCACGTTCATTAGTAAAAGGTATCAATGCATACGCTATTCCGGTTTTACTATATTCTTTTGGTGTTATTAATTACAAAATTAGCGATTTAAGACAAATAGACGTCAAGACAAGAAAACTACTAGCAATTAGCAAGGCACATCAGCAAAAAGCAGAAGTGAAGCGTCTGTACTTACCAATAGGAGAAGGAGGGAGAGGTCTTATCAACATCGAGTACATGTATAAAACACAAATAATCAAATATAAACAATACTTAAAAGCAGAACAGGATCACCTTATAAAAGCTATGGCTTATTTATCTCTGTGTGTGTCGTGTTGTACTATGGTACAACACGACACACACAGAGATAAATATTCAATTATTAAGGAAGCACAAGAAAGAGAAGGAGAACTACATTTAGCAACAAACACCGCACACACAGACGCATAAATAAAGAAAGCAATAAATAAAGCACACAATTTAACATGGAGGAGCAAGCAGTTATACGGCCAATTTCCAACAAAAGTACTGGATCAAGCAAACGTCGATGTAGAACTGTCTTTTAAGTGGACCAAACAACAGCAGATTTCTCCCAAACTAGAGTCAGCAATATTTGCCATACAGGACCAAGCCATCATGACTCGACAGCACCAACGCGATATCCTGAAAGAGCCAGTAGACGAAAAATGTCGCCTATGTGCCTCCAAAGATGAGACCACCCAGCACATAATTTCAGGATGCGACAAACTCGCGGGAACGTACTACGTTAAACGGCACAACAACCTAGTCCAGTACGTGTACTGGTGCCTGGCCAAAAAGCATAAAATAGAAGTCGCTAACCTCTGGTGGCAAAAAACACTCACACAACCCCAAATCAAAGAAAATGAATCCACCAAAATCCTTTGGGAAATCCCTGTACAAACCGACATCACCGTAACTCACAATAGACCGGACCTTATATACATTGACAAAACCACCAATAGAACATATTTAATAGATATCACCGTACCATCTGACTACAATCTAGGAGCGAAGGAAATTGAAAAATTAAGTAAATACCACCTTTTGAAGACAGAAATTAGTCGCCTTTGGAACACACAAACGTCTGTTATACCGATTGTGATAGGAGCAACGGGAGTAGTCGCAAAAAGTATTAAAAAATATATTGATAAATTAGAAAGTAACATTGACATAAGCATTCTACAGAAACAAGCAGCCATACACACAGTAACCATATTAAGTAAAGTTTTAGGAGATACAGTATTCGTACACAACACCCAAGATCAACACATACAGAACACGCAGCCGTCGCAAATCACGCAATCACCCAACTTATCGCAGTCACCAGATCCACCCAACACAACTCAAACACAAGACACACAACACACAGCAAACACACCAGTACCAAGAGGCAGAGGAAGAATAAGGGGAAGAGGAAGAGGAAGAGGAAGGACAGAGACTCACATACAACACACGCAAAACACGCAGCAGTCTTCAACCACACAATCATCAAACATGCCACAATCACCAAACACATCAGATGCACACAACGCAACTCATGCACCGAACACACAGGACACAGTTAATACACCATTAGTAAGAGGAAGATGCACTAGAGGAAGAAGAGGTAGAGGAAAGAGAAGGGTCGGGACCCGCATACAAAATACAACAGATACACACTAGATAAGTTACTCTCCTAGAATACACACATATTCATTTATACACATATTCATTTACACACATATTCATTTACACACATATTCTTATAAATAGAGCAGTTAAAAAGCTATGGGCACATAGATATTCTTTTTCCCGCGGGTTACGGGACGGGGTATTTATAAAACCGACGAAAGTCGAGACGTTGAAACCAACCAAATCAATAATATAATATAATATTCTACGACATTCACACAACACCATCTAGTCCCAAACTAAGCAGAAGCTTGTACTATGGGTACTAGATAATGGATAAACATACATAATTATATATACTTTTTTTTTGTAAATACATACATATTATACATAGAAACACCCAGACCAAGACAAACACCCATGTTCATGCACACAAATGTTTGACTTGAGCGGGAATCGAACCCGCGACCTTCGGCGTAGCAGTCGCTTACACTCCCGCGACGCCAAGCGGTCGTCCAATATGAAACATTTTTACACAAATTATTTTCATAAGAGTCTTTTACGACTGACTATGTTATACATTAGCGATTATGCATAATATAATTATATAAATTATTCTCACAATACATAGCTGCCACAGTTTTCAATATTTGAAAGAGTAATAACATAAAATCGAATCATTTTATGTACCTATATTGCAAATTCATTAGCTTGTCAGAGCGCCTGGAGCGCTAAGATGCCGCCACGGCGAACAATTAACAGCGCAGCGCTAATATGGCGCTCCGCAGTCCGCACACAAGCGGTAGCGAATGTTATATTATTGTGTTGTAAACATAAACCTATTTAGGTACATCGGGTAAAACTTTGATTATTCATAAACTATTAGGTATGTCTCAGTACATCTAATATCTTTTCAATTTCTAAAATCAATCATTTATTAGTAAGTAGGTGACTTCTCTGTTTGCTATAACACAAGTTATAGTATTTTTTTTAATAATAAAGTACCTAACTAATTATCTTTATTGTAATTACAGTAAACTTAAAGTTACAGTTTAGCAACGTCTTACACACATTTGACTGCAGTAATTCCTAACACGATTTGTTCAAGAGTGATAAGCAAAAAATACATGAGGGATAGCAGTGACTGGTTCGAATTCCGTAAGAATATGTTGACAGATTCAAATTTTGGTATAGTGGTAAAAAGAAGAGATAACGGCAGTAAAGCCAACTTAGTAAAAATTATTTTGTACAAATAAAATATTTGCAATGTAAAAGCAGTTGCGCATGGAGTCTAAAATGAACCACTGGCTTTGCAACAACTGGCGAAGCAAGAAAATGTAACAATCGAGCCTTGTGGATTATCCCCCCCGTGGGATCTCCACCTTGTCGTGGTGGGAGGGCTCAGTAACCGTGGATTGGTCACCCGCGGTGAAGCTAAGAGGGATCCAGGAGGGGACGCTCCGCGTGGGCTTGGAGGGGCCTGCGCAGGATGCGTCCAACAGTACGAGTGCGGGGGACAGTTCTGTCTGTCCCTCGCAGTCGGGTGCGGTCGCGGGAGGAGAGGCGTGTCGGTGTTGCATTGCCGCGCGCCCTATCTCCCGCGACCAAATGGGGGCGCACCATTCGATGCGTCGCGGTGGGGCCGCAGAGGAAGAGGAGATGCGGTGTTGCGTTGCCGTCCTCCCTATCCTCTGCGGCCGCTGGGCGTTTTGGCGGCGGAGTCCAACACCTTAATCCGTCGCCAAGGGGGTTTTGTTTGGGGCTCGCCTGACCATCTGGCGGGCCAATACCCGTCGGAGGGTGGCGACGAGTGCTTTGGTGATGCCCCACCCTCCGACACACGGGTACATGGCGGAAGTCGAGGTGGTTTTTAGTGGAAACACCACATACTCCGGCTCTTATTTCCCCCAAGAGTCGGAGATCCGAAGGGATTTTCCACCTTGTAAAAAAAAAAAAAAAAAAAGCCTTGTGGATTATACCTTTATTGGTGCCACGCCAGATGGATTAATAGGTCCAAACACGATTGTGGAAATTTAATGTTCTATAGTTGCCTATAAGAATGGCCTGGAGAAATACAAATATGGAAACATGATAAAAAAGTAAACTGACTAGTCTAAACAAATATTGTAATTGTTATTATCAAATTCAAGGGCAACGCCACGTTACACGCAAACAAAAATGTTTATTTGTTGTGTGGAGTGGCAAAAGTATACCACTAAAAATAGAAATGATAGAAAGAGATGATGTTTTCTGGGAGACGAAAATGAAAGAAAAGCTTGTGGCGTTTTATATGAATTGGCAGTTGCCTGAAATTGTTGATTCTCGTCGAGCTCAAGGGATGGCATTGCGAAATCACGGAGAGGAAAATGTCTCATCAGTGCTTGAAGTTTCTACAATACCAAGCCTTAAAAGGAAAGTAAATGAAAATGTGCCTCGTGAACAACAGCAAATAATAAGTATTGAAGCCTCATCACCTCACACACTGCCTTTAACTTTCGATGAGAATAAAGAAAACCTGCCGGGTTGTAGCAGACAGCTACCTTTTGATGAGCTGTAAACTCTGTATTTCGTTAGTAAATGATAAATAAATATCTTTTAATATTTATTTTCTTTGAACTAACACATATTTTAAGCGAAAGATTTTTTAAATATTTTTCCATACAAACATGTATGAGGAGACCCAACGAAAAAGCAGTAAATTAATTTTTTTTCCATAATTATATTCTATAATTTGGGTTGGATTTCGAAACGAGTCGCCTGAATTTGGGTGGTGTAGGGGGCCTAAGGGAGTTAGTTTTAATCCCCTAAAAGTAATTTTGGCTGCCGGAGTTGCGTCTAAATATTGTCAAACAATTTCCAAAAATTCTCAGTAGTCGTTTTTTAGGGTTTCGTAGTCCACAAGGAACCCTTATAGTTTCGTCATGTCCGTCCGTCTGTCCGTCCGCAGCCTAGCTCAAAGACGCCTGGTGCTAGAAAGCTGATATTTTACATGAATTTAGACATTAAATATTGGAACAAAACTGTAGAATAAAATTTAGGAAAATATTTTTTTCAAGGGTATCTCCCCTTTATATATAGTGGGGTTGAATTTTTTTTTGGTTGAGTACCCCATCATGTGGGGTATTATTGGATAGGTTTTAAAAGATATTATTAGTTTGCTCAAATCATTTTTCGATCAAGTGATTGGTTTGTCAAATATCAAGCTTTGAAGTGAAAAAAATTGTTAGACTCAAGTGTCCCCCCCCCCTCTGCCAGCTAAACTATTAATTTGGAAGAGGTGAAAAAAATCACAAATGTAGTACATATAACGAATTTAAAAGGAAAACTATTTCGGCTTAGTAGATATCACTAGTTAGTAATACGGCCGCACACGACGAGAATGAAGGGGGGCACCCCGCAGTTGACGAAGCTAAGCGCCCTTCACCTCCCCTGCTTCAACCCCTCATTTACCAAAACAGTCGCTTATGACAGCGCCTTAAACTATTTTTTTTAAAATAAATTTAAATTGAAATTACCAAACGAAGAAACTGTCTTCTGCGCAGAGTCTAAACTGTCTAAAGCTTTTAATCAATGCATCCATAAAGTGTAGCGTCACTTTACTTTGTGTTGTTAACAAACAAAAATATTCCGTTTTATAATTACATTCTTAACTCATATTAAAATATGTGATTGTTTTGTCAATGAGAATTTCAACGCGTGTCAATTAAAACTTATTAGACAGATTCAATTACACCATCTTGCCATATATGGTCACCCAAGTATTCCGTAGGCCTAATAAATTGTGATTCTTATAAGTATTTAATTATCTCTTGACATTAAAGAACATCGGCCATCGATACAATACATATTTTAATATGTTTGATACGTCTATAAATTATACAGATATGACAAACGGCCCAAATGTTAATTAAAATATTATATTTATGTTCCCATCAAGGGTGGCGTTTAAATTAATTGTCTTTCAGACTTCTTCTCGCTCTTTTGTTTGCATGGCTGGCTTAGTAGTTTTAGCAACTCACTGCTTAACGCTGCGTTGAATGTTGTTTGTTCGACACCACACGACATAAAGTGAGTAGTATTCATTATTATTTTAAGTTTGGGTGTTCTTTGTTACCATTGAAAATGTTTCGCTTGCGAAACAGGATTTATTCTTAGTCTGAGATATGTCTTTAAAAAAAGTAAACGAAGTAAATAATAAGTTCTTTTATAGATTCAGTTTATTTTCTTTAGATCTCTTTCTAAATCGTCGCATCAAATTACAATCACAGCAGAAAATTATAGGTACCTTCGTAAAATAGAAATATCCATATCGGTCTGACAAATACTACCTAACACATAAGAATTTACTAAGTACAACACAAAGATTGGGCCTTCATATTCCGGGAACACAAAAAACACGGCTACATTGATTTAAGCCTTTTTTATCAGACTTACACAAATTTCTGCGGTCGGACGTTATTAATCCCGACCAATGTAGACTCGGTCTTCCAATTAATATTCAACAGTTTCCCTTTGATTTCGTCTAGGGTTCATTAGCCTTAAAGGCTATAAAATAATGTTCGGGTACTTAAACGTTTGGTAGATACTATCTTACGAAAAGATGCATGGACTGAGTGAAGGATGACATGAATGAAAAAGGAGTGAATGCTCAGGTGGCATCTGATAGGGGAGAATGGAGTATGAAAAGATTCTGCGCCGACCCCAGGTAGAACAGCGCAGGCAGAAGAAAAAGAAGATACTATCTCAACAGTAGCTACTGTTATAATCTTCATTGTCACTAAAAGCGCGTGCCCACTATGTTGTATTTATCTTTGCATGGCTGTCACTTCTAGCTGTTCATAATATATCGGCTGTTTATCGACAATGTGTCCTCGAAATATTTTATCGTTGAACGTCTGTCGTATTAGCTGTTCCTATTGGAGCGTGACGACATTTGTAAGGTTCAGTCCAGCAGTCGCCTTGTCGTTTGTGTATATTATCGTCAATTTTTCGAAACGATGTTGTTTCATGGCTACTGGCATGGCATAGGCAGTCGTGTGGGAGCCTAGTTTGAGTTTAGACACTGGTTGGTTCTGGGGCCACTGCTGACCGTTAGGCACTTTTAGAAAATTGATGGAAAAGGCTCTCACTTAAATATAAGTTACTAACCTAGCAAAAAAATATGTAAAATATGCCCATCAACGAACTACTCGTATGCGATCAATTAGAGCCCAAACGCGGACTGCAGGCCCTCTGATCCCTAACAAAAGCAGAGCTTGTACTACCTGATTGGCAATCAGATGATGCTATATCACACTGTGATATATTCACGTGACTGTGTCATTAAGGGAGTTCCTAAAAACCGCGATGGTTTTAGAGAATAAGTCTGAACTTCTTTCAGTTCTTTCTTGCACCAAGGCTCGAATAAAAAAATCCCAGAAGAGTTTATCCGCGTTGGCAATACTGTCCCTCCATAAATTAAAGTGACATTTTACAAACATTCAAGCAAGAAGTAAAGCGAATTCTACCGAATTTGCTTACTTCAATAGGATCATCATCATCTTCTTGCCCTGGTCCCAATATATTTGGGGTCGGCGCAGTACGTCCTTCGCTTCCATTCTTTTCTGTCGCCCGTCATCTGATCATTTACCCCTTTCTCTTTCATATCCATCCTCACTCAGTCCATCCATCTTTTCCTTGGCCTCCCTCTCCCTTTCCATCCCTCTACCTTCATATTCATCTGCTTACCTACATACATATCATCTCTTCGCATAATATGTCCATACCAAGCCAAACGACTTCCTTTCACTTTCTCGTCTATAGGTGCCACTTTCAGACTACCTCTCACGTATTCATTCCTAATCTTATCCATTCTCGTAACTCCACACATCCATCGCAACATTCTCATCTCTGCCACATGTAATCGTTTTTCATCCATCTTCTTAGTAGCCCAACACTCAGCTCCATACAATACGACAGGCCTTATAACCGCCTTATATATGCGTCCCTTGAATTTCAAAGGCATTTTAGGATCGCATATTGTGCCCGAGACCTGTCGCCATTTCATCCATCCTGAGTTGATCCTTTGCCGAACATCTCGGTCAATTTCGCCGTCGTGTTGCAGGAGTGAACCGAGGTAGCGAAAGTCGGAGCATACTGGTAGGGGTATACCGTCGAGTGTAACCGGGCTTGGACTAGAGAGGCCGCCAAAGTCACAGAACATGTATTCAGTTTTGGTTCTGCTTATCCTAAGGCCTACGTTCTCCAGTCTCTGCCGCCACTCCTCCAGCTTGCTCTGCACCTCCTGTCCACTTTCTGCTACCAGGACGATGTCATCGGCAAACAGCATGCACCAGGGTGCCTCTTCCTGTATGTCCGATGATATGGCATCCATAATCAACAAGAAGAGGTAAGGACTAAGAGCCGACCCTTGGTGCATGCCTACAGCCACATCGAATCTGGCTGTGATTCCAGCTGCGGACCGGACTTGCGTGTGGCATTCAGCATACATAGCTTGGATCAACTTCAGGTACTTTTCAGGCACTCCTTTCTTCTTGAGGGCCCACCACAAGACTTCACGCGGTACCCGGTCATATGCCTTTTCGAGGTCAACGAATACCATATGTAGATTTTTATGCGCCTCCCTGTATTTTTCACAAATTTGGCGAAGTGCAAAAATGGCATCCACCGTACCTCGACCAGGCATAAAACCGAATTGGTTACGTGATATCTTTTTCTCTGCTCGCAAACGTCGCTAAATTACTCTCTCCCATACTTTCATACTATGAGGCATTAACTTTATTCCCCGATAATTGTTGCATTCTTGGACATCTCCCTTATTTTTAAAAATGGGCACTAGGGAACTCCTGCACCATTCCTTGGGTACTGTCTCCTCATGCAACATCTTATTGAAGAATAAAGTCAGCCACGCCCATCCATCCTCCTCTAACACCTTCCATGCTTCTACTGGTATTCCATCTGGTCCTAATGCTTTCCCATTCTTCATTCCACTCACAGCCCGTCTTACCTCATCCTTACTTATTACATTCACTAGTCCAATATTCTTCGCCTTGTTCTCAAGCATTTTGCACCAATCATTCTCTTCATTCATTAATTTTTCAAAATATGTTCTCCATCTTTCTTTAATCCTATCATCATCCGTAAGAACCACTCCTGTTTCATCTTTCATACACTTGATATGGGATACATCCCTCGCCTTTCTCTCTCTAGCCTTAGCCAGTCGGTATAAATACTTTTGGCCCTCCGGCTTCTCAATTAATCCGTATATATTGTCAAGGGCTTTTGCTCTAGCTAAGGCAACGGCTTTTTTGGCTCTTTTCTTACATTCATCATACTTCTTTTTCTTACTCTCTTTCAACGAGTCATTACCTTCTTTCATCAGCTGCCATTCCTTAAACCTTGCTTTCTTTTCCTTGAGCACACTCTGTACTTCCTCTGTCCACCACCAGGTATCCTTATCTTTCATACGTTTTCCTTTCGATTCTCCTAAAACATCTTTTGCCACGCACTTCATACATTTACTCATCTCCTCCCAACTCTCATTCACGCTGCAATCCTTCATATCGGCTTACTTCAATAGGATGATAAACATAATACGTTCCTAATATATTTATATAAATTATTGATACCTCCAATATCTACTTATGTATAATTTTGTAATAACAATCGATAGTAATAATATTATTGATTGGTGATATAACATTTTATGGCGCAAATCAGTTATATTTTTATCGATGTTTCTTGACTTCTGTGGTTTAATTTATAAAGCATAAATTTTTTATTTTTATTTTGGCTATCTTACTAATTAGTCACAAATAGGTTTCCGATATTCTATTGAATAAAACTCAGGTGTTTTTTTTCGCTACTGTTATTTATTAGCCTGATTATAGTAATAAGAGCTGGCAATTCCTTGATTAATTAAATTAGCCCGCGATATTGGAAGCCACAAAAATAATATATATAAATAAGAACAACATTCCGAAACTAAAGAGTTTTGTATTGTACCCGGGATATGTTTTCATTATGATTGATTATTATCTTGCAGATAGTTGCTTATCAAGTTTATGTTTCTTTTCGGTGACGATATGTTATGATATCCATTTACCTATTGTGTGAAGGAGTGACCTCCATTACAAGAAAATAAATGAATTAAGATATTTGAGTTTGAGAATTTAGAGTTCAGGAGATAGGTGAGGTTTGTAACGTACTCGTGAAAACCAACGCGCGGGGTCATTGACTGTCCTAGTGGCGGTCATACGGTGATATGTATTATAAGCCATCACGCTTATACTTATGGTATCTTAGCATAGATAACAATGTATGCTAAGATACCTTCTATATTATTCACAATCATAGAGAGATTTGTATGACCACAAATTATACCTCCTTCCACTAAACTGGATAAACGTAAACAAACACAATACAAATACATATGATACAAAGAAATACAATAATAAACATTGAAAGGAGCTCGCTCAATGGGCGTCATTGAATGCGACAGTAAGCGTCGGTCCGTCTCTCAACAATCGCACATCGCTATTAAGAACGTCGTGTTTTCGACGCTCCACCGACGCCATTCATGTTCGCAGTGCTGCGAACGAATAGGATACACCTGTTACTACGCGAATATCCCGTAAGATTAGAATATACACACAATAAAGCGAAACGTAGCTAAGTTTATTGAGCTTCGCTTGTTAAGCTTTTATACGACTGTTTAAAAATGAGTGTTTTGTTTTCATGTTTCTTGTTTGTATGCATGAATTGTATGTAAGTTTGTCTGTATGTATGATGGTAGCTAGCTTACTTAATCCACCATAACTTCTTAATGCCTGAACAGATTTGGATGAAGGTACCTATGGAAGGTTAAAAAACTTACAAACTCTTGAAAATAGATTTTATAAAAGCGTTTTCTACGGTTTTTTTTTCCTTTTAACCATAATTCTATTTTGGATTGATGTACAGTAGAATTCATGCACTATCTTGCCTAACAAATACCAAGATGTATTGAATATCATTGAGTTCAGAAAGTACACCGTTAGTACATTTGTCTCTTCCCCACATAGTTCATGCCTTCTTACTTTATAATATCTATACAATTATGTGTCTATGACAAAGAAGACTACGAGATGTGCTTGCATACGTGTTACTATAATGAAGGCAATCTCTATTTAATTAATTATCTTCTTTGATTCACTTTGTTGCTAAGCTGCTCCCTCTTAGTTTTCGCTTCATAACGTTGACGCTAAGTTGGACTAAGCCCGAGTTTGTCAACACACCCCGCTTCGTGAAACTTTGCGTTAAAGAATAGAGAAATCGAACTCTTTATTTAGCCATCGTGTTCGAGCTCGTTGGTTGGACTATATTTTCATGACGTAGAAAAGTACGAAGTTACTTGTTATTACTGCCTTATTTTATACATTTTTGATTTAGTTAAGCTTATTCGATTTAGGAACAATTCACTATAATAACTATTGGATAAAGTTCCTGGATATAGTTTACCCTCTAAATAACTTCAAATAAGTATAGTTTTTGGTATTTGTATAATGTTTTCTGCACTTAGTTTACTCGGTACTAATCGGGAACTTAATGTGTGGCAAAACTAGCACTTAGATTTCAAATTATTTCCATGGGCGAGCCAGTAGCAAACTCGATGGTACAACGTATTCCTGCCTAATAAGAGTAAGCTGCGTTCACTTAGCATATATCAGCATCTTTTTTAATAATTGACAAACAGAAACTTCTGTTAAGTTGTCCAGCAATAGCAAGAAGAAAGAGTTAAAAGAAGAGTAGAAAGAAAGGCAAGGAGGGAATCGGCTATAATCATTTCTGAAAATAGGCTTTTAACAACAAATCTAATATGCTTAAGTAAATCAAAAAGGAATTACAATTTAAGGCAGAAATAACAAGTAAATATTCGCCTAAATGTCATTTGAACCCACCATTCTACAATATAATCAGAATATAAGGCACACGATAGGCGGACCAACTTGCCTAGATATCAATACGTTATCATTTTTTAAACCGTACGCATAGGTGGTATATAATAGCAGCTTTACCTTTTTTATACATAAATACCCAATTTTACTATCTTTATTATTTATTATGCGATTGGAGAATGCAAACTAAAGCTCATTTCCCAAATAATATTCCGATACAAAAAGCTAACGGGCCTAATAGGTTCATGTATAATCGTGGTCCGTGGTCGCTAATGGTTGGCAAAAAAGTATGCATAGTCAATATTCAATGGCAATGAAATGTGCCAGGAATAGAAATGTGTACTTCATATAACTTAGGTAAGCATCCTTCGAACTACAAGCTTGTAATTATACGATGTAATACGATACTTTAATCGGTAGGTAGGTGAATGAAATCAGTTATTCACCAAGGATTGACTAAACTAGGTACCAATGAAGGCATATTATAGCGTATTTAATTCACTGTTCCAATTTGATAATTTATAAAATATAGTTAGTTTATAAAAGTAGATGAAGTCTTGTTGAATGAGTTATCTTGTCCATATTTTAGAAATCTGAAGCACCAGTAATATAGAATCAAAATAAAATGTAAGTAAAACTCGTATTCATCTAATAAAATGCATGCTTGTATGCGCTCTTGTATCTGTTAAATATTTTCCTCAGAATTTTGCATTTGAACTGAACGCACGCTGGGTGAGCTAATTCGAATTGTTCCATTGAATTACTAGCCGTTCTACACATAAGTAGTAGGTAGGTATTAATTATCCTGTGCTTAAATGAAACTTGTTCTAGAATGACCCAGTTGAGCTCAGTAGGTAGAGTTTTGTACTGACTTCCTTTACCACTTGTTTCTGCCCGCGGCTCTGCCCGCTTCTATCGGCTATCGTGACTAAAAACGATCGCCATCGCCAACTGAAGTAAGTTAGGTTAGCATAGTTCGCCTAGTTAAGCTATTTCTTCATACAGTATGCATGCACTGCAAACTATGCCGGCTATGTACTATTCTGATGTAGTAGGTGCTTATTACGGCGTACCTAGTACCGTAAAATTCTATAAAAATTCGTACAGCGGTTTTTGCGTAAAATAATAATAAACATCCATCCATCTGTCCTCACAAACTTTCACATTATAATAGCAGTAATTGGTAGGATTCTTGGAACAAAAAACATCAAGGGGCTATTGTCAGTCTCAAAGAAACCTGTTTGGTTTCTTTGAGACTGACAATAGCTACCCATTACTGCTATAGCATTTTGACAGTTCTAGCGAAATTATTTATTCGAGAAGTTTTCTAAGATTTCTTTTCTTCTCGTGTGTGTGTGACTAACGCAGGTGTCGGAGTTTTCGGACCGCCCGAAGACGTGGCTTAATGATTCTTGGCCTGGGCCAAGAACTGGGACCGAGTGCTTCGTGTGTTCCCAAAGTTTTCTAATAATTTGTATCTATAGATACCCTCAGGATATTGTGCATGTACTATATCCCAAAGTCAATTAATATAGCCCAAGGCTAGCCATCAACTGGTAAACTACAAACCGGTTTCCTAATTAGAGCGCGACCCAAACTTATATTTTGAACATGTTTCATACATTATTTATTTTTTAAACATGTTATACTTATTAAACTTTGATTAGAAAACCCGAAATTTCTTCAAACTTCAAACTGATTTATTGCGAAAATGGGTACATACAATTAACTGTGATGACAAACAATACATAGTAAAATCATATCTCCATATTCAGCCAGAAGGCATGTAATTTTAAAAGTAAAATATTATTAATTAGTTATACAGCAGGCAATCAATTCGTAATGCTATAACAGAGAGACTATTAAATATTTATTTTATTTAACAATAATGTCAATATTAATAATAATCTCGAAACATCAATTCTATTACAATGTCAATATCATTCAATAATAACTTACGTCAATAGAAAAACAGGCATCAGTATAATTATGTCAAAATATAATAGGTAATGCAATAAAAAATGGGTAGACAATGCAGTCACAATTCTAATATGATAAGGATGTACATAGTTTATAATTGCATACTTGTTTTGATGTCATTTAAAAATTCATTTACGCTATAATACCGTTTTTCTAGTAGAAATTGCTTGACTTTATGTTTAAACTAGAGGACACCAGCAGCTACGCATGCACATTTTTTTTTATTTATCTGTTTTGACCAATCCCGTGGGTATTTCGGGAAATCCCTTCTTAGTGCACCTTTACGGTCCCCAAGAAACATACATGCCAAATTTCAGCTTCCTGCGCCCAATAGTTTCGGCTGTAGCGTGTCTGTTAGTCAGTCAGTAACGCAAGGATTTTATATATTAAGATTCGTTTATGTTAATAATTTCTAATAAATAGTTCGGTAGGTGATTATATACCCGGGATGCCATACAAAAGACACTATTAGTCATCATAGCACTTTTATTTTATTTATTTATTTTTATTTATTTAAACCTTTATATACAGAGCGTATACAGGCGGACTTAATGCCGTGGGCATTATCTCCCAGTCTACCTTTGAGTGGTGCAGAGAGAAAAGAAGAAAAAGAGAAAGTAGGTGGTATATAAATGAGGAGAACATTATTTGAACTTACATAAATATGTATAGATTATAATAAATATATAACATACATACATAGATATCAATAAAGATATATAAACATAATTTCAATTAATACATATTATTGCTACATACTAGTACATCTATATATAATATATCATACATACATATATATTTATATATATAAATGAATGAAAAATATAAAAGAATTATGATACACTTGCTGCTTCAGCCAATAAGAGTTCTTTAACTTTGAACTTGAAGGAGCACTTGGGCCTGGCCATTCTGATCTCAAGAGGAAGGGCATTCCAGAGAAGGATTGATTGAACAGAAAAAGAAGAGTGAAGAAAATTAGAGCTGTGAGTTGGAACCATGAGGAGAAAGTTATTAGAAGAGCGAAGGTTACGAGCATGATTAGAAGATAAATACTGGAAGAGGGGCGTTAAATACTCAGGGGGAGTAGGAGACGTAAGAATGGTATAAAGAGTTGTGAGAGCACGCAAACTACGGCGTTGACGAATGGGGAGCCATTTCAATTGAGAACGATAAGTGGACACATGGTCATACTTGCGAAGATTGAAAATGAATCGAATGCAGTTATTCAGAAGGCGGTCAAGTTTGTTTAGGAGATCTGCATTCAGGTCAAAGTAACATACATCACCATAGTCGATCAGAGGGAAAATCAAAGTTTGCACAAGCATTGTTTTAGTCTCGGGCGGGAGAAAGTTTTTTAGGCGGTAGAGAGCGCGTAGAGTACCGGTGACTTTCTGACTCACATGGTTTACTTGGGTTTGCCAATTTAGCGTGTTATCTATATGCAGCCCAAGATTTTTGACTGATGTGTGTGAGATTGACAGTAGTACCACTAAATGTAATAGCTGGTAAAGAAGTGAAGTCCAGCCTCTTTAAAATCCTTTGACTACCTAAAACAATAGCTTTAGTCTTACTAGGATTGACAGCTAAGCCAAACTTGTCCGACCAAGTTAGTATAGCTGCCAAATCGCTATTTATCTTATCTATGGCTTCTGCTACGCATTCCACATTTATTTGTAAATAGATCTGCAAGTCGTCGGCATACAAATGGTAAGCACACTGCAGATTTTGAGTCAGGAGATTTATAAAAATAGAAAACAACAAGGGAGAAATAATGCCGCCTTGAGGAACGCCAGATGTAGTGTCCGACCACCCCGACTATGAATCATCGAGAGGGACAGACTGCTGACGCCCTCGAAGATAAGTTGAGAACCAATCCAAAGCTACAGGCGAGAGCCTAAGATGAGTGAGGATAGATAAAAGGATATCGTGACTGACGGTATGGAAGGCGTTTGAAAAGTCAATCAACACCAGCACGGTGATTTTGGTGCTTTCCATGGCCTCTCGAATATCGCCAGTCACTTTAAGGAGGGCGGAGGTATTGCTATGGCCTGGCCTGAAGCCAGACTGTAAAGGGCTTAACAATCGGTTATTGTGAACAAACCGAGCCAATTGTTTGTGAACACAGGCCTCTAGCACTTTGGATAGAAAAGGTAGGATGGAAATTGGACGGAAGTGGTTAGGAACAGTAGAGTTTCTGATTTTGGGCAGGGGAATTATGTAGGCTTTACGCCATAAGGAAGGGAAGGTATCGGAAGCAAGAGAAAAGTTAATGATGTGGGATATCGCAGGTAGGATGTGATCCAAGATTGTTGTTAGCATGCGACGGCTGATATTGTCACATCCCACAGCATTAGATGTTATGGAGAGGATTGACTTTTTAATCTCGCCTGAAGACTCTGGAGAAAACTGAAATGATTCAATATTGGGTTGAGGCAACCCCGCTAAGTAACTGAGCGTGTGACTCATGATCGGGTGATCTAGCGAAATGGTAGAGGTGAAATGTCGGTTGATATCATCCAGATCAAGAGTCCCACAATTGTCGACGTGCTGCTGTTTGCAAATGCCTAGTGTTCTAAGGAACCTCCAGGTATTAGCAGGTGATGAAAAATTTATGTTATCGAGAATATGTCGGCGTTTGGCGTTACGCACCATCTGATTACACCGATTTCTTGCAGATCTAAATAGCTCCCAGTTCCCATCACAACGGTCCTTTTTATATCGCCTAAAAGCTCGGTCTTTACGACGCATTGCCATTCGTACACCCGTCGTAATCCAAGGCGCGGGAGGACGTTTAAGCTTCACCCGTCTCACTGGGGCATGAACATCATATAATTCAGAGATTTTGTTGTTAAATATGGTTACCTTTTCGTCCACCGTGGAGGCAGACATCATGCTACTCCAGTTTAACTCAGCAGCATCCTTATTCAGCTTCTTAACATCCATTCGACTAAAACAACGCATGCGCAGAACTTTGGGTGGGGATTTAGGAGGTTTCAGGCGGTAGGAGAGGAAAATGAGGTCATGGCGGGAAAATCCAGGTGCGGAAAGTTGGCCATGGGATGTGACTTTGGAAGGATCAGAGGTTAGTATTAGGTCAAGCCAGGTATCCTCGCCGTTGCTGTTGTGGTGAGTAGCTTGCATAGGTAGCACTTTTGTGCTGAGGTCAACAAACTTTAAAATGGTGACGTTTACTTCTATAGTTCTCGAACATAGTGATGTTCGTTCTTACAAATAGCACTAATTCATATATGTACAGACACGGTAGCGTTAATATTTTAAGATTTTAAAGTAGGGTCTACAGCTATCTGTTTGCTTGAGCTTACACATTGCCCTTATACACCTTTTTTGTGCCCTAAATACTTGCTCTTTTTCCGTACAGTTTCCCCAAAATATGATTCCATATCGTATTATGGATTCGACGTTGCCATGATATGCAACCAAGACTGCACTTTGATTCAATTTTTTTGAGAGCATAAACAGCGCATATGATCGAGTACTTAGTTTTGCGCATAGGTTCTCTGCGTGTACCTTCCAATTCAAATTATTTTCTATGTTAAGACCCAGAAATTTTATTGCATCCACTTCATGAATTGTTTCGTCTTTAAAGTTAATATTAATATTGTCAAGTAACGGTTTTCTATTTATAAATGTCATTAGATGGGTTTTGCTTAAGTTAATTTTCAGATTATTCGCTGTCAACCATTGTACAACGTTGTCAAGTGTGTTGCTTATGTCATATTCAAGACGCAAATTATCTTTTCCCATAAATACAATCGTGCTTTCGTCAGCAAACAAAATAGATGGATGTTTTGTTATTTTTGGGAGATCGTTTATGTAAATGTTTAACAAGAGCGGCCCTAGCACGCTTCCTTGTTGGATTCCTAGTTTAGTGTCTCTGTATTCTGATAAATAATTTGTCTCCCTTTTGAACTTTGAACATAGGCGTCTTATTTCAATACACTGTTTTCTTCTAGAAAGGTAAGATGCAATAAGATTAAGCACATTACCCCTAATTCCATATGCATTTAATTTTTTTAATAGTACCTCGTGATCCACACAGTCAAAAGCTTTTGTAAGGTCCATATAAAGTGCACAGGCGGGGAGTCTTTTTATTTATAATTTCTATAACGATTTTTAAAAAGTTGTAGATGGTCATATTTATGCTCTTGTGTTTCCTAAAACCCACCTGCTCGATTGCGAATAGATTATGTAGTTCGACAAATCGGTATATCCTATCGTGTATAACCTTTTCAAAGATTTTTGAAATGGTAGGTATTAAGGCAATCGGTCGATAACAGGCCATTAAACATGGGTCGCCTTTTTTAAATAATGGCTTAATAACAGTAAATTTCAATTTGTCAGGATAAACGCCATGGAAAATACACTGATTAAAAACATGGCTCAGTATAATAGATATTTTTATCGAGACTTGTTTTAGTAGTCTTTGATATACTATTTTACTTGTGTATTGATTAGAAAACATTAATTAGGTAATTTCTTGCTTAATGAACTTGTCACTATTAGTTAGCTAACAGACTAAGCTACCAGATGCAAACAAAAGTTACTAATTTTTAAAGTATATTCATCTAATAATTATACAATAACTTTAAAAAAGACGTTTATATCCCAGCACGGATTGTTATTTGCAAGATAAATAGCTTTGATATACATAATGTAGTACATCTTAAGCCGTTCAGTAGATTTAGCGTGAAAAAGGACAAACAAACAGAATCACTTTCGTATTTATACCATTAGTATGGCTTATTAGGCTGATTAATGGAAAAATAAAATTATGTCAGAGATTTCTTCGACTTATTCCAACAACAAAAAATACACTAAAGGAACATTCAGATAAATGGATGGAAACTTACAAAAAGCCCGGAATTTCCCCTGTAAATATCTGGGTTCCATGAAAGAAGTATATACATACATGTACCTATTGTACGTTTAGAAATTAAACGTTACATACATGATCGCTAAACTAATGTGAAATATAGGGAAAATCGGCCAATGCCATAATTAAATAAAGAAAGTTTTGTCATCAAGATTGCTCTTAAGTCAATGTTTTTATCAACGAAATATGATGCTAAAGGAACTGGGGTGTTACTTAACTGAAAACCAGATAAATTTATACATTTCCATCATATAGCCAATCTACCGCTAGACCTAGCCTCTTCAAATGTACATTTGACCTACTTGAACCACGCTGACCAGACAGGTTGCTCTGTCCCAACCTGCAGCGTGATTCAAGTGTGATGATGTCGAGTTTTCCGTGTTTCCATAAAGAAGTTCTATTGTCTTCTTGTAATCGCCTCTGACGATACTCACGAAGTTAAATGGGATAGTCACACTTTATAATCACAATCCGTCACCATACGAACAACTTACAAGTTTAAGACAAGTTTCACCGCCTCTAGACAGGCGTTATCTTCAAGATATTTATAAATTAGACCTTATGATCCGATGTCATCTACGCTATGTATGCCATAGGGTTGCAGCTGGTCCTAAATAATCAATTAAAGGGGTTTTGTTTTTTCGTACGAAACTATAAAGTAGTGACTTACCAATAATAGAAATGTTGATGCCCAAGTTCCTGGTGGGTGAGAGCCTGAAGTCGACCCTGCAGTGGTACAGGGCCTCGTCGTCCTCGGTCAGATCGGTGATGGTGACGGAGGTTGGCCGGGCGCGGATGTCAGCCACCATCCTGGAGCTCGTGTTGAAGGTCGGCTCCGACCATTGCTTGTTCGGGATCTCGAAGCTGTTGGCGGATTTTGATGTAAGTGTCGTAGACTGACCTTCTCGCTCTTACGTTGCGAGAGCGCGAGTAATGTTATGCAGTGGTGTAAAGTATGTACTTTGCAGTCATTGACATCAGAATATTTGATAGACAACTCTGTTATGAATGTCAAAGTGTTTCGACGGCGGTTTAAGCTGCGCTTCCATCCAGAAATTTGAGAAACAGCAGTGCATCCGGTATTATGTTTAGAAGGAGGGAGGCAGATATCCACCAATAATAATTTTACTAAGCTGAACAAAGTCATGCAAGAAAATTACTATATTGTTGGATATATTCATATGCAGCTTCAATGGAGAAGCCGGAGGCCCCATCCTCCTCACCATCCTATTCCTTTTCCCATCCCAAACAAAGTGGCAACGCACTTGTAATTCTTCTGGTGTTGCTTGTGCCCCATGTGTGTTACCATTAGGTGATCGATTTATTCGTTTGAAGCGTATAACAAATAAAAATAACATGTTTGAAGCATAAGTGTATAGAGCATAAAAAATACGAACATAGTTTGTCAACGGGCTACACCTGTTGACATACTTACATAACAGTGTCAGGATGAAATAAAATACAGTTCGTGGTAAAACTCCTACTAGTGAAAGCCGCGCTTACAGTTTACTCATAGTTGTTTACTTGCTGGAGCCGTAAACCATCGACAACGTAAGGCCATGGTCATTAAAATTGATATGAAAGTGATCTAAATGTCGTATACGTTTGTATGTGATTTAAATCGAAAAAAACAAAGCTTAACTTGCCTCAAGATTGTATAAAAGTCGAAAATTGTAACTGCAGCTCAGTTTAGCTACACAGGTGTAACGTAGGAGAATGTAGGTGGAATGGATGTTTATTGATTCTCCTGTATTGTTAATGCATTGGTAAAACCGGCTTCCAGTTTTGAAATGTTTCGTGCTTGCTCGTTCCAATTTTTGGATAAGAATCTATTCATAGTTTCGTAGCTATTCTTAATCGTGTGTGTAACTTTGAGTTCGTGTGAGATTTATAGGTACTTCTACGATTATGAAACAAGTGTAAAGTATAATTAATCAATCAATATATTACGTGATTGAAATTTTATAAGCTTTAGGCTAACGGATTTGCCAAAAAAGTTTGGGGACAAGGTACGAACTACATTAAAATAATTTATGTAATCGCGAAATCTCTAATAACAAAACTTCCAGCAATAAATATTACTACATATTTTACTATTTAAAATGTACAAGTCATCTCAACCTAGAGAGGTCCATTGCAGGACATAGGCAACCCATAACGTTCTTCACACTGATATTGAGCCGACAGCATCCAACCGCTTCCCGCGATCTTAAGCAGATCGTCGGTCGACCTTGAGGGAGGCCTACCCCTGTGGCATCGTCCGGTACTTGGTCGCCACTCTAAACCCTCCTGCTCCAATGTCCAAGGCCATCTACGAGCTATGTGTCCTGCTCAATGCCACTACATATACAGCTCTATTCGGAGAGCTATGTATAGTGCGCCTCCAAAATTTTACTCTTTATCTAAATATTTAATTTAACATTTGGATATACTTTTTATTGCGTAATAGGTACAAAACCTATATATATATATATATATATATATATATATATATATTATACATTGTAATAATTAAATATTAAAGATAAGAGCCAAACCTAAAACTAATCTACAATTACGAAAAAAAAAAGAACAAAAGAAAAGGAAACGAAAAAAATAAATAATAATATATATGCTATACTGCGTCCAAGAATTCCTCCGCAACGCTGTCTACTGGTAGCGTGCCCAGAAGACTGGCAGCATTGCTACGCTGGATGGCAATGCTTATTCTCTCTGCGAAAAATAGGCCAGCCTTCTGGTCACGGGAAGCATCGATCAGCCTTTTTGCTATTTCTCTGTATAAAGCACGAGCACTCGGGCCCCATGGCCCCAGTGTTTCGACCCCAAACGGCTCTAAAACGTAATTCCAAACTAGATTTTGATATTTGCGCCATTTGAGGGTCTCCGCCGATGCAGCAGCAGCACCAGCTGAACCAGCTGTGCTTAGAAGATGTGATAGCGCAAAGGTGTCGACGCAGGTGGCGTCCCACACCAGAGTCCTACCCATCTTCCAAGGTAATAATGACATACCGTCTGGTCTCTTCCCATCGTCACGTACCAGACCATTAGGTTCAAGATGAGCTGGCACACCGGCGGTGGAAAGAGCACGTCGCATTATGTCATTAATATGGGCATGTCTGGAAATACGCCCTGCACTTCTGTTGCATGATAGGCCATGGTGGCCAAGGCTGTCGACGGCTTCCCCACAGTTGCAACGATGCGGAGAAACACAAACAGCACCCAAGCGAAGGCACGAAGCGATGCGGAATGTAGTATCGTCCAACATAGTTCCTATATTGGACGATGGAAGCGCTTGAAGCCATAGCCCCGATTCCCACTCTCCCACAGCCAACAAACGGGCGCCTTTTGCAACACCAGAAGCAGTAGTTAATAGATTATCTCTAATCTTGCTGCAGAGCGGCCCGTCCCATTGTCTCTGAGAGAAAAGATTTCGGGGCAAGTCAGAGCTCGGGCAAATATATCTAAATATTAAAACTAAACTAAATTTCCATCGATAAAATTGTAACTCGATACCTATTTATATATCCATTGATATACCCGACGATGCATATTCAATCAGTCGTTAGTTATTCCCATTTGTTCCAAAGCTTTTCTACCTATAAACCACACACAACTAAATCCGCGAGTCGTCAACTGTGTTACTATTTAATTTTGTTATCACTGAACTAGTTGAAATAATACAAACATTTGCTTTAATGTGTATCGTTTCTGTTTAGTGTTATTCGTAGTTTAGATTTGGTATAGATGTGGATGTGTGAGTTTGGTGTGTATTTATACCTAATCCATATGCGTGTGCGAGAGAAAGTTGTTCAATTTATTATTGGTTTGTACTCGAATTACATGTACTATTGGCTTAGTTTAGAAATGTATTCAGAGCAAAAGTGGCTTAGCATTTAGAATTCTAGATTTTATTTTTAGGTATATGGAATGGATTTTAGTAAGGTTAGAGTGCATGTTCTATTAGAAACATAAAGAATATAAATAAACAATAAACTTTCTTACCTGTAAATAGGAAGGTTGTTCTTATACCAGACGAGAATCATGAACTCATCGTCAGAGGAATCTGGAGTGGAATCGCAGAGCAAAGTCACATTCCCTCCCTCTAAGGCTTGCACGTTGGATACAGGCCCTGTAACAAAGGCACCTTGGGTATTTTGGGAATAGCCATTGTATCCGAGTATAATTTTGTAAGTTTCATACGTGTAGGCGTATAACTGACACCTGACAAAGGTAAATTTCTATTTGTAGTGTCTATGCCCTTAATATATCTGGGTGGGATCCATGCTTTGGCTATTTTAGGCTGAGAATTATTAACGGTTGGATAAGTCAGAATCGATCTGTTCCTGACTAGGGTTCTGAATTAGGCAAGTTAGACCATATATATATCTTAGTATGTAATATTAAGTTCATACGGCATTCTGGGCCTGCATGGAAGTAATATCACAGCTATTTGGTGAAGCCGTGCATGCTGTGCAGTTTATCGACTTGATTGTGTACCTATACCAGCACTAGCGTAAGGAGTTCAAATGACTGCAAAGTCTTAAGCGAACAGTGACGTGGCATGTTGCCAGCCATGCTCGTCAGAAAATCATGAAGATATAACATAATCTATTTATTCGTACTACGATATTAGTGCGGACGATCGCATCAAGTAGTGATCTGTTTTAAATTGCCTGGTGATATTTATAGACTCACGCCTGTATCCCCGAAGGGGTATGCAGAGGTGTAATATTATACCCACATTTCGCCATCAATTTTTAGGTCCCACGTAATAGGGGGCGAGCCTATTGCCGTACCGGGCACATTACCAGACTCCGTGCTGTCACTGGGAATTTCCTAACGGAAAACCCAATAACACTTTGCCCGACCCGGGAATCGAACCCGAGACCTCCCAATACCACGCGCACATTTATGCCGCGAGACCAACGAGGCAGTTTGGCAATGTATATCACCAGGCAGGTGCCTGGTGATATACATTGCAAAATATTTGTGGTTATGCTTTTCGCTAAAACTAAGCAGAATCATTTTTATATATTCTTTGAATCAATTAAAGGAGGTATGTTTTTCACGTCGCACTCGATACATCATGCTCACACAAAACAAAAATCAGGATATACTCGTGCTCAACAAGCTTTAATAAAAAATAAATATACCTATATTAGGAAGATAAGGCTCACCATCAACGCCGGTTATAAAAGCATAGCCGCTGGTGCAGACCAGAAGGAATAGGTATATAGGCGCCGGAGTGGGGCGCATCCTACGGCCCATCCATGCTCGCGCGCTGCCCTCTCAGCGCTCGATAGAACCGCTTGCTCCGCGCATCCCCTAGTAGATGCGCGACTTACATCAGCTGTGTGATCTTCTCATGATCTTTGAAGGTAATATCTGAAAAGAAAGAAAATATGTTCAATTTAAGGTATAACAATTTTTGTAAGTAGGTACGGAGTATTTTAACCTGTGGTATTATGTGTAGGCAATATGTCTGTATTTCTACATCTACTACGGATTAATTTCACCAGGCTGAGCAAACTTTTATTTGAAATGTTAATGCCACTTGAATACGTGTCGAAAATTCGATCAGATTAGTTAAGTAAGAAGTTCTGAAGGTGATATTGGAAAAATAGTAAGGATAACGTGATACACGACGCGACGCCACGCCTATATTGTTTAGCTAATAAATGAGACGCTGTTATAAATAATAAGACGCAAGAACAATTATCTCAACTACTCTAATCTCTCTAACTTGTTTGGACGATCAAGTAAGCATAAAGCTAAAAAACATTTATTGAATAATTCATTACGTATAAACTTATGAATGAAAATTATTAATTTATGCAACAAATATTTTGTTTCATTCTAACTCCTTACAAGCTGAGATTTGTTAAATACTTTTGAAGTTCCAATTAATCTAACAAAGACAGACACAATTTAATATTTCGTATCAAAAAGGTATTTAAACTACAACTACTGTTGTCTTAATCATTTTGTTGATCAACTGCTAACTTCTTAAACAGCTTTGTAATCTTTTTCGTTTAATTTAATTTAAGATTATGTGTCCGAGAAAGGGCTAAAACTCTGTTTAATTAATCAACTACTGCACAATGATTATGGGTGAAAGTTTCAGGTTACTTTCTTTCGGGGACAAAGGTCCAACAGTGGACTGTGGTGAACTGAAGAGTAAAGATGATGAAATTTTTTTCTTTCTTAAGTATTTTTTATTCATATATATACAAAGTTCTAGATGTTGGTGATATTGACTGCTATGCGAAAGGTAGTAGGGTTACTTCGCACTCCGGACCGAAATCTTGTATTAAAAATTGTATCAGTTGATTGGTTGGTGGCATCTACATTTTTTTGAGATCTGTCACGAAAAACATGGACAAAAGACAGTCAGCAATAGGCATGTTTATGGATATGTCTAAGGCTTTTGATTACGTCAGACATGATATTCTTCTTGACAAACTCTATCGCTATGGTATATGGGGTAATGTTCATGAGCTTATAAAATCATATCTGTTAAATAGAAGGCAAGTGACTGAAATTACGAATATATGTCTTAAATCCAAAAGTGAATTGGTTCATAGGTCAGATGTAAGAACTGTAAAATTTGGAGTCCCACAGGGTAGTGTCCTGGGACCTTTGCTGTTCAATATTTATATAAATGACCTCCCAACAACAACGACCTATGATATGACTTTCTTTGCTGATGATAGCACAATATTATTTACAAATAAAACCTTGACATCTTATGAAATTGACATTAATAATTCTATCACATCAATTATGCAATGGCTAAAAATAAACAACTTAAAAATTAACTTAGATAAAACAAAAATAATTGACTTTAAACAAAGAAAAGAAAGAACCGATAAGAAATTAAATATTAATTATAATGGTTATCACTTTACAGACAGCGAATTAACTACATTTCTTGGGTTAAAAATAGATGAAAAACTAAACTGGAAAGACCATGTAGACTATGTATGTACCAAAATGAGTCAGCCCGCATATGGACTATATAGGCTAAAAAATATAGCCAATACATCAACATTAATAACAGTCTATCATGGCATTGTCGTATCAACATTACGGTACGGAATAATATTTTGGGGCAATTCCACTGACTGGCTATCGGCATTTAAAGTTCAAAAACGGTGCATTCGAACAATTTTTGGTATAACTTTTTGATATAATATATTTAAAAGGCATCTTCAAAAACTGCTTGTAGTTAAATGCTACTCGCTGCAGGAATATTTAAATGATACACATAATGCAAATAATTAATTAGAAATAAACTTTATTTATTTTTAAATTATAATATTTAATTATATACATTTGAAATTTTAATTGTGATTAGCTGACATTGTACTTTTATAATTATTATTGATATTTTATAATTTCATTTTTAATTATTTCATGACATTTTTCTCTTCTTATTCCTAAATTGACATTGACATCTTATTTGACATTGTATATTTTCACGTTAAACTGTAATAATTGATGTAGTTTTTAATATTATAATACGTAATAGTTTACTGTTTCTGTATTTGCATGCCTAATTGGTGGGATATGGTAATAAAACAATGTATTTATTATTAAGATCTGCAAATGTATACCCATATTCGTACCCATATACATTAAATGAATTATGAATTATGGTTATCATACGGCTGCTTTGATTTAACTCTGTCTACTCCGAAATATAATGGCCTTGTGTGAACAGTCCCGGTATACACATTAGCAGTCGTAAATCGCATTTATAAATTATCTATTTAGTGGTAGTTAGTTCTTTATCTACGACAAAAGTAGTTAACATCAAACCTCTGGCCAAGTTTTAAGCTATTCCAAATAACGTGCTGTTAGAGAAGCTAAAAACTCTAACTAAAGTAACATGCCTAGCATAAGCGCGATCGACAACCTTCAGCCGAAAAAAAAACCTGCAGAAAACGGCAGTAAGTTTAATGTTGAATGTTACACTAACGAGCTCTGCAATACGTCGAAACCGATACAGTAAAATGAAGCACCAATGTAATTTATGTGACAGATAAAAATATGAATGGGACTTTTTAATCCCAACGCTGGACGATACTCTCGAACGAAACCGCGGCTACAGCTTGTAGTTTATAAATTAAATAGAAAGTTTATAACAGAATTTACTGACCAACTGTGGAAACAACACAGGTTTCAGAAGTACTTACTTTGTTGAGGATTAACTCGCGGGATAGTTTAGTGGCAAAATTGAGTTGGAGGAAGGCATGTCCGCTGAAACGGCTACTATCATAAACTGGCTGGCTTTGATAAATTCATCATTGTACTTATTAGTCTTTTGATGAAGCTTTAATAAACACGGTATTTTGGGGCGAATAATTTGCAACATTTCATAATGTAGGTACATATGACTACGGCTGGTTGCTTGCTTGCTGCTTGCTGAAAATCGAAATAAAAGTTAGTTGATTGTCAGCCGTTACATAAATAAATGGGAGCCGTTTGGACTGTAGAAGCTGCTCTACCAAGAATTTTGACATAGATAAAGTAGTGGTACCAATATTTCTGAATTCGTTCCAGGTGAGAAATCCCGAGGCCTAGTTTCTTTGTCTGTTTTTTTTTATTTAAATGTTGGCGGCAGCAAAAGCTATAGTTCTTATTTATTTATGGATCCCAATATGGCTCGCTAAGCGAAACTGAGTTTTTACTAAACTTGGTGCTATATAGATGGCCTACAGAGAGCACTGCTCTGATGGTTCTTAGTTTAAATATAAATAAATAAAAAATGGTTCGAAATTATTTCTATTTGTTCAGATCACATGCATGCTAATATTAAAAAAATACGTTGGGAATTTTAAGGCATAATGAAACTTTTAGAAACAACTAAAGAACTCGCATAGCGCATAAAAATATGTGGTTAACATATTTTTATATGATGTTGCTGCGTTGCAAAGTTAATTAACAAACTTCGATGTACCTAGTTAACTGGAGAACTACGTAACTTTAGGTGACATCAAAATATTTTTTTATTACCCTTTTGTTGCTTTTTAACAACTAGAATCCTCTAGTCGGCATCCGCCCGCACACACATTTTTTTAATTTAACCTTATCTGCCCGAACCCGTGCAAATTTCGGGTATTCTAAGTGCACCCATACGCTCTCCAAGGAACATACTTGCCAACATTTCAGCTTCATGCGCCCATTACTTTTGGCAGTGCGTTGTCTATTAGTATGTCAGAAACACAAGAATTTAAAAAAAACATTTCATGATTGCAATTTCCACGCAAAAAGCTAAAGTTAATTTAGTTGTAGATGTTCCTTTCAAAGCGTGGTTGATGATGGCTGTAAATGCTGTTTTTCCATGCCGATTTATCACTTTGTATTTATAAATTCTCGGATTGGAAGCAGATGTTTACAAAAAATCAAATGATCTCAATTTATATATCAAAACACAACGCTTTTGTTCTATAAATATTATATAAATCGCGGAGTCCTTTACAAAGATTGAATCAACTTAATCCATAAAAAGTTGGTTTGAGAGAGATTTGAAAACAGTTTTGAATGTTGATTCGCGTGGGAATGTAATATATTATATGGTTATATTATATTAGTAATTCAATATTTTCAAACTAGAAAAATTTGTACACATAATAATATTTATTATGTATAATGGGTCTTAATCGTGCAATTTATTGAAAATGAAGGTACCCTTTATTTTTACCCCGAAGTTACGTCGTGGGTACAGCCATGGTCATATTATGTGATTAATATAGTGCAAGTTGCAGGTTGCCAGCCAATGATATTAGAAAATTCGTAGATTCGTAGACCTACGTAGTAATCAATTCGTAGAAAGGGTACACTAACGCACACATCGATAACTTCATATTTTATTTTAATTTCGGTTGACAAGATGTGTCAGTTTCACTATGAGGCCGGCTCGCCACGTGACACACACATATGTCAGACTTGCCAACTGGCTTATTATTTAGCGTCCTCCTTCCGGTACGCCTATAACGTATATATTTCTTTTTACTTATAACATCGTTGCGTGTAGCCATAACATTCAATATCGAGATAAAAAATCCTTAGCAAATATTGCCTTATAAAGCTCAAGTCGTTAAACCAAATAAGGGCTCTCAAGCCAGTTGCCCAACTAATTTCACGAAGGATTAACAAAGGCCGGCGATACCTATCTAAGGCAGGTAAGAATCCTACGGGCTGTTTACGAACAGCAGCGGCGAGCGGCAGCGATTTCGATGTACATGTCGCGCTCTACTCCGCCGCGGCCGATGTCGCATTAGTCAATCAATTTAGTGCTAGACTTAATATTTAATCTATAAAGACGTCGGATAAACTGAGTCTCGAGATCAACCAACTTAAGTTTAAGATTAAAAAAAATATCTATGGTGTGCAGGTTGAGTACTTTGTTGTACTCGATGGTATTAAATATCTAAGTCTTAGTCCACGAGGGCAGATATCTCTACCATGGATTTTTATAATCAACAGCGAAATAAGATCTTGTTTGGACGTTAGTTAAGTCCTGATCAATACTGGCAAGCTTACTAACTCGCCAGACACATACCTAATCTTCTCATTAAATATGTATAATTAATATTCAATAATGTAAAAGTATTTTTCTATAAATAAAGGAAGGAAGTTTGTAAGCTTAACATGTATGCAAAATTATTGAGTAATAAATAACACACTTATCTTTATGTTTACTTTAGTTTCACGGCCCTTAATAGTAATTTGTATAATTTTATGTATTCATGCAAATATAAGGTTATTTTAGTATAGATTTTTTAATATAAAGTAATAGGAATCCCCAAAAATGACAATAATTTTTTGGGGGAATTCAACAAACAAGGATATTATCTTCAAGATGCAGAAGAGATGTGTTAGAGCCATGTTTGCATTGAAAACTACAGATAGCTGTCGCCCATATTTTATTAAATATAAACTATTAACCTTGCCTTGCTTATACATATTTGAAGTAGCTGTATATGTTAAACGTAATCCAGGTTTATTTGTGTTAGCTTCAGATTTTTATAATAGGCGACAGCGAGATATGTCTCGACTCTGTGTGCGTAAAACAAACACTGCATTGATGCATAAAAGTGTTTTCCATATGGCATCTCTAATATATAACAAACTGCCAAAAACAATAAAGGAAGCAGAGTTTTATATGTTCAAGAAAAAACTAAATGAATTATTGATAAATAAATGCTATTATACTCTAGCGGATTATCTAAATGACAAATTACGTAATGACGTTTAATCTAATTATTATAATATTTTTTTTCTAACAAAGCGCTTCATTCTACATTAGGCCATTATTGCACTGGAAATAATAGCAGGACATTTATCAATTAATCAAATATTTATATAGGATATGACAATAATATATATATATATATTTTTTTTTAACTTAAATTGACTATGCTTATATAATCTTTAATTAATTACTATTATTATTTCATTCGGTATGACATCCAATTTTATTGTTTAATGAATGTTTAGTCCATGTGACATAATTACTTGTTTGTCATTTTAAAATTTTTTGCATGCCACTATTACTATGGTCAAAATACTTGTATCGTACTTATTACTGTTTGTAACACCATTTATCACAGTATTTTTGCAAATAAATATGATTCTGATTCTGATTCTGATTCTGACGATGAAAATATAGCAGCAACCTAAAATAATATTTTTTTACAATTATGTAATATAAATACACTTTTTGTATATTATAAAATATTAATAATTTGAAACATAAATAAATAAATTTATTGAAAAACGTAGTCATAGTACGAAGATCGTAGTAAACGTCTGTTAGCCGTACGTAAGTTACGAACTTATAATAATATCGATGTACACCACAGATATAATAAACAAGATGTACACCATTTTTCTTTCTCTTTATAATGTTGTTTCTATGTTGTTGTAAGCCCTTTTTTGAATGGTGAAATGCTTGTATATGCCTCTTCACTACACTTTTTAAGCCCCATTTTATGAATAGTTTTCCTGTCAAGGGGCTAACACGAATATAAAAACGAATTAAGAACATTTAGCTTGAAATATAAATCTAAGAAAACATGATTATTTATAATACCAAAACACTATGTCGTGTGGGTACAACGAAGTGAAAAACAAGCTTTCAAAGATTTTCTTTATGACGATGCCTTAACGTCCGCACATTCAATTTTGTGTTTAGTGTTGCCAGCGTCAGGAACATAAACATTGGGTCTTTTATTCATCTTCTTTTCTTATGAGTATGTTAGCCAACTCTGGTGTTGAAGTTAAAAGGTGAATGAATTCAAGCGATGTGGTCTATCTGTTTACTAATCTTAAAATTATAGGTAGGTACATTTTATAATATACTAGCTTTGACCTGCGGCGTTGTTTTTTAATAATAATAATACAGCTTTTTATTGAAATAAAAACATGGTAAATTTTAGAAAAAACCCTCAAACTGCATTATACTTTGTCGGCGGGATTAGCGCTCGAATATTTTACCAAATTATTAAAAGTTATGTAATTGGTTGTCTGCGTGGAGTCGGTTATTCCGCCAAAAGATTATCTATAAGCTACATCATACTACTGAGAAGCTTCATCAAAATGCATTAAGTAGTTGTTGTGTGTTATGATAACAAACTTCCAACCTCACTAATTTTCACATACCTAAAACTCACTTTATAGGCATTTAAGCATTCGTAGTCATTAACATGAGATTGAAATTCTTTATTTCAGGAAATTAAAGTAGCGGCGATAGCTCAGTCACTACATTATTTACAGTAAAATATCAACATTGCGCCTGCTTAATAATAGAGAAGGATTATAAACATTGATTATCCTCAGCCAAACGTTTATGAATAATTTCATCTTGCCAGGTAACATTCACAGTCGTTGCTAAGTTAGTAGCTCAGAAATACTAAAAGTGACTCATCCTGGAATAAGCTTACTTTATTATAATTAAATTTTGCTTTCTAAATGTTGTAAAATCTGAGAGCTTCTCGTAATTTATGACGTAAAAATTACTCCCCAAAGACTACGGTGGATGCAGCCAAGAACACTGAAACTCATTCATCATGCTGGCTTTATTATTCCTAAGAATTTTAAATTCATATTTCACTGTGTGCTTTAAAAGACAATTTGGTGCCAGAACATGCCATGAATGAAGGCATTATTAGCCTATTACATGGATAACGCATTTTCTCGCTGCAATTTCGTTCTACGTCTTAGTAGAATGTTGCCGTGTAGTATTAGTGGTAGCATAGGTGTAGGGTGTGAAAACACATAAAATCTAAGACTAAAAACAAAAACGTTGATCCATGGTGACACACTGAGATTGTGTCTTATTTACTCACTAGCTGTCCCGGCGAACTCTGTATCGTTTTTTAAAGGTATTTTTTCTTAATCCTTTTTTTCTCAAACCACTTTTCCAGGAAATTCTGAACAAAGTTACCAAGGCCTGCAGTGCTTAATCAAAAATTTCAGAGTTTATAAAGGTATACAAACAAACGAACATTGATTTTTATATATACGTATAGATAGATGACGCAGAAAAAGTTGTTTTGCCATATAAATTATTTCTAGGGTAGAAAAATAACCATCTTATTGTAAGTGAGGATGTAGGAAATGAGTGACAATGGCAGATAACTGGTCTAGAGAAGTGATAATATTAATAATTTCCCATCCGCCATCTTGAATCACGAAATAGATGTTGTATTTGGATTCCCCATCCCTTTAAACATCGGAGACGATACCCATATTGATTTAAAAAAGAATTCCATCCGCCATCTTTGATCACAAAATAGATGGTGTTTTTGAATTCCCCATTCCTTAAAATATCGGAGACGATACCCATATCGACTTTAAAAAAAATTCCGTCCGCCATCTTTGATTTCCTATCCGCCATCTTTGATCACGAAGTAGAGGTTGTGGATTCTCCATCCCTTAAATCATCAGAGACGATACCCATATAGATTTTTTAAATATTTCCCATCCGCCATCTTTGATCACGAAATAGATGTTGTATTTCGATGCCCCACCCCTTAAAATATCGAAGGCGATACCCTTATTGATTTTAAAATTTTCTCATCCGCCATCTTTGATGTCCCGTCCGCCATCTTGGATCACTAAATAAATTTCATATTATTAATCAGCGTCCCGAAAATCTCGAAAACGATACCCATATAGATTGTATCCTATTCGTTTAACCTTTTTTTCCTTTGACCTAACCCTCCCTCTTCTCGTTTGACCATTTTATTATTTTTGTGTGGCCCCTTAATGTTGTGGCGTAATTTTATGTAGCCTATAGCCTTTCGGAATAATTGGGCTATCATAGGCAATAACAATTTTTAAAATCCGACTGCTAGTTCCTGAGATTAGCCGACATTATTTTTTAGCCTTTTTAGCCTTTTGCCCGGCCCCAAAGGGTCAAAGCCTTATGTTATATAGCCTTTCGGAATAACTGGGCTACTGTATACAAAAAGAATTTTTCAGATCCGACCGGTAGTTCCTGAGATTAGCGCGTGCAAACAAACAAACAAACAAACTCTTCAGCTTTATTATATTAGTATAGATAATGCAAACGGCACTGTACGAGTATAAACATTGAAGCCGCGTGTATAAAAAGGTCTATAACAACTTATAGACGAGTACATGTGGATGGAGCTACAGTATCAAACGTATGTATGCGTTGTTTCAAACTACAGCACTTGGCTTTTAAGGTAAGACTTATGTTTCTTTTTTTAAATATACGATAAGTACTACGCTAACAGTTTGTACAGTAATGCCATCTACACAAGTCCGGTCAGTTTAAGCTTACCTACCTGACGAGTTTACTAGTTTACCCAGCAGTGCACTCGCACCTGTCAGCTCCGTAGACAGTTGACTCGTTACAAGACTTTGTAGTTTTAATCCGCACTGTACTGCTTCGTTGTAGAAAGCATAATAAAGAATGCAACTAGAATTACTATTACGGTAAATACGAAATAGCAAAATATTGTAAAATGTATGATTTTTGACGTGACAACGTCTTATAAATTGGTTTGCCGGGTGACACTTCAAGAAACTGCGTTACGCTCCGCTCACGTTATGCGCTCACAATGAGAGCGAGTGAGAGGCACGCGTCCCGCCTAAGAGCGAGAGAGACAGACATAAAAAGTGAAAGGCACGCGTCTTTCATCCTTCTTCCTACTATACGAATGAATATTCACATTAAAATTATTTTACCACTCAAAGTCGTTGTCACGTAAAACTTTCGCCCGTATACCGACTTTACAGGCAACCAATTTTTTAATGCTGTTTTGTTGTTTTTCGTGTGAGTGTGTGGCCAACTCTGGTGTCCGAGTTTCTTACCGATTCTTATCCTGAGACAAGAACCGGGACCGACAGCTTTACGTGCCCTCCGAAGCATGGTAGCGCTCAAATGTAAATGCCACACGTGGTCACCCATCCAAGTGGCGACCTGTGCAAGCTTTGGAATTTTTTAATAAAGCAAATATTCTGTCATACTTCGTTAGATTAAAATGTGGACACCAGTCTCCGAAGCGAATTATTTTTGTTAAAACCAAGGTAACAGTGGTCCCACTGTGATGATGATGACACTGATGATGATCAGCTAAAATTGTGAAATAGCGAAGTTAATTGATCTTAGCTTAGTACAGGCTTCAACACGTCAATAGCGAATTTATGAAAGGTCTAAATAGAGATGTCTGATATTCTCATCTACATATGTATTTATATTCAAAGCGATCCGGCCTAGTGCTACCCATTTCTTCGATGGAATCGTCTCCAGATACTATCAGATCACGTTGTACAGCAGAAAATCGGCTAATTTCCACATAAATCATTTATTTGAGGTCAAATTTTTGTGACGCCGACCATTTCTCGGCTGATTGCCGAAATACAGGATAATCCCTGATTACAGAGTCACTATTGTCACGTAGCATATTGTTTATGGCACAATGCACGTTTATTATCAGATTTAGATACGAGCAACTATTGAAATGTGGTCTTATTTTTACTTTCTGTATACAAGGGCGATTGGGTATATCAAGATGAAAACTGAATCGAGATTTGTTTACGCGGTCCTTATGGACCGATTATACGTAGTTGTTGTGTGATTATGAGGTTATAAATTATAATGTGTTAACTATTTTATTCTCACTCATAGTAGTCGCTCTGCATTTGGAGTTCACCCCAGATGAGTGGGAAAACATTAGCAAAAAGTAGGTTCTTAATGGTTTACTATATATACTGATAGCGTAGCGTGGTCGTCAGAGTAAGAAAGCATGTTCATCGTAATTTTGTGGTTCAATTTTTACAACAGTTAGATATGTAGTTTCTAGATCATTTGGTTTAAATGTAATATCTCAGTGAAACCAATATATCGCGATAAAATCCGTAAACTGAAGCTTAATTCCAATGTGTATTATTCGCGTAAACCCAAGAAGATATTATATCAAAAATAACTTGATCACCTACGCTGTTGTTTGCATATGGCGGCTAGTGAAATAAGGTGTGGGTGCTCCTCTAACTAGTGGGAGGATATTTCGGCAGGTCTATAGTAATCGTACCCAGTAGAACCCTATAAAAATAAACATTGTAAATGTATTAATCACGTGAGCAAATAGGTTTACAACATAAAACAGTAACAAAATAAAGCCTGACACTAAATTCAGGAAATCATATTGAAGAGTCGTAAATTTCGAGAGCACAGGGGTCAATGAACTTAGTACGAGGATATTTATTGTAGCCAAATCGTAAATGACTAAGTACGGCAGAGTAAAAATCATGAGATGTGAACACATTAAATACATTCACAGTACAATGTACTGGGATGAGCTTTTAACAGGGAACTTTATGACTGAACCCAAACCATCAAGTTTATGTTGAAATTTTCAACATTATTTTACCTGAAATTATTTTCTTTACTTATACGCACGTTTTATGGTGTTATTACAGAGTACATTTGAAATTTTGTGTTTATAATAAACGTGTATTGCGTTAATATCAATTTCTTCATGTAATTGATAAAATATGATTTCGGCGAAAAGAAAATCCCAAAAAAAATATCATACTAAATTTTGCAATGTGTTAAAATAAGTTAAAGCCGTCGCCTCATTGCATACCACAGTCTCGATTGTTTAAAAGTAGATGCTTCAATTGTTTAGGTTCTGCGATAATATTATGTATGTCAGAATATGCGACTTTATATGCATGTTGATGGTGATAATACTGATAAGCGGGTCACATGCTCTAACACGAAGTTTTCAATGTAACTGAGATAACGCTAGGATGATGATGATCATGATCGTTACCGAATAAATTATATAAAAAAAACAATGCAACGTCGAGTCATGTGCTATGTAAAAAAAACAGTATTCCTACAACACTTCTTTAATAAAGTAAAAATAAAGTAGTTACCTATATATGTAAACTAGCGTTCATATACATCATGTCATTTTATCGGTGCAAGTGACGATAATAATGGTACAATGCAAGCACGATGTTGGCACATTAGCTGTGTATGATGTTGCTTCCAGTTAACGTAATTACTAGTATCTGGTGTCGGATATTTGCATCAAACTAGTTTCGACTAGCTGCACATTAAGGCTTATTCGTTATTCATACTCGATCACTCAATAGCCAGCCGTAAGTTGGAGTAATGTAGTTTTTGTTTGTTTATAATTATAATACTAGACCCCATCTATGTGCGCGTGAAACCGAGACAAATGATAGCCTGTGAGCCATTCTGATGTATAAGCTATATAACTGCAAATTTATATAGCTTATACATCAGAATGGCTCACAGGCTAAAGTTTCATCGAAAGTCGTTCAGTACTTTTTGCGCAAAAGAGTCACACACATTCATATATATTATATTCTCCTAAACTTTCGCGGTTATTACAGTAGTAAGATAGAAATGTGAAAGAAAAATCATAAGCAACTTGCATGTCTTAAAGTGCTCTATTATATTTTCTAAATACCCGTGTTACCCAACCTTCACTGAGCCAGCTATGTACATACATACATATTGTACATAGTTTAATAACTCTTCTCATATATTATCTATGCTTCTCATAGTGGGAAATAATATTCAATATTAGCTCTGTATGTAATACAGAGCTAATATTGAATATTATTTCTAAAATTGATAGCTAATTCTCGAAGTAGGTCACATGACCTCACGTTACAAGGCCTAGGAGCCGAGTAAAAAGAAATAGAACGATAAGTAAATAGGCGGGTAAAGCCGCGAGGCACAGTTAGTAAACAAATAAAAAGACGCTGCGTGACTGGGTTTTATTGTCGGCTATATGATTAGAAGTACTTAGATCCCGTCTTGTACACATAATGTTCACATATACAACATTGTCATTATGAAGCGATAGCACAGTGGTGAGACTAACAGACTGCTAACCTAGAGAGGCTTGGGTTCGTGCCCTCGGCGCGCACCATCAACTTTTCGAAGTTAAATTATTATTAAATTGTTTATTGTTGAAAACTGTACGTCTGAGAATTTTCTACAATGTTGTGGAATGACATGTGAAGTATGTCAATTTGCACTTGGCCAGCATGAGTGTAGGACAACTGAGAGAATTTGCTTGTGCCCAGCAGTGGGACAATTTATATACAGAGCTGAATATCACAACCAGGTACCGTAGTCAGGAACCGGTGTAACAGTTGTAAATAACTCATAAAATATTATGTGCAGTTATTTTGCAATTGAGGGACTCGTCTATCAAAGGATAGAAACTACGCATGCTACTGATAATAATTATAATTGAAATGCCGAAAAAATAGGCACTGATCAGGCATCGATTCCGGGTCACAAGATCATAACACACAAACCCCTGACATCAGACAAGCAAGGCTAAGTCTAATGTATTTTGTAAAATCCTTGACATTACATCAATGGCCTAAGGCTAATTCATATAGGTAATGTTGTGTACCTACTTATAATGGTAGGTACATGTTTTTAAATATGCATTAACAAAAATAATGTGAATTAAGTTTACGGACGCATAGCGGTAAAAAATTGCTATAACCTTCATCATCGGCCCTGTAAATAAACTATCCCACTGCTGGGCACGGGCCTCTTCTCACTATGAAATGGGTAAGGCCATAGTCCACTATGCTGGCCTAGTGCGGGTTGGCAGACTTCACATGTCTTTCGAGAACATTATGGAGAACTCATTACGCCATACACGCTAAGGTCTACCAGAGAGGTAACCTGTGCAGGTATACCTGCGCAGGACGACCACACGTCAGTAGCTTGTATGGGGACGTTCCGGTGTGCCGGAGCGGTCGTCAGTTCTTTTTGTGATGGCGTCGATTGAGGACGATGATGCATCGATGATTGAGCAGATGCCCCAGAATTTAATCATAGTACATATTTATTCTTTTCTTTCCTAACATTACTTCTCAAATATTTTTTTTTACAACTGCTGTCTTGATCTTATCTGGCTCAATTTCCCTCAATTTTTGTATTAGTAATTTTCAAGGTCATTTGTAGGCAGATTCTCTTTTGTCTCTATTATGGTACTCCTTATTTTTAATTTGCCAGAGACATGGATCAGTTCTGTATATCTCTATGAACTCTTCGAGAATTGTTTTGGTCAAAACCTATGGCGCCATTATAGCATGTATTATTTTCTTTTATTATTTTTTACGTGGCGATACGTACCGAGCACCGCGGCAAAGCAGCGACGCGACGTTCGTCCGGGACACAGGCTAGCAAACTACTCGACCTGCGCAGGCGGCTGGAGTACGTGCATACACGCACAGGTATACCGTACGGTAGCACTGGAAAGAATTGATTTTCGATTCTGCTCCGGTCGCCTGCACAGATACAAAAACTGCACAGGTGTATTCCCCCACACACACTCCGTTATAACTGCGCAGTTATACCTGCACAGGTAAACTTCTCCAGTAGACCGTAGCGTGTATGGCCGACATTTAGACATGCAGGTTTCCTCACGATGTTTTCCTTCACCATTTAGCAAGCGATAATTAACAATTTAATACGCACATAACTCCGAAAAGTTATTGGTGCGCGCCGTGGATTCGAATCCGGACTCTCTGCGTAGCAGTCTGTCGGTCTCTCCACTAGGCTGTCGCTGCCTCCTACTACAACCTTATGTTTTTATTTTACTTTATCAAATTGACGTAATTAGTTAAGTACCTAATAGATGATGAGTTTACTTAATTGAATTCACAAATTGGTTTCAATTATAATTATGACGACTATTGTAATAATATGTTGATATTTTTGTGTAGATGCCGATTAGAGGAATTATTGTCATTAATGTAATGCTTTTGTGTAACATTATCTATGCTTTTATTATTGTATCTATTAATGCTATCGGTCTTATTTATAAACTGTTGTACAGCTAGCTGTTCTCTTTTTGACAACGCCTAGGCCATGGTCCACCACGCTGGCCAAGTACAGGTTGTTATAATACAACTACACGTCTTCCGAGAACATAAAATATAATCTATGGCAGAGAACATTGTGGAGAACTTTGGCTAGTTTCCCCGCGATGTTTCTATAACAATGATAAAAAGCAAGCTTGTCAAACGCTTAACTTTTTAACTCACTACTTAGTCTGTGCGATAGCTCAGTGGTGTACGTAAAGGACTGCGGAGACTGTGGCCTCAGTTTCGATCCCCAGGTACCCCAGCACACACTCTGACTTTTCGAAATTATGTGTTTAAGAACAATGTTAATTATCGCTCGCTTTACAATGTGCCCGGTAGATGGCATTTGGCTCGCCCCTTATAACATTGGCACCGCAACATAACTGGCGAAATGTGGGCGTGTAATACACTCCTGCTTACCCCTTCGGAGATATAGGCGTGGAGTTATGTTACTTAGTCTGTTTCGTAGTTGAAATTTATTTTTGCATTTGAAAGGTAATAAAACATGATGGAACAATTTTACGAATGGACCAGCACTACCAACAAATCTGATTTTCCAGACTAGTTTTAATATAATGCCATTCAGCTTTTATAAGAAACAGTTAAAAGCTCAACATTAAGGTCTGGTGGTGTGAGGTGTTTCTAAAAATATCGTTAAGAATATTTTTTACATTTAAGTAGTTTACATCTAAAATATATTCTTCTGTTGGTTGATTGAATGGTCGTAAACTTCCACGCGACTCAGGTTTGATTCCTATTGCAAGAATCATACTTAAAATGGAATAAGCAAAGAAAAATTAGCGTTTTTCTTTGTCCTAGCTATCCTATAATAGCCAGACTCCATTTTAACGAAATTAAAATACATTCACTCTCAGTAAAGTCGGTTATTGGATTTTTGCTGTAAAAAAATCTTTGGACCGGTACAAAGTTTTAAAATACAAGTGGTTTACCCCCATTAGACGGGGTCTAAAAAGACATAATTGGTGAAGTGAGAGAGTGTGTAAAATATCTCAAGGTACTCCTTGGGGGACCTCTCCTAACTTTTCGCGGAGCGACTGCTGCTTGACCTACAAAACCCAAAAGGATAGCGATATTGGCCTCTTAAACATAGGGCAAACGATAATTAAGAATTTAATATGAACATAATTTCGAACATACAGTGGAGCGCGGCATGAGTCTGATCTCGATACCTTGTGCATGGCAGTCTGTTGGTATTGCCACTAGGTCGCCTATCACTGCTTGTAATATATTAGTATCTAGTTAATCGGGGTTGGTACTAAGATGACCCGCGTTACGAATATATAAGATATTTATGACGTGCCTGGGTTGCCTGTGTTGGTGGTCACAGGGCACACGTGATATTCCGCCTTACCTCCGTAAAGGGCTCTATGGGGATGGACATTTAAAAACCCTAAATCTCGTGGGAACGCAATGGGAACAATTAATAATATTTCCTCACACGGCGGCGACGCGGTTCGCAACCCATCACGTCTCGTTTCCCGGGAGGGCGAAAAGCGGCCTACGGAGAGCAGGTTTGCAACATTGAATGTTGGAGGAGGAATGAATGGCAAATTGGATGAAGTATGTCAGATGATGGATGATAGAAAGATTGATGTTCTTTGTGTGAATGAAACAAAAAGAAAAGGGTGTGAAACCACCAAGCATGGCGCATATACGGCGTATTGGTCTGGGGTAGATAGTACCACCAGAGCCTGTAAGGGAGTTGGTGTAATACTGTCTGCGCGAATGAATGAGTGTGTAAAAGAGTTTGAATGTGTAAATGCTAGGCTACTGTGGATGAGCATGAAAGTAGGACTTACTCGTCTCTTTATTGTGGGGGTGTACGCCCCGGTCAATATAGTTACGGGTATGTCACAACATGAGCAAGACGAAAGGCAGGAGTTTTGGGAGAGTTTAAGAAAGATTTTGAGGAACTGCAAGGATAATGAAAGATTAATCTTGTTAGGGGATTTCAATGGATGGGTGGGAGTAAAGCGAGATGGATTTGAAAGGGTGTTAGGTGCATTTGGTGATGAGAGTGTGAACGAAAATGGAAAAATACTGCTTGAGATTTGTTTGGAGTGGAGCCTTTGTGTGACAAACACCATGTTTGATCATAAAAGGATTCATATGTATACACGAGAGGCGAAAAATGTTAGAAGAAGTATGATTGATTTTGTGATAGTAGATGAACGATTGAGAAAGAATGTGTTGGATACAAGAGCATATCGAGGGATCGGCATCCACACAGACCACTTCTTGGTGTTGAGCCGGATAAGTGGGCTCTTTAAAGGATGGCGCCACTGAGAGCGTAATGAAAATAGGGTCTTGGAAAGAATTAAGGTAGAAAATCTACAAGAGAAAGATGTGAAAGATGAGTATAAACGAAGATTGATAGCAAAATTTGAGAGGTTCGATTGCATAAATGATATGGAAGAATTATGGCAGGCCTTTAAAGAAGAGGTAGTATGTGTAGCGTCTGAAGTATGTGATGTGATCAAGAGAAGGAAAATACGAAAGGTTAAGAATACATGGTGGGACAAGGATGTACAATCAGCAGTGTGAGAGAAGAAGAAAGCTTGGTCAGATTGGTTGGCTGCCAGAGCAAATGAAAGAATGGGAAAAGCAACGAGTGTAGACATAGATGAAGCAAGAAAGGAGTTTGTTAGGTCAAAAAGAATAGTGAAAGAAATGGTTAAAAGGAAAAAAGAGGAAAAGAAAGATGAGTTTGATAGCAAATTATCTGACGATTTCCAGAGGAACATTAAGTTTTTCTGGAAATCCGTTCGTGCAGTTCGAGGAAGAACTCAATCCTCAGAACACACATCCATCAGAGACGAGAATGGAAAGATATTAAATGATGAATCTTGCGTGCTGAAGAGACGGAAAGAGTATTTTGAAAGTTTATTTGAAAGTTCGGCGATAGAGACACCGATAGCTGAAATGAATGGTAACGATAGCAATGATGAAAGCGTTATTGGCGTGGATGAGATCGTGAAGGCACTGGGAAGTATGAAAGTAGGTAAGGCTGCAGGATATGATAGGATTACAGTCGAAATGCAGAAGGCTGGACAGGGCATCATAGTTGGTCAGTTGCAGCGGTTATATAACTTGTGCTGGACCACCGGCCGAGTACCTAATGACTGGGCCACAGCTGTAGTTGTGCCTCTTTATAAAGGAAAAGGCTCGCAACAAGATTGCAAAAACTATAGAGGCATTAGCATTCTCAGCATTGTTGGCAAATTGTATGCAAAGGTACTTATTGAAAGAGTTATGGAAGTAACCGACAAGAAAATATGGGATGTACAAGTGGGATTCCGAAAGGGTATGGGATGCACGTATCAGGTTTTTTCCTTGCGAAGCATAGCCGAAAAGTTTTTGGCCAAAGGTCAAAAGGTATATTGCGCATTCGTGGATTTGGAAAAGGCTTACGATAAAGTGGTGAGGAATGAAATGTGGTCGGTGCTGTCAATGAATGGGGTAGACAGTAGCCTCATTCGAGCTCTGAAATCCCTTTATGAGGATTCTAGAGCTTATGTGAGGATAAACGGGGCATACACTGACTGGTTTACCATCGAGAAAGGTGTTAGACAGGGATGTGTAGCGTCGCCGTGGCTGTTTAATCTCTTCATGGACAGTTGTTTGCAAGATTTAAAACATAGTGACTGCGGATTAAGGATGAATGGGTTACTCGTCAAATGCCTCCTTTATGCTGATGATCAGGTAATACTTGCATCTTCAGCGGAGGAGTTGCAGGAGATGGTAGCAATCATGCATGGTGCGTTAGAGAAGAAAGGAATGAAAGTGAATGTAAGTAAAACGAAAGTTATGGTTTTTGAAAAGGAGGAATGCGTTACGGCTTGTAATGTTTTGATCGATGGACAGTGAGTGGAACAAGTGAATGAGTTTGTTTACTTAGGTACGTTGTTTACAAGAGATGGTAAGAATGAAGAAGATATTGAAAGGAGAGTTAATGCAGGTAATAGTATGAATGGAGCTCTGAAAGCGTTTATGAACAGTCAAAACGTGTCCAAAAAGGCACGTTTGGCTGTACATAGAGGCGTGTTAGTGCCTACCCTTATGTATGGTAGTGAAAGTTGGGTATGGCAGAAGAGATTTGAAAGTAAAATAAATGCTGTAGAAATGAGAGCACTGAGAAGTATGTGTGGTGTGTCTTTGACCGACAGGGTAAAGAATTGTGTGCTACGGGAGTGGTGTGGGGTAAACGAAGATGTAGTGACAAGCATTGAGAAAGGCATGTTTAGATGGTTTGGGCACATGGAGAGGATGGATGACGATAGACTGACAAAGAAGATATATAAGGCAAGTGTGAATGGAACAGGACAAAGGGGAAGACCTAGGCGGACGTTCTCTGACCAGATTGGAGACATCCTGAAAAAAGGACAAGTCAGAAGTACCCTTAACAGAAGAGCATGCATGAGAAACTTGATGGGAGTGAGTGAAGTAAGTGAGGTATGTCAGGATCGTTGCAAATGGCGTTCCGTAGTCTCTGCCTACCCCACCGGGAAACAGGCGTGAGTCTATGTATGTATGTATGTATGTATGAGGAAAATAAACAATTGAAAACGTGGGTTTCTAACCACAGACAAAACTTTATTTTATTTTCGGATTAGTGTTTTAAAGTCTGCAGTTAGAATTTATTTTTCACGTCTGGTCATCCTCCGCATATTTTTGATAGTTTATTATCACCATTTACCAAATGAGGCATGACACATTTTATTGTAATCCTGTCAAAACTACATGTGTTTTTTTTATTTTTAATGTTAGTATTGCGACACAGAATTAACTGTCCCAGAGACAGCGATAAGCGATGAGAGAATTAATGAGTTTGCGACTATCAATTACCATTTGGTATAGGTGTGGTAAATATAGCTCCTTTCAAAACAAAACCATACTATGGAAAAGTTAATATTCGGTCAAATATGGTTAGAGTAGAAATCGAACTAATACCCAAAAAATATTGAATAGACCATGAATTAATTGTGTCATCGTACAATCAGAATATTACTTATGTATTATTTCAATATAAAAAGAACATTCATGGTTTATACCACTTTCAGTGGTTTAATCGTGTGATTCAAGGCGCTTGTGTCAGTGTGTAAACTAGAAATGTGTTGGGAAGTATTGTGATAGTTGTATTGTTGAGTTATTCAGTTTTAGCGCCTGTTTCTGGCCAACTGTGAAATCTTAGGTTAATTAGCAAGTTTCAGCAGCATTAAAGAATTTAGAAGTGTGCCGGGTAGACGGCAATAAACTCAGGCTAATTCGTCTGCTAATAACCTCGTCTCTTATTTCGTGGGCATAAGAAAATTTAAATTTCTTTACTTATTCTTGTAGAAAAATAAAGGCATACAATACTTTTAAATAGACGCTCCCGTGAATTATATACTTAAACCTTCATCGGGAATCACAATATCTATTGGCGAAAACCGTACAAAAATCCGTTTGGTATTTTTTGAATTTATCGCGATCATATGACCAGACAGGACGAAAAGAGGACTTCATTTTAAAATTAGCATAAAAGTGCATAAACTGGAATGTAGCTAATCACAAATCGCTCATTTGCTGGCAGTGGGGCCATTGCTTAAACGACTTTAATTGTCTGCTAGGGTTGCCTCTTGATTGTCGTTTGTTGTCTGCGTTCATCAGCCGAATATTTTAACGGACAAAATGATGAATGGCCACTTCGGTTCACAAAACTGAGTCCATACAATTTTTGGGCGTTGAATTGCTCCATAGAAATGTGTGTGGAAGTACTCAAGTGTTATACACGACGTGTGTCAAGGCTGTTATGTGGGTGTCAATATATTTTATATAATACTCGTAATTTTTCTGTTCGTGTGTGTGTCACGTAAACGCTTTCTAAACGTCTGTGTCAACTACGATAAAACATTCTAGGTATGTTTAGTGTGTGAAGGCATAAGGTGTGGTGTTCCTACAACTAGAGGCAGAATCCTGTGAAATCTTTAAATGAGTTAGATTGGCAATTTGACCCGATAAACGGCGTTGTTGCTAAAATACATAAGATGAGCGGGTAAACCATAGAGAAATAGCTAGCATTATTTATAAGAACATCTTGCGTAATCCGACGCTTTATGTCAAATTTGTGCTTTAATGATGTTGTGTTAGCGATCTGGTTTTATTAATGAGGTATAAAAATACGTTGGCTTTGGATATATTTTTACTTTATCGAGGTGACGATACAGAATTACATGCGTGTTATTCGATCTGGTGGCCTTCTAAAGGAGAATTTTTAATGGTGTAGCAGATAGTCTCGACTTTGTTGTCTACTAAGACAATTATGGTACAAATGGAGACAAGGAGACACACCTTAACTCACTCCCGCTCCCTGCTGGCGGTATAAAAGAAAAGAGGAGGATTAGTAGAAAAATAATCATGAAATAGAATGATGATAGGCATTCCTTACCTTTTAAATTTAATCAAAAAGGCAATAAGTGGCTGTACTATCAATGTTTCCCCACAACTTAACAAATAACTAGTACAAATCTTCGTTAATCGTGGTACATTTTGTAACGTGTTAAAATCGAACCCACAAAATCCATCGTAGTGTTAAAGCACTACGAATTTGTAATTAGGTTTTCATATTTGCGGACGTATGTACGCCCCGATATTGAATTCTTGTTCGTTTCAAGTTTCTTTAAGAATTTTAATTTATTAGTAGGCAGGTATATACTTGCTTGACATAATGACACTATGTTAATTAAAGACAAGATAAAATTATTGAGCCTCTGGCATGAATCAAAGAGGCGAATAAAGATTCGAGACTAATTATTTATCTCAGGAGTCGCCAAAGTGATTCAGTGAAATGTTATATTCAGAACTCTCAATAGGTATAGGTATTGGATAAGTTGGTTAGGTATATAGGTATATTAATTTGGCATTGACACAGTTCACCGTAACATCTTCCAAATATTATACAACTTTTCATTACAACATTAAATAATAATATTTTATTTGAAGAGTTTGAGCAAAACATAATATAAAACGGATATGAATCATTTAGAGATCCTGACCGTTTACTTTCCAAACTTATCAACAATGCTTTGATTATATAGTAAACTATCAAATCAGTTTACTAGTTTTTTATGTTTTAACCTCTCCATATTTGAAGGCGGCATTAACTCGCGGTTTAGAAAGGTCAAAGACCATCTTTAATGTTTTTATTTTTATTCTTTTGCCTATAAAAAGAACACAACACAATAATTAAGAAGGTGTAAATATTTTTTGAGCTATGTTCTGCTATGACACTTTGAAAGTTTCGCAATTGGTATATGATGTATATGCAAAATTATTTAAAAGATCCCTCTGTGACCACGACCCGTGCGAGACGATCGAAACTTCGGAAACACGTCGGTATTTGTACCCTAAATTAGGTAATTTATGTATGATATGAGACCACTTAACCAACACGATTTCGATGCCTTCTAAAGTATTTCAGTCTATAATGCGCACATGGCACTTTAAAAGAGCCGAAAGCGAAACATCTTAATTGATTCCATATGCACTTATAACGCATGCCACTGGTATAAGTTATCATTTTAAATCGCTATATTAACATAACTCACAACACAACCACATTCTAAGAATAACCTTATTCCCTTATAAGAAAGTATCAGGTGTCAACTAAGCCATATTTGCCTCAAGACAAAGTTATAAAGTATCCTCGTAGGTATTTTACATATTTTACGATTATACTGAGATAATGTGCGGCAGACATCAATGTAAATGAGTAGGAGGATCACGTGGAAACTGATTTTATAAACTACTAATAAAATGTTGAAGTTAATCATGCTTTTACGATCTGTAACCTATCTAAGTTAATTACTTACTAGATTTTACCCGTCGTTTCGCCTTTTATATTTGTTACCCTTCTTCAGACAATATTTGATGAAAACAAAAATCCATTCGGTAGTTTTTGAGTTTATCCCGTTCATTCAGATAGACGGGACGGAAAGACGAGTTTATTTTATAATAATTATGTATGGATTGATGTACACGTACCTTTTTGAGTATTGTTAACTGTTAGATACGAGATATTGTTAATGCTTGTTTCTCACCCCAGCAGTACATACAAAAATGTACAGCCATGTAACCACTCTCAAAGAGACTTGGCTGTCAACAAAAATCATTTAAAAGGGTAACATCTTAAACATAGTCAATCTTATTCAATTTATATTTAGATCGGGCATAGTTTTATTAAAATGCTCGATACGTAACAAAATTGCGGGTCCCTCGACGAGAATTAGCGTAGCGGCAATTCAGTCCGGCAATGAATACCAAATACAGTTGAACGTTTACAAGACACCGCTTTACATGTAAACTAGGAAGATGAATGTAACGTATAATTGTGTATTGAAGATGTTACTCTAATTCTAATACAATTTGATGAGAAGGTCGTATGTGTGTTGGGGATATTTTTTTTCGTAATTCCTAATTAATGAAAATGGACACATTAAACAATGTTCTATGGATAGCTTTATGTTACTGAAGATTTTAATTATCATGAATTATATTTATTTAACACTATGTTGTCATGTGTACAATTATGATATATATATATATAGGGATATTTTCAACTACTTCGTAATACAAGTTAGTATTATTTTTTCAGGATTTCGTCCGAATAATACTAAAAACTTAGCACTTATAGGATTAGTTGAGTATCAATCCGTCCCACTATTACAGCGATTTTACTCCGAAACTTCTGGACCAAATCTGTCGTAGTTTGGTCTTGTCCCACTTCTGGGCACCAGCCTCTTCTCATTAGGAGCGATTAGGTCAAAGTCTAGTTCCTCATTGTGAGACGTCCATATGTTTTATGAGCCATTATTTCTTAGGACATAATTATGAGCAAATATAATCCTTGAATTTAAACCTTGTGTGATGTGTAATACCTTTTAGTCAACCAACAAATTAATCCGATTAAGTCTGAGTACTGATTCGGTTTTATTAATAAGTAAAAAACAAAATATTTGACGACAGTAAAGATTTATCCCAAACATTTATCACATACATCCAAATTAAAAAAAATATTGAAATATGGTCGTACTCTATCCGACATCTAATCCAATAAAAGTTGGATGAAAAATAATAAATCTCGTCGAGTGTAAATGTTGGCCAAATCGTTTTATCTACTTAAATTACTAACGGTTTTTATTCGGCGGCAATTTCCCGATACATTTACTTGTAAACCCTTATTTTTCTTTTTTATTACAAACGTTATTCTATCGGTAAACATATCTGTAATGGACAAAACAGATTTATCGAACAGTTCGGGTAAATTGTTTCGTTTCATAGTACCTAATTTTGTCATTTGGTCTCGTGTAGTGTCCGTTAGAACACTAACGGACACTACACGAGACCATAGCAATGTATAATCCTAACCAATCAGTACGATTTTTTATTATAAAGGCAACTTCCATATATGAATGCTTATCGACATGTCAATAAAATTCATCAATAGATTTCTATTGATGAGTTTTATTGACATGCTAAACATGGCCACGATGCTAAATTGGGATTTACTCGAGCGTCATAGAGACCTATTGGGTTGCAAAGCTTTAATGATAAAGAGATAAAAATGTAAATAATGTATAATTTTTCATCAGTGGGAGGAGTCAAAATCGGTCCAGCCGTTCCAGAGATTAGCGAGAACAAACAGACACACAGACAGATAGGCAGACAGACAGACAAAAATTTAAAAAAATGACAATTCGGTATATGTACCGTGTATACATCCATATGCATTTAGTAAAAAGCGGTTATCATAATATCACAAACAGACGCTCCAATTTTATTTATGTGTATAGATATGTATATTAGAAAATAAAATATTTATTTTGTCGCGGTAGATAATCCATATTTTTTATCATACAAAATATTATTCTGTTTCAAAACAGTATTGTAAAAACATCAAGATAATCGGCATCAATAACCATAAATATCGCATAGGTGAAATAATGTCATTACTGTTCAATATATTAGATTCTATTTTATGAGGTTTTTTTATCGGTACCGTCTTATGACCGATGGTCGAGCCCGAGTTCGCACTCGATTGTCACGGTGACTACATAGTTACTTGTCTACGCTGCTGCACTTTAGGTTTGGGAAGGCAGCATATTCTAAATACGCCTGGCGGTCCCTACTGACCGTAATCATTCACCAGAGGCGTTTTTTTTAAAGTATGATAATTGCTCCAATCGTCTACTCATATCACTAGTCATAGTATTAATCGAGTGCAGAACACGTACCCCTATGATACGTGTGCAAGGATAAAGGTTTGGAGATTCGATTCCCAAACGGAAAACACATTGTGTTATAGACATTTTTCGTTTAGTATTCTTTTCGCCGCAGTGGGATACTTTGTTGGGATGATAATAAAGTCTTTGCGGTCGTTGGTTAAGGGTTTTCAAATCCTCCTCATCATATCACAGGATATTCCGAGTATGAGCATGTTTTATAAAGGAAATCCAACATGCGCTCGCTTGTCGCTGTCAAAGTATTCTTTGCATTCTTATGTCCTAACAACGTGAATTTTTGATATTTTCTAGTACAACCAAATTGGGCGTTACTTAAATTTAAATATTCTTGAGTTTTCTTCGAATCGGAACCCCGGCCACGTCGTAGCGATTCATAAATTTAAATTTAAGAGAATACAGGCATTTCGAAAATATTTGGAGATCATCCAGCTTAACGTTAGTTTAATAAGGAAACATGTCATGTACGTTTATGCTGAATCTATTTATTTATTTTATTATTTAAACTGACTGAAAATATACTTTTTATATTTGTTCTTTATTTGAAAAACATTGGCTAACTTGGTAAGAAAATGCTGATTTTCTGTGCGCTTAGGCGATGGTTCATGATGGGCACGTCACCACCGTGATGCTAAATCGTCGAGAAAACTGAGGGACTTCATGCTCCTCACCTTCCGAGGTTTTCAAGGCTTTCCGGGTGACCATGGTTGTTTTGGCCGGTTACGGTGTAAATTTGGCCCGGATGCCACCTCTTGAACCATCCATTATCTCATCGAGCTCCTTTTATTTGTAGCTGTCATATAAATCATATAATAGACGGAGTGTGCTTATATATGTATGTGTACCTATTTTTTATATTTATACTAGCTAAAAAGCTCGGCAAACATTGTTATATTATATAAAGTATTTCTAGATAGGACTACCCTTATCACCACGGGTATAAATAATGCCAACGACCTATTTTCAGACTTCAAATATACGCAAAACATCGTAAAAATCGATAAAGGCGTTTCGAGCGTGATCGATATCTCCTTGATGTGAGATTTTTTATACAATAGATATAACAAATTAAGTTTGTGAATGAATTAATAAAGTTTGTATATTTTCATATAGACCAAAACATAGAAAAGGACAGATTGAAATTACTAGAAGAAGCTAGTTTATAGTAATTTAATGTCGTATCACCACATTAAAATCTGCATCAAAGATTTTTGTTGTAGTAAAAAATGAGTAATGTGCAAATATGGTATATCGATTAGCGATAGTGTTGGGTACTCAGCACATGTGCTAGCACACTTGTATTGACTCACTTCGGTGAGGTGAGTTACTCCCTCTTTTTATTTTGACGTGCTAGCACACAGCACAGTTGGGGCACACTCGATGTTGCTTGAGTTATTTATTATTTTTGTGCTTTGATTAATGAGATGCAGAAAAAAACTTAAGTATATTTACTATATACTCAAGTTATTATACGAATATTACAAATATCAAAGCATATTACAGTAAGTTACTCCTTTCAAATATGTTTTATCAAGCGGTGATTCGGCGAATAACGTCAAAATGTGCCGTGTTCTGTCAGTGTGCCAATGTGTGCCGTGTCACTCACGACACACGGTGCGATGTCGCCTGAGTGCGGCACACTATGTGTACGCACACACTCACTGTGCCACCAACACCTCGCGGCCTCGCCTCATTCGTGCTACCACAGTGTGCTAGCACACTTCGGAAAAAGAGTGACTCGCACGATACTCATTTTGAAAGAGTGTGCTACCGTCAGCAACAGCCGTCCTTCACCTCGCTAATTTAGCGAGGTGAAGGACGGCTGTTGCCGTCTGGTTTATAGATAGCTCAAGGGCCACAATTAGGCATATCGTTCCGTGCCTAGGAGATCATATAGAACGGTTGTTATATGGAGTCAGAAGTATCTAATATCCCGACAATGGTTTTAAATCACAGAATATGGCCTTCCCCTTTGCATTGCAGAAATCATACGGTAGTTACGATACAGTTGCTGTATAAGAAACCTAATAGCTTTCCGTCAATTCCGACATCTAATCTAACCGGATTAAAATGCGAATTTTGGCTCTAGCGCAAAGGTCCCGCATTCTGTCGGGATTCGGGACGGTTAAAGTAGAACAATTCAGTAAACCAAGAACATATACATAAGAGCAATAAGATTGATAAACATTTTTTTTTAAATTGCCGTATTATCATCCCAGTTTATATAAAACAAAATGGATCAAAGTTATTTTACAATTCTATTGACTTGATACGAGTTACTACTCGTATTAAGTTAAGAGATGCATATCACTAATAACTTTACATATAATAGGGTGATGTTTGTATAAACATCACCCTATTATATGTAAAGTTATTAGTGATATGCATCTCTTACGGATGTATATCCGTTACAGTAGATTCGAAGCTACGGTACGGCAGCTAGAAAAACGTTTAATTATATCGGCTACTGCGGACATAATAGTCTTATAAATACAAATGAATCAGGGACGGCCGATGTTCATTGAAATTAAACACAAAAGGTGCCTTTGTTGCAGACAGGGTTTGCACTAGCCTTCACCAAAACTTTTGCATACACAAGAAAATCGAACCACAATAAAACGGAGGTAAACCATTCAGTGAGAGTCCATCCATTAAGTACACAATGTATGAAGGAGTAAAACAACTCCTAATAGACTATAGAGTTCACACAACTCTCAGCAAATAATTTTAGATCTAACATCTTTTAAATAATATGAGTCAGTAATAGTGACTGATCCTGTATGATATTAAGAAAATAATATTGTCTGAAACAGCTAGAAAAGCGTCACTCAGGTATTTAAGGTCGTAATTGTATATTATCCAACAGCTGACTTGCCTAATTAACATTTTTGTAAGCATATAATATCCTAACATTTCTTAACGCCAGCAAACATTTTCAGGTGTACATTTTTCTAGACAGTGTAAGGAAAGTGGGCAGAGACAACCCTAAGACAGGAAACTTTCCGTCGTAACAGATTTTCTTTGATCATTATCTTGTAAAATTGGTAAGTACCTATATTTAATCATTTGACTCCCAATTAACATTTATTACTCGATGATTAATAAATTATCACATTTTGGACATTTATTAGCGCCGCTCGGCAATTTGTTGTTTTTATTAAGTTAGTGAAGATTTGTGCAAAACCAAATGTATTAATAGATTAATTGGTTAGCCGGAAAGATATGAGAATGAAATTTAAATGCGTTTCTTATTTCCATAAATATTGTTAGGATCGAAAAGATAATAGGTATACTACAATTATCTCTGTATCACCCTATGGTTGACTGGGAGAAAATGCCTCGATGGCATTAAGTCTTCCATTGTACTGACATTGTGTATTGTACATAAAGTTTAAATAAATAAATAAATAATATGAATTACGTTTTTGAGCCGTTTGGGGTCGAAACGCTGGAGCCATGGGGCCCGAGTGCCCGTGCTCTATACAGAGAAATAGCAAAAATTCTGATCGATGCTTCCCGTGACCAGAAGACTGGCCTATTTTTCGCAGAGAGAATAAACATTGCAATCCAGCGTGGCAATGCTGCCAGTCTTCTGGGCACGCTGCCAGTAGACAGCGTTGCGGAAGAATTCTTGGACGCAGTATAGCCATATATATTATTGTATTTATTTTTTCTCTTTTGTTCTTTTTTTTCTTAATTATAGATTAGTTTGAGGTTTAGCTTTTATCTTTAATATTTAATTATAACAATGTATATGTATGTTTTGTACCTTACCAACTTTTCTAGAAATAAAAAAACCGATATAAATATGGCCTTTCATGGTTTTACGCCCCAATATTGTGGTGTACCGAAAAACTCAACAAAAGAATTAAATAACTCATTGTTGGACCCTGTAAACGGACCCACTTCAAACTTATCCTATAAGCGCAAGGAGGCAGTAAAAATGAGCCTTTTCTATTGCCATCAAAGTTACGATCTATTATAAACAGACCGCGCGTAATTTATCGCTCACCTTAATCCATTTGAAAGGCAGCGAAATTTGAGAGTTGTAGTCTAGTAGACAGGTTAACAGATAGTCCTAGGTTCAAACCCACGGCATGCGCTACTGACTTTTCAAAATATGTATCTCGCAGACATACAGTGATATCTTAGACTAATTTTCTTTAAATATGATTAACACGGACTCTTCCCAACGCAAGACATACATATGCTTCATGAAGATTAAACACTAATTATTATATAGCCTTAAAGCATTACACTTACATATACCATAACTATTGTACAAGTATCGTAATTATATCCTTAGACGAGACATACAATCCTCGCAGCGGTTGAAAAAGAAAAAATTGCAACATATAGCGATTGCAACAGGCTGAAATCAAGACAAATACATGATAACTACATCTAAATCTGACATTTATTGTATTCCATAAAAATAAAAGGCAGTAATTAGTGAAAAGAATTTTAGTTATCATTTGAATATTATTATTTGCATCTGGCAACGTATTGTTGTCACTTGTCCGGTGCCTCGGAGAGCACGTTAAGCCGTCGGTCCCGGTTGTCATAAAGATCTTTGACAGTAGTTATAGAGGGTCAGTAACTCTAAATAAACTGACACTAGTCTAAACCATGGAATATCGCTATCCCTTCGGGTAGCCGAGGTCAGATAGGCAGTCGCTCTGTGGAAAAGCTTACATTCAGCCAAATCCGGTTATACTAGTTAACGGACCCCAGATTGAAACTGGGATAACGCTAGGAGGATCTTGTAAACACAAAGTTTCTTCGTTATTTTTGTCTTTCTTATCTCAAATAATAATACTATTGCGCATAAACTTGGAAAGGTTAGGATAGGAATGTTGACGATGCTATGAAGTGCTGTTTTGCGATATCCGACGCCAGATATTGGATATTGCGCGTCAAGCTATTAATTTAACCAATCAAAGTTATATATTTTTTATTTGGATGCATTTTAGGCAGAATGTACAAGTTTACATTCTAGTACTAAGCTACTTTCTACATTCGCTGCTTTCATAAAATATATCGCCCGCTAGAGGACGCCCGCAGCTACGCTCACACATTTTTTTTTATTTAACCGTTTCTGCCCGATCCCGCGGGAATTTCAAGAAGTCCCTTCTTAGGACCCCTTCGATCCCCAACGAACATACATGCCAAATTTCAGCTTCCTGCGTCTAATAGTTTTGGCTGTAGCTCGTCTGTCAGTCAGCAACGCAAGTATTTTATATAATATACAGATACAAATAATTATGCGATAAATTATATCACACTGCGGTGTATCTGGCTATGAATAATATTTACCGAAGACGCATTTACAACGCAGTATAACGTATTTCAAAATCAGCGGCAGTAATTTTGGGCGGTGCACGGGTTGAGATTGGTTTGGAGTCCAGTACAAACCCTTGCAGGCTAGAGCGCGAGCTAGGTACACAGTGTACAAGCATGGCGCCCGATTTTCTATCACCATGGCAAACAAGTCCGGTATTTGCATATTCATGTAGAGTCTTTAAGTAATTATTTTATGAATTTATTATTTTGACGTTCATAAGCGTCACATTGTGACCCAAATGAATAAAGGATTTTGACTTTGAAACCAGGAGATAGTTTCATGACGGGAACAGGATATGGAATAAACATTTACTGCGTTCGCAAAGCAAAGGCGTAGAACCATGAGAAAGAACGGGCAATAAAACTCACGGTCACTCGTTTTCATCGCCAGGTTTTGCATAATACACATAATTGCATAATTTACATTTTGTAATTTACAGTTTGTATATTACTTGACTTTCGTACGTCTTGCTCATAGCATTGGTTACAACCCGAAGGCCCAATTTGAGTAATTCTCGTACTTCTCCAAAATGCAGTTTCGATCTAATGTCCGTGTCGTACTTCTTATATATATGGTATTATCCTAAATTGGCCGTGTGGTTGACGGCATAGAATACAAGTGTCACCACCCCCTATATTCCCATGGGTGTCGTAAGAGGCGACTAAGGGATAACACGATGCAAATACCATCTTTGCGTAGAGACGGAAAACTCGACATCAAACCCTATACGACTGCCTCGTTGGTCTCACGGCATAAATGTGCGCGTGGGATGGGAGGTCCCGGGTTCGATTCCTGGGTCGGGCAGTGTTATTGGGATTATCTGTCACGAAATACTCAGTAGCAGCACGGAGTCTGGAAATGTGCCCGGTACGGCAATAGGCTCGCCCCTTATTACGTGGGACTAATGTATATCTGGCGAAGGGTGGGTGTAGAAATACACCTCTGCCTACCCCTTCGGGGATAAAAGGCGTGACGTTACGTATGTATGTATGTATTCTCCTAAATTAAATATTATTTGTTTGATATCGCGATTAGATCGAAAACTGAACAACGTGTCAAACTATGTATCATCGCCGTACTATTTGACTCAAATGAGACGATAATGTTATAACATAGCAGAATACCGATTGTGAGGGAATTCAAAATCGAATCGCATTTCGTTCAAAATACAGTGTCGATGTTAGATAAAATACGAGAATTACTCTGTAGCTTCTGTTTACTCTAACTTTACCTGATACATGGCTTAGTTCTAATTTAATTCAACATAATTTATATTGCTTCCGATGGTATCGACTAGCTCATTGGCACCGTGATACAAATGACTACCTATATCTTAGGTTGGTTTGCTGGCCCAGTAGTTCATGACTGCGGTTGCGAGGCCAGAGTTTGTGGGTTTAATACCCAATGATTTTTGCCTACGAGTGATGTATATGAGTATTTTTGCGACTGGGTCCTATTTATCAGTTATCTGGTTTTCATGTAAAGGTTGCCGAGGCTAGAATCATCAGTTTAATTTTGATGCTACATACATCAAATAATAAATCAGTATTTAACCAAAAGTTTGAACAACTCATACAAACATAAAACTTAGTAGGCAGCGGAACATCGAAAGCCGAGCACACGTTTTAGATTGATCGTTCGCGTGTCTATCGTGACGTTACACGGTTCGTATAGAATGAACCAACGAAAGAACTGGGGTGAGAATTGTTTGTTGCTGTCAAACAAATCAGTAAGAGGGAAGAGCTTCGTTCGCTCCATGTGTACTAAAGACAAACAAACAGAATAGCCCCCATATACATATTGTACACACAATACATTCATAACAACACCTGTGTTTCACGTAAAAATATAAAATTATCATGCAACAACCTGATCTAAATAATTGAGAAAAATTGAAAAACATGCCAGCATGAACAGCAGGCAAGGAAACAACGCGTTACGTTGAAATATATGTAAGCGTAATCGCTTACATATATTTCAACGTAACGCGTTGTTTCCTTGTTGGAGCCCCACGCGCCCGATAACATACACAGAAACGAGTTAAAACCCTAGCGATACAGCTTTTATTTCGGTATTTCTATACAATGTTACGAGCTCAAATACATCCCTGCCCGATATATCAATATTGCTGTAACAAACTTTGAAAAGGGTACTGAGCAACAACCCCGCCGCGAAACTTATATTAGATCAAAGAATCCAGGGCGTATTTGGCCAGTAGCCGCCAGTAATCTTCTTTACCCCTAAGCTGTAACTACTTTGATGAACTTGCCAAATGACTTTCTCGAGAATTTTTCCTCTAACTACTTGTACTTTATTTTATTGCATTGAAGTTACGTATCTCAAGTTTATTTTGAAGAAGGCTGCTTTTCAAGAGTTGTTTCTTATATACATACATACATAACGTCACGCCTTTTATCCCCGAAGGGGTAGGCAGAGGTGTATTTGTACACCCACTTTTCGCCAGATATACTTTAGTCCCACGTAATAAGGGGCGAGCCTATTGCCGTACCGGGCACATTTCCAGACTCCGTGCTGCTACTAGGAATTTCGTGACAGAAAAACCCAATAACACTGCCCGACCCAGGAATCGAACCCGGGACCTCCCGATCCCACGCGCACATTTATGCCGCGAGACCAACGAGGGTTAGGGTTTGATGTCGAGTTTTCCGTCTCTACGCAAAGATGGTATTTGCATCGAGTTATCCCTTAGTCGCCTCTTACGACACCCACGGGAAGATAGGGGGTGGTGACACTTGTATTCTATGCCGTCAACCACACGGCATTGCCAGCACTGTTATTTACAAACCAAATATTAAACCCACGAATAGCTCTTTAATGTCCTAATTAGACAAGGGATGTTTATTAATTTGTCCGCCCGTACTGATATTGCCCATAGAATATTGTAGCTTACCATCAAGCAGGCAGTGTGTTAATCATCAGCTGTAGAGACAGCAAAGCCTCAAGCTCTTCTACCCAAAGGTAAAAAAAAAAAATTATTTCGAATATCAAGAAAAATAGAAAAATGCAGTAAGCACTTTCCGTTTTACCTATTGAGTGACATAATGTTCTGCAACAGTTCACGAATTGAATATACAGCAATAGTTCGATCAATGTGTCGCACTCACACCAATCTGTCACATAGTTTCGTCACGTGTATGCAAATAAGAATCGCATTTTTTCGATAAATTGAGTATTTCAGTGAAATTATTGATGTTTTATCGATAGAAAATACATCTCTCATCTTTTTTTACTTTTTAAAAGAAGCTTTAATTCGATTAAAAAGAGAAGAAATCTAATTTCGGACACAATTTTATTTAACATCGTACACTGCTTGAATGGCCCCTCAAATGATACGCCACTGAGTTTGATCTCCGGATTGGTGATCTTTAAATGAAATTACATAATTATAAAACACGGCGTAGCAACGATTCCTTAAATATCCAAAATCTACTATAGATTTCAAACACGAAAATTTTATTGCAGCAATCCTCGTCCGATCCATTTACGTACTTAGCTTTTCGCTTCTGTAAACCGTCAATAGATTCATTTAATCTGAAATGAGAGCAGTCTGCCGACCTTCCCTGTGGATGTCATTCGAGCTTTAGTTAATAGAACCGAACACACAGCTACAAGTTTCCCAAATTCATTGATGAAACGAATCCTTTTGGAGTGTGCGAGTAAAGAAGAAAGAAAACCCTCACATGGACAATAAATCCCAGAAAGCTGAAATGTAATGCCATCCCTCACGTTGGGCATTCGTTTAGGACTAACCCAAAACGTATGGACGTATATTGAGAATTGCCCACCCCCTAAGGGGCTTAGCGTCACATGATTACAGGATTGACACGGCATAGTTGGTGGGCTTTGTTAACATACTACACTGGTAATAAGAAAGCCAGGTCACCAAAAGTTGGGATAAATCAGGGTAAAGCAACGGCTAACGTATCATGTGCGTCTATTATGACTACTCTTCTTCTGAGTTTACGCCGTGCTAGGGATAATCTCCCTGTCACAGGGATAGATACACAAAAAAGCACCAAAAGATCATGTTAATTAAGGAACTATCTGTATACCATCATCATCTTATTTTGAATTATAGGAACTTACAGTTTCCAGTAGGTAAATTGAATTGTACTCGTGCCTAGAAAACAAAAATAGATGGCGTTTGTTTAGTGAATAAAAATAAAAATGTATAAAACAATAATGGACAAAGTTGGACCTTGTCACAATCGTACTGTGATTAAAAGTTAGGGTAATTTCGTTTGCTGCCGAATTGTAAAACACAACGATTTTATTTTGAGAGATACGGACTAAACGTTTTACTACGTGGTTTATTTGTGCAAAATATTTAAGATAATTATTTTATGGTTAGATTTACAAGGATTTTATAAGATCGTCTGTAATTCTTTCCCAGGCAATTGAGGCGTTATAAAATATTAACATTTATTTCAGCAAGGATTATTTCTAGGAATTATATTGAATTTTATAATATTTTTAGGTAAACAAATCGATCGTTTCTGGAAATACCTATATAAAGGTGATAAATTTATGGCCATCCATTTTCTCAGTGACGTCGCTGGTGCCAACGCACTGACTCCACGTACCACCCACAACTTTCGTTTAGATTATCCAAACAATTTTTCCGTTATACTTACAAACAATGCAATAGCCTTCATAACTTCAAAATAATTTGAATATACTGACCGCGGAGTGTGAATTGAACGAAGACGGCCTTGAGTTAACCCTGGAGGCTTCGACGTACCAGAGTCTTGTTATGCTACCGAACTAATTACCTTCTTGTAAACACGGTGTTTGGGTTTGTTCTCATCACCGCTAGCGTTTACTCGGTTTAAACTCTGAATAAATTATATCTTTATATATAAAATCCTTGCGTTACTGACTGACTGACAGACACGCTACAGCCGAAACTATTGGGCGCAGGAACGTGAAATTTGGCATGTATGTTCCTTGGGGACCGTAAGGGTGCACTAAGAAGGGATTTCGCGAAATTCCCACGGGATCGGCCAAAACGGGTAAATTTAAAAAAATTGCGGGCGTAGCTGCTGGCGTCTTCTAGTTAGTCAATATAGAAGAAGAAATAAAGTAACGGGAATCAAAATCATACAAGTATGTACACCTTTTTTGAATAGTCATAGAATAGTGATAAAATTATTACGTCTGCCTAACGCAGAAGAGGGTGTATGAAAAATGAAATGCCAGCGAGTAATGATTCAGAGATAATTATGCCAGGTACGTCTGTAAATGATAACCTTTTGTCTCTGCCTGTGCCTCTGGGATACAGATACAGAGAGAAATATTGTAAAAGCTGTATGCAATTTGTATATCGCAACTTAAATACTGTAGCTTCATGTTTAATCTTGGGGTTGCCCATACTTTCATAGCTTTTAAATCGGTACATTTTCAACGGCATAGCACACAATCCTTTCTTAGTGGGTACCTACTTCATATAAGGAAGCCTCTGTTCCACAATGTTGCTGTTTTCAGTAGTTTAGTCTCTGCAATGACAGGTATGTATGTCATTCAGAACGAGTAGATTTTAAATGTACGATGATGTCACGAACCTCCTGTAGGTATTAAGCTTTCGCCTAAGATTCAGATCAGCAGCGGAATTTAGTTAAGAAAAATTATTTATGTTACAATACTATATTATCATACACCGTATTTGGGTCTATATGAACAACAATGAAGAATAATGAAAGATTTTGTTTAAAAATATTTAAAAAGAAAACGCTTGTAAAAAGTGTTGAAAAGAAAAGATTAAATTCCGTCACGACCACGTCCTTTATTAATAATACTGGTCGCTGAGAAAGTATTTTTTTAATTGTGAATACTTTCCGGTGAGGGCTTTTTAAAATTACAGGCCAGTAACCCTTATATTTATAGAGGAACCTTGCGTTTTCCTATTTGTAATGTTGTTTTATTTACTTGGTTTGGGATATTGACCAATGAATCCTTAGAATATCGGCAACCTGCAGTATAAATGCTATTTGTAAACTTTTAGTGTTCAAAATAACCTGTTGAGACAATAATTCTTTACGAACACAAAATATTATTTATGACGTTTTAATGTTTAGTATAATTAAACAACGACATTAATGACTAATAACTGACAAACAGTTCGTCAATAACGATGACTCAACTGTTATAAATCTTGATGTGTGATAGAGTATTAGTTTTTTACAATATAAAGGCTTAACATTATCCATTGGGCGGGTTATTGCATTTTTAATCGCCGCCTAACTGACAACACAACTAACTAAGTGCATCATCATCCTCCTAGCGTTATCCCAGTTTAAACCTGCAGTCCGTTTACTAGTCTTACCTGATTTGGCTGAAAATTCAGCCAAATCCGGTAAGAGTGGAGAGACCGAGAGACTGCTACGCAGAGGATCTCCGGTTCGAATCCACGACACGCACCAATAATTTTTCGAAGTTAAGTGCGTATTAAATTGTTAATTATCGCTTGCTTATTGGTGAAGAAAAACATCATGAGGAAACCTACATGTCTTTGAGTTCTCCATAATGTTCTCGAAACACATGTGAAGTCTGCCAACCCGCACTTGGCCAGCGTGGTGGACTATGGCCTTACCCTGCTCATCGTGAGAAGAGGCCCGTGCCTAGCAGTGGGACAGTATATAGGGGAATAAAGTACCGGTTTTAAGTTTAAAAATACACTGACTTTGAAATGATCAAATATGTATTCAAATGAAGTCAACTCTATGAAATATTAAAATGAAATGTTGATTGGTTTTCGCAGCTGAATGATTTGTTTACTGAGTAGATTTGGATTGATACACAGCGTTTTAATTAAACGTTTCTTATATGAAAATGGTTATAGGAAACTTATGATAAATCCCTACTTTAGCTTATATCGAAAGGTTTCGTGGAAGGCGCAACATTGGCTTTCTTTAGTGCAATATGTGTTACAACTCCGCATATACATTTCAGAGTAACATATTGACGAAATGCTATGTTATCTACCCACAAAAAGTGTAGCCTATAAAATGTGTTGGAGGAAATCATGAATGATTGAAACGTAGGTCGTAACGCGTCGTCGCCATGCTTGGACTCTCGTAAAGGAAAACTGGATTAGTTTATTGTTTGCCGGATTTGGGGTTTGCGGATTGTTATGCCGCTCTAGAGAGGTACCGTGTAGGTACCGCTAGGCTAGCCTGTTAAGCTTGTAGCCTGTGCTTGTCGTAACGCTATATGTATATATGGGCTATAATTAAAAGGCGCTACTTCTAAAAATTATGCAGTGAAAGACGTCTTCTTATGTTCCTGTATACCTAATATGGGGCAAATGGGGCTTAATTTCACAAGAGGTCTTGGCGGTAGCCTTTACTTCTTCAAAAGAGGAACAAAATAGCCTATGCACTATTCTGATCTATTCTAATGCTTCGTCAAAATCCGTCGAATGGTTTTTGCCTAACCAACAACTATAACATCTATTTATCTTTACTTACATTCGCATTTAAAATATTATTAAGATCATGTAATCCTATCCATCCATTGTGCGTATCCCTTACTTACAATGGCCCAATTAAGTGGCTAAGTGCGGAAACCACCTGTCCAACTAACTAACTAACTATGTAATCCTAGCCCTTTGTTCTAAAGAAAGTACCCAGCATACAGAAAAATAACTCTGTAAAAGTTGTTTCGTCATCCGCAAAATTAATCAACTCTAAAATCTGTCTCTTTGCTCTGAACACAAGATGTATATGGACATAGTTGGGATTTTTGTTAGTCTTCCTTAATAACAGTTGTTCAGTAACCCAGCTTACCATTCTCGTAAAACTAGAGGTATTCTGTTTCCCTTTTCCTTGTGAATTGACAGCAAGATTGGGAGTTTAGTTTAAAGAATAATAGCAACGTACAACTAAAGAAAATTGGTGGTATATTGTTTCATACGGCCAGAATTTTTATAAGGGAATTTAGATTATGGCAGGTGGGAAATTACGGCGGAAAATCATCGTGGTAACTAGGAAATAAGTGGAAGCGTATGAGTGATGCGTAATATTTAACATAGTTATTTTACATTTTTAGTGTGGTGACGGATTAAGAATACGAAATTTCACCACCCCATATTTTCCCATGGGTGTCGTAAGAGCCGACAGAGGGAGCATATTATGCAGAGAAAAACACTGCAAGAGAAGGAAAACTTGATACCAACCCTTTACCAACCCGTTTGGCCAGCGTGGTATAGTAGGCCAATTCCTCCTTTCAAAGGAGAGGCCTAGTCCAGCAGTGGACTGTTACAGTAGGGCGAGACAAGAATGGTAAAAAGACAAAAGTTACCATTTAATATTATCTATTCCATGCAAATAAAATATATAGAATTTAGAAGTACCTACACCATAGACACGGTAATTAATAAAGCCAAGCAAAGTAAGTACTGGTAAATATCTCTACCTATGTACGTATAATGTTTGGCTCAATGTTTCTTCAAAGAGCACAGGACCCTAATGTTCTTGCGGGTGAACTACGATACAGCGTTTAACTGCAAAATTTAACAGGTTGGATACCCAATATATGGTACTCCAAATTGAACCACGTCTTCCGAAAATCCAGCGAGATATTACTTTTAAATTCCACTAGATATAATTTGCTTTTTTTCTCTACTATTGCGTACAAATGAACCAAAGAGATATAATACAGCCTGTAAAAAGACCCTTAGAAAAAACCAAAATCCCATGTTGTAACAATCACTACGAACATTTTTTACTTCGGCACCATGCCTGGGAAATTACTGGTTCAGGAGATATTGAGGCTCAAAGTAAGTATGGAATTTTTCTAATTAGGTACAAAATCGATGCATTTACCCCGCCAATATGTTCTTTCTTTTTTCTTTCGTTTCTTGTTCGAGCATTGTACGCGCGCGCTTTTAATTGCGGTTTAAAAAATGTGAAATCTTAAAAAAAAATGTTTCCCAGGTATAATTTTTTAGTTAGTATGACTTGGCATGATGTCCACAACGAGTAAACTTTGGCTTGGTGATGGGTCTTGTGACACCCTGTATATACATAATATAAATACATATCAATATTATAAGCATGTATGTATATTCTCGTAAGGCTTAGAACCTTTATGTGAGCCATTAGTCGTAACGACCTAGATCTCCTAGACGGTCGGAAATGCCTTTATTAGGTAATTCTCCGACGCGGATCTCGGGATCGACTACAACATCGTCGTTAAACGTCATGATGTGGAAAATATAATTATGGAAATTGAGCCCGTTGGTATAAAACGGTGCTAAATATTGTACTTTATTTGAGTAAGCATCATATTAATTGCCTATAAAAAAGCGAAAATGATATAGGCAGGTTATCAAATAAGCTGACCGAATGTAGCCACTAGGTCGAACTTTTTAATGCACAAAAATTCAATAAATATTTTAAAAAAAGGACTAAATCCTGTGTTACGGCCCGGGTTGTGCTTTATAAACACACAACTAACGGACACAATGAACACCCAGACTCGAAATAACAGTTTGTAAATCACACAAAGTGTTGTCTTGTGTGGGGACACCGAACCCACAACACTCGGTGCTGTGTTAAGCGACGAGGCGGCAGCTGAAACCACTACGTCAACCGAGCAGTTAGTATTATTGGATTGCTAGTACGTTGTTTGAGTAGGGGTGCTAGAAAGCCTTGCCCTTCTTCTATAAAACTATGAAGTTAAGTAAAATTGCAACTTACTTTCATCAAATAGATCACAATAAAACCAGCTATAGGCGTGAAAAAGCATGTATACCTGTATGCAATCATGCAGAATATAAATTAAAAGCATTCGAAATCAGACATTTAGAATGGACTAAGATGAGACATATTTTGCTATCAGTTGAATTGCACCCAATTATATGTATATACATAATATAGAGTATATACATATGATTGAGTGCGCTTAGTCCCATGAAATGTGAAAATAATACTCTTATTTACCTTAATAAAAAAAGAAAAAGGATATAAGCAATGGCCTGATGAATAGTGTCGGCAAATGGACTCCGTTGACCCGCCCAGTTTATTGCCTTCATTAAGTACAGCTTAACTAAATTACAAAGACGAGACAATTGACTCTTATAGTATTGTCTTGCTTTGACGAGTATGCTACACATTGAAAGTGAGTTATTTATTCTGCATTATACTGATGTCTTTGCTTATACTTATATTTTCTGGCAGAGGCAGTAATCGTGATTATAGCTTTAGAGTCAACGCTGTTATAAGTGTTATTGCATTCAAATACCAACGCAATTTTAATATTATTTTCCGCGTATCCTCGGAACCAACCGCTTATCCGTGAGTGTTGTGTTATCTACTCTCTACTCTTCCCACTCAGAGTAACACATTATTAAAACTAAAAAAAAATCAAGTAAGGGTGGTTGCCAAAGTGTCAAAACCCACCCTACACAACCTGAAGCCTGAACAGCGCTGAGCTCACACCATTCCCTCCCGGACCACGACCGGTTCGTCGGTCGAAACGTCGGCAAATACCGATGTATTTATGCCTTAAATACTTATCGCGAGAAAGACCCGCTAAGTAAACTTGTATTATTATAAAACTACTACTTAAAACTGCTTGGATCATAAAATAATTTAATTTATATTTTGACTTTCAATTGCGTCCGTTGATTGAATGTTTGTAAAGTCACTGCTATAAAGGATATAATTACTACTGACGCAAGCGGCGTCTCTAATAACCACCGTATTAGAAAAGTCACTTCAGTAGGTCAATGGGGAATATGTATTCATACTTATAATTTGTAGGTGGATTCTGAGAACTAATATCCATTATGGATATTTATGATGCGAGCCAACCCTTTGACCTTATATTTGTATTGCCATGAACCCATTTGTATCTCTTCGATCTATTTTATACAAAATTATCGAGGTTGACTTTTTTATTCCAAAAGAGTAAAGAAAAATAACATTATTATATAATAAATTGTGAGTGCTTTTGTTTTTGGTGTCGGGTTGGAAAATCCTCATGGAGTCCCTCCGCCCTGCGGGGAAGGACGAAGGGGACTGTCAGACTTTTTTATAGGTATTTTATACGTAACCATATTAAATATCAACGATTGCATGGAGAATTTTTTACTTTTTTTAATACGGCTGATGACTAAATATTCGAAAATTCTTATCGTGTCTAGAAATAACTTTTATGAGTTACAAAATTTTATTGAAAACATTATCAAGAAAGAAGACACTCACTCACTCCGCTCCCACTACACCGCATCCCCGTCACATTTTACAGCTTCGCAACGCATCCTCGCACCACACATTATTCACAGCTCAGCTACACATCTTCGTACGACACATTTTCCTCGCACAGGTTTGGTGGAAACCCCCACACATTTTTTTTACAGCACATCTCTGTGCACAACGCAGCCTTAATCTATTACACTATGGTCACGGTAATAATATCTAACAGTATTGTAACTCCATACAAACGCGCGAAACTCGAGTTATACCTACGTGCCTCGAGCAAAGTACCCATTAGACTGTGCGGACTGTGCCTAACGGCTTGGCCACGGGGACCGGCGACGCGACCTGCAACACGACCGGCGACGCGAAAAACATGCCACGGGCACACGCGTTCGCCGTCTCGACCGCGACCAGTGTAGACCAGGAGCGAGACGAAATTAGCTGAGATCTTTTTATGAAATTTAGCTCGACATTGTACGGAATTTGGTGGCAATATCACATTTGTTTCAACCCGGCAATCGAACCCGAGACCTCATGATCCGCTTACACTACCGCAAGATCACAGAGGCAGACTTGATAGTGTGTACCTAACCACGGTATTGAAAACTATAGGTACTGTATTTTATCTTTATACAAACGGTCGGAACGCGATTTATACCTACGAGCATCAGGCTCGGTACCCACCTTACCTACCGCATACCAAACTCAAGGCGCTTCGGTATACATTCTGTAGGTACCTACTGAATGCGTACTGAGCCGACGCTTGTAGGTATTGTAATGGTGCGTTTCCATGCTTGCCAAGCTTCGACAAGCATCCACAAGCACAAGCGTGTAAAGAGGGCGTTTGGCTTGGCTTGCGTGAGCTTGTGGACGCTTGAACAGGATCCGGTCTAGTGTCGGTTTTTGGACACAGATCAAAGGGCGCTTGCGGCAAGCGCTTGCAACGCGTTCACACGTTGGCACGCGCTTAGTAGCCGCTGTGATCTTGCAACGAACGCACGTCTAGTTCTGTCTCAAAATGAGAGGCTGGTTGAACTTCTTTTGCTTGTTTGTTCCTTGCTTTTGCTTTAATTTACTTGTATTTCAAATAAAAGTAGGTTAAACCAATCGTGACTGCCTCCGTGGTCCATTGGATATGGTCCACGTATGCGACTGCTATTCTATTATGTGGGGTATGTGGGACCTAGAAATTCATGGCGCAGTGTGGGTGTAGTATTACACCTCTGCCTAGCCCTTTGGGGATACAGGCGTGAGTCTATAAAAATAAAACCTTACGTAATAGCCGATACAAGTTCGGTGTCCGCCTTGCTTGGATGTACGTAGCACACTGACGCATTCACAAGCGTGTAAACGACTTCCAAATGCCAAGCGAAATTTGAGAACGCTTGGGGCTTGTCGAGCCTTGGCAAGCGTGGAAACGCAGCATAACTCGAGTTTTGAGTTAAAATACGGAAAAGCTTATGTAGGTAAGTGTGATCTAACTAACTAGGTATATGCACTTCTAAAAACTTACTTAGGTATTTTGAAATCACAGACAGACACTTCAACTTTATTTATACTGTATACATTTATGTAGATATAGATAACATCCTGACGTTTCAAATAGCTAGCCTAACTAAAAATTCTAAGAATAATATCATGCTCGCGGAGAAATAAACTAAAAATTTTATACTGACTCAGCTCCGGCGCTAGTCGCCGCGACTACCGCTCGACGCCGTAGCGTGCGCTGTACCATAGTATAAACAGAATAGTAGGATAGCTTCATACAAATCGGCCGCTGCCGCCGCGCTGGTTTGAATGTATGCGTGAGTCGCCGGGGCGCCGTGCACGCACGCACTTTTCACGCACACAATCTCACGAGCGCGGCAAGCTCGGCGCGGATTCAGTACGGGATGCGCCGCGCGTCTGATCGCGCGCATTCATGTAGGTACTACAATGCTCGCCCGTTCGAATTGTTTATGTACATTCAGTTTTGTAATAAACGTTATTAATATTATACAATGTGTTAAACGACAGTAAATTAAACTTCTTACATTTTTCTCGCTATAAAGGGCATTTAGATAGTTATATAACGCTTAGCTAGTCAGTAGGTATTTGAAAAAAAATATATGCAAGCTTAAATTCTGTAGTATTCAGCGCAATCACTTAAAAAAACGGCGAAAAAGCGCGCGCGCCGACAAAGCCGGCGCCGCGGTGTAAACACGTGACAACCCGTGCGTCATCGCAAGAATAGGCAATTAACTCGCCGAGTGGCCTTAGCTAACCTACTATTCTGTTTTTACTATGGCTGTACTAATTCATACATTGGTTTTGGTCGCGCGACGTGTCGCGCGACACGCCGCTGTACCACTCGGTGCTATTCGCCGGTCGCGTCGCCGGTCGCTACTGCGCGTGGCATGCTTAGAACATTTCTATGCAAGTCGCGTCGCCGGTCGCGTCGCGCGAATTTTCGCTGGAGCGAATTGTCCGTGGCCCACAGCCGCGATCGTGCCGCAGCTCGCATGCGGCGCGTCTGGTAGGTATATAACTCACGAAGACGGCCGAGTTACAATACTGTTAGATTATATTACCGTGCTATGGTGCAATAGTTCGTGTATTCTTAACATAATTATTACAAGCTTCTCCCTGTACCTCTATCAGAAGAGTACGAAGGTTTCAGATAGTCCAAATAGCAGGCTAGAAATCTTTACAGACACTGCAGAACATAACTGCATGAGGGCTGTCAGGTTCAGCGTAACCGGCACACAGAAGTCACGAGATTACAATTTGGTAAGCAACCATGCGCGGTCACTGACTTTTCGACGTCAGGTACGAGTTGTTGTCGTAGGAACGGTGAACGAGAACATCATGAAGAAACCTAAAGATATGATTGTGAAGTCTGCCAATACGCACTTGGGAGCGCTCCGCTCCATAATGAAATTCGCAATACATGTGAAGTCAGCAAACAAGTACTTGGTTAGCGTGGTGGATTAAGACCCTTCTCATACTAAGAAGAGGACATTGCTCAGTAGTGGGATCGAACCCACAAAACTGCACTCTAGTCTTAGCAACATGGCCTCATGCACGTCATCGTTACATCCAACCTCATTACACATTACTGTTAATGTTTATCTGCGTTTAAAAAGGCGGTGTTATCGCGTACCCATCAATCCTCCGATTCTCCCATTAGTCGGCGAGCGTTAACCCGCCGCTGTAGGGATCAGTTATTATGTCAATTACTTCGGCAGTTCGGTCGGGAACTATACCCGTTTTGTTTTATTTTCACTGAACAAAGGCTCGATGTATATCCGAATAGTCATATGACCGTGGATAAAATGGTCTGTGGCTTTTTAAAAGGCACTAAAGTCAGAAATAATATGTGGTACGAGACAAAGCTTGACTTGCTGCTCGTAATAGATCGACAAAGCAACGTTCACATTGGTCACCACTTGGATGGGTTACCATTTATGTGACATTTAGTTAAGTCAGAATTTGACGCTTATGAACGTTAAATTTAAAAATAAATTACTTAATAATTTTACCTTCACATGTACAAGTAGGTACAATAAAACGTAGTCGACATGTTGGATACAGAAAATAAAGCTTTGAAAAGTCAATCTTTTTGTTTATTTTTTTATTTCACTGATACACCTTGATAAAGTAATCTTAATATATAAAATCCTTGCGTTACTGACTGACTGACAGACACGCTACAGCCGAAACTACTGGGCGCAGGAAGCTGAAATTTGGCATGTATGTTCCTTGGGGACCGTAGGGGTGCACTAAGAAGGGATTTCCCGAAATTCCCACGGGATCGGCCAAAACGGGTAAAGTAAAAAAAATGCAGGCGTAGCTGCTGGCGTCCTCTAGTCTATTATATAGCTCTATACACTATAGAGTGTATATAAGCTATATAGATAAAGTGTATTAAATTGTTTTTTTTTTTATATACAACTCCCGCATTTGGACTAAATCCTGTGTCGCGGAGGACTTTACAAACATACAACTGACGGACACAATAAACACCCAGACTCGAAACAACAATTTGTGAATTACACAAAGTGTTGCCTCGTGTGGGAATCGAACTCACAACACTCGGCGCAGTGTCAGGCGGCGAGGCAGCCGCTTAAACCACTACGCCAACCGTGCAGTCATATAACGTATAGGCGTTAGCAGCTTCTTATTTGTTAGATCTAAAGAGAGTAATCCGGTTGATATAGTTTTATTTCTATTGCTTCGTCAGTTTGTTCAGTTACCCAGACCATTATATAATCTGTGTTTAAGAACTACGGCCACTTTATTTCATTTTGAGAGAACGAAGGAAGATGTACGTTCGGTAAGATATGGTGCTGGAAGTAAAATGTTGTATCATTTTGTCCTTTTAAGATGGATTTCTGTGGTAAGTACTACCCATAATTATAACAGCACTAGCAGTGTATGTACCATGATCGTTTTTTCGAAAAAGATAAAACTTCCTAATTAGTTTATTTCGTAAGAAATAAGTTTATATTTTACCGCGATAAAACATGCTACGACAATCGACACTAACGCGTCCAAATGCGTGTTTAAATAATATTAGTAATAAATTTCTATCCACGAATACAATCTGTGATTTTACTCAGCTCACAGATTTTTGTTCAAAAGCTCTCTGAGCACAAAAATATTACACTATTCAAATTGTAATGTGAGAACCCTTAGTACTTTGCATAGAGTAGCTATGTACGTAATAAGTTGTTCTATTACACTACAATATAATTATCAACTTGTGTCAAAATATACGAAAACTTTGTCGCCAGCGTTTGATATCCAATAAACAAGCTATATAGAAAGTCCAATCGAAGCTCGTTAGTTTCAATAACAAGTAATGTTCAAAAACCTGATATTTAAATATTGATGTACAATAATAATGTATTGACGCGTCTCTATTATACCAAGACTTCAATAAAAAGAGAAAACACGTCAACGATATTGGAAATAGCATAAAATTTATCACAAAATAAATTCAACTTTAATACGATAGGTTAAGGTTGAAGGTAATTTAGTGATAGTAGTATGTGTATGTTAGTGTACCAGTGTATACAAAACACATCATTACCTGTCAATATAATTAAAAAGACGGCATTTCACGGGCGATACTGGATGAAAGAGCTTGATAACCCGCCGGCGAGAGCTCATTATAAAGATATTTTATTGTAACAAGGTTGGGATGTAAAGAGCGGCTAAATATAAGGCAGGTGTAAGCCTCTGGATTGTATTCTAAAGGTTAATATCATGACGCGGGTTTAAGTATATGTTGTAAAGATGAAAATTGTTTCAAATCGTCACTTTAATGAAGATTACCTACGTCGGCAGTTGTGGTTATTTGTGAGTACGCGAGGCGTAGGTAGTGTTCCCTAGTTGTTTCGAGATAATTCTATACAATCATAGATGTGGTCCAGTTAGCACTGTATATTGTTGGTATCGAGCTGTCAGCACGTAATTATGTTGCAGACGAGTGGTATAATCTGTCGTGTTAAAATACGTCTAGCTTATAACAAAATAGCTTTTGCCTGAACCCCCGCCCGCATGGGTGACGGATACCACGGTAAAAAGTAACCTATCTATGTCATTGTTTTACCTCCTAACTATTGTCGCTACGTAGGAAATCGCTATAATATCTTAGTAGGTCTAAATAAGTACACAGCATCTTCGTTGCCTTCTTATTGAACTCTCATCCTACACAGGAAATACCTATCTTAGGCTTCGATAATCTGCATGGTAAAGCTATAAAATTAAAAGCAAACAAACTCTTGTAATTTATTTATGTTTAGGCAGAACCGAACAAAGCACTATTCTTCTTGAAGTTTTTCGTCATAGGCCATTAAATAAAGAAAACTTAAAGAAAGTTTGTTTACTAATGGCTTTCACGTAATTCAGGTGTTTAGGAAACATACAAATTTGTTAGTGGTTTCTTTAATCGCGTAATAAAACTTAACTGTCAGCCGGCTTACTAATTAATTAAAAAATTGCTCTGGACGTTGTACGTTTTTTGTATCCAATAAATTCAAAGTATATAAGGCAAATGAGATATATAAGGCAAATGTGAATGGGACAGGACGAAGGGGAAGACCTAGGCGGACGTTCTCTGACCAGATTGGAGACATCCTAAAAAAAGGACAGGTCAGAAGTACCCTTAACAGAAGAGCATGCATGAGAAACTTGATGGGAGTGAATGAAGCGAGAGAGGTATGTCAGGATCGTTGCAAATGGCGTTCCGTAGTCTCTGCCTACCCCTCCGGGAAACAGGCGTGAGTCTATGTATGTATGTATGTATGTAAATTCAAAGTTTAGTTACAAGTTAATTCTGAATTTGACGGTTTCTTCGTAGAAAATGTGAGTGTAATCGCAGATATGATTATAGATAACAGAATGCCTACGATCTTCTGTAAATACCACGACGGATCAACTGCAATCCATAATTTACAGAAAAATACTGTAAATTATATTATTGTTACCTGTGTTCAGTAGCACGTAGTGTATCGAAATATGATTCGACAACTACAATATAATGACGAAGAACGAACATGAAATTGACGAGTGTTCGCTCTTGTAAAGAAAAACATTGAGGCACAATTTTAACTCACACATAGTGACTAAACACCTGAAAACCCATCAATGAAGTAAAAAACCACAAATCGTTACGTTACTCAGCCGCTCTAAGTACTGCGATCATAGCTATCGTTTAATCTTGAAATAAATAATCGAAAGTGTCGGCAAAACGTGACACATTGTTGCTTATTAAAAAAAAATTATGGCCACATAAATATGTGAATAAATTAAGGCAGCGATAGCCTAGTGGAGATACCAACAAACTGCCATGCAGAGGGTATCAGGTTCGAATCCACGGCGCGCACCAATGACTTTTCGGAGTTATGTGCGTATTGAATTGTTAATTATCGCTTGTCCCGTGCCTCGGAGAGCACGTTAAGCCGTCGGTCCCGGTTGTCATTAAGATCTTTGACAGTCGTTATAGGGCGTCAGTACCTTCTAAATAAACTGACACTAGTCTAAACCATGGAATATCGCTATCCCTTCGGGTTGCGGAGGACAGACAGGCAGTCGCTCCGTGGAAAAGCTAATATTAAGCCAAATTCGGTTAGACTAGTAAGCGGACCCCAGATTGAAACTGGGATAACGCTAAGAGGATGATGGATGAAATATGTGAATAAATTATTCAAATCACAAATCAAACACGCGAACAATTAAAGATGTCGGAGAGTTGAAAAAAATATTCCTACACGTACCTACTTTTATGGGCAGCATTATGGCAAAATTGTGATTATACGAAGCATTATTTAATTTTATTGCACACCTGGCCCTCTGGCAGTTTAAACAACTATTTCTGCTTTTTATCATTGTAATGACTTTGACATTAATTCGGGTCTTGAATGTAGACATTATGCAAATTCCTGCGTTTCATGCGTACGTATGTTGACTTTGTGCGGCGAGGGTGCCACATATTGATAACTATCCAGTATATGTGTTGTTGTGTATGTGTTGAGGCTCCAAGGGTGGTAAGTAAGGTGCACAAAAAATTTGTTTTCTTTATCCCTAGAGTACTAATGTTATTATTTTACTGCTTAATACTAATGATCGCTCGGGAGGATGCTTCATAAATTTAATGATACAAGATTTTAGAAAGTATTTTCTATTAAAAATTGTTTTAATTTTAACAAAATAATGAAGAAAGACCTTGTTTCTTTAAATGCAATGGCACATTTTCTTTAAAAGTATAATTTCAGTCTTAAAATCAACCATAGGTCTAACGTAACTCTTGTTTGAACAGTCTTTAGAATAATAATAATAAAGAATAAAAAGTCACATAAAGCCTCTAATTTAGTATCTAAATTAAGTATTTTTTAAATGTTATATCACATTAAAGTAAAATTATCATCATAATTATAAGATATGCGGCTTGACAGGTAATTAAAATCAGACTATATAATTTGGATCAAAATTACAGCAGTTTGGAGATTGGGTTTGTTGAGCGGTTTCTAACTCGGCGCTTGTGCTTGCTTTTATTTGAGATGTTCGAGAAGGTAAATCCAGATTGTTTCAAAGCTTAGCAATATTTTGAAGATCATCTTCAAGCTAGCACGAAGGATCAGCCACACTGTCGTCTGAATCGTAATTCTCAACGTAATCTTCAGTTTCACTGTCCGATTCTTCGTTTTCCAAATATTTTTTATCTGGTTCTCATCGGGATTCATCTATGAAACAAAATAACCAATTCTCAATCAAATCAAACAAATAAATAATAAGATAATTTCAAAATCTAAGAAACGGGATTGGTAAAAAACTTACCTTTAATACTAATCATCGATCTGCGTATTCCCCACTGAACCCGTGACCACTCTCCACTGCGTCAGGTTGCACTGTATTGGCGCGAACGCACGCCGCAATACATAGACGTAATTTAAAAATATTCTTAAAGAATCAACCGAACGCGGTCTCTCAGGCGATGATTAGTATTCTAGGGTTAAACTGTGACGGCTGAAACGCTCGTTGTGGGTTGAATCCTCCCTGGAGACTTTGTGTGATCCACAAATTGTTGTTCATTCCGTTGATAAAATAATTGTGAAGCCACGGCCACCCGTACACGGGTTTTATTGCGAGTGGAGGAATTGTCTTCAAAAAGGATTTCATTTATCTGTAACGATACCAAAGGCATGAAAAATAATTTAAACTTCTTTCATGTTTCATTTAACCCTTTTAGAAGGACTTCGGTGACAACATAGGTTCAGAAGAAATATTTACGAGAATGAAGAAGTTAAAATATCACACACTATTCATATACTTAATTACCGTGATTCACCCAGATTGTAGGGTGTACCTCCTACACGGTACCAGAATGCCTCACTTATCCAACACATTAAGCTTGCTCCAATAATAAAATATATGTATCCGATTTCCTGTCGGAGAAACGTGTAGTTGCCTTTTTCCGTAGGAAAATATTGAAGTCAACACAACGAGTGAAATCGTTCAATAGCCTCAGTCTAATACGTGGGCCTAAATATAGCCTCTGAAAGTGGGTGGTAATACCCCTTTGCGGTAACCTTTCAAAGTCAAATAGATAAGTTCGTATTTTATTTAGTCTTATATTAAGTAGTAATACCAAAATATACTAGTTGTTTTTTTATAGGCGTTTTAGCACGTAAGTTCATTGGGGACTGTATGAGTGCACCAAGAAGGAATTACCCGAAATTCGATCAGCAACAGGGAGAAACGGTTTAACAAAAATTGTACCTCTATTTAATAGTATTTGCACTTGGAAAGTATTTGAATATTGGGTATAACCTAACTAGAGGACGACAGCAGCTACGCCTGCATTTTTTTTTTAATTTACCCGTTTTGGCCGATCCCGTGGGAATTTCGGGAAATCCCTTTTTAGTGCACCCCTACGGTCCCCATGGCACATGCATGCCAAATTTCAGCTTCCTGCGCCCAATAGTTTCGGCTGTAGCGTGTCTGTCAGTCAGTCAGTAACGCAAGGATTTTATATATTAAGATAAGTGGTTCCAAACTTATAATTGAATATTTTGGCTCCATTTACGCACGAAAGCGTAAAATTATCCAACGTTCTTCGCGTTTGCCCATTGTCAATATTTGAATTTGGTTTCACCAAGCTTTTCCTATGGGTTGTGGGACTCAATTCAGGGTTGCGTGTAGGTTGCCCTCCCATTTACGTAACAGCACCAACATAGCAACGCAGTTATTATATTAGAATATATCCCTGCACTGAGTTTGTGCGTGACACGGCACGCAATAAGACAATAATAGATTCAAACACGCTGTATTCAACTTGAGCGTGATAAACTGCATCAAATGACAATAACACGCACTCTGTAAAGTCTTTAGTTTCCAGATTCAGATAGTTCTCGAAAGGGCAATGACTTAAATATTTGATGACTGGACTGTATAGAGAGGATAGCGGTTCTTCGCCGCCTAGGAGATGATTACGGGAGGAGGTGATTGAGTGGGTATAGGATATTTCAAGGATGGAGGGCACCTACCTTATATAATCTTCTTCGTTTCCGAAGGGCAGTCTCCTGGTGGTTTCGTGATGCAGCTGCTTGTTTTCACTTCAATTCACCATTCGCGAGCGGGTTTTCCTTGGTGGAAGCGGTAATAAATCACATACAACGGTGCGGCGCGGTACGGTATCCTCTCTATACAGTCCATTTCCTTCTCCAAGTCGCCTAGAACCCTACGGTTTCGGTGTAACGCCGAACCATTTTTTTGATCCATACGAGTCGGATTCATTTACGTTTTTATACGTTATATCGCTATACCTAGGCAGTTATAGCACCTAGCTATACTCCTAATATATTCACATAACCGTCACATGGTTATTTCCGCCCGCATCAGTAGGTAAACTTTTATGTAGCTACCTACTTATTAAATTATTATTTCTGCAACTATCATAGTTGTCTTGTAAATCTCATATTTCGAGCATCTTTTAATTCCACAGCGCTAAAGTGTTGCCTACTTAGCCTACTTAGGTAAAATAATAGATACATTAGATATTCTTATTTTGTTTCGGTCTCATTAGCTTATACTTACGTAAGCATGTCACAACAAAAGAAGTCACGCGTGTCGGCAGACAAAGAGATGACAATCTTAGAAGCAAAACGCAATATTTTATTTGAGCGCATTCAAAATATCTATGAATGCTCAAAAACCGCATCTATGTCTGACAGTAATAGCGAAGCATTTCTCAGTTATTGTATAACAGTAGATAGTATTCGAACAGATTTTCATAAGTTGTTAGACGATTATAACGCAAGATTACTTTCTATCAATCCTGATGAAAAACCGAACTATCAGGCGTATACCTCATTCGAAGATCTTTATTGTATTATTAAGCGTATACAATCGCAATTGGAGGGTAAATGTTCAGCAGAGCCCGTTGCCCGCAAGCCGAGATTACCGCCAATCGAGATTATGTCGTTTGACGGAGATATACGAAATTGGCCGTTATTCTATGCGAGTTTTAAGTCTACAGTGCACGATATTGGTTCTCTGACAGATGCTGACAGGTTGTACTATTTAATAGGTAAACTGTCACCGAAAGCCCAGTCCGTATTTGCAGGTGTCACACCCAGTGCTGAGAATTATCAGGTCATATTTCAGTCACTACTAGACAGATATCAGGACACGCGCGTCCTAGCGTCTACCTACTTTGACCAAGCTTTAAATCTCAAACTGTCCGGCAACGTGTCTGTCTCGAATTTCCAGCTGTTTATTGATAACTTCGTAACCGCGGTTAATTCTCTTAGGAATTTAAAATTGGAAGATCTTTCCGACTTTATGTTGCTTCAACTCGCTTTAAAAAAGTTTGACACTGATACAATTCGCGCATTCGAGATGACGGAACGCAATAATAAAATACCTACACTAGATAGTTTTATTTCGTTCATCAAAGATCAGTGTCGAATATTTCATAATACGCAGTCTGGTTCACCTGGCCCGTCTAACACTAACAACAACAAACAAAGGTTTAATAAATCGCGAAATAGTAATAATAACTCAGTCCCTAATCCACAATCTTACGTAACATGTTCGGAATCTAATAGTAATAATTCACAGAAGTGTTTGTGCAGTAATATAGTGCACGACCATTACTATAAGTGTCCCACCTTTAATGATTTAAATCCAATTGCTCGTTTTAAAAGCGTAAAAGATAACAAAGCTTGCATTAATTGCTTAAGCATAAAACATAAAACGAGTAATTGTTCCAGTAGAACGAGATGTCGCTCGTGTAATCAAAAACATCATACACTGTTACATTTCGATAAAAATAACCGGTTGTCAAGTCAAGCCGCTAACCTTGACACACTCACGCCGCAAGTGCAGAACACGGTAGCTGCACCTTCCACGCCTCGCAATAATGAGATATCGTTGTGTACGACATCCATTGCGCGGGCGGCACGCACGCGCGGACGGCCTTCGCGCGCTTGTAGTGATTAGAGCAGTGCTAGGCCGCCATGTATGGCGTCTAAGACTGTTCTGTTAGCGACAGCGCAAGTTATCATATATGATGTCAATGGGTCGCCGCACATGGTACGTTGTCTGCTAGATAGCGCATCTCAGACCAATCTAATAACATCGGAATGCTTCAAACGCCTCGGATTATGGAATAACTTTAAAAATACTAACTCAACCGTCAAAGGGATAGGCGGATTAGAAAAGCATTGCAGGGGTTCCGTAGATATTAAAATACATTCGCGTTTTGATAGGAACGTTAATTTTAACATTTCTTCGCTTATCGTGGAGCGTATCACGGACGCATTGCCGAACGCTAATGTAGACGTAGCATCACTCACTCGTCTCGAGTCATTGCCGCTAGCCGACGCGGAGTTTGCGAATCCGGCAGGCATTGATCTTTTGATCGGAGCTTCAATATTTCCGCACTTGCTACTAACTAAAATAGTACGTAGTGAGCGATATGATTTACCGCCCGCTATTGAGACGGTACTTGGGTATGTGATTATGGGTACCGTACCTACGTTACATACTTCTCATTGTATTACGTCTTGTTGTTGTTCTGCTCTTCAAGAGATCAAGGTGGGTGCTAAAACTGTGTGTAAGATAAAGCACTAATTAGCTATGCTATGCTATGCTATGCTATGCTACGCCATGCTATGCTACGTTATGCTACGCTACACGATACTATACTACACATCCGCTTTGTATATAGATGACATTGCCTGTAATGTCATACCCGCTCCGCTAGCAATTTCGCTTTGTGAAGAGCTTATTCAGCTTTTCAAGCGAGGCCAGTTTGATCTTGTCAAATGGACAAGCAACTCTAAGGAGGTTCTCGCACGCATACCAGATTCTCATAAAGCTTTTCCAGACATTGAGTTTGAGAAGTCTGTACCGCATAAGGTTCTCGGTTTACGCTGGGACAAATCCTGTGATAGTTTTCGGTTTGACGTCTCACCGCCAGATGATAAGTGCACCAAACGCACTATGCTGTCCACAGTGGCTCGACTATGGGACATAATGGGTTTTGTGGCTCCCACAATTTTGTACGCCAAGCTCTTGATCAGAGAGCTTTGGCTATCAAAGTGTGAGTGGGATGAAACACCCCCTGATCATATTGTCGCCGCTTGGGGCCAGTTTTGTATTGAGCTTACCGTGCTCAATCAAATTACTATTCCGCGTCATCTTGGGTTGGTAGATGGATGTACCATCAACTTAACAGGTTTCGCTGACGCCAGCGAGCGTGCTTACGGCGGAGTCGTATATCTGCAAGTCCGCATTGGTTCTAACTACTCGGTGCAGTTAGTTTGTGCCAAGTATAAGGTCTCGCCTGTTAAAACCATTTCGGTTGCGAGACTGGAGTTGTGCGCGGCCCTTCTGCTGTCTCAGTTGCTCTGCAAGGTTCAAGACACAGTTTTGCCCCACTACTCTATTAATAAATATACGCATTTTCCGACTCCAAGGTAGTGCTCGCTTGGATTTATTCTTCTCCTCACCGCTGGCAGACTTTGTCGCCAACCGCGTTCGTAAATTGATTGAACTTGTTCCCGCTACTTGTTTCAATCACGTCGCGGGTTATCGTACTCGTCTTCAGGAAGAACTTTCCATAGATCATATTGACTGGAAGTTTATTCCACCAGCATTCCCACATTTCGGTGGATGTTGGGCAAGCATGGTCAAAGTAATTAAAACGCATCTCTTCAAAGTTATAGGTCAACAGATCCTCTCTTACGAAGAGCCTTTAACTGTCCTTGCACAAGTCGAGGCACTGATCAACTCGCGTCCGCTTCCAACTCAGTGAGATCTAGCCTGAAGTTGGACCTACCTCTTAGTTTAAGTATTTAGTTAGTAGTTTTCGCTATTATTGCGTTTGTAGTTTTCGCTAAAGTTAATTTAGATTAATTTTATTGTCATATCGCTGTCTTAGCCTATTGAGGGGTTATGCGGTAGTACACCCAACATAGCTAAGTTCAATTCTATTTTTTTTAAAGGCAACCCTTTAGGGCCGGGGGGATATGGTAGCGCCATCTACCTTCCTATCCATAACTAATCGCACCAAGATCAATCGTTCCACGTCTAGTGCGAGCGATACCATATTTCCGTCCCGCTCTATCCCACTCCCTGGAAGAGGCACTGCCTTCGCCTGATTCGTCGACGCGATCGTGGACGCGAGTGACAGTCGAGAACATTCCGCTCGCTGAGAACGCCGTCTCGATACCGTACCGCGCCGCACCGTTGTATGTGATTTATTACCGCTTCCACCAAGGAAAACCCGCTCGCGAATGGTGAATTGAAGTAAAAACAAGCAGCTGCATCACGGAACCACCAGGAGACTGCCCTACGGAAACGAAGAAGGTTGTATAAGGTAGGTGCCCTCCATCCTTGAAATATCCTATACCCACTCAATCACCTCATCCCGTAACCATCTCCTAGGCGGATAAGAACCGCTATCCTCTCTATACAGTCCATTTCCTTCTCCAAGTCGCCTAGAACCCTACGGTTTCGGTGTAAAGCCGAACCAATGACGTTCCTGAAGATAATCTTTTACAATAAAGCAAATCTAATGAACTATCCTTTACTTTGCTGTTATTTATAATATTGCTGTTGATAATAGAAGTTCTATCAAATATTTTGATAACAAAACTTAGTACAAAAGAAGCGATGTGTAACCTCATTCTGGACGACTGTTAAGAGTGTTGACGAATGTTGGTAAGTATACAATTGTTCACGTATTCAGTTTGGGCTGTGTAATTATGTTTTATCATTAGCCAGACTAATACGCCGTAAAGTGCCTCAACACACCAGATTCTTGTACCGGACCTCAAAGACCTCGGTGACGTCAATATTATAGGTCCAATCAAAGCTTCTGTGACCAAAATTTGAGATTGATCATGATTGGATGTACCGACGGATTCAATATCCGATCTGTCTATGGATTTGGACATTAGAGAAAGAGTAGCGGCTACTTATGCTACAAGATGCATATTTGACATAAACTCCATAAAAAATATGTCAAATATGTATATCTTATCTCTAAATCCACGGGTAGATCATAGATCATACATTGAGACCGACCGTTAGTTAAATGAATTGCTTTCCTGTCCGATTTAGTCTGGCCACTTTCCATTAGGTTACGTTTTATCAAAGCTCTGAAAGTTAAATTTGATCCCAACAAAATCAAAGCGATCTTAATCCCTGACGTCCTTCATGGTCTCAGCGGTTTAATTCAACATTTATATATAAACTGTAGGAATTTCCCTTCCGGGAAAGCTTCCATCAGTTTTTGGTTTGTTTATGCCTATATGATTTATTATGGACGGCCACCCATGTCGCTTGGAACGCATTCATCTTCATATCTTCGTGATGATAATGTTTATATATTTAAAAAAATGGCTGACGTTCCGACTATGAAGACATAACCTTCTTGATATTAACCAACGGAAAATATTTTCTTGCCATGTCTGAGGTATTTTCACGTTAGATTCCTTTTCAATTTATTTTGGGTGTCGTCGAGTAGAGAAGTGTTCGCATAGTGGTAAGTGGATACTGCGCACTAAGATGGTAATTTCATTCCATCAAATTCGTTGCAACTACTAAAGGCGGCGATAGCCGAGTGGATATACTAACAGACTGCCATGCAGAGGGTATCAGGTTGGAATCCACGACGTGTACCAATGACTTTTCGGAGTTATGTGCGTATTGAATGGTTAATTATCGCTTGTCCCGTGCCTCGGAGAGCACGTTAAGCCGTCGGTCCCGGTTGTCATGAAGAGCTTTGACAGTCGTTACAGGGCGTCAGTACATTCTAAATAAACTGACACTAGTCTAAGCCATGGAATATCGCTATCCCTTCGGGTTGCGGAGGTCAGACAGGCAATCGCTCTGTGGAAAAGCTAATATTCAGCCAAATCCGGTTCGAGTAGAAAGCAAACCGCAGATTGAAACTGGGATAACGCTAAGAGAATGATAAAATTCGTTGCAACTACTGTCAAATTGAGAAAAAGAAAAAGGCCCATGGTATTAAATCTGCTAGTAAGTATATTATTATAACGGAGATACGATTAAAATAGCTTTTAAACCTGGGCCTCATGAAAAATATGGGTGAAATTTACGCCTAGCCTTGGTTGGGTAAAATAAGCTTCTGCCTACACTCCTAGAATACCGAACTGAAATTAATGATGAAATGTAGTTAAAAGTATCTTTAAAAGTTTTAGATTAAATCTTGTTTAATATGAAAACTTTTAGGGACAGTAAACGCCTTTGGGCATCATAACATACAAATAGAGACTCACTGCTGTTTCCCGAAGGGAAACGCAGGGACTACGGACCGCCATTTGTAACGATCCTGACCGCATCCATATTTCCCCATTCATATTTGCATTATATATTTTCTTCATTTGGTCAGTCTTTCGTCATCCATCCTCTCCGTGTGCCCAAACTATCTTAGCATACCTATATCGAGGCTTGTCTTTATGTCATAATATTAAAACTTACATTGTGTTGATTGATTTTTATTTTGTCAATAACCATAAGTCAAAACATACACGACGTATTTATTCAATGTCGTGTTCCCGAATCAGTTAAACTTCACTACAGGTAAATATATGTATAGCTTGGTAGTACTAGCTTCGTTAATATTGCCCCTGGGACTTTATGGTTTATATATTACACTTTACACCAGTAGGTACGTTACCCTCAAAGTGTTGTACTCGCTTTTCGTTACTTTTTCGACAGTATTGCTTACAAACTCGTGACCCAAATATACATAAGGTACATATTTAAGAAAGTATTTTGGTAACTATATCATACATGTTAGTACATGTTCCTGAAAGATGTGCTGTGTTTATGAAATAATAAATATCATCAGGATTGTTGGTCAATCATCTAACAATCGACGAGTATATTTTTTGACTGCAGGTGGTTATAGACAGTTCTTTATATACTTTCATCATCATCAACCTGCCATAGTACACTACTGGATATAGGCCTCTCCAATGGCAGGCCACTGTATTTTAAGTTATGCTATACGATAAATAACTAAATAGATACGTCACAGGTCCCATAAGATAAATAAGATAAAACATTTCCATAGTTCAAAAGGCCATACGCTGCTTTATATCGACATAAAACGAAGACAAAGCCGAGGGCACAAGTCAATAGAACCTCATAACTCGCGCACCGCAATGTTGGATGATAAACTTTCACTGCGAACTCGTAGCTGTTAATTCAATTTTTTTTACCGTTTTGACACTTTCTTACCGTTTATTTAGTTTACGTTTTGTTTATATTGTACAATATTCGGTTGATACAATGCAGGCATGATAGTTACAGTATAATTTTGATACTTATTACCTATGCCATAGGAACGATACAAAGGTCATAGTGTCAAGCTTAATCAGTGTAGCCGTGTGTACATGCGGGGAGAGCAGCTGTTTAAGTATGGCTTTGATCTCATTTGATTCGGCAAAAAAATACATAGACAATGACACCTCACTCACCCAGATTACAATTTCAATCGATCGCTTGCCCTGGATTGGCAGTAAGACCTATTTTTTTTGGTAGGACTAGGCAGGTATGGTATGGTACAGCCCTATAATGAATGATATTGTATGCGACTGTATTAACATGTATTCTATTCATGTAATAATTGTGTAGTTGAGTAATAAACGGGGTTTTGCTTGAGATGGACGTGTTTTAGTTTACTCCTTTATAAGAACCTCATATGGCGACCTTGCCAGTACTTACAATATTGCATTACGCCACCGCGTAACTCGAGTCGATGCAGGTGCACTATTCGCAGTGTCAGCAATTTCGTGCGAACTGTACTGATAATTCGTGTCTCCGTGCATCGTTTTATGTCGCTTATAATAATACGTTATAAAACTTGTCGCCGTTCGTGGTTGCAACAACGCGCAAGTCTATTAGTAATTTCGATCGAAAATCGGCTTGGATCAAGATGGGCAACAATCAAGCAGTAGAAAAAGAAGAAGTTATCTTGGCGCAAACGGCATCCGGTGCCGGGACAAATTCTGCGACCGTCGACCAGCTCCGAGAGCACACGGCTACCACAAACTACATCCTTGCTGCCATTAAATTTGTACCTTGTTGAGTGCAGGGGTACTGATCATTCTGTACAAATTGTACCGAAAATGTCATCGCGATTGGATGGACCAACAGCTACATGAGTTCGCATGGAAGCGATCTGCGAGCTACTTCAAGAAGCTGCAGCACACGCCACCAACCGAAGGAACTGTTTAAGGATGTGTACGCCGTCGGTATTGCCTCGTAAAAAAGTGTTGAAAGTCTGAAATCGTTATATAGTGCGTTGTGTGCCGGTTAAAAAATTTCGGGTGTGCGTATGTGTCTATCGTAAAAATTGAAAATATGAAGAAAACTTGAAAACGACCTTGGACTGAAAATGGTATCGACATAATCATTTTATTTTTCTAGGATATTCTCGCAAACCCCTTGGTAGATATTTAGATTTACTGTAAGGTTATTAGCTCTAAACGATGGGCATTATTTTTTCTTAATTAATATGTGCTTTGTGTATTAAATTGAGTAAATAAATGGCAGATGAGCTTATAGAATTACTTGAAAAGTTCAAGTATATTAAAGATTATTTGACTAAATTAGGTCCAAGTACAAGAACTGCTAAGGTAAAGAAAGAAAAATACATTGAGTTAGAAAAGTTAAAAAAGGAATTTGATTTCATATTAGAAACTGTTACAGTTTTGTCGGAATCGAAAAAAATAGATAAGTTAGAAGTAGAAAGGATAGAAAGTTTATGTGATAAGATAAGTAGATATAATATTAAAATAGGAAATTTGTGTACTGATACAGATTCTGTTTCTGAGGGGACTGTTTCAAATAGGTTAATAAAAATGGAAAAAATTCACCTTAAAACTGCTATTAGTCTCTTACCAGTTATGGATAACACCGAATCGGTTACGAAACAATTAATTCCTAATATAGAGATGTACTCCGATATGATAGAGGTTGAGGAGCAAAAAAAACTAATAACTTTTGTTTTAAGGTCAAGGTTATCTGAAAGTGTAAAACTACGCATGTTCGAGACTTATGCTACAGTTCCAGATCTAGTGAAGGACATGAAAAATCGGCTGCTCACTAAAAAGTCAGACACCTCGTTGCAACAGCAGTTGCAATGTGCTAAGCAGAATGATAAAAGCGTAGAACATTTCGGTAAGCAAATTGAACAGTTTTTCGTTGATCTAACTATTTCTCAGGCGGATGGAGATTCGAAAAAATATGAGATTTTAAAATCTGTAAACGAAAGAAACGCCATTAAACGTTTTCCGAAGGTCTGAGAAATAGTCGAATCAGCACCATTATAGCAGCAAGAAACTACAGCTCGTTAAATGATGCGATTCGTGCTGCATTGGATGAAGAATTATCGTCATCATCCGAAACAAGAGCCCAAGCAATGAATTTTCACCAATACAGAGGTACGTCAAATAATTTCAACCCTCGTAATTATTTTCGTGGTCGTTTTAACTCAAACAGAGGTCAGCGCATTTATTATAATTCTCAAAACTATCGAGGTAGTAGCGGCACACAACAAAATAATAATTTTAGGTTCAGAGGACAACAGTCGTATAACAATACGAACCGTGGTACCCGTGGTCAGAGTAGCCATCGCGTAAATATAACTCAATCGCCGAGAGTCGACGATAGTCATAATCGTGTTCATTTAGCGCAAACAAACAGCGATGTGAATGAAACGCAATTGCCTAATTATTTTTTTCGATCCCAATAATTTAATTTGTTATTATGCCAATATAAATTCAGTCACATTCAACATTCATGATGTTAGTTATTCGTGACTACTCGACACAAGCGCCTCGCTTTCTCTGGTTAGATACGAAGCTATGGTCAGGGACCAGATCCCTTACCATACTGCGAAAATTAAAATTAAAGGCATAGGAGGTGATATATTATCAGAAGGGTTTGTATTTTTAGATCTTTGTTTTAAAGAAAAAATATTAAGCCATAAGTTTTACGTATTTAAAAATTTACCATGTCGTTCAGATGGAATTTTAGGTCAAGACTTTATTAGTAAATTTAATTGTATATTAAACTTTGAGAAGAATATTATAACAATAAACCATGATGAACAATTTTCATTGCCATTGCAAATGGGACAAATAGGTCATAATAATTATATTTCTTTACAGCCTAGGTGTGAATCAATTCATTTCATAGATTTAACTATTAATCAGGAGTGTATAATCGCTCCTAGTGAATTATGCGAAGGCGTGTTTCTTGCCAGTGTAATAGTAAGCCCACGTCAAGGGAAAATAACAATTAAAATTTTAAACACTAGAGATGAAGAAGTTCGACTTAGTTATTTCATTCCAGATTTATTAAATTTAAGTGATTACTCGATATGCAGTTTTGAAAAAGGATTAGGTAACTCGGATAGGGTTAAGAAACTGTTCGATGCTAAACTTAGGTAATTTAAATGCCGAGGAACAGATATCTATAGAAAATATTTGTGCAAAATATTCAGACGTATTTTTGTTACCTAACGATAAATTAGGTGTCACAAATTTATATCAGCAAAAAATTCATTTGAAAGCAAATGTTACCCCCTCTTATGTTAAACCATATTATAGATTACCAAAATCGCAAAAACAAGAAATAGAAAGACAAATACAACAAATGTTGAAAGATGATATCATAGAAGAAAGTCAGAGTGAATGGTGTAGTCCTATTTTGCTTGTACCAAAGAAAAGCGAAGATTCTAGTAAGAAGTGGCGTTTAGTAATAGACTATCGAAAATTAAATGAAATAATTATGGATGATAAATTCCCTCTTCCGAACATAACCGAAATTTTAGATTCTCTATCTGGTGCAATTTATTTTAGTCATTTAGATTTATCACAATCTTACTGTCAGTTATTGTTAGAGCCAGAAAGCAGAAAGTACACAGCTTTTATAACTGACAAACAATATCAACTTAAAAGGTTACCTATGGGTCTAAAAATTAGTCCGAGTGCTTTTAGCCGTCTTATGATAGTAGCTATGGCGGGTTTAAATTATGAAAAAGCTTTAATTTATTTGGATGATTTAATCTGCTTTGGAAGAAACCTTGAAATTCATAACAAAAACCTAATAGATATTTTTGAAAGATTAAGAAAAGTTAATTTAAAAGTTAATCCTAGTAAGTGCCAATTTAAAAAAAAAGAATTATTATATTTAGGACATTTAGTATCGTCAAAAGGTGTTCAACCAGATCCAGAGAAGACTAAAATCATTAAAAGCTACCCAAAGCCGCAGTCTAGCGATGAAGTTAAACGTTTTGTCGCTTTTGCCAATTATTACAGAAAATTTGTACCTAATTTTGCTGAAATAACACTACCACTCAATAAATTATGTCGGAAAGGAGTTAAATTTGAATGGACAAATGTATGTGAAAATGCCTTTATACACCTTAAAGAATTATTATGTAAACCCCCTATTTTACAATACCCAGATTTTTCAACGGAAAGTGAATTCATTTTGCGTACCGATGCGTAAGGCAAAGCTATCGGTGCCGTGTTATGCAATAAAGATGATTTACCGATTGCATACGCAAGTCGTACTTTAAATAAAGCAGAAATCAACTATCCTACTATAGAAAAGGAGCTCTTGGCTATAGTATGGTCAGTCCGGTATTTTCGTCCTTACTTATATGGAAAACATTTCAAAATATTTACAGATCATAAACCACTTGTCTATTTATTTTCTATGAGTAATCCCTCCAGTAGACTTTTAAAATTTAGATTAACTTTAGAAGACTATAACTATACAATTGAGTATGTTAGAGGTACGAGTAATGTAGCGGCCGACGCATTATCTCGTATCATTGTTTCATCAGACGATCTGAAAGAAATGGGTGTGCAATCTGTAAATGTGATGACAAGATCTATGACAAGAAAATTAAATGAAAATGTTAGTAACAACCCCTTGGTCGATAAGATTTCTACAGACAGTCGGACTGATCACCCAGATGTCGTGGAAATGCTTAAAAAGCCAAAGGATTGTATAGAACTAGTAATTAAAGAGAACATGAAAGGAAACTTTGTTTATTTTAAAGAAAAATGTGTTATAGGTCTAAATCCTAATTCTCGATTATGTCATACGCGAGACGTTTTTGTGAGAGACTTTGGATTATTCTGTAATGAAAATAATATCAAAGAAGTTTACATATTAAAAAATAATGAGACAATGAAGTATATTAAATGGCTAACCAATGTCAATAAAAAGTGGACTTGTCCACGAATTTGTATTGTAAGAGGAGCGATAAGAATAAATAATGATGATGATAAACTAGTGATTCTTAATGATTTCCATTTATTACCGACAAGCGGTCATGCCGGCATAAGACGAATGCTAAATAATATTAAAAGATATTATTTCTGGCCAAATGTGGAAGTAGATGTTAAAAAGTACGTAAAGAAATGTGTTAAATGTCAAACACAGAAACATTCTTTACCTACGAAACAGCCCATGGGAATTTTCAACCACTGCGCAGTTAGCTTTAGATAAGATTTACTTAGATATAGTTGGGCCCTTAATGAAGGATTATTATAATTATTCATACATCCTCACCATCCAGTGTGAGCTAAGTAAGTATATAGAAGCTTACCCTTTAGAAAATAAGGATAGTGTTAGTGTAGCAAAGGCTTTTGTCGATAATTTCATTTTAAGGTTTGGTATACCCCGAGAAATAGCATCAGATCATGGAACCGAGTTTATCTCAACAACTATGAAAGAGGTATGTAAATTATTAAATATAACTCAAATTTGGTCCACAGCGTATCACCACCAATCAATTGGCGCTTTAGAAAATTCACATAAGTCATTAAATGCGTATTTAAGAATTCAAACTGATAATAATCCTAGATATTGGAGTACATGGTTACAATATTTTTGCTTTTCCTATAATACTACTGTCCACTCTGAAACAAAGTACACACCGTTTGAACTTGTATTTGGTAAAAAATGTAATATACCTAGTAATTTAAGATCAGGAATAGTAGAACCTTTATACAATGACGATGATTATGTGAAGCAGTTGAAATATAGATTGCAGGTTTCTCAAAATGATGCAAAATGTAATTTAATTAAAAGTAAAATGAAACGGAAGTCTGTTTATGATATGTATACAAAACCAGTAAGATATGAAATTGGCGATATGTTGTTAATAAAAAGTGAAAAAGATAAAAAATTTGAACCATTGTATTTAGGACCTACTACATCTTCTTTTACCCCACAACACTCTCTTATCACACAATTCTTTACTCTGTCAGTCAAGGTAACACCACACATACTTCGCAGTGCTCTCATTTCAACAGCATTTATTCTACTTTCATGACTCTTCTGCCATACCCAACTATCACTACCATACATAAGAGTAGGTACTAACAGCCCTCTATGGACAGCCAAACGTGCCTTTTTGGACACGTTTTGGCTATTCATAAACGCTTTCAGAGCTCCATTCACTCTATTACCTGCATTAACTCTTCTTTCAATATCTTCTACATTCTTACCATCTCTTGTAAACAGCGTACCTAAATATACAAACTCATTCACTTGATCCACTCGCTGTCCATCGATCATAACATTACAAGCCGTAACGCATTCCTCCTTTTCAAAAACCATTACTTTCGTTTTACTTACATTCACTTTCATTCCTTTCCTCTCTAACGCACCATGCATGATTGTTACCATCTCCTGCAACTCCTCCGCTGAAGACGCAAGTATAACCTGATATTTAAAATAAAAGCGAGATATTTACGTAGAGTTTACGTTTCAAGTGGGAAGATTAATCTTCCCACTTGAAACGGCAAGTGGTTATCTGTGAGCAATATAAAACCTTTGATGATCAATTAGTACAGCATTTATGTGAAAATGCTCACAGATTATCTGTTGGATAGCGCTAAATTTAGACTTCATGGCAATCGACCGAAATAAATGTTCGATGAGTTATGAGGAATTTACGGAGCCTGTTTGACGTGATATCTTAGGTAACAAAAGTTCACGTAAACGAGACAAGTATTCTTCAAATTTTCTTTTAAAATAAGGCTCAGGAATTTATTATCTAGGAAAAGGCCTGCCCATCGAATTAGAATCGCTTAGAAATATTTGTAGTAGAAGAACCTAAATGAATCCTTGGAAAAATTAAACACGGAGCACAACATGAATTAATTTTATTGAGCATTTTTCTACTATCGGAGCTGATAGTTATGTACTATCCGATCGATGAATCCACTTCTCTACTTTGCCCTTTCTCACATAAAACTCCACTTTTGACAGAACTGTGTGAAAGATTTAACTGTCTCCTAACGGTGAACAACCATAATATGATTTAGCTTCAGCACCAAACGTCAACTGAATTAACATTCCACATCCAACTCCATTAATTATATAAACGACTCAGATAATTTCCAAGCGATCCCAGATAGATGTCTGTCGAGTTCAGATCTTGAGATAAAAGATTTGTATTTAATACGGTACATTACACTTCGGGTTTTAGAGAAGTTTAGACGACCGTAGGCTTAAGTAATATCTTTACTTAACATTGTCTTAAGCCTTTTGTTGTTCGTTTTCTCAGTCTCTTTGATATTCTATCTATACTTGAAGATACTGAGATAATACTAATGTGGCTAAAATGAAGCTCTTCAATAATGTCTAGATTTAATTTTTTTATGGTCTATGTATTATGTTGAATCACAGCTCTATCGAATAATATCAAAATAAATGTCTGTATATTGTTATATCTGAGCTGAGACGCAGACCATCCGCGTAAACTATGCACTTAATGACACCTTACTAACCTAACCTTCCACGGTGAAAATCGTATAAAAATAGACTTTTCGCGTTTGACAGACAGAATGCGGACTTACAAAAATATTACAACACTTAGATTACTACAAGTCTCTTTATAATATGTAACTTATGTCGTTCAAATATTAGGAATATATTTTGCCGTCCTATTGTTACCTACATAGGTATAATGTCACCGGGAAAAACAGATTCAAATTGAATACTAAGGATTATTTCTCTGTCTATATAATCCCTGAAACATTAAATAAAATAAAATAAATTGCTTTTTTGTCTTTTTTTTAACAGAACATTTTATTTAGTTTACAATTAAAAACAAATTTAATATCAGATTGAAACATAACTAAGTCTTAAAATACCATACAAAGAAATATATACAGAACGAAAAGAAAATAATTTATATCATGAAATTGCTTTTGGATTTGTTTTCATCTTTAAATCTTACTCACTTTTTGTTCTGTCCTTGTGATGACGGATTAAGACTACAATGTGTCAGCACCCAGCAGTGTAAGAAACGCCAAGGCAAAACAGAAATGCTATCTGTGCGAAGAGACGAAAAACTGGTGACTAAGCCCTATACCAACCCGTGTGACCACCGGTAAATCCTCCTATTGGCTCACATGCCATTGTGAAGCAAATTACGAGTGGCCTATGTAGAGCAGTTGACTGGGAAAGCGTATAACGTAACGTGCTTTAGAATGATTTAGGTCTTCAATTTAAAATTTAAATCGTCAATTAAATGAGATTAGTAGATTAGAAAACTGATTTCTAATCCGCCTCGAAGTGACCAAACAATGATGTGTGAGAGAATAGCTGAGCTACGTGCTCAGGTGTGCTAGAAAATTTGCGATTTGAATTTTGGGAATGAAATTAGAAATGTGTACAATGAATAGAGATGGGATACAGGTACGGGGGGAACACGTGGTCTATAGGATTTTAACCTTATTTGTGGAGTAGGCTGGAATTGGTGCAACTTCCCGTGATCTTCGTGGCTGAGCTGTGTAGAAAGAATTCAACGGCTGCGCTTGCCGTGTAAACGGTTTTCTTAGGTTTAAAAAAAACACTTGCAGGCCTGCGCACATACACTTTAAAATGTCTTGCGGAAGATTGTCTTTCACTATGAAAACGTTCACTTTCGAGTTTGCGGTGCTTGGAGAACAAATCTTGCGTAGACGTCTCCAAAGTATTCGTTTCGTGAGTTGTCTCGATGCGTTCGACGACAAAACAGGACCGGAATTTGGAAAACTGTGACAGGAAGGAACGAATGGTATAGGGATGTGACATGAAAGGATTTATTAACTAAATTAGGGAAGTGCAATTTCATTGCATAGAACGATATAGTAACGAAACAAAGCATACAATTGTGCTGGAAAAGTATCGAATACCTTATATATACAATCTCTAGTTAAGACCGTCATTAGTCGCGAGTCTACCACATCAACTTCGTTGCAGCATTCAGTTAGTATTAGTTTCTATATATTTAAAAGACAACTCCACCTATGCGTAAACCAAATAAACCTATTTATTTCCTTCACAGCATACGCCAATTGAGCATTTGGCGATTTTATTGGCATTGCCTATGCAGAATACAAGCCACAAAGCTAGATGAAGATGACTACAGCTAACAACATGGATTGCGAGCTGAATATTAGCTGCTAAATGGATAAGATTTTTCCCAAATTAAGTCCACAAAATTCACCCAGTAATGATCGGACAGGTCTTATGACCTATGACATGTCCGATCATTAGAATAAAAATAAAATTATAACTTTCAACATTTTCATTACTCTATCTTTAGTGTGGTGACGGATGTCCGTGTGGTGACGGATTAAGAATACGGATTGTCGCCACCCCATATCATCCCATGGGTGTCGTAAGAGCCGACAGAGGGAGCATCTTATGCAGAGAACAGCACTGTAAGAAAAGGAAAACTTGATACAAACCCTATACTAACCCGTTTGGCCAGCGTGGTATAGCAGGCCAATTCCTCCTTTCAAAGGAGAGGCCTAGTCCAGCAGTGGTCTGGCAATGATCTTTAGTGCATAGCTTCATAATGCATATCATATCGCACAAAGAAGAAAAGAAAAAAGAAACACTAGCAACATTTAACGAACACCGATGTACCTAGATTCGATTAAAGATCCTAAATCGCTCTATTGACAATTTGACACGCGATTGTCTCGGCAACAGCCGCCACAAGGCACCAGATTCCATTACCCAGCCTGGTCAGGTCATTGTCCATCTACTTGGAAAAATACGACTTATTATTCCTTCAAAACCTAATTCCATTAAGTAGTTACAATTTGTCGCCTTAGTTATTTATTATATTATGTGTCTCTTGTCTTTGATGTATAGTTGGAGTGCACCGTATAGCACTCCGGATGTATGTATTAAACTACACTACACTTTATCCCCAGTGGGACTTTGGGAAATCTGTTGAAAGATCAAATACTCTACTATCAAATACTATATCAACTATAAAGACGTCTTGGTGGAATTACAGTTATACTGTTTCGTAATATATTATTGTCTTATGTTCGCACGAATGTTGCAGCTTGAAATTGAACTAGGTTTAACAATTTTTTTTTTAACTAATAAATTATATAATTGCAACATGAATGTTGTTATTTATGTAAAGGAATTATTTCATTACTTGCATACCTTTGCTGTTCAGTGGTGCTTGAATGTGCAATTCTCAGTATGAATATAAACATAAATACGCAGTACCTATCCGGTACGATACGAGATACAATAATTGAGTTCTTTTGACATAAAACGTATAGCAATATGATGGTACTGCCCCAGTTTTCATGTTGTAACCTATATCTGAATGACTGACCCGTTTCGAATCCAACTCGACGTCGACGTCGTCTGCAGTATTTTGACTTCTCAGTAATTTGATTCGTATACCAGACACATCACTAAAGACCATGGGACACTGGACATTTGAGAGACAGAAACAACCAGCGAACCACCTTTGAGATAGCAATGTTTACATCGTCCATATCAATTTGTTGACGTTTTAATTTAAATAAAAGTGAGGTATCATCAGCAAACAGTACTATCCCGTGCTTGTCATTAACGAGGTATGGTAAGTCATTTATATACACTAAAAATAAAAAAGGACCGAGGATTGCACTCTGTGGGACGCCCATTTTGACTACAGACCCATGTGAACGCGTTCCGTTGACATCACCTCTCTGAATCCTATTACTAAAATATGAAGTAAGAAGATGCAAAGCAGAATTACTTAAACCATAGTGATGTAATTTCCTGATCAATGTATCATGTTCTACACAATCACAGGCTTTGGACAAATCACAGAAGACACCTAAAGCATCATGTGAATCCTCCCAGGCATCAAAGATATGTTTTACAAGCTCAACACCGGCATCGGTCGTGGAGCACCCCTTTGTCAAACCAAATTGTTTAGAGTGTAGAAGCTATGAGAAATAAGACACGTTCACGGAATGTCGTGCGTGGCGGTCGCTCAGTCACCCGTGGAACTATACTTTGTGACTATTTCTGTTGTATTATAGGACTCTATTTAATGCTTAAAATCGGCGACATGGAGTCCATTTGATAAGCAGTAACTAAAAAAGATAATTCCACTAAAATTTAATAATTATATTATTAGACGTCATGTCAAAAAAACAAGTTTATTTATTACTTTTGTGCAAAACTAGTAAATATCAATATTGGGATCCAAAACTCGTTAAAAATCCGATATAAACACATCTCAAACAATCCCTATGTTGACACATTTTTGTCTCGCTTCCTTCCCAGTCTATCATGTCTCCGTCGATAGTGTAACAGTAATTTATGACGTAATAAGGTCCTGCCCCGCGGCGACACGTTCACGGAATGTTGTTCGACGCGTTTTTATATATTTTTTTACGTTGTGACTTGTCGAAGTTATGTGTGTATTAAAAATGTTAATTATCGCTCGCTTAAATAATGTGCCCGGTAGATGGCAATAGGCTCGCCCCCTATTTCATTGGGACCTAAACATAACTGGCGAAACGTGGGTGTGTAATGCACGTCTGCCTACCCCTTCGGGGATAAAATGCGTGAAGTTATGTTATGTTTTTTTACGTTACTACACATCTCGCTATAAGGCACACTAGGCCACAAGTTGTTGAACATCCTAAGTGACAGAAGTTGACGGACGCACGAAAGAATACTTTCAATATTTTTGTCTACTTAATTTAGCAGTTTATGTTCAGCAACCCTTGGAATATTGGTGTACAGTCATTATTGTATGTTTTTGGTGTTCCGGCTAGTTTGTATCAGACTCGCGGTATCAACTTATGGCATTTTATTGTTAAGGTGCTTTTAGCAACCTATTGAGTTTAACGAATTTTGTAGTTGACTGTACAACACAATCTAGACAACACACACGACAGAATTCTTTAAAACTGTTCCTGTTATATTTCATCGTAACCATTCTTTCTCAAATATTGATCACCTGTCAGGCTTTTATCATACTGTTAATTATAAAGTGCTTCATTCATTCATTGCTATTGTTACGTTTATTTTGTTATCAATTGAACGTTATCACGTCATGTGAAACGTAATAAAGCTCATGGCTCACTATAATTGTTGGCTTTTGTTGAAAGGGTTTCTATTCTACAATATATCGGGAACGTATAAAAAGTATGTTTTATTATGATCAAAACTGCTTTCCGTTTGGGAGATAGCTTGTTTGAGGAGTTAACGGTGAAATCTGATAAATAATGGCGTGCAGTGAAAGCTTGCCATTATATATAGGTACCTACATTCAAATCTTTTAATAATAAGGTTTCTTTTCAGAGGAGAGACCGAATCCGGATCATTGAAACGGATGCGTCACTGTGGCTCTTCAGAGACAAGTCCCTAAGTTGGAATCTCAGGTGCAAGTGGTACACAGTATCAAGAAGAGGCGGTGCAGTATTTAATTAGTCTCCCAAAGGGTAGAAAATTTCGGCGGGGTCTAATTCAGTGGACGGAACACTGCTGGGGGCACACCACACTAAGCCAGATTCTAATTCACATGACCTCTCCAGGGAAGAAGGAAGCGAAGGCGCAATAGTTTTAGTGAATAAGCCTACAATCTTTTAAGGGAGAGTCTCATACACCGGGGACAACACTATAGGATTCCAAATTCCATTCCAAAAAAGTCACTGAGTTTCTAAACAATTCCATTCATGATGTTATCGAGCGCGTCTTTACGCATACCGTGGACTGCTAGTAACTACTTGAAAAGGGTTTAGCCATTTTTGAAATCGATCCTTAAAGCTTAAAACCTTTACGTAGTAAAGGTGCATTCTTGGCATTTCAACAATGCGTGGGTGGCTAATTACTTTATTCTCGTAAATACATAATGAATTTACCTTTTATCGATAATTTCATTATGTATTTGCGAGTATTATTCATTGCTAATAAACAAAACCACTTGACTCTTGATTGCTACCTCAAAGTGCCCAAGAGTTGCAATGTATATACTTATTTGATAGCGTGGTAACCAGTTTTGCAATCTTAATCCATTGGCGATTTACATATTTTACTCAACTTTCCTACCGCAAGTCGCAACGGTATGTATATTTATAAATCCCCATAGACACGCTGAGTAGGTTTTAGCTAGTAACGTATACGTATGAAAGTCTTCAGTCAGTGATACTTGCGATCACAGCATTTTTCTTTGTCATTAACAGAATCAACAGATAAGTACTAAGATATTATTATTGGCTCAGTAACCTCATCATAATTATATTTATGGAACCAGAAATACTTTGGAGATTCTAATGATAACACAAAAAGATAAAAAAACAAAATAAATATAAAAAAATAAGTTTAATATGAGAAGTAGATATGTACCTACCTACAATATGTTGTATTCTAATTGAAAATATACATTCTGGGCAAGAATTTCTTCGACTAGATCAACACCTTATACGATAGTTTTAATGACTATTCTTCCCGTGATAGTCACGTATGGCCGATGTAAACCGATCGAAACGTCGAACAACAGGCATTTACTCTTAGAATAAGTACCTACCTACGCAATTAAGATTGTCGATAATTTTCTAAGCTATAATATTTTTCCTGTCAAATTCTATACGTTGAGACCATATTAGGTGAGATTTTGGAATTAGATTCAGATCTAAACTTGAAAAAAAAAATAGGCAGCCGTATCAATGAAAATTTATAACATCCATTAAAATATGTACAACTTTCAACCAAATTCAGGAGAGCCCGTAAATTTTAAAACCGCTGCCGACTTGCTCATAAATCCGTCAAAACAGCTTATCAAATTAAATGTCCACAAATTTATATAACAACAAGGTTGGAGATAGACGCAATTGGGTAATAAAACAGCAATTATATCCAAACGGGCGTAACTAATGCTGACACTTGGGTGCATCTAAATAAAGTAGGATAAAGGGTGGATGTGAAAACTCACAAAAACTATGTTTTGTTTTTATTGAATTCGGTGAAAGATTATCCTCCTGCCGACTTGTTGATAAGTTATGAAATGTGCATGCTTACCTTAATGCGGTAAATATGCACATATTACACCCACGTAAATAAACACAGCACATACTAAGTAAACGTGAAATAGAGAATAGCAAAATGTCCTGTATGAGGTGCAAGGTTTACTACTACCTGCAGCATTAGCATTGTAACATTTGCAGCACCTTACAAAATTTAATTTATGTGTATTATGCAAAACCTGGCGATGAAGTTTTAATTTAACGACATAACTAAAACACCCCTCTATATTGCACTAGAGTTACCTACACCACTGCCTCTCCTCATTACATACGATTATTACTGAGTAATGTGACACCGGAAATAATAAAACTTAGAAGATATACATCTGATCAAGTTAAACTGTAATAAACATCCCAAACAGGTAATTAGGCTCAGTATTAACTGATGCACTACTTGGGACCCACTAATTGAATTACCGGTACTCGCTGGACTAGAACAGCTATGCGTATCGATAATAGGTATAGGATAAAGAGGTGTAACTACATATCTAAACAGAGTCTCTAGAGTGATAGATATTGTGATTATCATACTAAAATGGAAACGGATTAGGTCTCGGCAATATCGGGTTCCAGCTGGCTTACAGATATTGGACCTTTATATTTGAGTAATTACGCGATTGAGTGATTTTTTCGAACACCGATCGATATTTGCAATGATGAAGCTGCGGTAGTTTTAAGGCTATCTGAAAAGCTGCGAATAAACTAAAAATATCGCCAATAGTAAAATAATCCTTATCATTAGTACTTAGTAACAGTATTTATAGGTACTGTTGCATTGCTTTCGTTGAGGGAGAGTGCCGGAAGCCCCATTTCCTTCTCCTTCTCTCTCATCCCGCTCCTCGTCCTATTCCTTTTCCCATTTGACTCTTATGGGCTTGTTATCCATGGGCAGCGGTAATCACTTGCACTCAGGCTTTCATCTGCTCGTTTTCCTCCTAGGCCAAACAAATCTCCGAATGTCAACAGTTGCAACTTCTTTCCGAAATGAAATGAAGTTATAAAAGTTAACGACGTCAACGAACGCAACAAGACGGAATCATTCCTCCGTGCATCAAACCTAGGTGATTACTCATAGGAGCTGATAGAAACAAACATACTTGATTTGTAGATGATTCATAATGAAAAATAGACTTATAATCTAATAGAGAACGAGATTATGTGGTTCTCTGTGCGTTTTACCATATCTTTAACTAGAAGCTGCACCACATTCTTACCGAATCCTCCACCATATATCTAAATTACCTAAATGCAGTTTCTTAAAGAATAATCACTGACAACGAATCCGCATTCACATGTTTTTTATTTGTGACAAAAACATTTTTAATATCAACAATGAGTGATTTTGCATTATTGTTTGCGTTTATAGCATTGCTAAACTTCTTCTTAATAATTAGACTTAACAATTAGACACTAGATATTTCTGTCTCAATTACTAAGCAATGGCTATAGATACCTATACGTGCAATTGTAACAAGTACTCATTATAAAATAGTTGTTCTTTGTTTACTGTCATTACGATAAACTAGTTGCATCAATACGTGATAAAATAATATAGTATGTGTTGCAATCTAATACTAGGTACTACATATTAGCAATGAGGTAAATCGGATTAACGTTCTCGCCCTGGTTTATTACGAGTAACTACTACCTTCTGTGTTTCGGGCAATGTAGCAGAAATTAGCACTGGATGAAATAACGTATTATATTAACTAATTAGTTAATATAATTATATCTAACAACAAGACGTCACGTACACACAGAGTAATAATTTCATCATCACTATACAGCCTCTCGCAACGCACTGGTGGACATAGTCCACTTCTTATTTGCATTACAATTGCATTAAGAGCCAATAGATGAGTCTGCCAATACGAAGCTCGACAGATGAGTTCTATTTGTATTTTATTTCTATTTTAAAAAGACAACGCCCGCATTAGGACTAAATCCTGCGTCGCGGAGGACTTTACAAACATACAACTAACGGAGTTGCTAGAGTACTTGATATTGCGTTCTCTGTGTCTTCCCAAAGGTACTATTTGTATCGTGTAATTCTTTATTCGTCTCTTACGACATCTTCGGAATAAAATTTTTAATCCATCACCACACGGAGAATAAAATATTATAAATATGAAGAGATTGATATTTGGCAATGCCGCTCTAATTTGATAATTCTTGTAAGTTATTGCCACACTCATAAGAAATGATGAGGGTGGTGTAATGTCACACTGCAGCACTCAGGAGCTGATCAGTAGGTAGGACCTGTATCAATCACTATTGCCGGAGCCGGTCACTATGACCCACAGCTAACTACTAAGTAACAATGGTATTAGAAAAGTCATACGTTACCTACGTAGTAATCAATCTGTAGAAACGGTACACTAACGTGCGTCGATAACTCCATATTTTATTTTAATTTCGGTTGATAAGATATGTCAGTTTCACTATGACGCCGGCTCGCGACGTCACACACACATAAGTCACACTTGCCAACTGGCTTATGTTTAGCGTTCTGCTTTTGATACGCCTATAACGTATCTACTTCTATTTACTTGTAACATCGTTGCTAAGTAACGTTTACCTTAAAATACCAACCACTCATCCTTACCGAGAAATTTAGGCACCATACATAAAAGTAATGAATTCCCCCATAATTTATGTGTTTCATTTAATAAATAGCCGTGCTAAATGACCACGTTACACGCTTTTACCTACGCGAATTTTAAGCGGCAGTAAAATTAATACGACAGAGTCGATCATTTGTTCGGCGCCTGGAAGTCGGTCGACCGTTTAACAAACTGCTGGAAATATCCCTGTCTAGACTGGCGCGTAAAATATTAATAGTAGACACTACATAAATAACTTAAATTTTAGTTATTGTACTGTTTACGTACTTACAAAAGCACTAAAATGAATAGGGTCGGTTTAGATTATATTGATAAACTGGTGGGCGTGAAACTGTCGTTTGTGATATTTAAATAGAATAGGTTTTGAGCGCATTTAACAGTCCATTAAATGTATAATTGCATGATGCGAAAAACTGTCACGTTTATGAAGAGCGAGCATTATTCTGTGTCAATTTAATTAATTGTGGGGATTCAGGCATAAAGTAGGACAACTTTTAAGTTCAATGTTCTCTTTTTGACTACTATACTACCTACCTAAAGTGAAAGAATATTACAATTTTGTTTTTCTTTTCGTGTGAGTGTGTGGCCAACTCTGGTGTCGGTATTACAAATATCACTAAAAGTCGCTAGGCCGCGCCGTACTAGTGGCAATAAATAAGTAATTAGCTTTCTCATAATTGAGTTGCTAACGATATGAAGTTCGCTCGTTGTCATAGTCATACCGTCATGACCATTAAACTTGGTCAGTGAAGTTTACATAGTATTCTGTATCTTAAGACTTTATCGTGATCATAGGTAACAATTAATCTATGAACACACACAACGATTATATAATAATATTTATATTTTTTTCGCTACATATATAGCATGCAAATTTCAAAACTTCAAAACCTTCGCCTTGGAACCCGAGGTCCGCTTTTCCGCTTAATCTTCTCCATTTCACCCGGTCTTCGGCATCTCTGGTAGTAAGTCGATTAGCCTGCATATGATTTCTTACGATGCGACGTCAAGCCAGCATTTCTTAGGTCTACCCCGTTTAACGGGGTCCGGCGGGGGCCGTATGGCCATACATTTAATCCCTACGTAACGTGCCGGTTGCCGTATCACGTGGCCGTACCAGCGTAAGTGACAACCTTGCAGTTTAGCATCTGCAACTGGGTGTACGGGACCCGTTCAAGATCTTTGGGCCCAAGCCCAACCTTAGCTGCGAGTCGGTACACCTGCTGGATGACGGACGAGGCTCTGGCGAAAGCCTTCCCTTGGGTTGTTGGTAGGTCAGATGGCAATAGCTTTGGTAAAAGGCAATTTATGGAAAACGAATAATTTATGTGCGTATTGTATATATGTAGCATGTTAAACCGTCGATCCCTGCTGTCATAAGATCTTTGACAGTCGTTATATGAGAGTCAGTATCTTTGGATAAACTTCCACTAGACTAAATCATGGAATACCGCTATAATTTTGGGTTGCAGAGGTCAGGCACGCAGTCGCTTAGTGGATTAGCTAATATTCAGTCAAATCAGGTTTGCCTAGTAAGCGGACCCCGGGTTGGAATTGGGATAACGCTAGGAGGATGATGATCCCAGTATCGTGGACGAGCGCGTTAGATCGTGGGCACTGAATTTACCTGCACAACGGTTTGCCAAAATTTATTTTTTGGCTATGACTTCCTCCATAAGCTAATATTGGACCGGTCTTAAGGAACTTGAACCTGACTGCTGTACTGAAGATTGTGGGTTCAACTGCCGTCCAGGAACAACTAAATAAACTTTTGTGATAACCATGATGAATTTTTCTAATTTATTAAAGTCTGTACCTGTATAAGCACGTTAGTCGGTTATCTGGTTTTGTATTAGGTACAGCCTCTGCCAAGTTTTGAATCAGCTGACAGTGAGAATATTCCAAAGATAATATTATAAAAGCAGTACATCTCTACTTAAGCCTACGGCAAGTAAGTAGGTACCGAAGCCTGATATAATGTACAACGCGTTTAATTTTAAAACCACCTAAGATAAAATTTCATGCCACAGTGCGGGAAGTATTATGAAAATTAAAACTATAAATGCAAAGTTTTATATGTTCATTGCGACTGCAACTCTCCTCCACGTTAATGGGTGGGTATGCACCCACCCATTAAACGTGGATGAAATGTGAACAAAAAAAAAAAAAAAAAAAGAGTTATGTCGACACTTTATAATCTACCCAAACAAGCTTTTTGCTGTGATTATATTTTTGTGAGTTCGTAATTTAATGCAAATTGCGTCGATTCTTTAAGGGTTTGGGGTATAAGTTGAGACGGGGATAGCCTAGTGGAGATAAAAACAGACGGCTATGAAGAGGGTTCGAATCCAAGGCGCACACCACTGATTTTTTGAAGTTATGCGTGTATTCAATTGTTCATTATTGCCCGTCCCATGCCTCAGAGAGCATATTAAACCGACGGTACCGGCTGTCATGAAAGTCTTTGTTACCCGTTACGGTAGAGTCAGTACTTCTGAATAAACTGACACTAGTCTATATTGCTATCCCTTTGGGTTGCAGAGGTCAGAGGTATTCTCTCGTTTTCCATAAATTCATTTGCACTAATATTGTTTGCTATAATCATCCCTGATCATAATATTCACTTGCGCTATAATCATTTATACTTATAACGTTTGCCTTAACAACTCAACAGGGATAACTATTATTTGCCATAAAATGACTTTCTATAACAACATATACCATAATAATTAGTTTCCATAATCGATTCTTCATCTCATAATCGATTCTTGACATAATCAAAATGTGATATAATTATGAATATAATACATAATATTGTTAGGTCGAAATTAATTATCGTTAACACCCTGACTCAGTGCAATCCGACTCGGATAGGTTAGGTAAGAAGACAAGGCGGGAGCAAAGCGAAGCGGAGCTCCCACCTTAGTCTTCGTGGTTTTTTTTAAACCACCCAGAAGTAGGAGCCCCGCGAAGCGGCACTCCGTCGAGCTAACGCCATAATGGGGTTGCGTTTCGAAACGAGTCGCCCAAATTTGAGGGTATTGGTGGTGTAGGGGGCTTAAGGGAGTTAGTTTTAATCCCCTAAAAGTAATTTTGGCTTCATTCAAAAATGCAAAGCGGAACGTAATTTTAGGTTTTATGTGAAAGTAACTAAATAGGTTGTGTTAGGTTCTCTCTTGACCCTTAACCCGAAAAAAGGAGCCCTGCGAAGCAGGGCTCCGTCAACCTCAGTTTATTAAACTAGTGGAATCAATAAAAGCGATATTTAGGTTTTATGTGAAAAACGTGAAACGAAACGCAACCGCCATCTTGTATGATTGATATAGACAGCTAATGTCAAATTTGTGCGTCATTGCTTTCGAGTACCTAGGGTTGGGCGCGACTGTAATAAGTAACTAAATAGGTTATGTTAGGTTCTCTTTTGAACCGTAATCCGAAAATAGGAGCCCTGCGAAGCAGGGCTCCGTCAACCATAGTTTATTAAACTAGTGTGAAGAATGTGGAAGTTGGCAATGCCATACACACCGATGTATAGCACTAAGACACGGTTTCGAGGACTCTTCCCCTCTCCCCCCAATCACTCATAACCTCTAAAAACTGTGACGTATTTCGAAACCCTTACCAAAATCTGTGTCGTATAATCATTTATAATCAACGTAATTCTAGTATAGGTATTATAAAAAAATTATTTTCTTGAAAGCAACATTATTTAATTTTATTGAATAAAAGTTATGGAAAATGGCATTATTGAAAACAAAAATTATAGCAAATACTTAAAGGCTAAGAACTCACGGAGCGATTTTCACCCGCGACCGTCGCGGTTGCGGGCCCGCAGCTTCTGTAGAATGCAGATATATATGTAAAAAATTAAAGCAAAACTCACGACGCGATTTTCGCCCGCGGCGTGCGCGGTTGTTTGCGGTTCCCGCTGCACCGGCGGGCAACTAGTGGAATCGTGCGGGCCGCGGTCAACCGCAGCCGCTGCGGGCGGCGCCCGCGCGCTCTGCGGTCGATTGGCGGGCCGCGGTCGCGGGCGAGGAGCGGGGTGTACAGAAATCCAACGTCATTTTGCACCGGCGGCCTGTGACTTGTGGCATCGTGACAAATGTTTGTGCATGTTTAAAATTAAACAAACATTATAAAATGGATATTGAAATCGATCTACTAATTACTTACGTCTTGCAACCGCCCGTCGTGCGATCATCGCCCGCCACGTCTGCGGGCGATGATCGCAGCCGCGGCGGCTGAAAAACCGCGCAAATAACCGGTCTCGTGAGTTTAGAAATAAAACCGCAGTTCCACCACCGCGGCGGTCGCGGGAGAAAATCGCTCCGTGAGTTCTTAGCCTAATGGATTTAAATTATTATGACACTTGATCGATTATGAACAATAGAATTAGTGAAAGTCATTTTATGTCATTTCACGATTATGGCAACTGAAGCGTTATTTCTAATGAATTTATGGCAAATACCAGTATGGCATATGAAATTATGGCAAACTTTATTATACCGAGGTCAGATGCTACTTAATCGCTCTGTGGATAAGATAAGATAATATTCTGTCAAATATGATCCGACTAGAAGGCGGACCCCGCACTCCGAGGTGAAAGTCTTGGAAGCAAACATGATAGATACTAGAACGTAAAATAATAAACTCGATTTGGCGACTCACAGCCCGATTTCAAAATAAGACGGCTATGGCAGGCATATACCTACTTGTTCCAGTCTATTTCACTATTAAAACTGAAATGTATTATGCTATAAACGTTTATCTAACTATGTGGCTAATGTTTACGAACTAAGGATAGACATTGAAACAATAAAATAAGTCTGTCTGTTACAATTTGTGTTGATACCTGGCTTCTTTATGGCTATAAGCAAGTTCTCCATAATTTGTATTCAAGTAGGTCAGCGTTTATTTATGCTTATTAACAAATAAATGACATTGTTTATGCATTACACTAAAGCACTCAAAACTTAAATTGAGTAAATTTTGTAAAATATAGACCTTTTCGACTCTTGTTGGGAGTGTTTCGACACTATAATAAAATTATTTATAATAGTATATATCTGACCAGTCATTTGCGCTAGGTAACCAAGTTAGGTCATGGGAGACCTATATCATTGCCACATAGCATAAGCGGGGCATGAAAAAGCTTTTCTCTAGGCCATCAAGGTAGGGGCCATTATGACATTACTATGGATATGTTATTGGCATGATGCCTTTTGCCATGATGCCTTTTGCCATGATGCCTTTTGCCATGATGCCTTTTGCCATGATGCCTTTTGCCATGAGACTCCATGACTGCTTAAGATCAGGTGGCATTGATTCATTTTGATAGGCTACAGCAAAAAAAAATATTTATATGATTCCTAATCTCCTGCATGTAATTATACTACTGCTGTAAATACTTTAATTCAATGCGCTAAATAATTGGCCAACCTTTTTATAATTATTAACACTTAAGCAGGTGCATTAAAATCAATAGAAATTACAGCATAATAGTGCATTGTTAATCTGAAATTAGCGTAATTATCTACAACTCGCAATGAGTACCTATACATAACTTAGTTCTACGACTCAACGATCAGCGTTAAAATATTTTTATTTCATTCCTCTGTACCAACTTAGGAATTCAAACCGATCGTTGAAATATCTCGGCGAAATGATTCCATATTACCTAACGCCTCATGTCAAGAAGTCCAATGACGCACAATCCTGTTTTCTTGGTAATGAACAATATCGCAAGGATCTAGTTTACTAGACTAACGGAGTGACGCAGCAGGATAACCCGATGCCAAATTATTATCTGTCTCCAGTTTGTTTTCTAGGTACCACCGGCTTATGACGTCGTACGAGCCATCGCCAATATTTATCGGAGATGTTTCAGATTGATACATACATACATAGTCTCACGCACGCGGGGTTATAACCCCGAAGAGGTAGGCAGAGGTGTATTTCTGCACCAACTTTTCGCCAGATATACTGTAGTCCCACGTAATAAGGGGCGAGCCTATTGCCGTACCGGGCACATTTCCAGACTCCGTGCTGCTACTGAGAATTTCGTGACAGAAAAACCCAATAACACTGCCCGACCCAGGAATCGAACCCGGGACCTCCCGATCCACGCGCACATTTATGCCGCGAGACCAACGAAGCAGTCGTATAGGGTTTGATGTCGAGTTTTCCGTCTCTACGCAAAGATGATATTTGCATCGTGTTTGAGATTGATAAACTGGAATGATGATACATAGGGCAGCCAAAGCCTAGTGGAGATATCAACAAACTGCCATGCAGTTCAAAACCACGGCGCGCACCTCTAACTTTCCGTTTTTTTTATAATAGCAAGTTGAATAAAAAATGTCACGGGGGCCAAGAAATTCTCAAGAATGTTTAGTGCACAAGTAAAAGTAAAAGCCAAAAATAATATACTCTCTGTGATTATACATAACAGTATCAGCCGTTTCCTGCATCGATGGAACTGAGAAAAATGAGGAAGAACGCGGGAAGGATGCTGTACCATGGGCGAGCGATGCGATACGACAATTCAAAGCACTGAGTATGGCAGGTCAAAACGCAGCGCAAGGCTTGTCCCTAGAAAATAATGAACTGTGAATTAAACTGACTTTTCAGCTATTATTTATGTTAAACCCGCCCTGAATTTCAGTCTCTAAGTTTGGTAAATAAATAACCTAGTTAGGCTTACATTGGATAACGTAATTACAGCTTCGGATATCCGTTAGATAGAAAGCTAGCATGAAGACCATGTATAAGGTTTATCCATGTGAGAATATGTGAGTCAAATTGATTGCTCAATTGTGATTGGTTTAAGTTGTCACCCCGCTAATGCTAAAGTGCCGAGTAGGTTAATTATTGCTGGTACTAATTTAGGGTTATTGACAATTTTATTATCAACTAGATGTGCCCACGGTAACAGTCTGGTCACTTAGGGCTACTGCTTTGCCCTCATGGCTTATAGCGAAATCTTACAAATAGCCTTCCTAGACAAATAGGGTACACAACACTAAAATAATTACACAAATCGGACCAGTAGTTCCTGAGATTAGCGCGTTTAGCCATACAAAGAAACAAACGATAGTGGATTATAAAGGTGTCCCAAAGCTTAAAAGTGGAGGAGACCTAAGGCTCCGAGGCGACGGCCTTGAATCGCAACAAGAACGACGCTAGGATGATGATGTTAATAAAAAGCGTCCCAAAGCCCAGCCCCGAGCTCAGTCCAGCTAATTCAGAATATCTGTCATCTCAAAATTAAATTTCGTCATACGCTACGTACCTCATCCTCAATAATCTCCGGCAATATATGAGGCAGAAGAAAAAGCAATGAGGTCAATTATGAATTTTGACTCGTTATAATTCTTAAACTACTTGTTCAAATTGAATGAAATTTGAAATAAACCATGTTTATATAATACCTGCATTGTTCCTAAAAACTCAGGCTTCTATTTTTATCCACAACGAAGTTATAGGGGGTCGAAAATGGCCTGAATTGCTCCGTGAAAAGGATGGTACGGCCGTGCCGCTTTTTTGCTCGACTTGGTGGGGGCACTACCTTACCCCACCAAGTCGAGAGAACTTCCTGTATTGAGTACAAAATAATTAATTACGAACCCACAGTGAATGGGCAGTGCCTCAAGTGTTTCGTCCCCAGAGGCCATGCACAGAATCGTTTAGAAATGTAATGTGTACAATAAATTGTAACGGCAGGTCGAAGTATTTATTACTTACAAGTTTCCAAACGAAGAATTTAACTGCGATTTTACTTTATTGATTAGAGTTGCATACTAGTAGAAGTGGGAATAATCACATAATTTTACATTATTGTTAATGTTTAGTGTTTTTGCTGTTGCTTACCGGTAAAACGGTGACTTTTTAATTTTTCTTGTGAAATGCCAATATTTTGGAACCTGTTTCCCTTAAACATTCTACAATAGCGCTCATGGCGTGACATTGCTTGCCGTTTGTAATAGGCCGACAAAGTTAAGCAACGCTTACGCAGTTTATCACCTGGATTAACCGCATGCAGCAATTACATCGGAGCGGTAGCGATAGCGTGCTTCGGAGGGCACGAATAAGCTGTCACTCTGTCAGTCCCGGTTCTTGTCTCAGGACAAGAACCGTTAGATCATGTCGGAAGCTTTAGAACCGTCCGACAACTCCGACACTAGGTTTATCTACTCATGTGACTAGAGTAAGTTGGCCACACGCTCACATGAAACAAAATCGAAACATTTTACATTCGCAATATTGAATATTGTGTGCCAATAGAGAAGCCTAAATCCAGCAATGGACTGTGGCAGGCTGATGTTATTGATGATGATGATATTGAAATTACTGTAGTAACGAAGTGTATTATTATGATAAGTATATGTTTTTTAGGAACGTAGTTTTTTATAAGAACAGGGGCCTAACTGCACTATTTGCAAAGCGTTTTGACAACAGCTTAGGTACGCAACGATTTTGTTTCAGATAACGGAGAAACAGAGAGAAGAGTTTGGTTAGCGGAATACGGTATATGGCTAAATTTTGGCTTAGATTTACCTATACGTTGACATTTACCGTAATTTCAAACTGATCTGTCTCTACGATATGTAAAGTAACGTAGCATGTAGTTTTCATATGTTAGTTGCCACCAAAGTGATGTTGATAAAACACATTCAACTGGCCTATCGCCAGGCAGACCGGAGACTGCTGCAACAAATGGAGTCTTGGTGATTTGCAATATTTATTTAGATTAATTTTAGTTGCAATCAGTTGAGGACCACATAAATCATCAGCGTCAATTTTGCGCCTATGCACGAGGCATTATCAGGAACGATGGGCTCAGTCGTTGCTCGTCGCTCCTGAGGTTGTAGAGACAAAACATAAATGCCGAAACATTGTGGGGATACGACAAGACCCTTAGACCTAGAACCCTTACTATTCCTATAGGTATATCCTTTTATTCAGAGGATTGAGGTATTGTCAAAAATGTTCTATTAAGTACAAATGTTGGGGTAGTCAAACCGTGGGTGCGTGGTTGTTTTTTTTTCATTCCATTAGTACAGCATGGAATGCCGCCCAGTAACACAATTATAATTTCGTGATTAATCAGCTACATTAAAACTTCGTGATTAATCTTTCCCTCATATAAGTGGCTACATTGTAATTAAGAAATAAAAAGTCAAAGTTGTATTATCTCAAACATGATATTACTTTTTGTTCAAAAATGTATTTATTTGCAGACTATAGCGTCCCACTGTAGGACTCCCACTCATCTTTCCACAAATCTCTACTGTGTGCCAGCATAGACCAGTCCTTCCTATACACATCCAGCCATCGTCGTCTCAGCCTTCCACCTTGTCAGCTAGCACCTTCGGACACCCAATTAGTGCTAGTTTTGGCCCAAAGTTCTTCAGGCATGGGGCAAACGTGGCCCACCCATCCAAAAACAGATTTAGAAAAAAGCTATATCGTTATTTTACATATAAAACTAAAATCATGAACTCCAATTATTGACACAGTAACTAAACTAACTAGAACCGTACATACAAAAGTACAGTGGGTCAGGCCCTTCAAACATTATAATTAATGACGTTCATTAGAAGCCGCGCGTTGTACCGTCAATGCAATTATCACGTGATTTATCTGCTCCGACGAACAATCACTTGTTGATAAAAAGTTATTAATGAACTGCGAGGTTATGGACTGACTCAAATTAATTAAATGTTAAATTACTGACTGACTTGATTGTTGATAAAGAATATGGGATAGAACGCATCATGTGTAATTGTCCACAATGCATTTTTTTTTTAATAAATATTTAGGTTTTGATTTTAATGAATACCTATGATAAAATATTTTTTTTTATCGCTTATATCTTTATTTGAATAATTTTCACAGTAACATTATACTAGGTTATTAGTTTTAACTATATACATTGCTATCTTACATAATCATAATATCTAAACATATATATATATATGTCGGAGTGATGTCGGAGAAGGATTACTGTAGTCGGCATTGCCATTATTGTTAGTGGACTTAGTGGGCGTCATTGGGGTAAAATGCGGGCACAAAACACAATCAGATAAGTTTGACAATGTTTTAATTAGTATTGAACAATATTTATAAGTTTACACTGTTGCTTTATACAAATAATATTATCAGACAAGACCGAGCAGCGGGTTCAGGGCAACTATCTTAATTTACTTTCTCTATACTCAATAATCCAACTTGATCTGCCGATTGCTCTCAAGAGACAACGTACAGAACACCATATACCAATGTCACCATTAGCTGTCAGTTCTCCTTTTAAATTAGATGGCACCTTGACCCCGCTCGAGACACGCGTCCTGCTCTGATTGGTCATTATCTGAACTAGTACATTCACAACTTTTTAAACTACTAAGATAAATAAGGTTTTAAGCTATAGAAATATTTCACAAATCAAATAAGGTTAAATTATAATTTTAAAGGTATTATTCATAAAATCAACAATAATAGCTTCCTCCGACATATATATAAATATATATAGGTACATGAATCTAAAAATAAAAAGTGAAAATATGTACAGGTGTGTTTAGGCGTCGTAGAATGCCTCCGCATCAATATCATCGGGTAACGTGCCCAGAAGGCTGGCAGCATTGCCACGCTGGATGGCAATGCTGATTCTTTGAGCAAAGAATAAACCAGCCCTCTGTTCACGTGAGACGTCGATAAAATAATTAATATTGCTATTCTATATAATTTACACTTTTTTTAAATGAATAAGATCGCCAAATATATGTACCTACATTGGAAACGTAGGACTAGAGTTAATTATTTGAAATATTAATCCCATCAATAACATCATAAAATACTTATGTTGCCAAGACGTGACCATACGGCTCACACAATCAGATCTTATGCAGAGACAAGCTTCTTCTCTAAAAAGACTCCGTATATCCAATAATTGCCTGCATCAAATTATGCTTTTTGTTCAAAATATAAATAGTTTATATTCTACTAGAGAATGACCACAGCTATGCCCGCGCATTATTTTTTAATTTAACTGTTTCTTTTTGTTCCCGTTGAAATTTCAGGAAATCCCTTCTTAGTGCTCGCCTGCGGTCTAAGGAACAATCTTTCAAAGGCCAATGTGTGCGCTTTTACAATAAAGTACCAAGCAATGTTCAAAATTTAAGTTTCAACAAATTCAAGAAGTTTATAAAACGAAAACTATGTCAAAAAAGCTGCTATTCAGTACTAGATTACCTATTGAAGATAAAAATGCTTGGGATTAACTTGTTCAGCCCCAATTTCCTTCTTAACATTTTAAGTTTTTTGTGAATGTGAGCTGTTGCGTCTGTATTGTGCTATTCTAGTTTAGTGCTTTTATATTTTTTTAAAAATACCCATATTAATAAATGACAACATTATTGACCATCCAGCTCATATATGAAAAATGCAATGTAGTTACTTAGTTATTTCATTGTATAAAATTGAACGATGAAAAGAGTGGCCCTGAGTTTCTTGCCTGATTGTTCTCAGAGGCTCTACTTTCTGAACATGCATTTTTTTCAATGCTCAATTATGTAAATAATATGCATTTATATTTACTTTTTTCTTATATTATCTATGACTTGCTGACGTGTCCAAAAATTTTGACATTGTTATGGAAATAAACATATTTGATTATGAGTTTGAGTTTGAATTATGGATCTTAAATAAATATATGGACTTAGCAATCGCACTTAACAATCTAATTTATATATGTATTACTAGTGAGATATATTGTGTTTGCATGCGATGGCCGAATCAATCTATTTATTTAAAGACCCTACAGTAGGGACTGAATAAATTAATTACGGACTTGGTATTACATGGATCTCACAACTTTTTACGGCAGAAGAACTGAGTAGCGAGACTTGGTTTTTTTGTCAAGCATTGTTTTTTATGGGATTAACATTTACCGCAATTGCAAACTGATCTGTCTCTACGATATGTAAAGTAATGTAACATGTAGTCAGTAAACTGATGTCGATAAAACACATCCAATTGGCCTATCGCCAGGCAGACAGGAGACTGCTGCAAGAAATGGGGTTCTGGTGATTTGCATTACTTACGTTAATTTCAGCTGCAATCCGTTGATAATCACATAAGTCATCAGAGAACTAGAGAGACATAACTAATATTGCCAGGAGAAGTTTTTATATACATTTAAAAATATCTAATATTAAACCGGCGACTGAAGATTGACGACCGGTTGGCGCCGCGGGAGTGTAAGCGACCGCTACGCCGAAGGTCGCGGGTTCGATTTCCGCTCAAGTCAAACATTTGTGTGCGTGAACACGGATGTTTGTTTTGGTCTGAGTGTATCTATGTATATTATGTAAGTATTTACATAAAAAAAGTATATTCATATGTACGAGTATGTTTATCCATTATCTAGCACCCATAGTACAAGCTTCTGCTTAGTTTGGGTCTGGATGGTGTTGTGTGAATGGGGTAGAATATTATTATTTAATTATATATAAATTTATCACCTTTATTTCACTTTCCTTTCATAACATATTAACAAATTTTAAATAATATGATATATAAAAAAAATACATTTAAAATATTAAAATATCCTATGGAAACCCACCAGTATCGCCAACAGGCTCCAAGCTACTGGTGGTTAGGGCTCCAGAGAAAGAAACCTCCTCACTATACGTGCCGTGTCTAGCAGTACTGCCTTCTGTATCAGACCCTGACCCAAGGATCCAATGTGAGTTTGCTAAGGTGTAGGGCGAGCCTCTTGGCTATTAAACCGCTCACTGATACGATTAGCGGCACTATAATTGCTGAATCAACACCCCACATGTCGACAATCTCGTGAGCCAAGTGTGATATTTCATCTGCCTGTCCTTCTCAGCCTTCTTTTCTTCAGATGGCAACATCAACAAGGGGTTCGATTCCCGGGCTAGGCAAGAGTGTAGGTAACTGATTTTTCCGAATTCTCAGTAGTAGAACGAAGTCTGGCAATGTGCCCGGCAAGTTCAATAGACCCCCTTTTTACGTAGGACCTAAAAATGCATGACATGGCCAAATGTGGATGTAATAATTACAACTTCTGTCTATCTCTTCAAAGTATCGGTTTGCCACGTCACGCCTTGCTCGCTATCTCGTGAGGTATTTCTCACCTTTAGGCTTTTATAATAGGAAGGGGGCGTATAAAGGTCAAACAATTATATTAACTACTTCTTCTCATTTAACTCATTTCATCAGCTTGTCACTCCTAGAGGTAGGCCTCCCCAGGGTATGGCACAAGACCCATTCTGGCGGCCAACACTACGCTTGCTGAGGCGTGGCCTTAATTTAGGAACCTGCTTTTTAATCGACTGATCATAAGTTCCCCCATTCAATTTGCTATAACTCTGAACTATGTCAGTTACTTTGGTCTTCTGCCGGATAATCTCGTGCCGGAAATTATCCACCATCAAAATCCCTAGCATTGTCCTTTTCATAGCTCTCTGAGAGATCATGATCATGTTTTGTAGGCAGTGCATTGCAGGACAGCCCAGTTTCAATGGAGTTGAAGGCATTTTCGTAATCCACAAAAGCCAGCCACAGCGGCCGGTTTTACTCTTCGGATTTCTAAATAACCTATGAAAAAGTATGCTCTGTATGGATTTGGCCCACAGTGCCTTTAAGAAACCTAGCCTGCACCAGTGGCTGGAAGACATCAAATCTTGATGTCAGAAAAAGGAGGGAGGGGTGTCCACACCACCCAGTCTTAAAGAGCTGCCCTCTGAGGCACAAGGCAAGCCATAATTAACAATTTTATCACATTACTTCGAAAATTTACTGCCTAGAATTCTAACCCGAGCCCTGTGAATGGCAGTCTGATGATATCTCCACTAGGCTATCGCTGCCTACCTTTGTAACATAATATGTCTAATAATAGTATATCTGTTTATAATACTATAATTATCCGATTGTAATAAATCGCCGCGCCAGTGAAATCATAGCATATAGCACGTACTTACTACTTTAAGTTATAGTGAGTGGTAGCGCCATCTACCTTTCTATCGAGAATTAATCACATCAACGTCAGTCGTTCCACGCTTGCTCGTCCAATGCGAGCGATCCTTTGTCTCCTTCGCTCCCCTCCCAAGGTACGCCTACAGAACAGTCTAGAATAATCCGTGTCGCGACGAACGGTTTACTAATGTTTGCCATAATTTAAAATGCCATAATTTCATATGCCATACTGGTATTTGCCATAATTTCATTAGAAATAACGCTTCAGTTGCCATAATCGTGAAATTACATAAAATGACTTTCACTAATTCCATTGGTGATAATCGATCAAGTGTCATAATAATTTAAATCCATAAATGTATTTGCTATAATTTTCATTTTCAATAATGCCATTTTCCATAATTTTTATTCACCATAATATAAATAAAGATAATTTAGTACAAGCGCCTGCAACTTTTATGTTAATGAGTAAGTTAATATATTTTTTGCTATTAACATATTTACAGTTAAAGTAATAGTATGAGGGTAAAAAAAATAAGTCAGACATAAATAGACAGTCCTTATTAACATTAGTCGCCAATTCACTATTAGTCTTTTTATTGATTCCCCTAGTTTAATAAACTGAGGTTGACGGAGCCCTGCTCCGCAGGGCTCCTATTTTCGGGTTAAGGGTCAAAAGATAACCTAACACAACCTATTTAGTTACTTTCACATAAAACCTAAAATTACGTTCCGTTTTGCATATTTGAATGAAGAATTTGTGGAAATTGTTTAAAAATATTTAGACGCAACTCCGGCAGCCAAAATTACTTTTAGGGGATTAAAACTAACTCCCTCAAGTCCCCTACACCACCAATACCCTCAAATTCGGGCGACTCGTTTCGAAACCCAACCCCAGATTTTTTATTCATAATTAAACCTAAAACTAAACCTCATATGGCGTCTAATAACTAAGCTCGACAGAGCCCCGCTTTGCGGGGCTCCTACTTCTGGGTGGTTTTAAAAAAACCAAGAAGACTAAGGCATGAGACATAAGGCGGGAGCGAAGCGAAGCGGAGCTCCCGCCTTAGTCTTCTAACCTAACCTATCCGAGTCGGATTGCACTGAGTCGGGATGTGAACGATAATTAATTTCGACCTGACAATATTATGTATTATTTTCATAATTATATCAAATTTTGATTATGTCAAGAGTCGATTATGAGATGTGTTACTTATGGCAACTAATTATTATGATATATGTTGTTATAGAAAGTGATTTTATGGCAAATAAAAGTTATCACTGTTGAGTTGTTAAGGCAAACGTTATTAGTATAAATGATAATAGTGCAAGTAATTATTATGATCAGGGATGATTATGGCAAACAATATTAGTGCAAATGAATTTATGGAAAACGAGAGAATACCGCGACGAACACATGTACCGCACCGCCTATTTTTACCGCTCCCGGGATATACAACGAGAACTAAACTACGCGCGAGTGTGGTGGAGTGATTTGGTGCAGCTTCAGGATTCCCGAAGACACCAGGAGGCTGCCATTTGAGAAGAAGAGGACGGATTTGCAAGGTAGGTGTGCCCTCATCATTCCACCTCCTACAATACCTCCAATTCCACCCCATCTCCTGTCCTAGGTGATCAGAACCCATCCCTATACAGTCCACAATATTAATAATTTTCCCAAATCGCCTAGGAACATTCGGTTCGCCGAACCATTTTTTTGATCCATACGAGTCGGATTCATTTACGTTTTATACGTAACCTCTCGTTATATCTCTATACCTAGGCAGTTATAGCATCTAGCTATACTCCTAGTCCATTTACACAACCGTCACATGGTTATTTCCGCACGCATCAGTAGGTAATATACTTTTATGTAGCTACCTACTTACCCAATTATTATTTCTGGAACTATCATAGTTGTCTTGTCTTGTAAATATCATATTTCAAGCACCTTTTAATTCCACCGCCTTAAAGTGTTGCCTACTTAGTTAAAATAATAGGCACTTTAGGTATTCTTATTTTGTTTCGGTCTCATTAGCTTATACTTACGTAAGCATGGCACAACAAAAGAAGCCACGCGTGTCGGAAGACAGAGAGTTGACAATCTTAGAAGCAAAACGCAATATTTTTTTTGAGCGTATTCAAAACATTTACGAGCGCTCAAAGACCGCCGCCGCTTCTGATAGTAAAAGGGAGTCATTTCTCAGTTATTGTATGACAGTAGATAGTATTCGAACAGATTTTCATAAGTTGTTAGACGATTATAACGCAAGATTGCTTTCTACTAATCCTGATGAAAAACCGAATTATCAGGCGTACACCTCATTTGAAGATCTTTATTGTATCATTAAGCGAATACAATCACAATTAGAGGGTAAATATTCAGCACAGCCCGTTTCAGTGGCTCGCACGCCGAGATTACCGCCAATCGAGATTATGTCGTTTGACGGAGATATACGAAATTGGCCGTTATTCTATGCGAGTTTTAAGTCCACAGTGCACGATAATGGCTCTCTGACAGATGCTGACAGGTTGTACTATTTAATAGGTAAACTGTCACCGAAGGCCCAGTCCGTATTTGCAGGTGTCACACCCAGTGCTGAGAATTATCAGGTCATATTTCAGTCACTACTTGATAGATATTAAGATACTCGTGTTCTGGCGTCTACCTACTTTGATCAAGCTTTAAGACTTAAACTGTCCGGTGCCGCGTCTGTCTCGAATTTCCAGCTGTTTATAGACAACTTTGTTACCGCGGTAAATTCTCTTAGAAACTTAAAATTAGAAGATCTTTCCGACTTTATGTTTCTTCAACTCGCTTTAAAGAAGTTTGACACTGAAACAATTCGCGCATTCGAGATGACAGAACGCAATAATAAAATACCTACACTAGATAGTTTTATTTCTTTCATCAAAGATCAGTGTCGAATATTTCATAATACGCAGTCTAGTTCATCTAGCCCGCCTAATAATAAAAATAGCAAACAAAGGTCGAATAAAGCGCGAAATAGTAATAATAACTCGGTCCCTAATCCACAATCTTACGTAACATGCTCGGAATATAATAATAATAATTCACAGAAATGTCTGTGCAGTAATATAGTGCACGACCATTTCTACAAGTGTCCCGCCTTTAATGGTTTAAATCCGACTGCTCGTTTCAAGTGCATGAAAGATAACAAAGCATGCATTCATTGCTTAAGTACAAAGCATAAAACGAGTGATTGTTCTAGTAAGACGAGATGTCGTTCATGTAATCAGCGACACCACTCATTGTTGCACTTCGATAAAGGTAGTCCGTTGTCAAGCCAAGCCGCTAACCTTGACACACTTACGTCGCAAGTGCAGGCCACGATAACTGCGCCTTCCACGACTCAGAATGAAATATCGTTGTGTACGACATCCATCACGCGGGCGACGCGCACGCGCGGACGGCCCTCGCGCAACTATAATGATCAGCGCGGGGCCAAGCCGCAGTGTATGGCGTCCGAGACGGTACTGTTAGCGACAGCGCAAGTTATCGTTTATGATATTAATGGATCGCCGCACATGGTACGTTGTCTGCTAGATAGCGCATCTCAGAGCAATTTCATAACTTCGGATTGTTTCAAACGCCTCGGATTGTGGAATAACTTTAAAAATACTGACTGGCAGCGCCATCTACCTTCCTATATATAACTAATCGCATCAAGATCAATCGTTCCACGTCTAGTGCGAGCGATACCATATTTCCGTCCCGCTCTATCCCACTCCCTGGAAGGGCACTGCCTTCCGCCTGATTCGTCGACGCGATCGTGGACGCGAGTGACAGTCGAGAACATTCCTCCCGCTGAGAACGCCGTCTCGATACCGCTCCGCGCCGCACCGCTGTATGTGATTTACCGCTTCCACCAAGGAAAACCCGCTCGTGAGTGAAGTGAAAACAAGCAACTGCATCACGAAAACACCAGGAGGAAAAGAAACGAAGAAGGCTGTATAAGGTAAGTGCCTTCCATCCTGGAAATATCCTATACCCACTCAATCACCTCCTCCCGTATCCATCTCCTCTTCCCTTATTCCTTTCTAGGCGACCCAGAACTCGCCCTAATACAGTCCATTTCCTTTTCCAAGTCGCCTAGAACCCTACCCCACGGTTTCGGTGTAAAGCCGAGCCATTTTTTTTGGTCCTTCGAGCCGGATTCATTTACGTTTTATACGTTATACAGCTATACCTAGGCAGTTATAGCACCTAGCTATACTCCTAATATATTCATATAACCGTCACATGGTTATTTCCGCCCGCATCAGTAGGTAAACTTTTATGTAGCTACCTACTTATTAAATTATTATTTCTGCAACTATCATAGTTGTCTTATAAATCTCATATTTCAATCAACTTTAATTCCTCGGCTCTAAGGTGTTGCCTACTTAGCCTACTTAGGTAAAATAATAGATACATTAGATATTCTTATTTTGTTTCGTTCTCATTAGCTTGTGCTTACGTAAGCATGTCACAACAAAAGAAGTCACGCGTGTCGGAAGACAAAGAGATGACAATCTTAGAAGCGAAACGCAATATTTTATTTGAGCGCATTCAAAATATCTATGAACGATCAAAAACCGCATCTATGTCTGACACTAATAGCGAAGCATTTCTCAGTTATTGTATAACAGTAGATAGTATTCGAACAGATTTTCATAAGTTGTTAGACGATTATAACGCAAGATTACTTTCTATCAATCCTGATGAAAAACCGAACTATCAGGCGTATACCTCATTCGAAGATCTTTATTGTATTATTAAGCGTATACAATCGCAATTGGAGGGTAAATGTTCAGCAGAGCCCGTTGCCCGCAAGCCGAGATTACCGCCAATCGAGATTATGTCGTTTGACGGAGATATACGAAATTGGCCGTTATTCTATGCGAGTTTTAAGTCTACGGTGCACGATAATGGTTCTTTGACAGATGCTGACAGGTTGTACTATTTAATAGGTAAACTGTCACCGAAGGCCCAGTCCGTATTTGCAGGTGTCAAACCCAGTGCTGAGAATTATCAGGTCATATTTCAGTCACTACTTGACAGATATCAAGACACGCGCGTTCTAGCGTCTACGTACTTTGACCAAGCTTTAAATCTCAAACTGTCCAGCAACGCGTTTGTCTCGAATTTCCAGCTGTTTATTGATAACTTCGTAACCGCGGTTAATTCTCTTAGGAATTTAAAATTAGAAGATCTTTCCGACTTTATGTTGCTTCAACTCGCTTTAAAAAAGTTTGACACTGATACAATTCGCGCATTCGAGATGACGGAACGCAATAATAAAATACCTACACTAGATAGTTTTATTTCGTTCATCAAAGATCAGTGTCGAATATTTCATAATACGCAGTCTGGTTCACCTGGCTCGTCTAACACTAACAACAACAAACAAAGGTTGAATAAATCGCGAAATAGTAATAATAACTCAGTCCCTAATCCACAATCTTACGTAACATGTTCGGAATCTAATAGTAATAATTCACAGAAGTGTCTGTGCAGTAATATAGTGCACGACCATTACTATAAGTGTCCCACCTTTAATGATTTAAATCCAATTGCTCGTTTTAAAAGCGTAAAAGATAACAAAGCTTGGATTAATTGCTTAAGCATAAAACATAAAACGAGTAATTGTTCCAGTAGAACGAGATGTCGCTCGTGTAAACAAAAACATCATACACTGTTACATTATGATAAAAATAACCGGTTGTCAAGTCAAGCCGCTAAACTTGACACACTTACGAGTACGTCGCAAGTGCAGAACACGGTAGCTGCGCCTTCCGCGTCTGAGGGCAAAGAAGTATCGTTGTGTATGACATCCATTGCGCAGGTGACGCGCACGCGAGGACGGCACTCGCGCATCTATAATGATCCGCGCAGGGCCAAAACGCAGAGTACGGCGTCTAAGACGGTACTGTTAGCGACAGCGCAAGTTATCGCATATGATGTTAATGGGTCGCCGCACATGGTACGTTGTCTGCTAGATAGCGCATCTCAGACCAATCTAATAACATCGGAATGCTTCAAACGCCTCGGATTATGGAATAACTTTAAAAATACTAACTCAACCGTCAAAGGGATAGGCGGATCAGAAAAGCATTGCAAGGGTTCCGTAGATATTAAAATACATTCGCGTTTTGATAGGAATATTAATTTTAACATTTCTTCGCTTATCGTGGAGCGTATCACGGACGCATTACCGAACGCTAATGTAGACGTAGCATCACTCACTCATCTCGAGTCATTGCCGTTAGCCGACGCGGAGTTTGCGAATCCGGCAGGCATTGATCTTTTGATCGGAGCTTCAATATTTCCGCACTTGCTACTAACTAACATAGTTCGTAGTGAGCGATATGATTTACCGCCCGCTATTGAGACGGTACTTGGGTATGTGATTATGGGTACCGTACCTACGTTACATACTTCTCATTGTATTACGTCTTGTCGTCTTCTGCTCTTCAAGAGATCAAGGTGGGTGCTAAAACTGTGTGTAAGATAAAGCACTAATTAGCTATGCTATGCTATGCTATGCTATGCTATGCTACGCCATGCTATGCTATGCTACGCTATGCTATGCTAAGCTACGCTACGCTACACTATACTATACTACACATCCGCTTTGTATATAGATGACATTGCCTAATGTCATACCCGCTCCGCTAGCAATTTCGCTTTGTGAAGAGCTTATTCAGCTTTTCAAGCGAGGCCAGTTTGATCTTGTCAAATGGACAAGCAACTCTTAGGAGGTTCTCGCACGCATACCAGATTCTCATAAGGCTTCTCCAGACATTGAGTTTGAGAAGTCTGTACCGCATAAGGTTCTCGGTTTACGCTGGGACAAATCCTGTGATAGTTTTCGGTTTGACGTCTCGCCACCAGATGATAAGTGCACCAAACGCACTATGCTGTCCACAGTGGCTTGACTATGGGACATAATGGGTTTAGTGGCTCCCACAATTTTGTACGCCAAGCTCTTGATCAAAGAGCTTTGGCTATCAAAGTGTGAGTGGGATGAAACACCCCCTGACCATATTGTCGCCGCTTGGGGCCAGTTTTGTATTGAGCTTACCGCGCTCAATCAAGTTTATTCCGCGTCATCTTGGGTTGGTAGATGGATGTACCGTCAACTTAATAGGTTTCGCTGACGACAGCGAGCGTGCTTACGGCGGAGTCGTATATCTGCAAGTCCGCATTGGTTCTAACTACTCGGTGCAGTTAGTTTGTGCCAAGTCTAAGGTCTCGCCTGTTAAAACCATTTCGGTTGCGAGACTGGAGTTGTGCGCGGCCATTCTGCTGTCTCAGTTGCTCCACAAGGTTCAAGACACAGTTTTGCCCCACTACTCTATTAATAAATATACGCATTTTCCGACTTCAAGGTAGTGCTCGCTTGGATTTATTCTTCTCCTCTCCGCTGCCAGACTTTTGTCGCCAACCGCGTAAGTAAATTGATTGAACTTGTTCCCGCTACTTGTTTCAATCACGTCGCGGGTTATCGTACTCGTCTTTAGGAATAACTTTCCATAGATCATATTGACTGGAAGTTTATTCCACCAGCATCACCACATTTCGGTGGATGTTGGGCAAGCATGGTCAAAGTAATTAAAACGCATCTCTTCCCTGAGAAACTTATAAAGGTCGCGTAAATAAGAGCTTGCGCCCACAAAACAAGTGCCGTTATCCGTGTACAAACACTGTATAGGGCCGCGCCGTGAGAGAAATCGTTTAAGGGCTGCCAGGAATGACACCGTGCTTAAATCTGTCGCAACTTCAATATGCGTAGCGCGCGTCGTTAAGCATGTAAAAATACATAGCCAGGCTTTACGGCTTTTAACACCTCGACCACGCACTGGCGTATACTGCAGTGGTCCTGCGTAATCACAACCGGTGTGTGTAAACGCTTTAGCAACCTGGTTGACTCGCTGGCTAGGGAGATCGGCCATGGGAGGGAAAGTCGGACGCGGACGAAATTTGAAACAGACGTTACATTTATGTATTCTGTGACGAATTATTCGTCGAGCGGCTAAAATCCAATACTTATGCCTAAGTAAGGACATAAGCAACTCCGGACCGGCATGGCGGTGCTTCTTGTGATAAAAATCAACAAGAAGGTCGACAACATGATCATGTCGCGGCAGAATACAAGGATGTTTGTAGTTATAAGGTTCATCCGAATTTGACAGACGACCCCCAACGCGAATGACGCCATGTTCATCGAGAAACGGCTTGAGTCTAAGGATAGCGGGAGAACAAGGTACATTGTCCTTTAAATTTTGAATGTCGTTACTAAAATGAACAGCTTGTACAGCTCGTAGTAACTTACATTCTGCGAATTTCAGATCAGTACTTGATACAAAAGTCTCATTAGGTAGGTGCCTAAGAAACCTATAGACATAAACGATGGCGCGGAGTAACTTAGACCACGATGACATGCGTAGTGCGAGTGCATAGATGGGAGACTCCGCAACCTCAGCAATCACGGGATAAGAAACAGACTTCCGCTCGGGTACATCTTCGTCTTCTGCACTGTGGTCAAAGGGTTGCATGGGCCATTCTGACGGATCATGGGAGATCCAAGAAGGTCCACGACGCCACAATGGATGATGCAGAAGATTAAGTGGAGTGACACCACGAGACAAGCAATCTGCGGGGTTCTCAATACCCCGCAGATTGCTTGTCTCGTGGTGTCACTCCACTTAATCTTTTTTTTAAAGGCAACCCTTTAGGGCCGGGGGGATATGGTAGCGCCATCTACCTTCCTATATATAACTAATCGCATCAAGATCAATCGTTCCACGTCTAGTGCGAGCGATACCATATTTCCGTCCCGCTCTATCCCACTCCCTGGAAGGGCACTGCCTTCCGCCTGATTCGTCGACGCGATCGTGGACGCGAGTGACAGTCGAGAACATTCCTCCCGCTGAGAAAGCCGTCTCGATACCGCTCCGCGCCGCACCGCTGTATGTGATTTACCGCTTCCACCAAGGAAAACCCGCTCGTGAGTGAAGTGAAAACAAGTAGCGGGAACAAGTTCAATCAATTTACTAACGCGGTTGGCGACAAAAGTCTGCCAGCGGAGAGGAGAAGAATAAATCCAAGCGAGCACTACCACTGACTTAGTAGTCAAAGGGATCGGCGGGTCAGAAAAACATTGCAAGGGTTCCGTAGATATTAAAATACATTCGCGTTTTGATAGGGATATTAATTTTAACATTTCTTCGCTTATCGTGGAGCGTATCACGGACGCATTGCCGAACGCTAAAGTAGACGTAGCATTACTCACTCACCTCGAGTCATTGCCGCTGGCAGACTCGGAGTTTGCGAATCCGGCAGATATTGATGTTTTGATCGGAGCTGCAATATTTCCGCAATTGCTACTAACTAGAGTTGTACGTAGTGAGCAATATAACTTACCAACCGCTATTGAGACGGTATTTGGTTAAATGATTATGGGTACCGTACCTACGTTACATACTTCTCAATATATTACGTCTTGCTGTTGTTCTGTTCTTCAAGAAAATAATATTGATTCTCTTCTCAAGCGATTTTGGGAGCTTGAAGAGGTTACCGCACCGCCCTCGATGAGCCGTAAGGATCTCGAGTGTGAAGAACATTTCCGCGCTACCACTGTTCGTGACGACAGTGGCAGATACGTTGTGGCGTTGCCATTCTATGGTGACCCTTATTCGTTAGGCGACTCGTACGCTGCTGCGCTTAGACGTTTCCATTGTTTAGAACGTAAACTTGATGCATCACTTAAGTTACGCAGCGCCTATAATGACGTCATTCGTGACTACATAGATAAAGGTTTTTTGAGTGTAGTTGTAAACAACGAGGGCAACTCTCTTCCCTCATATTATATCCCGCATCACGGCGTAGTTCGCGAAGATAAAACCTCTACTAAACTTCGTGTGGTTTTAGATGCTAGTTGTAAGACTAAATCGGGTCAGTCGATTAATGACATTTTGCATGCCGGCCTTAATCTACAGGATGATTTATTTAACATCATAATAAAGTTTCGTCTTTTGCAAATCGCTCTGTTAGCTGATTGCCGCCAAATGTTCCTCAATATCGGCGTTTGCGAATCTGACCGTAGATTTCAACGGATTTGTTATCGTTTTAACAATGCGGAACCTTTATCAGTGTATCAGTTCAATCGTGTTTGTTTTGGACTCAAGTCTAGCCCATATCACGCGTTACGAGTTGTTCGCCAGTTGATCGCTGATGAAGGCGATCACTTTCCCGCCGCAGCAGCTGTTGCTACTTCCTCTTTGTATATGGATGACATTGCCTGTAGTGTCATATCCGCTCCACTAGCAATTTCGCTTTGTGAAGAGCTTATTCAGCTTTTCAAGCGAGGCCAGTTTGATCTTGTCAAATAGACAAGCAACTCTAAGAAGGTTCTCGCACGCATACCAGAGTCTCATAAAGCTTCTCCAGACATTGAGTTTGAGAAGTCTGTACCGCATAAAGTTCTCGGTTTACGCTGGGACAAATCCTGTGATAGTTTTCGGTTTGACGTCTCACCGCCAGATGATAAGAGCACCAAACGCACTATGCTGTCCACAGTGGCTCGACTATGGGACATAATGGGTTTTGTAGCTCCCACAATTTGTACGCCAAGCTCTTGATCAAGGAACTTTGGCTATCAAAGTGTGAGTGGGATGAAACACCCCCTAAACATATTGTCACCGCTTGGGGCCAGTTTTGTATTGAGCTTACCGCGCTCAATCAAGTTACTATTCCGCGTCATCTTGGGTTGGTAGATGGATGTACCATCAACTTAATAGGTTTCGCTGACGCCAGCGAGCGTGCTTACGGCGGGGTCGTATATCTGCAAGTCCGCATTGGTTCTAACTACTCGGTGCAGTTAGTTTGTGCCAAGTCTAAGGTCTCGCCTATTAAAACCACTTCGGTCGCGAGGCCGCGCACAACTCCAGTTGTGCGCGGCCCTTCTGCTATCTCAGTTGCTCCGCAAGGTTCAAGTCACAGTTTTGCCCCACTACCCTATTAATAAAATATACGCATTTTCTGACTCCAAAGTAGTGCTCGCTTGGATATATTCATCTCCTCACCGCTGGCAGACTTTTGTCGCCAACTGGGTTAGTAAATTGATTGAACTTGTTCCTGCTACTTGTACTTGTTGTCGCGGGTATTAAGAACCCCGCTGATTGCTTGTCTCGTGGTGTTACTCCACTTAATCTTCTGCATCATCCATTGTGGCATCGTGGACCTTCTTGGATTTCCCATGATCCGTCAGAGTGGCCCATGCAACCCTTTGACCACAGTGCAGAAGACGAAGATGTACCCGAACGGAAGTCTGTTTCTTATCCCGTGATTGCTGAGGTTGCGGAGTCTCCGATCTATGCACTCGCACTACGCATGTCATCATGGTCTAAGTTACTCCGCGCCATCGTTTATGTCTGTAGGTTTCTTAGGCACCTACCTAATGGGACTTTTGTATCAAGTACTGATATCAAATTCGCAGAATGTAAGTTACTACGAGCTGTACAGTCTGTTCATTTTAGTAACGACATTCAAAATTTGAAAAACAATGTACCTTGTTCTCCCGCTATTCTTAGACTCAAGCCGTTTCTCTATGAACACGGCGTCATACGCGTTGGGGATCGTCTGTCAAATTCGGATGAACCTTATAACTACAAACATCCTTGCATTCTGCCGCATCATGATCATGTTGTCGACCTTCTTGTTGATTTTTATCACAAGAAGCACCTCCATGCTGGTCCAGAGTTGCTTATGTCCTTACTTAGGCATAAGTATTGGATTTTAGCCGCTCGATGAATAATTCGTCACAGAATACATAAATGGAACGTCTGTTTCAAATTTCGTCCGCGTCCGACTTTCCCTCCCATGGCAGATCTTCCTAGCCAACGCGTCAATCAAGTTGATAAAGCGTTTACACATACCGGTTGTGATTACGCAGGACCGCTGCAGTATACGCCAGTGCGTGGTCGAGGTGTTAAAAGCCGCAAAGCTTGGCTATGTATTTTCACATGCTTAACGACGCGCTCTACGCATATTGAAGTTGCGACAGATTTAAGCACGGTGTTATTCCTTGCAGCCCTTAAACGATTTCTCTCACGGCGCGGCCCTATACAGTGTTTGTATACGGATAACGGCACTTGTTTCGTGGCCGCAAGCTCTTATTTACGCGACCTCTATAAGTTTCTCAGGGAAGAATATCGTACTCGTCTTCAGGAAGAACTTTCCATAAATCATATTGACTGGAAGTTTATTCCGCCAGCATCACCACATTTTGGTGGATGTTGGGAAAGCATGGTCGAAGTAATTAAAACGCATCTCTTCAAAGTTATAGGTCAACAGATCCTCTCTTACGAAGAGCTTTTAACTGTTCTTGCACAAGTCGAGGCGCTGATCAACTCGCGCCCGCTCACGGCATTGACTAGTGACCCTGCAGAACCATCCGCGTTAAGCCCTGCACATTTTCTGAACACAGTGCCATTATCGTCATGTCCGGCTCCTGAAGCAGACTCTTCAAGCTTGCTCCAGAGACATACTCTGCTGGATAAACTCGTGCAGGCGTTCTGGCGGCGCTGGCGTGCGGAATATCTACACCAGCTTCAGGCTAGATCCAAGTGGAATAGTCCTGCATCCCCTATACAGGAGGGTACGTTGGTCGTCATAATACATGATAATGCTCCACCGCTTTCATGGCCGTTAGCCATTGTAGAGAAACTGCATACTTCCAAGGACGGTACAACCCGCGTTGTTACCGTGAAAACCGCGAAGGGGAGCTACGTGCGCCCTGTTGTGCGTCTCTGTCCGCTTCCAACTCAGTGAGATCTAGCCTAAAGTTGGATCTACCTCTTAGTTTAAGTATTTAGTTTGTAGTTTTCGCTATTATTGCGTTTGTAATTTTCGCTAAAGTTAATTTAGATTAATTTTATTATCATATCGCTGTCTTAGCCTATTGTTGGGTTATGCGGTGGTACACCCAACATAGTTAAGTTCAATTTAATATTTTTTTAAAGGCAACCCTTTAGGGCCGGGGGAATATGGTAGCGCCATCTACCTTTCTATCGAGAATTAATCACATCAACGTCAATCGTTCCACGCTTGCTCATCCAATGCGAGCGATTCTTTGTCTCCTTCGCTCCCCTCCCAAGGCACGCCTACAGAACAGTCTAGAATAATCCGTGTCGCGAAGAACACATGTACCGCACCGCCTATTTTTACCGCTCCCGGGATATACAAAGAGAACTAAACTACGCGCGAGTGTGGTGGAGTGATTTGGTGCAGCTTCAGGGTTCCCGAAGACACCAGGAGGCTGCCATTTGAGAAGAAGAGGATGGATTTGCAAGGTAGGTGTGCCCTCATCCTTCCACCTCCTACAATACCTCCAATTCCACCCCATCTCCTATCCTAGGTGATCAGAACCCATCCCTATACAGTCCACAATATTAATAATTTTCCCAAATCGCCTAGGAACATTCGGTTCGCCGAACCAGTGAGTTTAGAATCTAAATCGATAATTTTGCTGTATTCTGCTACCTAGTGATTTAGTTATATTTCAGTAATTTTATTTGAATTGGAGCAAAATTGTCGTGGAGCCTCTAGAGTTCCTTTGTGGAGCCCTGGCGCTCCGCGGAGCACACTTTGAGAATGGTTGATCTATAGGTTTACATTATTTCGCGCTAATTAGTACTACTGAATTGCACGAGAACTTTGCTAACGTGTGTAAACTATAAATAGAAATAATAAATAATTTCACCTATTGACATTTATTTCATGGGATCTTTTATAAATCTATATTTTCTCGAAGAAGAAATAAATAAAAATTCTTATTTAAAAACGAAAGAAGGCTAATTAATGCCCGAATGAAATAACTCAAGTTGTTTAGTTTTCCTTCAACTTGACTATTTTCATTAAAATATTTTCGTGTGCGGAAGAACTAAATAACTCAATTTAGCTAATTCATTTCATACTCAAGTGATCAGAAGTCACAGTTGTTCATTTATTTATAGAGTTAGTAATTTTTTCTACTAATATTTAATGTTCATTTATACATATCTATTTCTACAATTGAAAGACAAAAATAGATTTATTTTTGGACAGGGTTAAGATAAAAGAATGTTTGTTAGGCCAAAAGATGCGGCACATTTTGGGGTTCACGAACATGGTAAAAGGTCAATTTGGCCAAAATATGAGTTATTTAGTTCTTCCATTATACCTACGATATATACATCTTAATCAATAAGCAGGCATACAATATTAAAATAATTTATATATTTATTTTTATTTTTTTATAGTAGTAGGCGCAAACGAGCAGACGGATCGCCTGATGGTAAGCAATTACCGCCGTTCATGGACACAAGCAACAACACAGGAGTCAGAAGTGCGTTTCCGCCCTTTGGGGTTGGGAAAAGGGATAGGACGAAGAGTGGGATGAGGGAGAAGGAATAGGGGATAGAGCCTCCGGCACTCTCACTCACAGAACGAAAGGCAACAGTTTAGGTTCTGTTACTTTACGTCGATTTTCTGTGAGGTGGTAGTACTTCCCCGGTCGAGCTGGCCCATTCATGCTGAAATCAGCAAGGCTCTACTACCTGTGATTTATTTGTAATTCCCGCGGTTTCACCCGCGTCCTGAGGGAATTACTTCACGTACCCGTTTAATTTATAGCCTAAGTTACTCCTTGGTACATCAGCTATCCGCCAGTGAACATCCAGTCAAAATCGGTCCAGCCGTTCCAGAGATAAGCGAAAACAAACAGACAGACAAAAATTTTAAAAAATGTAATTTCGGTATATGTACCGTGTATACATCCATATGCATTAGGTAAAAAGCGGTTATTTTAATATTACAAACAGACACTCCAATTTTATTTATATGCAAGTTTAGAAAAAAAAAGTATTTTTTATTTTTTAATTTATTTATTTTATTTATAAATAGCCACTTACAACTATTATCACAGGTTAAAACATAATCCGCGCCGCCTCCCAAGTCATAACAAGACGGGGCCCGCCAACACCAACGGCGGGTCATTCCCAGGCGGGGTCACGGAAAAGTATGCTACCCGCGAATAGCGTGACTCCGCCATTACACGGGACCTGTAGGGACACCGCGGTGGTTTTAGTGGTTAGCATAGCTCTAGCTACGTCACTGGAGGTAACAGCCAGTAGCGTGCTACACGGCGCTTTCCCTTTGTAGCGTGAGCGTGACGTCAGGCGGCGGCGGCTCGTGCCAGCGCTCCCACGCGGCCACCTTGCGGCGCCGCTCGGCGCGCTCTGACCGCTCGGCCGCCGTGACGGAGTCGCCCGACGCGTCAGAGTAGCCGCTGCTGCAGGAGCGCAGGCTGCATGACGCGTGCACTTTGTGCTCTGGAAGTAGGGAATTTGGGCTGAGACTCTTGAATCCTATCTGTGTATCCTTACATGGCATATGGGTAAGGATGTTAGCTCGGGGCTCCAAGACTAAGAGGAATACTTGTTTTTAAACTTCAAAGCACAAGAATTCGCATTTTGCGATAAGGCGGCCCTTGTGCATTTATTATTGTTATATATTTAAGATATCTATAAATAATTTGTACACTAGAGAAATTAGAGTATTTGCCGTGTGGTTGACGGCATAGAATACAAGTGTCACCACCCCCTATCTTCCCGTGGGTGTCGTAAGAGGCGACTTTGGGATAACACGATGCAAATACCATCTTTGCGTAGAGACGGAAAACTCGACATCAAACCTATACGACATATACGACTGCCTCGTTGGTCTCGCGGCATAAATGTGCGCGTGGGATCGGGAGGTCCCGGGTTCGATTCCTGGGTCGGGCAGTGTTATTGGGTTTTTCTGTCACGAAATTCTCAGTAGCAGCATGGAGTCTGGAAATGTGCCCGGTACGGCAATAGGCTCGCCCTTTATTACGTGGGACTAAAGTATATCTGGCGAAAAGTGGGTGTAGAAATACACCTCTGCCTACCCCTTCGGGGATAAAAGGCGTGACGTTATGTATGTATGTAATTAGAGTACGATCCGTCGTTTTGATGGATTTGAAGAAATCGTAACGACCCATCACGGTAAAAATTCTGCTCAACATAGAAAACGATTGATAAAAAAATTTTGATGTTACGATCTTTTGAAGCCCGCATGGATAAAGACTCTTTTAAGGTCGTAGGCAGACTGAAAGTGAAGCAAGAATCGAATCAATCGCAAATAATCATACAACTTCAAAGTATCGCTACGATATTCATGATTGTATGGGTTTCTATTGCAATCACGATATCGTCTTAGATTAGGTATATCTTTACGATTTGGACATACACCACCAATTCGTCATTGCGATCAATCTGAAACTACAAATGGTAACCACGGATCGTACCTTTATCTTTCGGCTCAGACATCAGAGATTGCCATAGACAGAAAAGCTATACCACACATGTCTTACCTCCAGTATTATCAAGGTAGTTTCTAGCGACGTCGTCCAACTGCAGCACCTGTATGACAGGCGCGTTGGGCTTGTTCCTGGGTCTCCTCGCCAGCCTCACCACCAGTACTGAGGATATGATGAACACGGCCACCAAGATCACGGCACCCACTGATATACCCACGTCTTTCTCTAGCAGAACTGGAAAAGAGTACAGAGTTTAAAGAAGGAAGGTTATAATATTTTATTACATAATTATATACGTACTAATTCGAAAAATACATCCTTGACAAAATGGTGGGCGCGCAATAGATTGCAGATAGCATTAAAATGACGGCGGATTTTGTTTTATCAGTATGTAAAATTTTGAGTTATTTATTAAAATTAACGAAAATCTTAAGATTCAATGCTCCATTGATAAAAAAAGTTGCAAATCGAAATATAGAACTAAAATTAACAACCAAATAAGTTAATATTTATTTATTTATTTATTTTATTTACCTATTTAAACTTTATGCACATAAATTGTACAGAGGCCGACTTTATGCCGTAGGCATTATCTGCCAATCAACCTTTGGGTGATGCAGAGATACAAGTAATAGGTGCAATTCATAAATTTGCATTGAATCTTAGATAGAAACTTAATTAATACATATATATATATATATATATATACATTAATATAGTACCTACATACCTTATCTATATACATATATATTATACATATACCTATATAATACAAAATACTTTACGTATATACAATATAACATAATAAATAGATTATAATCCTACGATGATTCAGTTGAACTCTGGTTTTAAATGTGAAACGGCTAGTCGACATCCTGATATCGAGAGGGAGAGCATTCCAGAGAAGGATAGGTTGAATGTTAAACGAAGAATGTACAAGGCTAGAAGTGTGAGAAGGACAAAGGAGAAGATGGTTATTTGAGGAACGAAGATTTTTCTCATGTGTATTCGTGTTATCTCAAAGAAATTGAAAGTGAGGAGTTAAATACGCAGGAGCATGTGGGGAGTGCAATAAAGAATAGAGAGTACACAAAGTACGTAAGCTACGCCGTTGACGAATGGGTAACCATCGTAACTTTAATCGGTGCTCTGTAATATGATCATATTTGCAGAGATTGAAAACGAATCTAATGCAATTATTGAGAAGGCGGTCGAGCTTATTGAGCTGATCTGCATTAAGGTCGAGGTAGCACACATCACCATAGTCGATTATAGGAAATATTAAAGTCTGTACTAACGTTGTCCTAGTCTTGACCGGCAGAAAGTTCTTCAGCCGATAGAGCGACCGTAAGGCACCAGTTACTTTACGACAGACGTTCGCTACCTGGGTGTGCCAATCAAGGTTGCTGTCAATATATAAACCAAGATCCTTGACGCTAGAACTAAACGGGATATTTTGCCCATCAAACATGACGGCTGGTTGTGCCTGCAGGTCAACCCTGTTTAATATACGGGAGCTGCCAACTAGAATCACCTGACATTTATCAGGATTCACAGCCAATCCAAACCGTTTCGACCAATCCTTGATTGCATTAAGACCTTGGTTTATTGCTCCTATTGCAGAATGTAGATTTTCCGCCTCGGATTGTGTGTAAAGCTGCAGATCATCGGCATACAGATGGTACGCACAATTAAGTTCATGAGTAAGGAGATTAATAAATAATGAGAACAAAAGAGGAGAAAGTATTCCGCCTTGAGGAACACCAGAGTTCAAGTCACACCAGATTGATGAGGTTTCATCAATCCGTACTGACTGCTGGCGTCCTCGAAGATAAGATGAGAACCATTCCAGTGCCATAGGTGAGATCATGAGGTAGGAAAGAATTGAAAGAAGGAGGTCGTGATTGACGTTGTTGAAGGCGTTTGAGAAGTCCACCAAGATCAAAAGTGTAACCTTGGTTTCCTCAACCCCCGCCCTCACATCGCCAGTCACCTTGAGCAATGCGGAGAGAGTACTATGTCCAGGTCTGAATCCAGATTGAAGTGGAGAAAGGATATTGTTATGGTAAACGAACCTAGACAACTGTCTCTGAACGCACGACTCAAGTACCTTGGATAGAAAAGGAAGTATGGATATAGGCCGGAAATTTTAGGTAAAGGGCGCACATAGGCTTTACGCCATAGGTGGGGAAATTTACCTGTGTCAAGGGAAAAGTTCAGGATATGGGTAATTATAGGCAGGATTTGATCAAGGATAACCGTGATCATGCGACGACTAATGTCATCGCAACCCACGGCTTTGGACTTAATGGATAGGATAGTTTTTTTGATCTCACCAGATGATAAAGGAGAAAAAGAGAAAGAGTTAATGTTCGGACGAGGTATACCGTCCAAGGGGGCCATGGTTTGACGCTTGGTTTGGTCGTCTAAAGTGAGAGTGGTAGAAAATGACGATTAATGTCTGTTTGAAATAGAATTAGTTTTTATTATAAGTCAAATCGATTAGATCGATTGAGTAACATTTTGTTTAGTCTATTGAAAATTTCTGACAATGGTCACACTGAACTGTCACTCCCGTCCTTCCGCTTGAAAAATTAACACGCCGTTTGCTCTCTCGCGTAGAATATTGTAAATTGGAAGTATTGGAACCCGTTTGAGTGCCGCTTCTTTAATCAGCTGGCATCGGTTTACTTGTGACCAAGGATAAGTTGTGTCTTAATGAACATTTGTGAAATATTGAACTTTGTAAAACACGTGTGTGAATTCCTGATTGGTGCCCGAGAAGAAGGACTTCGCCGAATTATACACTGGTATCTATTCGATTCTCTTGTTATTTTGGCCAAAATTATAAGTTAATCTATAGGTCCACTTCAAGAACATCACCAGGAGCTATAAGGTAAAATTTTCATATAACTACATTATAATTTGTCATCGCTGAGAATCTCAGCAATATATGTCAGACATTTGATTGCTTTAGGACAACTGGATGAATATAAATTAGCTTCCACTGTGCCTACAACCAATTCCCAGTAAGCCTACGGTAATTCTAGACATAATTTTGGTAGCAGAGCGTAGTTGAAATTTAGCCGCTGTTGCATTACTGAGTATAAACTCAGATTGGTATGAGCTTGTATCTTATCATCTTGTAGACAGTATTGTAGTGTTTGTCAGGTCAGTTATTGTCTAAAATACATAATATTTAATTGTATAAGTTGACCTAGATAATTTGAAACACATTGTCACATAACCTCAATCAGTAATTGTTGATTTGTATTGTTGAAAAATCTAACTTAAATTTGTTGTTGCATTAATAAGTCAGTTTGTTTGGATACATAACAGCTGTATGTATCAATAAATTAGTAGTAAATTTAGTTTATTGCATATATTCATAAACATTGTAATAATCAAATTTGACCTTGCATAGATGGGCGGGTCACATTGATAAATCAACTTGATAAACCCTTGTTTTGTTGTAATATACGGATAATATTGTTAGGTAACACATATTCTGTGTGTACTTACAGTTGTATATATCATAAATAACACAGTTAGTCTGTCTGTTGCAAATAATTGATTAATTAAGTTGAAGTTTCAACTTTATTAATTTGTTATAAGTTATAACTTTTGATAACTTTTGTGTTTGTTTCAATATACTGAAACTTTTAATTTTGTTGGGCAGTAAATACCTGTCACTTGCCTGCACTTGCAGTAAACAGGCTTATACTTTGTTGGTTTCAAAGAATTAAGAAAAATTTAGTTTTGATTGTTAATTTTATTTAACGCTTGTCCGGGCTCTTTTGAATTTTGATTATGTCAGCTATCAAGGACTTGCGTGCGGCTGCTGGTGCTATTGCATCAGATTTGCGCTGGTTTGCCTCGGCCAGTGCTTTAGTGAACCGGCCTGATCGCCAGCAGGCCTTACTTCAAAGGTACGAGCGGATCGATGATCGCCTGGCAAGTGTGGAACAGCAGTTCCGCACTTTCAGCGCTTGCTGTCTTGAAGTGTCAGTCACTGATTTCACTGCTGACCAGCGAAATAAGGTCAGCGAAGACTATGCCCAGGTCTTAGGCCTGTATGATGCTGTCTCCAATAGTGCGAGACAACTAGTTGCCGATAGGGAAGGGCAACCCGTCCTGAAGCAGGAGCTTCCTAGGTCAGCACCGGGGCTGGTGAGTAGGCTCCCTACTTTGGACCTCCCCCATTTTGATGGCTGCCTAGGAAGCTACCTGGGCTTCGTTAATTTGTTCGACAGCCTAGTCAATGATAGGGCTGACCTTCGGCCGGCACAAAAGTTGGCCTATCTAATGTCGGTTCTGGATGGGGAGGCTAAGGGCCTCATCCAGCATCTGCCCGTGTCTGACGAGGCGTACCAGACGGCTCGGGACCTAATCACCCGTAGGTACCATAATAAGCGTGGCCTCGCCGACACGCACACCGAGCAGGTTTTGGGTTTGCCGACGCTCACCCGGGTCTCTGGGTTGCGCACCCAACTTTTGAACCCGCTTTTGGTGGCCATCAACGCACCTAAGTGCCTTGACCTGCCCGTGGACCAATGGTCCTATCTATTGGTGCACATTGTCCTGAAGAAGCTGCCTGCCGACCTGAGGTCGCGTTTTGAGCAGCGCTTTGGTGGGGATAGCGCGACCCATCTGCCCCCCTTTGCTGACCTGGAGAGGTTCCTGGAGGATGAGTGCCGGGTCTTGGACAACTCCGGTGGTGACACGCCGGCTAAGACGCAGCCGCCCAAGGTCAAGGAGCAGGCTCGCGTTCACACCCGAGCCAATGTTGACCGGCGCCCTCCTCGCTTTGCAGTCACGCAGAGCCCAGTGGAGTGCTCTTACTGCAAGGTCACGGGGCACAGAACGGCCAGTTGCAGGGCATTTTTGGACCTTCATGTCGCCTCTCGTAGGCACATCGCGAATGCCCGCCGCCTTTGCTTCTCTTGCTTGGGGTCCCACTACCAGCGAGACTGCCCAAACTCTCGCCCCTGTCCTCACTGTGGAGGACAGCATTTGAACATTCTCTGTATGAATGCCAGAGAGGTTGGCCGCTTGTCCAACCAGCCGACGCTGCGCACGGGCGGGTGTTTTGAAGGTGGCAGCCGAGGCTCACCGGCGCGTAGCCGAGAGTCGCCTCGCTCAATTGATCGCCACTCGCCCCGCTTGGAGAACCGTAGCGTGCGCACGCCTCCTCACTCTCGCGCACCTGAATGTGCTGTTCAGCGTCACCAGCACCATGACTGCTGCCCCAGGTATTCCCCTCCTTTGACGGAGCGTCCCCGCCTTGACTCGCGCCCACCTCATTTTGGGCGGGTGTGTCATTATGACCCCCCACAGATGGCGCGCGGATCGAGTCATCGCGCCTTTCCTACCTACCTATTGTTTCCTGGCCAACGGTTGCCGCCCAGGCAACAATAGGTCATTGACCCCTGCCCTATAACGCCAACCTCCCCCATTGAGACCGTTATCCTACCAACGGTTGCTGTTAGGGTCTGGGGACCCACGGGGACCTCTGTTGTTGTCCGTGCTATATTGGACACAGGTTCACAAGGTTGCATTGTTTCCACTTATTTGGTAGGGCAGGTTAAATTAAATATGGGCTCTTTTCCAAATTGTATACGGGGCATAGGTGACATAGCCTCTAATGTTGAAGGGCAAGTTAAGGTTTTGTTTGGCCTTGTTGAATCCTCACACCCGAGGATTAAAACCTCGGCTATTGTACTGAAGAATATTTTGGGCATGCACCCACAGAAGCAGCTATCTGCTGCTGTGGTGAATTTGATATCGGGATTGGAACTGGCAGACCCCAAATTTGACACACCAGGACAAATCGACTTGTTGATTGGCTCTGATGTCCTCGGTGGAATTTTGATTGGTGGGAAACGGGTCTTGGTGCCAAATGGTTTGACTGCCATCCCGACCATATTTGGATTTGCTTTGATGGGACCTGTACCTAGGGACCCCCCTCCACCCGAACTTGATAATTTGTTGGCCGTAGGCTCTGCTCTCTCTGATGCAGTTCAGAGGTTTTGGGAGGTAGAGGAGCCCCCCGAAGTTGCCCGTTTGAATCCAGAACATGAGGAGTGCGAGCTGTTCTTCCAGAACAACACTGGTCGACTCCGTTCTGGTCGGATTATTACGAGGCTACCCTTCCTGTCTGTTCGGCCTCCGCTTGGTGAGTCACGACCTTTAGCCGAAAAGAGATTGTTGGCTATGGAGCGTCGCATGGGTCGTGATCCGGAGCTCAGACAGAAGTACATTGAGTTCATGAGAGAATATGAACAATTGGGACACAATTGGGTCTGTGTCAAATTTGGATTGGCGTTCGGTGGAGCATTATTTTTTCCCGCATCATGCGGTATTAAAGCCATCAACTGGCAAGCTGCGCACAGTGTTTGATGGTTCTGCGCAGACTTCAACAGGCGTATCCTTGAACCAGTGCTTGCATTCTGGTCCCGAGTTGGTCAAGGACCTTTGTGACGTCATCACCAGCTTCCGACGACATCAGGTTGTCTTTGTAGCCTACATAAAAATGATGTTCAGGCAGACTATTATCCACCCTGATGACCGTCGCTTCCAGCTGATCCTTTGGAGAGAGTCTCCTCGTGATCCCATGGTCGTCTACGAGCTCAATACTAATACGTACGGGTTAAGGTCAAGCCCCTACTTGGCAATACGTTCTCTTTGGGAGCTCGCAGACCGCGAAGGCTTACGTTTCCCACGAGCCTCCGCCATCTTGAAAGACGATATTTACGTCGATGACATTTGTTCGGGCGCCTCCACAGCGGACGAGGCGATCCTCCTGCGGGACGAATTGATAGTTATTTTGGCCACCGCTAGCTATGAGTTGCGCAAATGGATTTCCAACTCACCAGCGCTTTTGGAAGGCTTGCCAGAGGATCATCAGCAAGATACACATTTGTTTGAGATTGTTGACAACCCCGCCATGATGGCTGTTCTAGGCGTTCAGTACAGACCAGTCCAAGACATCTTTACATATAACGTAGACTTGAAATTGCCGTGTTCTTGGACTAAACGTCTCGTATTGTCTACTGTCGCCAGAACCTTTGATCCGAACGGTTGGATCTGTCCAATTATATTTTGGGCAAAATGCTTCTTGCAGAAACATTTGGACAGCAGGATTGACCTGGGACGAACCTCTACACGGCACTCTTGTTGAGGAATGGACCTCTTTTGTATCCTCACTTCCTGCCGTCAACGAGATCTCCTTGCCTCGTCCCATCCTTCCTCCCGGGAAGTACAAGGCCACCCTTCACGGGTTTTGTGATGCCTCGGAACGTGGTCACGCGGCCGTGGTGTACTTGCGCACAGTTAGTGCATCAGGTCAGGTGAGGGTTTCCCTGATCATGGCGAAGAGCACGGTTGCACCCCTTCGGACATCTCTGACCATTCCGAAATTGGAGCTCTCGGGAGCAGCCCTACTTGTACGTTTATTGAACCACGTGTCCAGTACTTTGGGTAAAAGCATTTGTATTGATGGGACCTACGCCTGGACAGACAGCCAAATTGTACTTTGTTGGTTGAAGGCGTCTGTCCACACTTTGGAGGTATTTGTTGCTAATCGCGTTTCCCAAATCCAGAAATCCGAAGTCAAGCTGGTTTGGAGACACGTGCCAGGTGAGCTCAACCCCGCTGATTGTGCCTCGCGCGGATGCTTGACGCCTAGTTTGATAGGTCATTCGCTGTGGTGGGGTCCGGAATGGTTGAGTCGACCAGAAATTGATTGGCCTCGAACGCCAGTTTTGAATACTTCTGATTTGCCGGGTCTTCGAACACTCGCTCTTGAGTAGGTAAAATGCGCCTTCGACCCCGATTTTTTGTTGAATCGTTACAGCTCCCTTGACAAGTTGTTAGGTGTTACTGCTTGGATAAAGCGTTTTGTTTTTAATTTTAGGCACCCACAACAAAAACGTCTGACACCTTTTCTTTCACCACAGGAACGACAGGAGTCCCTCACCTTTTGGGTTCGTTCTGTGCAGTTGGCGCATTTTGAGAAGGAGATTGCTATCCTTAAGTCAGGTAGATCGAAATTATCGGGAGCTGTATCTAAATTGAACCCCTTTTTGGACGATACGGGTCTCTTGCGCGTTGGAGGGCGTCTCAAGAACGCCAACCTCCCTTACGGGGCTCGTCACCCCCTTTTGTTACCTAAGGACGGTCATTTGGTACGCTTGTTGGTAACTGACCGTCACCTTAAAAATTCGCATGCTGGTTGTAATGCGCTCTTGGCCATTTTGCAACGCGAATTTTGGATCTTGTCTGCCCGAAGAATTATTCGGAGTGTGGTCTTTCGCTGCATCCCTTGCTATAAGCTCAAGGCTTCTACCATGCAGCCGTTGATGGGGGACTTACCGGCAGATCGCGTAACTGAAAGCAGGACGTTTGACGGTGTTGGCACGGACTTCGCAGGTCCCTTTTTGGTGAAAACGTCGACACTTCGAAACAGCAAGACTGTTAAGGCCTACTTGTGCGTTTTTGTTTGTCTTTCCACAAAGGCCGTTCATTTAGAACTGGTCTCCTCGCTTACAACCGAGGCGTTTGTAGCCACATTTGACAGATTTGTATCCCGCAGAGGGCTGCCTTCCTTGATCCGTTCTGACTGCGGCACTAACTTCAAGGGCACCTATAATTATTTGAATGATGATGTTAATTTCCTTGAAACCAACAAGGCTGATATAGGTGATAGGCTTGCCCGACGTGGGATAAATTGGTTGTTTTCCCCACCAAATTGTCCACACTGGGGTGGTATATTTGAAGCCGCTGTAAAATCGGCCAAAACACACTTGCGCAGGACAATCGGTGAGACTGTCCTTACATTTGAGGAACTCGCAACTGTGTTTTGTAAGATTGAGGCCGTTTTGAACTCTCGGCCATTGTGCCCGATCTCCTCAGATCCGAATGATTTGGAGGCCCTTACGCCGGGCCATTTTTTGATTGGTCGCCCACTTGTCGCCTTGCCTGAGTACCCTTATATTGGTACGAGACCTGGTCGTCTCTCCCGTTTTGAATTGGTACGCCAGATTACTCAGAGCTTTTGGAAACGCTGGAATTTGGAATATTTGCACATACTCCAGCAACGCGTTAAGTGGACCGACAAGACCGATCCACCCAAGATTGGTGACCTCGTTTTGATCAAGGAGGCTAACCTTCCGCCACTCAGATGGCGCAGGGGGCGCATCCTTCGTTTGGTAACTGGGGCTGATGGAGTTCCCCGATTTGCTGAGGTCTTGGTGGACGGTTCGATTCTGAGGAGAGCGGTTGCAACATTGTCACGTCTACCAACCGATTAGCGGACCGGTAGGCCGGTCCGGGGCGGGTGGATGTTTGAAATAGAATTAGTTTTTATTATAAGTCAAATCGATTAGATCGATTGAGTAACATTTTGTTTAGTCTATTGAAAATTTCTGACAATGGTCACACTGAACTGTCACTCCCGTCCTTCCGCTTGAAAAATTAACACGCCGTTTGCTCTCTCGCGTAGAATATTGTAATAAAATTGGAAGTATTGGAACCCGTTTGAGTGCCGCTTCTTTAATCAGCTGGCATCGGTTTACTTGTGACCAAGGATAAGTTGTATCTTAATGAACATTTGTGAAATATTGAACTTTGTAAAACACGTGTGTGAATTCCTGATTGGTGCCGGAGGAGAAGGACTTCGCCGAATTATACACTGGTATCTATTCGATTCTCTTGTTATTTTGGCCAAAATTATAAGTTAATCTATAGGTCCACTTCAAGAACATCACCAGGAGCTATAAGGTAAAATTTTCATATAACTACATTATAATTTGTCATCGCTGAGAATCTCAGCAATATATGTCAGACATTTGGTTGCTTTAGGACAACTGGATGAATATAAATTAGCTTCCACTGTGCCTACAATCAATTCCCAGTAAGCCTACGGTAATTCTAGACAATGTCATCCAAACCAATAGTCACCGGTAGAACCACTTGGCCGTGAGGTTTACCTATGCCCAGTGATTTTAAAAACTGCCATACATTGGCAGGGGATGAATTAGTAATGTTTTCGTGAATATGTCGGCGTTTAGCGTTGCGTACCATCTGATTGCACCTGTTCCTTGCTATCTTGAAGAGATACCAATTGTCTTCACACCGATCCTTTTTATACTTTCGAAAAGCTCGGTCTCTGCGTCGCATTGCCATCCGAATACCCTCTGTCATCCAAGGTGCAGGTGGACGCTTCAATTTGACGTTTCTCATGGGAGCATGCACATCGAATAACCTCTTAACCGTGTTGTTGAACAAGTCTACTTTGTTGTCGATAGTGATGGCCGTTGTCAACGGTTTCCAGTCGATTTTTGCTGCATCCAACCTCAATTTTTCAACGTCCATGCGCCCAAAACAACGCAAGTACAGAACTTTAGGACACGGTTTAGGAGGCTTCAGGACATACGAGAGGAATACAAGGTCATGACGGGAGAAGCCAGGAGCAGGATGTTGACCGTGAAAGTGGACTAAGGTAGGATTAGAAGTGAGGATTAAGTCTAACCAGGTGTCCTCCCCGTTAGAGTTGTGGTGAGTGGCATTGAGAGGCAAAACGTGGAGGCTGGCAGACTCGATGATGTGGGTGAGTTTGAGGGAGCGAGATGAAAGATGGGACAGAAGGTCAGTGTTGAAATCGCCCATGATGATATGATGTGCGTACTCAGAACCCAGCGATTCTAAAACCGATTCCAAATCAGTGAAGTAATTGACAGAAGGAGGACAGTATACTACTCCAAGAACCAATTTAGTTCCCCTGACCCAAACCTCTAGAAAAAGATACTCCGCAGAAGTAGAGTTTTGAGAGGAAGAAGTAAGAATTTTAAAGGATAGATTGCTACGGAGGTAAACAGCAACGCCTCCGCCTCGCCTGTCATTCCGGTCGTTCCGGATTAAGACAAAACCAGAAAGAGGGTATAAGGTAGAAAGGAGGTGAGGTTTGAGCCAGCTCTCAGAGATCAGGATGGCATGAACGTTGATGTCGGTAAATGTAGCTAAGAGTTCGTTATGATGACTTGGCACACTTTGTGCATTAATATGACACACATTTAATAAGCTATTAGCTTTCAGATTTAACTTCTCGTGTAGTATGTCACGTAGGGACTGGTTATCATTAAGTGAACAGAAGCTATCATCGGCAGATAAATCATCTGAATCATTCGCTGATAAAAAAGAATCATCATCGGAAATAGACATAATAATTTATATATATATAATAATAATAGACTAACTTAAAAATAAATAAATATTAATAATAACATGCACGAAATTGACTATTAATTATGTGACCTCTGCACCACTCGCCAACTAAAGCAATTGACAATATACTGATCTTACAGCTATAATTACATTTTTTGAAATAAGACAAACCAAATAAAATACTGTGATTAAAGTTAGCATGACAAAAAATTTTTAGGAAAGGATTGTTTCTGAACCATAGAGATATTAAGAATAGAAATATTTAATAAGACATCTACAATATTTTGAAAAAGTTATAGGTAGTATCTTATTTAAATTATAGCGTAGAATCCTACATATCGTCACGCCTTTTATCCCCGAAGGGGTAGGCAGAGGTGTATTTCTACACCCACTTTTCGCCAGATATACTTTAGTCCCACGTAATAAGGGGCGAGCCTATTGCCGTACCGGGCACATTTCCAGACTCCGTGCTGCTACTGAGAATTTCGTGACAGAAAAACCCAATAACACTGCCCGACCCAGGAATCGAACCCGGGACCTCCCACGCGCACATTTATGCCGCGAGACCAACGAGGCAGTCGTATAGGGTTTGATGTCGAGTTTTCCGTCTCTACGCAAAGATGGTATTTGCATCGTGTTATCCCTTAGTCGACTCTTACGACACCCACGGGAAGATAGGGGGTGGTGACACTTGTATTCTATGCCGTCAACCACACGGCTGAAGTAGAATCCTATTTATTGCTATTTTATGATAATGTATATACCTGAGTGACCCACAGACAATTTGAATTTACAATAGTTTCTAAACGTTATAACTAGATGGCCCTTTCGTGAAACATTCTCAATGCCAAAGTTTGTAAGTTATTTTTACAAGATCTGTAGAAATATGGCAAATTGCATTTTAATACGAATTTTGGATTCTCTATCGATCAGAATAAATTGTTTTAGCAGAAGCAAAACTAGGCATTAAACTAAGTACATCTGTTTTCTTCTTTAAATGTTTTCTTGACCAAGTTCAAGCTTCCTTAAACAAAATGCTGATACTTGATATGTACCTACTGTGTATACCTTCAAAGGGCTGATGTTCGTCAGCAATACTCACAGTGCCACCAAGGGGGGTCAGCTTCATGCAGGAGGGTATCCGTGGGCCTCAGCAGCAGTGGCGTGGAGCACCCGTACCTATTACAGGCGCGCGCCCCGGCCTCATCGCCCCGTCGGACCCGGCCCAGCGCGGCGCGGACCGCAAGGCGAGGCGGGGTGGTCCCCCCGCGCCCCGCTGCCGCCAGCGCGCGCCCCGTGCCGAAACCCATGCTGGCACTGCGCTCTAGTACTAGCGAGCTGTTGCTCTCCGACATTCGCCATATGGAGACTTCGTAGTAGGTCGCGTTTTCCACTGAAATGGTTTTAACATTTAATGATTATATTTAAAAATATAACTATGTAAAAAAACAGCGATAGCCTAGTAAAGACAGACTGCTGAGAAGAATCCACGGCGTGCACCAATGACCTACAAAGTCTGCTAATCCGCATTTGACTATCATTATGGACTATGGCCTTACTCTTCTGATAGTGAAAAGAGGGCTAATGAGGATTAACCTAACCGCCGAAACTCCAAACGATAACTATAGTCCATGACTGGTATCTACCTACTGGTTCCCCATTATCGACACAGACAGTTTAGCGCTCTCAAAAGCACGAGGCAAGTGATAGTAGTTGTTAATTTGACGCGCATATCAGGTCACCAGTTATCCAAATAATTGAGGTTTATTTCAGAACTTTAATTGAGTACCGGTTAACTAGATTTTTTATTGATTTCCACCTAAAAAAGTTTGATTCTCAAAAAGTCTTCTTATTTGCTGAAAGACAAGAGTAAGCAAAGACAAGAGTCCCTAAACTAAAATAATTATATTCAAATATATTATTAACCCTAGAATACTAATCTTATTTTTTTACTGCTTAATACTAATGATCGCTTGGGAGGCTACTTCATAAATGATACAAGAGTTAAGAAAGATTTTTCTATTCAAATTTGTATTAAATGTTACAAAATAATGAAGACAGACCTAGTTTCTTTAAATTTATTGGCACATTTTCCTTAAAATTATAATGTCAGTCTTAAAATTAATCTTAAATCTAACATAACCCTTGTTTGAACAGTCTTTTGAAAAATAATAATGAAAAATAAAAAGTCACACATAGCTTCTAATTTATTATCCAAATTAAGTATTGTTAAAGTGTTATATCGCATAAAAGTTAAAATACCATTCAAATTATAAGATATTTGGCTTGAGAGTAAATTAAAATCAGCCTATATTTTTTTTAGAGATTGGGTCTGTAGAGCAGCTTCTAACTCGGTGCTTGTGCTTGCTTGTATTTGAGATGTTCCAGTAATAATAATATATTAAGATTGTTCGGAGCAATATTTTGGAGATCATCTTCAAGCTGGCACGAGGGTAAAAGAGTAGGATCAACCACACTGTCGTCTGAATCGTAATCCTCAGTTTCACTGTCCGAATCTTCGTTTTCCAAATAGTTTGTTATCTGGTTCTCGTCGAGATTCATCTACAAGACAAAATGATCAATTCTCACTTAAATCAAACTTATTGTTACAAATAAATAAAGAGATAATTGCAAAAAACTAAGAAACGACATTAGTAAAAAACTTACAGTTTACTAATGATCGCCTTCCAGGCGAACGTGAGGTCAATAACTCGATTACTGAGTATTTCCTGCTGAACCCAAGACCACTCTCCACCGTGCCGTGGGGAGCTCTATATTGGCACAAACGCACGCCGCGATACATAGACGTAATTTTAAAATATTTTTAAGAAATCAACCGAACGCGGCCTCTCAGGCGATGATTAGTATTCTAGGGTTAAATACAAATAATATTCCTGCAGTGAAATTAATCCCAGCTTGCGGTTACCGTGTAGGAACAATTTTACCCGGATCCCTCTACTAACAAACTATCAAAGTAACAAATTGACGTGGTCCCGACGCTGACGTGTGACGGGTAATTATATTCCAAACGCCCGTCTATACGAGACTTAAAAGAATAGCGCTATAGCTTCTTCATCAATATTGTATATGCCACATTTCCGGATGCTGAATGGTAAGGTCATATCATAAATACCTATGTAAGAAGCTATTTCCACCAAATTGCTGTTATATATTTGGCTCATTACGCAGCTTGCATTCTCATAGCTTAAAAATTCTTAAAATCCCCAACTATTTTGTACAAACCTGGTATACACCTCATCTGGAACTCTCCAAACTCGTACGCGATATCACACTGATGCGGCTGCGGTGGTCTTAGATGTTCAAAAGTAAACGTCCTGTCACACTGTTCTTCTTGAGATGCCACTCCATTACTAGCTTCGCAAGACGCCTTCAGGGTCTCTGCTAAAGGTCCAGTGATCTGGTCTAAAGGAAGCACTGGCGAGCCTGTAGTGAGATGCTGGACCTCGAAGTTCGCTGGTTGAAGATGCCAGAAGAAAGTGTCTGGAGTTGGTAATGCTTTGACGATGCAGTGGATGGATTCTTTCACCAGTCTGATGCCGACGCCTAAGCATTCCGGTGGGTCTGAAATAGAAATAAATTAAAACCGTTTTAAATTGACGGAACTCTTGTTTCGAGAAGCTTTTACTAACTGCACTCTTGACTAGTTGCAAAGTATGTAGTTAAAACCATCTTAGAAATAGATTCGTCATATAGATCCAAACATTTGGTGTTTGTTTTGACGAGTTCCATAGAAAGGTTCTAAAACGGCTTGTTTTCACACTGTTCTTCCGTACACGAACGTTTAACACATTTTTCCATCCATATCATCAAATCCATATATTACAAGAAGACGTAAGCGTAAACATTTTGCCAGTTTTAACCTTCCAAGTTCGAGTGTTAATCACATGTAGAAGAATCGTACATCGTATCCTTCTAAACACTTATTAAAGTAGGTTGGTGGTGAGTAGTCACAATGAGAATACTCACAAAATACGGTGATGGTGATGTTATCCGAGCGCGTCTCGCCAATGGCGTTGGAGGCGGCACAAGAGTAGCGGCCGGCGTGCGCTCGTAACGTCTCTTCTACGGTCAGCTGGTGACCTGACGTGTGCTCGCCCCAGATACTGCCAGGACGAATCTGTATATCCTGAAAATCATGTATAATTTTGCAAACAAAAGGTAATACTTAATCTGCCATATCTGATTAGACTAAAAAGCAGTCTGTGATGCAACTGGGATAACGCTATTAGGCTGATGATATTAATTCTGCTGGTGGATTGAGATTTCTGATCTGAGGATGTTTGGTAGGGTTAACGCCTAAGTAAAATAAAGCAAGGTCTTACAGAAGAAAACTTACCAACTGAATGAAAAGAAACAGAAATAGATACATGGTCTTTGAAAGTACGCAAGTAATGAACAGTGGAATATTTCTATTGTTATTAAATACCTAAAAGTACTGTACTACTTGTAACTTACATTAAAATACCAGGTGAACCGTTCAACGGGCGGGTTGGCTCTGACTTCACACTCGAGCTGCAACCCATCCAGTTCCACAACTTCGTTAGTCTCATCATCGCCTAACTTCAATAGGTCCACCATTGGACTATCTGCAATAAACACCAGAAAACAATAAAAATATTCTACCACTTACTCATAATCCCGTCTAGTCCGAAACTAAGCATTGATAATGGATAAATATACATATATATTTTTTTGTTAATAGATACATGTTTGTCATACATAGAATCACTCAGACCAAGACAAATATCCATGTTCATGCACACGAATGTTATGTGAGCTGAGAGGAAATCGACCCCGCGACCGGCAGTCGTTTACACCCCCGCTACACCACCGGGTTGACAATGTTTATTTGCCAAGAAGGTTGAATATTTTGTTTCGCAATTGTTATAAAACCTATGAAATATAATAACTATACGATTGGTTTTCCATCCGTCCGGATTTGTCCTAGTTTGAAGGGCGTCCGGCGTTATTGAAAGTGTCCAGTGTGAATAAGCGATAAATAGAACTTTTGCAGGGTTGTCCGGGAAGAAAAGTATATTACACCCAAATGTCCGGCATTTTTGGCGTGTTTATCTGGGGTCTGCAATTTAGGTGATGGCAGCCCTAGTTTTATAGGATCAATTTGTTACAAAATACTTTCTTTTGAAATCTAACTAATTGGTCTATTGGACTGAAACGAGAATAGTAAATATGATAATTTCTAGGGACTACTCATATGCTCCTTATAAAAGAATTAAAAAAAATTGAATTGATTTTGTGTAGAAAGCAATCCCATGACTTTCCACTGTAGCAAGGTTTATTATATTTCTCGTATTTTTCTTAACCAATAGACTCGTCAGCATTAGAACCCTTCCCCACTTTTATTATACATTATTAAACAGTTACGTATATTTATTGTAATTTCTTGTCTTTATTAATTTTCCTCGTGTTTTGAGCATTAGTCTAGCCTATTACCACTTACTATCAAATCCTAGTCAGTAAGCGCTAATGAAAGCGTGTACTTACAAGTAACATTAAGTGTAATAACGTCTGCCTTGGAGCCTCTGTTGGGCGCCATTACAGGGTTAGTGGCGACGCACGCTAGCGTCGCGCCGTTGTCGCCCACCGCTGGACTCAGCTCCAGGAATGAAACTGCTGTTAGCGAGGAGTTGTACCAGGTCTAGAAACGAAGTACATATTATATACTATTTAAGATGATTTTAAATACAAAAAGCGCTGCTAGGCATTGGATCGCAACCGAGACAGCGCTAGGAGGATAATGACGATAAACATATAACAATCAATATATTAAGCTTTGAAAGAAAATGCACATATAATATACAAAACTTCAAAATTATGTAAACGGAACTACTATTTAATATATGTTAAATATGTTCATATATTATTAAACACGTAATCAAGTTCTGTTTGTGTTAAAAAGCATCAGATTTCCAATAGAAATTGAGTGATACACACGTACATATTAATAAAGCCATTATAAAAACACTGTGCAATAGTGATTATCGTCCATTCACTATACAAACCATCTGGCACTTAAAAGAGATTAAACCGACGATAGAATAAAGACATTTAAGTAAATATCTCCGATGTCGTATGTATTATATTAGTTTATTAAAATTCATCCAGACCCAATTAATATAGTTGCAAAACGCTAATAAATATGACCTTTTTTCGCCTGGCATATTTGAATAGGCAGGTCATAACTTAACCAATAAAAGCGGCATAATAGCCAAAGCTATTAAGGTTTTTGATGACACAAAAGCTTCATTTACTAATTGGATAGCCTACAGACTAGACAAAACCAGTGCTTAGACTTATAAGGTAAGGCTGTTTTCCGATACTTCGACAGGCCATATTTTTCTAGTTTACTTATCACACCCTATACGCGTAAACTATTTCCCTCGAGGAAACATATATCGCAATAATTTTCTTTGAATTATTAAGTTTTCTTCTTGGCATAGTTCATAAGTTTTCACATTTGGTTTGATATTAGAATTGTTATATTATTACCATCGTAAAAGTTGCATTCTTATTACACCTAATTGAAGAACACATCTACTTATTTGGTGACATCATTTAACTTATCCGAAGATATACATGGAATTTTCGATTCTTTCGTTTCTGGACATAAGCTTTCGAGAATTCGGCAACCGTACTACAGTCGCAAGATCGATGACTTTTTTTATAATTATAAATTTAAAATTTCATATAGTCTTGTATACCTGAGAAAATTCAAACAACGGTCAGAAATAACATTCAATCTCATAACAAGTATTTGTGGATTACGTAAAGAGTTGAGCCTTATGTACTAAACAGCAAGGGAGCTAGTCTAACCACTTAACTACGCAATTGGTGCAAAATTGATTATATTGATACCTAGTTTCAGAAACTAATTATCGACCGCTAAGTGTGTATCGAGATGATCGACATCAGGTAATTAGTGCAACGCTTTTAGTTAATTGATTTTCTTACGTTTTGCTTCCGTCATTGTAACTTTTTGTAAGTCATTACGAGTTCAGTGTTTCGGAATTGTTAATTAGTTGGCAATAAGGGAATTCTTTTGTTTTTACCTGAGTTTAGTAAAACTAGAAATGTTTTCTCAGGTGTTTGTATGTTTATTTATTATACATGTATTAAAGAACAAAAGCAGCGATATCTTATAGGTACGCTTTGATGAGAGATCGAAAGGATGAATTTCTTGAATGATATTAATAAAATATTCGCCATGAAACATTTTGTTGAAAGATTTATGAATATTATGTAAAAGTTGTCAGACGTATTTTCACGCGACCGCTTTCAAAATATTTTGCTGCAATATTTTATAGGTATGTTTTAAACTTTCATGGTTTAACATTCTTGTTCTTATGCTTTTAAATTATTTTCTATTTCCTTTTTATTTCAGTTTTCGCCCATACCCCTACAACATAAATTACCTACCCTACAACGTATCTATTAATTATATTGTATAGGTATGTTAGGTAATGCGTGATGGTGATGTATTCAACCAATTCAACATTGCACCGCCTGGCGATCTTAAAGACTTATGCAACTCCGAAATAGTGGCGGATCCAGAATTTTCGTTTGACGTAGAGATGGGTGGGAGGCATAACTTGGTTTGTAGAGGAACAGCTTGACTGATGTTGAGTGTAGGTTGTATCAAATGAAACACTTAAATATCTCTGTCATCTGTCATGGTAAGATCCAAATGGTTTTGGAAGGATGACTTGCACCTCTTATCCTAGATTCATTGCTGCTATAAGAAATTGTCATAATTTTATTGCTTAATAGTTTTACTCGGTTCCAATGGTAAGTAAGGTACGTGTGGTTGAATAACTTTCTAGCGCTACAGAGCTAACGTGTAACGCGTCACCTATCGTGCCGTAGCCCAGTGGATTGATGCCTTATATTTATAGATGATATGATGACGTTTACCTGGTTACTATGATGCGTGATGTGCTTGTGGTCGAGCCACCAGGACAGCTCGGGCTGCGGGTAGGAGCCGCGCGCGGTGCACTGTGCGAGCGCTACGGAGCCCGCGCGTAATGCGTCGCCTATTGTGCCGCGCACCCAGTGGATTGACACGTTGTACGCTGGCACTGGATAATGAAACATTATATGAAGGCTGTTTCATCAAGGTGAAATAATACTTTCTTGGATAGACAAGTTATTCCTTATAATGTATTCACATTATAAGGAATAACTTGGTAAAAACGCGAAAAGTTGCTTTTTCTTAACAAATAAATAAACACTACACCCATGCTTACTGCAAAACTTCACTAGACGTTTTAGCGCATAAGTGTGGGTGCTTGAAGCGAGTAAGTAAGGTAAAACTTGTTTTGAAAATGATACTAATCAATTTCTATAAGTATCTGTATTTCACTTTTATGAAACTCCTTGTATACACAGAAATTGATCTAGGTTAGTTTCTGTGCCCGTATGTACAGGTTGTTATTTTTTGGAAAGCTTTTTAACTAGCAATTGATCTAAACAAAAGAATCGGTAAAAATATCTATAAATTTAAAAAATGAAGGGTCCTAAGTGACGAAATTTTATACTTTTGAATGATTTTCTGTATGGGGTTTTCATACACCTTAGAATGCTATAAAATGATAGTTATGATTTGCTTGATAAAAACTGATTTATTGCTAATAAAAGTAATGATAGGAATGCTAATGAGAACGCGCGCGATTAGTACTTGTTGCGAACTGAAATATGACGATTATGATTTATGCTACTTCTTGACGTACAAATTAATTAAAAAACATCAAGAGTTCAATACCTTTCGATAATGGTAAAATTATAATCCAGTTTTATAACTGTGAAAAAAATACGAGCCGATTTTTTAACAAAAGCAGAATATTTCTTACATGAAAATTCGCACAAACTCGATTTTCACTGATACAGAAGTGGTCTGAAAGAAAAAGCAACATCAACGATAGGTACTGGTTATGACTGTTCCTTGATGTCACCACATTTTAAGCGCTCCTCAAAAAATGTCAGTAAATGGTCTTAAATGCCAATCTCTTACACCGGTATTTCATGACTGTCGCCTTCAGTAAACGTAATGATGTCACTCCATACATTTTGATCAGTTCCCCATACATCTCAAGACCCGATTCAAAAACATATGGACGTATAATATTATGTCACTCAAACGCTTGACGCGGCGACGTTTAATCGAGAACTGGGAAATGAGAAGTCGTTGTAAGGACACTGAACTGCAAATCAATATGTCAGATATCGATTGTGGCCAAATAAAATATGAGAATGCCGTCAGACGCTCGCTCCTTTTCAGAACTCGTATTTAATTTACAATTAAGTTGATTGCTAACTGTTTTTTCTAAGCTAGCTAGACTTGTGTACTTTTAGCCTACTGGAGATACTAACGCCTGTTTAGACCTGAGCAGACCCACAATATTCGGTATGCTGTCTGCGGTGAGGTAACACATAGAGTGTGGGTGAGACATTTATCCAACAATAATGATTATATTTATCGACCTGAGACAATCCACACACGTGTATAATCCTGAACTAGACGGAGGCTGTACTATGGTTATCGGACTACTGATATACCTACTTAAATACTTTGAAGCGTATACATATTATAGAAAAAAAAATCCAGTTACAGAAAACATTATCAAGATCATCATATGATTTGGCTTCGATGTGATTCAAACCCGGCTTAGCAGTCAGGCAATAATCACAATAATTACAGTAATTTGTTTTTGCACTTACAACCAAGTGATGACTTTGAGACTATGACCAGTAGCCGAAATGGTAAACCTTGCAATGTTCACATCGAGTCTCTACTTCTCTTGTAATAATTACTTTAAAGATTATGTACTTACAATACAGCTCAATTCCTAATGTTGCGACGATAGGTGGCGCTAAGTGTGTGTTGGAGGCCCTACATGAGAGGGCGGCGGCATTGTCTTTGGTGAGAGGGAGATAGAGCTCGTTCTCCCGCACTGTGGGGATGTCGCTGTCGCCGTCTGACGCGTCTACTAGAGTGTCGCCGGAGTACCAGCTGATGCGGGGTGGAGGACGACCTGGGAAAAAATAGTACTTGTAGCACTGTTAGCATAACAGTGGTTTTACCAAAATTTCGTCAATGGGAGTTAAATAATTGAATTTAATCGAAGACTGATACCTAAGTTCTTCCGAATTTTTTTTTTTTTAAAGGACTTTGTAGGAGGGAGTAGTAAATTTTTATTTAAATATATATTTTTTGAGATACAGGCTGTCTTGATCTGAATATACAAGCCTATATCTTCAGTCTACGTATAATTATTGTATTGTGACGCAGATATCGCTAGGACAAAACGTGGATTTATATTTAGTCTATGTTTTATAACAATTATAACAAAGCGGCTAAGCTTTATTCCACTTCCTTAAGTTAGCCTCTTCCTTAAAGCTTAAGTTCCTGTATTCGGCCAGTTTAATGGCACCTGAGCTTGCAAATTTTTTGTTAATTACCTAGAATTCAGTTAGAAAGAGGCTAATATCGAATTTCATGATCATTTGAAATTTTTAGCTTTACTTCTCTCTTCTTCTCTCTTCTCTCTCAAAATCTAGATTCGTATAAAGTTATGATACAACGTGTTACCTCCTATGACCAAACAGCGCAGTACAAGCGTGTCTCCGTCATGGTAGGGACCCACTCTGCCTACCACCTTGTTGCTCATCTCGTCCATGAAGAACGGCGGGCTCGGCAGCACTAGAATAAAAAAGATCTACTTTAGCCTACAGAATACCACCTTATATTTCTCTCGATGTTTTATTCATTACGCGACGTAGCCCCGTTACAAATAAATGTTACTATTTGTATAAGTCGCGAAAGTGTAAAAGTATTCAGAATACCACCTGTCAGTGAAGTCATCATCATCAGCCTTATAAAGTATAAACTGTCTAACTGCTGAGCACGGGCCTAATCTCACAGGTCCGAGTCTTTACCTTTATACAATCTCACTATTAGAAGGGTAAAAATATAATCCACCACGCTAGCCAAGTGCGGGTTGGCAGACAAGTACAGAATGTGACAAGTAATACAATGAAGTCCCTACCACATCCGCTAAATTCGATAAAGTCAGTATCTACCGACCGGATTTATGTACGGTTTTCCTCAATATATATTGTGATTCTTGAAATGTGTTCAAATTAAGCAGGCAGGCGAAGTGCAGTTTATATTAAGTGTTATCTATTTATATAGATCTGTTTGTTTACTGAAAAATAGTTTTTTAGTCCTACACAGTGCGAGAAAAATAAGATAGTTGTTGATCCCAAAGCAAGCTAATCAGAGTGGAAATTGCTCGGCTAATCGCGGAGAGCTGTGAGATGGCTTAAATCGTCCTAAGGCCACAGGTTAAGCTTATAAAAACGTGTCATAAATAGTTTTAAACGCTTAGCTTCTTGGAGCTTGCATTGTATTTTCTGTGTTTATACAAATTATTTCTTTGAGATAACCTTTACAGTCACACAAATAATGTGAATATTATTTATATCGTCGCTAACATATTGCAAATAAACACGTGTAACACGCTTTCGTTACTTTTGATGCCTATTTCATTGGATAATTCACGGCTTGATTGATATGCTCACTACTTAGACCGGACAGGGCATTAATTTTCGTAAGTATTCGGCCCTTCTCTCACGAAGCAACTCTCAAGCGATTCGTGTTTTGCGTCGCTTGTGAGTAGCTGCACACGACGAGACGCTTCGACGACGCGTTTGATATCAGTCGCACGCTACCGTCTTGCTGGTCGCACGCTACCTGAACGACTCAGGTAGCGTGCGACCAGCAAGACTTACAAAATAATAAGTAATAAGCGTTGCATTAGAAAATGGCGGCGGAACAAACTTTTAATATTATTTTTGTGCAGGAGGTACAATATTTGAGATAACCTTTACAGTCACACATATGTTTGTATAATTATAAGCTGCCAGAGTACGTAAGAAAAGATGTTACAGAAAAGGCGTGGATTGAAATTAAAAAAATATATAACAGGTTATTTATTATAGGTATACATTAAATTTATACACAATAATTATATTGCCAAGGAAGCGAAGCATGTTATTAGATAATTGGCAAGATAATTTCTCAGATTTAGATTCAAATAATATGATTCTATTGACATTCTATAAAAATGACGACTCGTCCCTGGACAAATGCCCTACAATTGATATTTTTTTAAATGTACGGATGCACCCAGAATCTTCTTTTATATTTTCGTTTATTCTTGTAATAAGGTAAAGGCTCCTTATACCGAGGTAGTCAAAATCGGCTCCTAATTCCGAGTTATTTTTGTTTTTGCTCTTACCTTGTGAATATTATTATGTAACTACTTAAAAACAGGATTCACTCATTCCATGTTTCAAACTTGCTCACATACGTGAAGTTCGTAAGTGTAACCCCGGAGCAACTAGCTAAAATCAATCAGTCTCTGCCACGGTGTCGACGCGAGTGGTTTTTTTATACAAATCCGTGTTTGTATAAAAAAACCACTCGCGTCGACACCTGTTAGGTAAGTGAGCTCATTTTTTTAACGTAAGTTTTTGTTGTGATTTTAACATAAGGTACTGAAGGTAAGCAATTTGTCAGTATTTTGTGTTATTTTACTTGCCATAATTATGAAGATAATTTATGTTTTAAATTGATTTAGTATCTACAATTATAAAACAAAATACCACGGAGTTAGGGTACGCTTTTTAAGCGTAGTTCCTAATACGGAGGTACCATCGGTAATAGGAGAAACACTACATCGTATTCACTTGCTTATTACTTTTAATACAATATTTTTTTTAATGAGGCATTTGTTCATTTAAAATTATTAATATTCTTTCGAAGTAAAAACCTAATTCGGTGGTATGTTTTATTGGATAGAAATCTTATTAAATGTTGTCAAACATGATCCAGAAAACAACATTTTCTTTGAAAGGCCTAAATAAGAAGTAGCTCTTTAGTCTAATAAAATGTAATTATTTTGTACAGATTTTGACTGATATTAACACTTTTCAATCACAGAAATGTTGGTTCCAGTAAGAATTGAATAAGTTATTTATTCGGCCGAATTTTTATGGGTCGGAATTAGGATTACAAATTACAGGAATATCTTCTTCTTCTATCTATCATCTTCAAAACTTTCGCGTCATATCGGAATCCTTTATACACGCGCCGGTCGCCCCGCTACAATTTAGCGTTTGCGCTTAGCCGCATTTTGGATTTTCTTGATACCTACCAACTAAGATATATTCAAATTTTATATGAACGAATATGTGTGTTATTAGTATTTATTTATTTATTTATTTTATTATGGAAAACCAACAGCTAACAATAAATGAATATCTAACTAATATAAGTTAACATAAAGCCAATTACAGGTCTTCACGTATAGTTAACGAAAATACATAACAGATGTTTTTCGATAACAAAAGTACACGAATTTAAAATACCAGTAATGCAAATTTAAAAAAGGGAAATAGGTTGTAAATTACGAAAAGAACTTAAGGTTCAGCTGCCTTCTTGCCGAATTGCTGTTCGTGTTAAATGGATCAAAGGAGAATTCTTTACACAATTTATTAAACTCACAACTTGCTCGCACTATGAAAGAGTTACGTCTATAATTTGTGGCACAGTGTGGAATAGATATAGGTGGAATAAATCTAATTAACTTATGGGGAACGCTAAAGTTCAACCTACTGAGTAAGTCAGGACAGTCAATTTCATTATTAATTAATTTTAAGAGGAACGTTGTGTCAGCTTGACGTCGACGATTTATAAGAGGTTGTATGTGGAATTTTTTACATAGTTCTAAATATCTATCGGAGCTGTAATGTATATGTAGTCGATAACAGAGATATCTGATAAACCGCTTCTGAACATTTTCTATACGGTCTATGTACTTATCATAACAGGGATTCCAGATTTGCGATGCATATTCAAGATGGCTTCTGACATAGGTACAATATAAAATTTTAAAAGGTTTGGGTTTAACGAAACACTTAGATATTCTCATAATAAAACCAAGGGCTTTTGAGGCTTTGGAAATAATTTCATCAATATGCACATCAAAAAGAAGCTTAGAGTCATGATGAATACCTAGGTCACGAATTACGTTACATCTTGGGACTGATTGACCTCTAAGTGTATAAGATGCAGTAAATACAGATTTCTTTCGGCTATAAGATACCACAGAGCATTTAAGCGGATTAAGGTCCAATCTGTTGAGTCGGCAATACTCGTCCAGACGTGTTAAGTCAGACTGAAGTGCTTCCATGTCCATTGTCGACGATATGGATGAATATATCTTCATGTCATCGGCAAAACAAAGAAGTTTGGAGGAACGAAAGCATAAGTCGATGCCGTTTACATAGATTATGAAATGCAACGGGCCCATTAACGATCCTTGTGGTACACCGCTTGGAATTGGAACCCAACTAGATAGGTATATAGTTGCTAACGACAACAGCTTGTGACCTATTTTCCAGATACGAGGAAAACCATCTCAATAAGTCACCCCTGATACCGATATTAGAAAGCTTGCTTTTTAGGATCGTATGATCAATACGATCAAAAGCTTTACTATAATCAGTATAAACGACATCAACCTGCGCTCCACTCTCCATTTCCTTCGTAATATAATCATTTAAAAGTGCAAGATTGGTAACGGTTGAACGCCCCTTGAGAAACCCATGTTGCATAGGACTAAATGAGTTTTTTAATGCTGCATAAACTTGATCATATATCACCCTCTCAAATAGTTTGGCTATGATACACAATTTAGAAATAGGCGTATAATTAACTACCTCTGTTTTAGGGCTTTTCTTGAGAATGGGTGTAATAAATGCCGACTTCCAGATTCCAGGAACAGTGCAAGTAGAAAGCGACTTTTTGAATAACAAAGTTATTGGAACTGCTATAGTTTTAGCACAACCTATAAGAAACTTTGGTGATATTTGATCTGGTTCCGGTGATTTTGATGGGTCAAGTTTGATAATTAGCTTCTGAACAACATCTAAGTTAATTTCTACTGTTTGTATATCTGACACCTGGTGAGTAACATTTGAATTGTAATTAAGGGGATAATTATTTGACAAAGTAGCAGTTGGACTAAGGAAAGAGCTATGAAAGTGAGACGAAAAAGCGCTACAAATCGACTCACCCATGGAAAGTGTTTCATCGCCATACTTGACATAGTTAGGTATCGTGTTAGTTTTAGAACGATATTTCACAAACCGCCAGAAAGTTTTAGGGTTGTTCTCTATTCCAGCTTCAGTAGATGCTAGGTAAGTCCTATAGCAGTCATGTTCCACAACTCTAACTCTGTCACGAAGAAGTTTATACGTCGATTGGTCCGATAGTCTTCCATATAACTTAAACCTTCGCAAGTATTTAAATTTCTGTCTAATTAGTCTTTTAAGTGATGGAGAGTACCAGATTAGAAACGAGCTATGAGAAATTCGTCTAGTAGCTATATACTTATTTTGTAATGCTGATATAGTAGAGTAAAAATAATCTACAGCCTCACTAAAAGATCGACAGTCAAAGTCACTAGCCCAGTCCACGGTCATAATATTATTATTAATAGAATCAAAGTCACCTTTATTGTAAATAAACTGAGTATACGGCGCTGGTTTTAAATACGTGGTAATCGCAAAATTCACCATAATAGAAAGTGCTGGATGATAGTTATCAATGGGTAAAAGAGCATCTATACATTCACATACGCTTACCTTATCATTGCATAAAACTAAATCTAAAATCTTACCATATTTATTTAAAACTCCGTTATACTGATTAAGGGCTAAAATTTGCATCTCATTTGTCAATAGATACTCATCACTTCTACAAATATTGTTTGGGGCCAGCGAATCATTATTAAATTGCCATGTTATTCCACTCATATTGAAATCACCGATAATTAAAAATTTGTCAGAAGGATTATTTAACATGGAATTACTTACACTTTGAATAAAATGTTGTAACTGTACGGAGAATGATAAGCCACAATTTTGTCCACATAAATAGATAGCACATATATGTAATTTTAAGCATTGCCTTGTCACCGGTTGTCGTAAATATAACGTTAGCCACAAGTCTTCGGCCGAAGACTGAAAGAGGGGCTGAGGAAATGTTGATATATGTTTGCGAACAGCTATCAATACACCACCTCCGCGCGTCTGTCTAGTAACACTGTAATCACGGTCGCGACGCCACACTATATACTGGTCACCAAATAACTCCGAGTCCGATATACTATCAACCAACCATGTCTCAGTCAGAATAATTATATCAAACGAACTAAGACAAAGTTGGCGATAGAAAGATTCGGTTTTAGTACGCAATCCGCGAACGTTTTGATAGTAAACAACTAGTTGATTTTGATTATTACTCATTGAACGTTACGTTGTAGATAGTCGCATTATTATTAATTACTTTATATGAAAGTACGTGACAAAGTCTTACCGAAGACTTACAAATAGAATGCATAATAATAATATTGTCAAAGCAAGTTACTATAAGCATTCGAAGTATGCATAAAATACAGTTATAATGTAATAAAATAAATGTAAGGTATGTATTAGTGATGGATTCATAAGTGTGTGAGCAAGCAAGCAGGCGCTGAGTGCCATACGTGTGAGCAAGATAGTCATATTATTATGCAGAAATGCTATGAGTAGAACAGCGCAAAGTGAGTAATAGATATAATTGTAGGACCAATAGTGAAACATCGAACTTTCTAGCAAGGCAGGGATGCTAAACCTTTTACATATTTTTAAGAATTCAAAATTTGATTCGTTAAAATAAAATAAACAATTTACATACAGTTTAATACAACAGTTTAAATCAATTTGTTTAAATCCTTTTCTTTGGTTATTACAATGACTTGTGATACATCATTTTTTCGGGCATGTATCTTGCCATGTTTTACCCATACATATTTGAAGTGCTTTTCCTTCGCTATGGTTCTCACTTTATTGAGCAATCTCTTTGTATCTCAATTTAAATGATCGTTGACATACACTCTGCTGGCCGTGCCTTCAAATCCAAGGTCTGAAGATGTTAAGGTCTTGAAAGAGCGTGCAGCTGCTATGAAGTCTTCTTTAACGTATCTATTAAAAAAGCTTACGACGATAGATTTTTCTTTAGTATTGAATAAGGGTATTCTAGAAATATAATTAATCTGTATCTTAGGGAATGTGAAATTGACTTTCTTTGTTATTGTCTCTAAGAATGAACCAAGAAAAAAGATTTTCATTTTTCTTTAGGGGTATCCCTTTGATCTCGACATTATTAAGTCGAGACCTTTGGTCGTTCGCAGACAATTCCATTTTAATAGTGTCAACATCAGCCTGTAGATTACGCACTGTATCCTGTAGTTGTTCCAGAGCAGCTACTCTAATTTAGAATAAGTAAACTAACCTCTTGAAATTTAATCAGTATTTTTTAAACATTTATTATTTTATTTAAAAACTTCTTTGTGACTAGAGTAAGAGCATATTTTTAAGAAATAGCACTACTATTTTACTATTATTATTTAACTTATAAAATTGCATTAAGGAACCAATTAACTGCTTTTTATTCTACCTCGGAATTAGGAACCGACTACCGCGGTATTAGGTTTCAAGCCTGAAAATACCTCGGAATTAGGGAAAATCGACTTTGCTATAAAACTATTTTTTTTCATGAATAAATCTTTTGAAAAGTCACATAATAATAGAAGTTATACAAAATTTAATGTCCATTTTAGCTGAAATAATATTTTTACATAGACTAAAACATTTACAAATGCTTATTTTTCCTGCTTGCTTCCAAATGTCACGAAATACCTCGGTATAAGGAGCCTTTACCTTATAAATACAGAAGATAATTGTCTGCACCGCTAGAGTCACTAGACATCGTCGTACAAATGTTGTTCTTCAAATGATAAAATATAGTCTCATTAGCGTAGTACCGTGTGCGGTAACGAGTAGCATACCAGTAGGCGATCATGGTTTGCATCTCAGTCCCGTAGCATTTGAATAGCTTCGTGAGAGAAGGGCCTTCCTGTTAGAAAATTCTATGGAATTAAATCTAGATTTACATATGTCAAGAAAACATTACTCTAAACAAATATGATATTTCTGTGACAGTACCTAATAGAACGGAACAATAAGAACGCCTGAGAAACATAATCTCTACCATTTAGTACCTATGACTAGTCGTAAGTGTATGAACGAATTGTGATGTATTATCACATAGTTATTATCCAAATTTAATTATTTGAGCAACAGTTGATGATATGTCAGTCAGACTATCATATGACCACAATAGACTTTTTGCACCCCTTTTCCATATAAACTTATATTTTTCTCTGCTTATATAATTTTTGCAAAAAACGTAGCAAAGTTTGGTGCACGTATTAATATACAGATAACTTTTTGTTAGACACGTCGCCAAACGTAAAAAAACATTAGCATGAAAATCGTTATTGTTACCAAGTAAGATAACACTAAGCTCCGCAGCCGAATGTTTTCATTCTGTTTTTACGCTCGTAACAAACATTACGTTCGTATTTTGGACGGTTTGATCCCTTTGTGCATATCAAAGGTTCTACAGATGTCTTTGAAAGCTTTTCTTATAAACACAACTAATGTATCGGCTGGTTGAACGTATTTGGGACTGTCGAAGCATCCTATCGGGATGATACGGACTAGTTATTTGTGAAAACTGTAGTCGTTACAACGCTGTAATCCTTCGTTGGTTTTGAAAGTTTTGTCAGAGTATTTGCTGTTTTTTTTTTAAACTGTTTAGCTAAGCTTGATACCCATGATAGAGTGGGATTGATTAGTACATTATTGAGACCCTTGAATGCCGTTGATCCTTGAGATCAGTGAGTTTTTCTTTATGGATGGCAGTGCCATCACATGGTGTTGAGCCCAAACCTTTAACATGAGATCTTTTATGCACACTGCTCACCCGTAACTGTGCCATTTAAACAAAATAACACAGTACTAACGGTCTACTATGATCTGTGTTATTTCATTTGCATTCTTAAGGCACGGTTTACGCACATAATATCACAGTAAAAATCACAGAAGATCCCAAACCAAATATGTCCGTGAAAATGAAGATATCGTTTTGACGGAAACTATCTGAGAAGATATGAAATAACATTATCATCTTACGTGAAATACGAATGTAGAGATTGCGAATAGTGTGGACAGCTTCGTGAACAAGCTGTAAATTATTTATTTTTAATTTACAGCATGTGTGATTTTACTCGGAATGAATAAATTGTTGTAACGATTTGTTTCTGAGCTTGAGGAAGCTTGTAGTCGTATGAAAACCTGTGTACCACGGTAAAGCTATCTTTAACATCATCGTGCGTAAAGAATTATATAAAAATACTATTTACCTATTTCAGGCAAAACCGTAGAGCCTAACGAGTCTTTAGCTATATCGCTTACCGTACCCTTTCGATTATTATTAAGCCACCGCAGCCTTAATATCTCTTTGAAATAGCTATACATTGGCATCACTAGGCGAATATGAAATTCGTATTTTATGCATGAACGAAAATACGTGAGTAAACAAACAAAAATGTAGTTTGTATTTTTGAGAACGCAAAACAATCTATAAGGAAATAAGAAACTTGCTCATTTTAAGAGTGGCACGAAGATTTACCTACTTACTTGTTTGTATTGAAAGGGATAGGCAGAGGGGACTCAAGTGATACACCCATTTTTGAATAGCCCCTTGAGTGTCATACGGGCGCGGTGTGCCCGTAAGAGAAATAGGCCGGTAGTATTTTACGGGCACGGTGTGCCTATAAGGATTTGTGTGAACTTCACTCTGGTGTTGTGTGATTGGTTACAATAGTATAGACGTACATCGACTCGTTACAGATTAACCAACATAATACCATCAATTTTTACCATATTTCCAAGCTTGCAACAGAGAAAAATAATAAAGTTGCTGATTTCTGTGCTTAGTTTTCTCCGTGCCGCCATGTTCCGCTGTGGCGATGAACAAAGTTGAATTTGTGATTTTTTTTTAAATGTGTTCTCAACGCAAACGTGAAGTGATGTATAAGTATTATATATTAAATTATTGACAATTTAACGAAGTATATGTTTTAAATATTTTTTAGCCAGTTATAAAACATTTACAAAAAAAGTGTTAGTAACTTTTGTGATGCAATTTTCGGGCGTTGGCCGCTAGCCGTCCTCCATATTTTAAATGATTATATATAAGTATTTATTAATTACTTTACTAAATATAGATAAGTTTCTCACAAAGTCGTCTTAGAATCCATTGTTAATAAGACATTTTGTATTGTTTTTGCTATAAATAGGTATAAATATGTTTTATAAGTGAGAAATGTTTTCCGTCGGATAGTCAAAATGGCGCAATATTTTCGCTGCTGTGAATAAATGGTTATTGTGAAGTAATATCGGTGAACTGTGTTAAATTAATGTATATAACCGTCGAGTCGTCTACCCGTGTCAATATTAGTGCAGTGAGAAAGGGTTCGTGAGTAATCTATGTGTATTTTGGAAAAATGTTTCACGTGGTGTAAGAATAACAAAGTGACCTGCATTTATAAATTTTTTTCGACATGAAAACGTTAAAGGTAATCTATTTTAATATAATTCTCATATAGAGTAACTTCTGAACTGTATACGGTTTAAGATTTACGCAAAAAAATTAAAGTTTTATAACCTAGGATCTTATAAACGTTACATCCCCAAAATGGCTGGACAATACCGGAGAAAATGCATTTTAGAGCGGGGCATGCGAGGGGATAGGAATACTCGGTTCTGTAATAATTCGAATGTACTGTTTGCATGAATGGCATAGTGGTTTAAGTGGTCTCCCCTGTAAAACTGCGCCACGTGTCGTGCGTTTCGGTCCCAGCACAGGACAATTTTTTTTATGTTATATATATGTTATGTTAAGTTCAAGATTCATTTACTGATTAACCTTTACAGCTTAAGCCTCTCCTAATTTGCTTTACATTAGCACTATGAGTCATATATAGGATTCGGCCTATAATACCACGCTGACGAGTCGGCTTGGAAAAGAAAGATATTGTTCACTTCATGTATTTAACTTAGTTCGTCTCTTACAACAAGCACGTATTGAAAAGGGGTACTTGTATTCTTAATCCGTCACCACACGGACGATTTACACACATTACTATTTACTAATTATAAGACGCTATGGAATTAACTTAATCACGTTCAGTTTCCATAATAAATTATCTGAAAACTCTAGTATACCTACTTTCTTCGGGTGCGCCGAAGTTCACCAAAATTTTCAACTCCGATAATTGGAAATCCGAAAATTTTCTTCCTAACATTTTTCATCCTAACAATCACAATTCCTAACTACTCTGTCTCTAATGTTCATAATTCCGAAGCATTCAACTTCCTAATGTCAGTAGCAATAAACATCTATTATACTTTTATTTGTTTTCCTATATTTTCTCAACCTAACCATCTCTTACACTATTATTCAAAGTCATATCTATTTTAATTAGTTTTCTTTTTATTCATAATAATCAGTATTTTTTTTTCTAGACTCACGCCTATATCCCCGAAGGGGTAGGCAGAGGTGTAATATTACACCCACATTTTGCCACGAATGTTTAGGTCCCACGTAATAGGGGGCGAGCCTATTGCCGTTACCGGGCACATCGCCACACTCCGTGCTGCTACTGAGAATTTGGAAAAACCTAGTAACACTTTTGCCAGACCCGGGAATCGAATCCGGGACCTCCGATCAGCAGTCGCATACGCGTTCCACTGGACCATGGAGGGAGTTAAAAAAATAATCAGTATTTAATACATTAATTTTTCGTAACTTTATTTTCACATAACATGTATAACATATAAGAATAATAGTACCAAGGTACAAATACACAATAGAACAATGATCCAGAAACGAATCGGTCCTATTCATAAATATTGGTTTAGGTTAGGTTAGAACTGTGACCACAACGCACGAGTCGAGCGAGCGAAGCGAGCGTGCCGCGGCAGCGGCCGGCGAAGTGCCAGACCCGAATCGAATAGCTATTGGTTTAGGTACAGTTAAAACTGCGGTATAAGCTCCCAGGCCATAAATATAACTGTAAATGAGTGGAGTTTTATGAATTTCGGTTGGAGTGTAGCCTTGGGGCCGCTACGGCGCGAGGACTTAGAAAAATTTAGCTAAGAAAGTGTTATTTTTGCAAATCGTTTATTTTCTCGATTCTATCGTATAAAACACCTAAATACAAGGTAAAAGTGTCTTGGTAAAAGTGTCATATATTTTTTATTACACTTGGTAAATGTTTCTTTCTCATTATGAGTGAAAATATTATGGTAATTATGTTTAGGGATAAAAGCGTTATGATAAAAAAACGGTAAGAGTTTAAATATATTTACATTAATGATATTATTAATTACAATTTTTGGAAACATGAGTGTTATGACCATCGCCGGTTGCACTACAAATAGTATGAATTTAAACTTAAGGATGAAAAATTTTAGGAAGAGTGATCATTCGGATTACAAATCATTAGGAAGAACAATTTCGGGTAAAGAACTTTAGGTGAGCCAATATGGACCCACTTTCTTCAACCTGGAATTCAATGCCACGTTACCAACCGCAGTCATAATCACAAACGTGTCGCATAAAGAAAAACAGTAGAATGTTAAACAAAGTCAATACTCTCCTCAAATTTGTCGTTTATAATTAATGTAAACAAGTCTCTTATACATTTCCATGTTATGATTTGGCAAATATAATATATGTTTGTACCGAAATTAATTTGAACAAGTTTAAATTTATATATTTTAGGTATTTATACATCCAATCAATTTGCTATTGTAAAACTAATATACGTAAGGTTTGCTTACTTCGACCGTTGTTTGTATAATAACTATCATACATTATTATTCATAGAATATTTATTTATATTTGTGTAGTTTACATTTAAAAATGTTTGTATTGATTTATTGAAATTCCGTGAACACGATTTCAATTTCAGTATTGTTCCATAAAAGAGTATGGCATTCCTCCGATGCTTTAGGTACTTTATTATCTTTATTTATTATTAGAGACTTTTAATTATTAACTAACATGTAAAACGCAATGAGACAAACTTATTAATTACTGAAGGCGTTTTTTTGAGTTAGGTAATTGACGCGGCGGAATTCTATGACCCTAAAGTAGTCTTTATCTTGTAAGTGCCTGTATTTTTTTATATCATGAAAGTATTGTCGATATAGGGAAAGTCTAAGTTGCATATAGATTAAAATAATTTAGGAGTTTTAGAATAATATCTTAATTTGCATATATGATGACAAACGTTATTTGGTCATCTTCATCATCAGCCTTGTATATAATCGATCCCAATGCTGGGCACAGGCCAGCTGGCCTATTCTCATTATGAAAAGGGTTAGGCCCATTACGCTAGTTAAGCGTAAGTTATCAGACTTCACATGTATTTTGAGAATTTTATGGGGAACTCTCATACTTGCAGGTTTTCTCACGATATTGTTCTTCACTATTAAACAAGTATATTTTTTTTACAGACTCACGTCTGTATCCCCGAAGGGGTAAGCAGAGGTGTAATATTACACCCACATTTCGCCTTGAATTTTTTTAAGTCCCATGTAATAGGGGGCGGGCCTATTGCCGTTACCGGACACATTGCCAGACTCCGTGGTAGCAGCACGAGAGAATTCAAAAAAACCCAGGAACACTTTTGCCCGACCCGGGAATCGAACCCGGGACCTCCGATCAGCAGTCGCATACGCTATCCACTGGACCACGGAGGCAGTCATTCATTTCAATTCAGCAAAGTCGGCGGTTCACATCATCATATCAGCCAAACGACGTCCACTGCTGGACATAGGCCTCCCCCAAGGTTCTCCACACAGACCGGTCTTGAGCCACCCGCATTCAACCGCCTCCCGCGATCTTGACTAGATCGTCGGTCCACCTTGCGGGGAGCCTACCTCTGCTGCGTCGTCCGGTACGTGGCCGCCACTCCAGAACTTTTCTGCCCCAACGGCCATCGGTTCTTCGAGCTATGTGCCCTGCCCACTGCCACTTCAGCTTGGCTATCCGGAGAGCTATGTCGGCGACTTTGGTTCTACTGCGGATCTCCTCATTTCTGATTCGATCTCGCAGTGAAACTCCAAGCATAGCTCTCTCCATCACCCTCAGAGCGACCTTGAGCCTTCTGATAAGGCCTATAGTGAGTGACCACGTCTCTAAAGACATAAAGACATATTTATTTTTGCATTTTGGTTGTTTACAACACTTATACATGTCAAAACCCTATTCTAGATGATGCCGGCTTTTCTTAGCTAAATGACTTCTTGAGAAGAAAGGCCGAAACAAACTCAGAGTCATTGTTTTTTTGTCACTTCAATTTCTTTAGTCTTTTCTTGATCTTTTAAAGTCCAGACAAAAAAAGGGTTTAGTATGCAAGTACAATGCAGGAAATCATCTGACGCTTTTGACTGACTCGGTCCACTAATGGCCTGCATTCAAAAGCAATCGTACGGCTCAACCTTGATTGAGGGAGCCAGCACGATCTGTATCACTATGCCTCCACGCCATCAGAAGGTGTATGCATAAGCATGTCAGCCTTAGCCATCAGACAGGTTGCCACAACTATTTATTTATATGTTTAATAATGCCCACATCGTACTCACAACTTTACATGCTAATACATAGTAAAATACACGTTGTAAACAATATGTAAAAATAATAAAAATGTAAACAATAAAATGTCATATATTTAAATGTCAGAAAATATTATTGAATGTCAATTTAAGAATGTCTAAATAATAAAATAATAATATATTACTTAAGTAATTTTAAATGTTAAAAGAAAATAAATAAAATAACAATGTCAAAACAAAATAAATAAAATTACAAATGTCAAATCAAAAATGTCAGAATGTAAAGATATAAGTACTACAAATGTAAATAAAAATATTATGTCACTAATTTCAAAATGTCAAAACTCAAAATTCATAATATCAATTCATAATTTAATGTCATTTCATAATTTTTAACTCAATTCCAGGCGTCTTCGTCTGCTAAATAATCTTGTAATAAGCTTTAGAACTCAAGCTCTGTTTAATGAATACTTTGAATTTATTAATACTTAGTTCCTAAATATTGCCTGGAATTTTGTTGTAAAAACGTATGCTTTGACACTTGTATGAGTTACTTATTTTTTGTAGTCTAGTTGAAGGTAGAACAAGTTTGTTTTTGTTTCGTATATTTAATTTATGAATGTCGCTGAATTTAGAAAACATATTTATATTTTTCCTGACATATAACAAGTTCTCATAAATGTATTGAGATGCGACAGTCATTATCTTAATTTCTTTAAATTTTTCCCTCAGTGAATGCCTTGAACCAAGACTGTAGATTGCACGAATAGCCCGCTTCTGCAGTACAAACACAGTTTGAATGTCAGCTGCGTTGCCCCATAATAAAATGCCATATGACATTATGCTGTGGAAATAACTAAAATATACTAATCTGGCCGTATCTATATCAGTTAACTGACGAATTTTATAAACCGCGTACGCTGCAGAGCTAAGTCTATTCGAAAATGACCTATATGTGGGCCCCACTGTAGCTTAGAATCTAAGGTTATACCTAAGAATACAGTGTTATCTATAAGATCCAACTCTTCTCCATTCAAACATATGTTAGGTTTAACTTGTTTTACATTCGGTCTTGAAAATCGTATACATTTTGTTTTTCTTTCATTTAACAGTAAATTGTTAGCAGTAAACCATTGAATTACTTTAGAGAGAGCGTTATTTACATCGTCATTATTTGATTGTTCTCGTCTAAGTTTAAAAATAAGTGATGTATCATCAGCAAATAACACTATCTCTTGATTATTTTGCATAATATATGGCAAATCATTAATAAATACAAGGAAAAGGAATGGACCAAGAATTGAACCTTGCGGCACTCCCATTGTGACCACTGAACCCATAGAAACTTTTTCATTTACCTTAACTCTCTGTATCCTATTACTCAAATATAATGTTAGGAGATCCAAAGGAGTGTTCTCCATAGTAATGTGAACTCCATAGTAATGTAATTTCCTGATCAATGTTTCATGAAAAACGCAATCAAAAGCCTTAGATAAGTCACAAAAGACTCCTAGAGCATCATGCAACTCCTCCCAGGCATCAAAAATACTATCTAAAAGCTCAACTCCAGCATCGGTAGTTGAGCGACCCCTAGTAAAACCAAATTGTTTTTCATATAACAGCTTATTGTTACTAAAATGAGTTTGAAGCTGGCCTAGAATTAATTATTTTTAAATTTTACTAAATGTGGGTAGCACAGATATTAGCCTATAATTTGTGGGGTCAGATGTGCTACCTGATTTAAATAACGGCATTACTTTACTACTTTTCATTTGATCAGGAAACACACCACAGTCAATGCATCTATTGAAAATCATTGCCAGTTCAGATGCTACTGTGTTGATTATGGATTTTTTAATCACAACAGAATTGCCCCAAAAATCACTAGTCTTTTTCAAATTAAGGGTATTAAAAGTTTTTACAATATCTCTGAATTATAATAGAGATTCGGCGTCATTAGGGGACGAGTTCAGGGATTTAGTGGTTGAGGCTGGTATGTCTGTGAAGAAATTTTGAAATGCTGTGGTAACCTCAAAATCTGATTTTAATATATTTTTATTTAATTGAAGCGTGTAATCGTTACTTTTAATCTTGACCCTTCCAGTCTCATTGTTTATAGTATCCCACGTTGCTTTTATTTTATTGTCACTGTTCTTAATTTTTGATTTTAAATAAAGTGTCTTAGCTTCACGACAAATCTTTTTAAATAACTAAGAATAATTTCTTACATATTGACAAAATTTTTCATCATTTTTATTAATTACTTTCTGTTCATATAATTCGTAAAGCTTATTTCTACTTTTGTAAAATCCAGTGGTTGCCCATTCACTGAAGGATGTAGTACCAGCAACTGAGATCCTCTTAGGTACAAAGATAGAACTGAATATAGTACAGTACATGTCAAAGAAAGAATTGTACAACCTATTGGGATCGTTATTATAGCATAAGTATGGTAGTGTACTTGTGAGTTTATCCTTAAGTCCCTCCAGACGACGCAAAGTTTTTGGCACCACACTCAATTCCTTTCTACCTACTTTTTCAGACTGCATAGCAAATGTTTTAGATTGTCCACAATGATCTGATGTTAATTTGTTAATTATTTGCTTTCTAACTGGTACAATATCTGTAAATATTTTGCCTATACAATTAGATGTCGTGGAAGTTATCCTGGTGGGTTCCAAAAATAAGCATGCAAGATTATATGACTTGAACAAATTCTTAATTTTGTGGCAATTCAGGGAATCTTCTAGTAAATTAATATTGAAATCGCCACCTACTATTATAGATCTCTGATCCGTAAGTCATCACTGGCAACACACACTGGTCAAAGACTTTCGTCTTGAGACACTGCGGGATATCGGACGAGAAGATATGTCGAAGCTTCCCAAACGCTGCCCAACTGAGTTGGATTCGACGATTGACCTCCTTCTCGAAGTTGGATCTACCTAATTGGACTACTTGTCCCAGGTAGATATACTTGTCGACAACTTCGAGCGAAGAGTTCCCAACCTGAATAGGAGCAGGTACAACATGGATGTTCGACATGATTTTCGTCTTGTCCATGTTCATCTTAAGACCTACTTGTTGGGAGACTCAACAGAGGCCATCGAGCATTGTGCCTAGCTCTTCCATGGTCTCAGCCATGACTACGATATCGTCTGCGAATCGAAGGTGAGTGATGTACTCGCCGTTGATGTTGATGCCGAGTCCATTATAATATATAATATAATATTCTACCACATTCACAAATCACCATCTAGTCCCAAACTAAGCATAGCTTGTACTATGGGTACTAGATAATGGATAAACATACATATATACTTTTTTTTTGTAAATACATACATATTATACATAGAAACACCCAGACCAAGACAAACACCCATGTTCATGCACACAAATGTTTGACTTGAGCGGGAATCGAACCCGCGACGATCGGCATAGCAGTTGCTTACACTCCCGCTGCGCCAACCGGTCGTCGAAGTCCAAAAGCTTAAAAACACCCTCCAGCGCAGTGGTAAACAGTTTCGGGGATATGAGATCCCCCTGTCTCACCCCTCGCTGGAGTTGAATAGGTTTCGAACTCTGGTCCTGGAGGCGGACTGACATAGTGGCGTTTTTATACAAACACTTCAGCACTTCGATATATCGGTAGTCAATCCGGCACCGTTGGAGAGACTGTAGCACCGCCCAGGTTTCGATCGAATCGAAGGCTTTCTCATAGTCCACAAACGCCAAGCATAGAGGCTGGTTATACTCCTCGGACTTCTGTATAACCTGCCGCAGCGTATGTATGTGGTCTATAGTACTATAGCCTTTACGGAAACCGGCTTGTTCGGGAGGCTGGAAGTCGTCTAGCTTGCTCTCGAGACGGTTCGTGATGACCCTCGAAAACAGCTTGTAGACGTGGCTCAGAAGTGTGATGGGTCTGTAGTTCTTTAAGAGGGTTTTACTGTAGTTCTTTTCTTAAAGAAAAGCACCACCACACCTCTATGCCACGCCTGTGGCGTTTTACCCTCGAGAATGACGGATTTAAATAGCTTCCGAAGGGTTTCTACAGCGGGTGTGCCACCGGCCTTCAGAAGCTCGCTCGTAATTCCGTCATCACCTAGCGCCTTGTTGTTTTTGAGCTGTTTGAGAGCTATACTAATCTCGTGCACGCTGACATCCGGGATATCTTCGGTATAGTGTCGGGTCAATCCAGCTCTAGGGTCTGACGCTGGCGTGCTTGCGGGTTGTTGCGTTGTCGTGTATAGCTGTCCATAGAACCTTTCGATCTCCTCCAAGAGCTCAGGCTTGGACGATACGATTCTGCCATCTTCCGTCTTCAGCTTTGTCAGCTGACTCTGCCCAACAGACAGCTCTCTCTGGAACACTGGATCCCTTATTCTGCTCGATCGCCTCACGAACACATTTTGTGTTGTACTGGCGGCGATCGCGAGTCAGAGACTTAGAGATCTGTCTGTTGAGGTGCCGATATTTCGGCATGTCGTCGGAGGATAGCAGAACCATCTTGCGCCTTTCCTCTAACAGCTCGAGGATCGGACCCGAGATCTTGCTGGTTCTCTTGCTTTTCTGGTGCTTAAAAAATTTAGCCCCTCTTATATAGACAGCATCCACGAACCCGTTACTGTACTCGTCCACATCTACGCATTCGCCCAGGCATTCGAAACGGTTCTTGAGTTCGAGCTGAAAGCTCTTGGGGTTTTGGATATGAACCGGTGTCGGTTGGAGTGTGGACTTTATCAACCTCGACCGTTTGAGGCTTTTACAGATATTCAATGTGCCTCTTACCATTCAGTGATCGCTCCCTACTTTAAGCGAATTGATCACTGAGACATCATTGAATATCTGCCTCTTCGTCGACATGATAAAGTCAATCTCATTTTTGATGGCACCGTCTGGACTTGCCCAGGTCTACTTGCGGCGTTCTCGCTTCTTGAAGAAAGAATTCATTATATAGAGTCCTTCCTTCTCCATAAAGCTAGCCAGCAAGTGACGCCAGGAATTCCGCTGCCCATATCCAAATTCCCCACTCTCAGCTCATCACCGTCGCGTTTGCCCAGTTTCGCATTAAAATCTCTCATGGTTTTGAAGCCATGTATAGCCCGAGATATGTCCTCATACATGGCTTCCACCTCCTCAGCGGGGTGCGTCGAGGTCGGAGCGTATACCTGTATGACCTTCAGCGAATACCGCTTGGATATTCTGAGTATAAGGTACGCTACCCTGCTCGACACACTCCCGATATTTACCACGTTGGTCACGAGAGATTTGTGGACGGTGAACCCGAAACAACCTTGGGACTGTTGGTCATCCTCCCGATAGAAGAGCAAGTTACCGGAATTGAGAACTATCGAGTCCTCCCCCTGTCTTTGGACTCCAGATAGGCTTATGATATCCCATCACAACTTGCTCAATTCTCTTTCCAGCTCAACAATCACATCAGCTCGACAATCTTCTTGTCGGTCCGCAGTGTGCGCGTATTCAGTGTTGCCAGCGCCAATTGTCGTTGGTGGTGGTAGCCCAATCTCTTCCGGAGATTCTTCGCCGTTACTATGGCCGCTACCATAACCAGGACTGGCGGGGCGCCGGGGACTAGGGTCCATTTTTTAGGTGTGTGTCTCATATTGGGGGGATTTTGCCGTAATCGCCACGCTTGGCAGACGTCTTGGCGATCGCAGTGGCGGAAGTGTTTAATACTAAACGCTGCTGCCCGTCCAGTATCTAGCGGTTCACACCTTGGTTTAAATCCGAGATCCCTTTTGCAGTAATCTGTTAGTCCCTTTAGTGGTCTATGGCAGTCTATTCCGTAGTACGTCAGATATCATTTAACATTATCGTACAGAATTGCTAGCTTTGAGTAAATGCAAATGCACTACAAAACGCACTATATTTTTGTGTCAAGAATGGGGTAAGTTTCATAATATCCCAGGCAATACCAACGTAATGACTGTCAAGCGTTAAAATATTGCGCTCTCATAACTAAGCTCAGAGCACTAGTGTTCACTCACACAAGCCATGGTGCGGGTAGATGAAAATTAAAATGTAACATGTAATATAAGTCTGAATTGAAAACGCATTTTTTTTAAAAGAATAGGTAAATTTCAGTGCCCTCAGAAAAGTTTCGGTTAAATTATTTGGCAAATAACCATCACACTAATTTCTTTCGGATTTTTAATTTTCTTATCTGGAAGACAATATCTACCCACCCTACCCTAAATACTTTCTTATCCACAGAGTCATGTCTGAATTGGTTCGTAACGTCTACATTTTATCAGTAAATGTCTTTTAAGCCCCATGGAATACGAGGTGTGTAAGCCGCAAACCCCATGACTTAAAAAGTGAATGATATGCAAAATTCCAAATAGTAGCAACCAATAGCAACAGTATTGCTGTTGGTATTGGTTGGCACTAACAACAAAATAAAGCACAAAAGTTAATAGATAAAATATTTTCCGAGAAAGAATACTATACAAATGATGAGATATTTTTAAATTTATGAGTTGAGAAGATATATTTACAGACTGATTTATCAACAAAATATAATTCAACTAACGTAGGCAGCTACAATAATGCGTGGTCTCAAGTTTTAGCCAGAGTGAAAAGTCACCCAAACTAAGCCCAGTTGCTGTCGGGCAGTAAGCATATAATACACGGGACAGTGAAACTGTTAATATTAATAAGTTGAACATTATGGTATACAAGATAGATTAGTCCATTGCAAGTAAAGGGAAACGAGAATTTGCCTTTCTATACGAATTCATTTTCAATTAATAAATATTGGAAAAGTCCATAATAATATGGATTATATCACAGACAAGTACTTAATCACCTATCATTAATTTACTTAAAAACCAGACGTCATAAAACGCTTATAACTCGGACATGTGGAATCTAGATGGATGATATCTATACGTTATCGCCATCGATTTAAGTCAGAGCAAACTTTTTCTTGCTAATGCTCGGATGAAACATTCATTCATCATGTGAATTCGGTAGAGGAATGCGTGAAAATAAACATCTGTCGCTTACATATAACATACATGTAAGCCATAATGATAGGTATTGTATTTGTTTGTAGAACTGATTTTTCAAAGGCAAAGGTTAAGTCCGTTCTAGAGCAGAACAGAACATTTTTTGTTTGTCGGCTTTCTGATAACGTAAAAAGTCGAAAAGGCGACTAAAAGATAACTAGTTTATGGATATTTTTCTAGCAGCACAGCGTTTTTGTTAAGAAATCTGGCAGGACTATTCAGCAAATCAATAAAGCATAATTCTTTATGATAACAATATTCCGTAGAATTTGTTTTAGTTTAAGAGGGATTACATCTGAGCTGGGTTTTATCTTACCTACCTAATTAGCATATTGCCTTTCTTTGAAATACTATAAGACTTAACAAAATAAATAAATCAAGGAATGAGCATTAAAAATATAATAAATCGTTGCTCGTCGCTAAAATATGTGAAATTACTTTTTTTAGTCTGGGTGTGGACCGATGATAATTCTCAATGCTACGTAATAACCACATTAAACAGCGTATCATACATGTATACAAACTGCTTAAGTATTGCAGATATATTTTGCAACTGTATATTTGTACGCAACCCAATAACAATAGCACAGATAAAAAAGGTTGCCCAAAAACCTTTTTCAGACTTGGAATATGTATGGATTAAATCGTCCGAAACGTGAGTATAATGTGCCTAATTTCTTTATAAACTTAGCCATACATACTAAGTTAAAGAAAGTGTATTTGTGATACATGTGTACACGTGTATCAGTTTCAATAGTTTTCAATAACGTGACACATATTAGTAGCACGTTTTTAGTCCAAGAAGTTCAGGTAGGTGGTATAAGTACACACTAAAATTTGTCTTTCGGAGGCTTTGTTATACTATGGGATAAGACCATTACACATCTTGAAGGGAAAAAATTGGTTGCCTGTAAAGTCGGTATACGGGCGAAAGTTTTACGTGACAACGACTTTGAGTGGTAAAATAATTTTAATGTAAATATTCATTCGTATAGTAGGAAGAAGGATGAAAGACGCGTGCCTTTCACTTTTTATGTCTGTCTCTCTCGCTCTTAGGCGGGACGCGTGCCTCTCACTCGCTCTCATTGTGAGCACATAACGTGAGCGGAGCGTAACGCAGTTTCTTGAAGTGTCACCCGGCAAACCAATTTATAAGACGTTGTCACGTCAAAATTCAAAACTGTCTTTCCATATCCGATCCAGGGTTGTTGAGAATATCAATATCCGGGGTAATTCAGTTTTATGAGCAATATCAGCATCATTGAATCAAATGTATCAACAGCATTCGCGTCTTCCAGTGAAGTTCAAGTTACGATTTCATTTCAAAAGTGCACAGTTTAATTAATCACATGTGCTGTGGTCGCAAAAATTACGTCCAATTCACGAGGATTCCTACACCGTTTAACAAGCGCTAATAAAAAGTTGATATGAAATATAAATTCGAAAAGTTTGCGTTACGCGCCGTGGATTTAACCTCAAGACTCTTTGCGTAGCAGTCTGTTTGTCTGCCCAGAAGGCTATCGTTGCCTGCAATGTAAAATGCATTATGATCTATGCAAAGCACACGTTCTTTAACATATTTCTTTCAGAAAATTATTGTGAAAATCAATGATTTTAAATTAATTTTGAAAGATCATCTTTAAAATTGTTGTAACAATATAAATTTTGTAGTGATCTTCTTTAGTAGTATATGACTGTTAAACAATTAGTAATATCATCTATATCACTGATGTGATGAAAATGGTCAACTTTAATCATCGTATAACGCAGACTAAGCACGATCACTTAAATTTAGTTTAGTGCCAATATTGGCAGCATAGCATGAAAATCGGTTTCCCCGAAACCCAGAGAGGCTCAATTTTGTAATTAAATCGGAACCCATGTACCATGATTTTACACAGTCTTTAAAAAAAATCGATGAACTGAAAAACGGCTCGCCCCCTATTACGTGGGACCTAGAAGTTCATGGCGAAATGTAGGTGTAATATAACACCTCTGCCTACCACTTCGGAGAGACAGGCGTGACGATATAAAAAAAAATTGGTTGCCTGTAAAGTCGGTATACGGGCGAAAGTTTTACGTGACAACGACTTTGAGTGGTAAAATAATTTTAATGTGAATATTCATTCGTATAGTAGGAAGAAGGATGAAAGACGCGTGCCTTTCACTTTTTATGTCTGTCTCTCTCGCTCTTAGGCGGGACGCGTGCCTCTCACTCGCTCTCATTGTGAGCGCATAACGTGAGCGGAGCGTAACGCATTTTCTTGAAGTGTCACCCGGCAAACCAATTTATAAGACGTTGTCACGTCAAAAATATGATACACCGTCTATGTTTCTAACGGAAAAAAGCAAGGAAAGGTTCATGCTTGTGACAGGAGACAGTAGTATTGTATATTACAAGGTTTTATTTACTTTCACCTGTCCCGGTGCCTGTAATGAAATCTTGTGAGTTAAGGACCCACTTCCCGGTTAGGTATCTATTGAGCTGAACTTTAGCATGCATGTGTAAATCGCATGACAATGCAACTTTATGATGACATGAGGCTAATCTGATGATGGAGCTGAAAGATGGCCATAATATTACACCCAAATTTCGCCTTACAAATTTTAGATCCCACGTGAGCGTGGCGAGCCGATTGCCATTACAGGGCAATTTTCTAGATACCGAACTGCTACTAAGAATTCGGAAGAACCAAGTAGCACTTTGTTCGACCGGGATTCGAACCCGGGACCTCCTGATCAGCAAACGCATACGCTACTCATTAAATCAAGGAAGCAGTCGAAAGTAAATAAAACCAAACGGCTCAAAAAAACACGGCTATTTTTATTTTTTTTATTTATAGAGTCACGCCTGTATCCCCAAAGGGGTCGGCAGAGGTGTAATATTACACCCACATTTCGCCATGAATTTTTAGGTACCACATAATAGTGTGCGAGCCTATTGCCGTACCGGGCACATTATCAGACTCCGTGCTGCTACTGAGAATATCCTAAAGGAAAAACCCAATAACACTTTGCCCGACCTGGGAATCGAACCCGAGACCTACCAATCCCTCGCACATTTATGCCGCGAGACCAACGAGGTATTAAAAAAACACGGCTACTTTGATTTAACCCTTTTTTATCAGAGTTACAAACTTCTGCGGTCGGGCGTTATTAATCTCGGCCAATGTAGACTCTGTCTTCCAATTAAGATTCAACCGTTTACCTTTGATTTCGTCGGAGGTCGAGTTCATTAGTCTCAAAGGCTATAAAATTATGTTCGGGTACTTAAACGTTTGGTAGATACTATCTTAAGAAAAGATGCATGGATTGTGTGAAGGATGACATGAATAAAAAGGGAGTGAATGTTCGCATGTCATCTGATATGGAAGAATGAAGGAGGAAAACATTCTGCACCGCCCCCAAGTAGGATGGGAACGGGGCAGGCAGGAGAAGAAGAAGTTACTATCTTAAGTGTATCTACTGTTATAAGTCTTCGTTGTGACAAAAAGCGCGTGCTCACTGTGTCGTATTTATCTTTGCATGACTGTCACCCTTAGCTGTCATAATAAATTGGCTATTTATCATCAATGTGTCCCCGAAATATTTTATCGTTGAACGACTGTCGTATTGCATGTTCCTATTGTAGCGGCAGGTTATACAGAAGTCCAAGGAGTATAACCAGCCCCTATGCTTGGCGTTTGTGGACTATGAGAAAGCCTTCGATTCGATCGAAACCTGGGCGGTGCTACAGTCTCTCCAACGGTGCCGGATTGACTACCGATATATCGAAGTGCTGAAGTGTTTGTACGAAAACGCCACTATGTCAGTCCGCCTCCAGGACCAGAGTTCGAAACCTATTCAACTCCAGCGAGGAGTGAGACAGGGGGATATCATATCCCCGAAACTGTTTACCACTGCGCTGGAGGATGTTTTCAAGCTTCTGGACTGGAATGGACTGGAATGGACTGGAATCAACATCAACGGCGAGTACATCACTCACCTTCGATTCGCAGACGATATCGTAGTCATGGCTGAGACCATGGAAGACCTAGGCACAATGCTCGTTGGCCTCTGTAGAGTCTCCCAACAAGTAGGTCTTAAGATGAACATGGACAAGACGAAAATCATGTCGCACGTCCATGTTGTACCTGCTCCTATTCAAGTTGGGAACTCTACGCTCGAAGTTGTCGACAAGTATATCTACCTGGGACAAGTAGTCCAATTAGGTAGGTCCAACTTCGAGAATGAGGTCAATCGTCGAATCCAACTCGGTTGGGCAGCGTTCGGGAAGCTACGACATATCTTCTCGTCCGATATCCCGCAGTGTCTCAAGACGAAAGTCTTTGACCAGTGTGTGTTGCCAGTGATGACTTACGGATCAGAGACGTGGTCGCTCACTATGGGCCTTATCAGAAGGCTCAAGGTCACTCAGAGGGCGATGGAGAGAGCTATGCTTGGAGTTTCCCTGCGAGATCGAATCAGAAATGAGGAGATCCGCAGTAGAACCAAAGTCGCCGACATAGCTCTCCGGATAGCCAAGCTGAAGTGGCAGTGGGCAGGGCACATAGCTCGAACAACCGATGGCCGTTGGGGCAGAAAGGTTCTGGAGTGGCGGCCACGTACCGGACGACGCAGCAGAGGTAGGCCCCCCGCAAGGTGGACCGACGATCTCGTCAAGATCGCGGGAGGCGGTTGGATGCGGGCGGCTCAAGACCGGTCTGTGTGGAGAACCTTGGGGGAGCAGTGGACGTCGCTTGGCTGATATGATGATTGGAGCGTGACGACATTTCTCCGGTTCACGGCAGTCGCCTTGTCGTTTGTGTGTATTATCGTCAATTTTTCGAAACGATGTTTTTATCATGGCTACTGGGATGAGATAGCGGGTCGTCTGGAAGCCTACTTTGAGCTTAGACACTGGTTGGTTCTGGGGCCACCACTGACCACTACTAACGACCACGGCGCTTTCAAAAATTTTATGGAAAAGGCTGTCACTTAAATAACTTACTAACCTAGCAAAAAATTATGTAAAATGTGCCCATCAAGGAACTGCCCTTATACGACCAATTAGAGCTCAAACTTGGACTATAGGCCATCTGATCCCTAACAAAAGGACATCCCAGAAGAGGTTATCCGTGTTGGCACTACTGTCGTGTAACCTCCATAAATTAAAGTGACATTTTACACACATTCAAGCAAGAAGTAAAGCGAATTCAGTAGCATAGTGATAAACATAATACCTTTCTAATATATTTATATAATCTAAATTATTGATACCTCTAATATCTACCTAGTATAATTTTGTAATAAAAATCCATTTGGAATCGATGGTAATATAAATATTATATAAAAGGTTATATTGGTGATAAAAATTAAAGGATCTAAGGTTATATTTGATTTATAAAGCATATTTTTTGTTTTATTTTGGCTATCTTACTAATTAGTTATTAATAAGTTTTGCCATATTCTATTGAATAAATCTCTGGTGTTGTTTTTCGCCACTGTTATTTATTAGCCTGATTATAATAGTTAAAGCTGGCAATTCCTTGATTAGTTATATTTGCACGCGATGTTGGAAGCCACAACAATATTAAGTATATAAAAATACGAACAACATTCCGAAACGAGAAAGTTTTGTATTGTATCTGGATTTTCACTATGATTGATTATCTTGCAGATAGTTACTTATCAAGTTTATTTTTCTTTTCGATGACGATATGTTATGATATATATCCATTTACCTATTGTGTGGTGGAGTGATCTCTATTACAAGAAAATAAATGAATTAATATATTTGAGTTTGAGAATTTAGAATTCAGGAGATAGGTGAGGTTTGTACATACATACATAGACTCACGCCTGTTTCCCGGAGGGGTATGCAGAGACTACGGAACGCCACTCCCATCAGATTCCTCATGCATGCTCTTCTGTTCAGGGTACTTCTCACCTGTCCTGTTTTTAGGATGTCTCCAATCTGGTCAGAGAACGTCCGCCTAGGTCTTCGTCCTGTCCCTTCCACACTTGCCTTATATATCTGCTTGGTCAGTCTTTCGTCATCCATCCTCTCCACGTACCCAAACCATCTTAGCATACCTTTCTCGATGCTTGTCACTATATCTTCTTTTACCCCACACATGAGGTTTGTAAGGTACTCATAAAAACCACCGCGATGTCATTGACTGTTCTTAGTGGCGGTCATACGGTGAGATGTATCATAAGCGGTCATGCTTATATTTATGGTATCTTAGCATACATATTAATGTATGGTAAGATAACTTCTGTATTATTCATAATCCTAGAGATATCTGTATGAACATAAATTATACCTTCTTCCAAAAAACTGGATAAACGTAAACATACACAATACAAATATGTACATATGATACAAAGAAAGACAACAATAAACATTGAAAGGCGCTCGTTCAATGGGCGTCATTGAACTCTCGCAACAATCGCACATCGCTATTACGTCGTGTTTTCGACGCTCCACCGACGCCATTCATGTTCGCAGCGCCGCGAAGGAATAGGATAAATAAACCTGTTACTACGCGAATAGCCCGTAAGATTAAGATATATGTACACACAATAAAGCGAAACGTAGCTAAGTTTGTTGAGCTTCGCTTGTAGACCTTATAAACGACTGTTCAAAAATTTGTGTTTCGATTTCAGGTTTCTTATTTGTCTGCATGTATTGTATGTAAGGTTGTTTGTATGTGTGATGGTAGCTAGCTTACTTATTTTACCATGACTTCTTTATGCCTGAATGGATTTGGATGATGATACCGATGGAAGGTTAGAAAACTTACAAACTCTTGAAAATTGATTTTATAAAAGCGTTTTCCACGGTTTTTTCCTTATAACCATGTTTCTATTTTGAATTGATGTACAGTAGAATTCGTGCGCTATCTTGCCTAACAACTACCAAGATGTGTTGAATATCGCTGAGTTCAGAAAGTACACCGTTAGTATTTTTGTCTCTTCCCCACATAGTTCATGCCTTCTTACTTTATAATATCTATAAAATTATATGTCTATGAAAAAGAAGACTACGAGATGTGCTTGCATACGTGTTACTATAATGAAGGCAATCTCTTTTTAATTTATTAACTTCTTTGGGTATACTAGCGCAGTTTAGTTTCGTAGTTCGTTGAATTAGGAGTGTGAAAATTCGATGTAGCTACATAATGTTATCAATCTAACTTCGCTCCGCTCCGTGTCCAGTGTGTACCCTTAAAGGATTTCAAAAGAGCTTTAAAATATAACAAGCTATTGATGTTTCCTAGATTTAGTTGGTTGCTAAGCTGGTCTTAGTTTTCGCTTAGTAACGTAACGCTAAGTTGTGCTAGGCCCGAGTTTGTCAACACACCCCGCTTCGGGAAGCTTTGCGTTAAAGAATAGAGAAACTTTTTGTACCCATCGTGTTCGAGCTCGTTGGTTGGACTTTGCTGTTAAATATATTTTTACGACATAGAGTACGAATTTACTTGTTATTTCGGCCCTAAATTGTATAGGTAGCTTTTAGATTTAGTGGAGTTTATTTGATTTAGGACCAGTTCACTACAATAATTACACTGTTGAATAAAATATCCTGTTATATATTACCCTCTCTATAAATGAAAATTAGAATTGTTTTTGGTATGTGTATGATGTTTTTTGCACTTAGTTTACTTGGAGCTTATCGGGAACTGGTGGGTGGTAAAATAAGCACATTGGTTTCCAATTATTTTCTTTAGCGCGCCAGGAGGACACCCGATGTTAGAATCGATTCCTGGCCATAAAACGTAGCTGCGTTGGGTTGGCATAATAGAAGACTATTATTTTTCTATTAAGTCCCAAAGAGAAGCTTCTGTAATGTTGTCTAGCAAGTGCTAGAAGAAAGAGTACATAGAAGACTAGAAAGGAAGGCAAGAAGATGAATCGGCTGAATAATTTATGAAGCTTTCAATACTAGATGCCTATTTAAATAATGTAAAAAGTAAGTTTTAGACCTTTGAGCCCAAAAGGCATCGAAATAAGTTGGGTATTTCCATAATAAATTGTGCAATACAATCAGAATATCTTATAAATCACAAATTTTCACGTGACTATAGGAGGACCAGCTTTCGTAGAAATCAATACACAATGTTTTATTTAAACCGTACGCGTAGGTGGTATTTAATAGCAGCTTTACCATTTTTGTAGATAACTACACAATTTTATAACCTTTCTTATGTATTATACAATTTGAGAAGGCAAACTAAAACAGCTATACTTTTCAAGCAATATTCCGGTACAAATAGCTAAAGGTACTATCTAGTTGTATCTATTACAAGTTGATATCTGTGATGCGTGGTCGCTAATGTTTGACAAAAAAGCATTTATAGTACATAAATGTTCGATGGCAATGAAATGTGCCAGAAATAAAAATATTTACTTCATATAACTTATGTAAGCATCCTTCGAACTACATGCTTGTAATTATACGGTGTAATACGGTACTTTAATCGGTAGGTAGCTGAATGAAATAAGGTATTCATTAAGGGTTGACTTAACTAGCTACCAATGAAAGCATAATATAGTAAATTTAATTCACTGTTCCAATTTGATAATTTATAAAATATAGTTCGTTTACAAAAGTAGGCAGGTGACGTCGTTTATATAAGTCTGGTTGAACTATAAGAGTGCCGGGGGCCCTATCCCCTATTCCTCCTTCCTCATCCCACTCCTCATCCTATCCCTTTTCCCAACCCCAAGGGGCGTCAACGCACTGGTGACTTCTGTGGTGTTGCTTGTGTCCATGGGTGACGGTAATTGCTTTTCATTAGGCGATCCGTCTGCTCGTTTGCCGCCTATTACTATACAAAAAAAACGAATTATCGTGTTGCTTTGCTAATTTCTTATAACTTGCTAATTCGAATTGTTCCATTGAATAACTAGCCGTCCTACGCATAAGTAGTAGGTAGTATTAACTATCCTAAAATAAACTTGTTATAAAAATACCCACTAAAGCGATAATTAAGTAGTATGTAGAGTTCCGTACTCACTTCTTTTACAACTTGTCTCTGCTCGCGGCTTTGTCCGTCTATATCGGTTATCGTGACTAAATATGATCGCCACCGCCAATTGAAGTAAGTAAGCTTATTTGTTCACGCACACATATTATATTTGACTTGAGCGGGAATCGAGCCTGCGACCTTTAGCGTGCCAGTCGGTTACACTACCGCTACGCCCTCGGTCGTCAAGTTCTTCATAAAATGTGCATCTACTGCAAACTACGTCAGCTGACACTATGTGATATTCTGATGTATTTATTTCTTTATTTTATCTAAGGAAGACCAACAGCATGTAGAAATTAAATAAATATGTAAAATATGTCACATAAATTACAGGTCTCCACGCTTAGCTATTGTATATAAAATAATGCATGAACATTGTTTAGAACAACATCATAAGGTATATTATTATGTTACATTTTATAGTTCAGCTAGGTGCTTAAAGCGGCGTACCTAACACCGCAAAATTTCATCGAAATCCAATCGAATTATATTAAATTATATTAATCGATTCGAATAATGAACATCCATCTATCCTCACAAACTTTCACGTTACAATAGCAGTAATGGGTAGGATTCTTAGAACTAAAAATTACACAAAACTAACATCAAGGGGCTATTTTCAGTCTCGAGGAAACCTGTGTATAGCATTTTGACAGTTCTAGCAAATTTATTAATTCAAGAAGTTTTCTTATCTTTCTTTCTTTTTCGTGTGAGTGTGTGGACTCAGGTGTCGGAGTTTCAAGGTCTTAAGGCCCACATATACGACTCGCCTCACACTCGACCAAAAGAATATTATTCAAATTACGGCTTTAAGTATTGCTCTTTTGGTATTCTTTACATTGGCACATAAATTAGCAGACAGCGTGCTGTCCGCCGCCAGACGCCTCGGTAGTCGACGCCTCGGTGACCGTGCGTTTGAAGCAAGCTGTCTGCGCGGCGAGAGCGCGCTGATTGCTAGCATCCGAATACATGGCTAAACGATTCTTGACCAGGGACAAGAACCGGGACCGACAGGTTTAGTACTGCCCGAAGTTTTGTAATAATTTGTATAGATACACTTAGGAATATTGTGCATGTACTACATACCAGAGACAATCAATATAGCTCAGGGCCAGCCATCAACTGGTAAAGTACAAACCAGTTTTCTAATGAGAGCGCGACCCAAACTTATATTAACAAGTTACTAAGATTAATTTAATTATTTAAAATCTTTAATTAGTAAGCCCGAAAAACGTTGATATACTAATTTACTTGTATATTGATTAGAAAACATTAATTAAGTAGTTTCTTGCTTAATGAAGTTGTCACTATCAGTTGGCGAAAATATAGCGGCTAAGCTGCCAGATACGATAGGAAGTAATTAAATTTTGAAGTATATTCATCTAATAATTATACAATAACTTATAAAATACGTTAATATCATAGTGCTAATTTTATTTTTATCCGCTAGATAAATAGGTAAAATTTATATCAAAATACTATGCTATAATACTGCAATTAATTTTTAATTGTCCGTCATAAACCCTATACCAACCAGTTTGGCCAGCGTGGTATAGTAGGCCAATTCCTCCTTTCAAAGGAGAGGCCAAGTCCAGCAGTGGACTGTTAAAGGCTGATGATGATGAATACTCCAAAGTAACATCAAAACTCGTTCAGTACTTTTAGCGGGACAGAAGGACAACCAAACGGAACCATTTTCGCATTAATAAGATTATTATGGATTATTAGGCTTATCCATAAAAAAACATTTATGTGATCCCTCAACAAAGAAACTACACTAAAGAGAACATTCATACAAATGGATGGAAACTTACAAAAGTCCCGGCATTTTCCCAGTAAATATCTGGGTCATGAATCAAAAAGAACATGCATTGTACGTTTAGAAATTGAACGTTACATTGATGTCTGCTTAACTAATTTGAAATCTACGGACTCCCGAAAGATGCCACAATTAGTTAAAGAAAGCTCTGTGTCACCGGTTGCCACAAATTGAATGCCTAATAATTTTTTTTGTTAATAATCGGTTCTTACTACGTTGAAATCAACTACCAGATACACTTGTAAGTTTTCATTATATAGCCTTCACGCCCTTCACAGTCCACAGCTGGACCTAGCTTCTTCTAATGTATACAGATACATTCTAAGCTTAAGGCCCAGTTTCACCACCACTGGATAGGCGTTATCATCCACATAAATTCAGGCACAATATTTACATGATGTTATCTACCAACTAATTACCGGTAATCCAACAGTGGTAAAAGTGGTAAATTTAAATATAAATCTAAAATGTTCTCAGTGATAAACTGGCAAACTTTTCCGTGTGGTTGACGGCATAGAATACAAGTGTCACCACCACCTATCTTCCCGTGGGTGTCGTAAGAGGCGACTAAGGGATGACACGATGCAAATATCATCTTTGCGTAGAGACGGAAAACTCGACATCAAACCCTATACGACTGCCTCGTTGGTCTCGCGGCATAAATGTGCGCGTGGGATCGGGAGGTCCCGGGTTCGATTCCTGGGTCGGGCAGTGTTATTGGGTTTTTCTGTCACGAAATTCTCAGTAGCCGCACGGAGTCTGGAAATGTGCCCGGTACTACAATAGGCTCGCCCCTTATTACGTGGGACTAAAGTATATCTGGCGAAACGTGGGTGTAGAAATACACCTCTGCCTACCCCTTCGGGGATAAAAGGCGTGACGTTATGTATGTATGATAAACTGATCCTAAAGATCAATTTCAAAACGTACTCACCAATAATTGAAACATTGATGCCTAAGTTCCTGGTGGGCGAGAGTCTGAAGTCGACCCTACAGTGGTACAGGGCCTCGTCATCCTCGGTCAGCTCGGTGATGGTGACGGAGGTTGGCTGCGCGCGGATGTCGGCCAGCATCCTGGCGCTCGTGTTGAAGAACGGCTCCGACCATTGCTTGTTCGGGATCTCGAAGCTGTTGGCGGGTTTTGATGTTAGTGTCTTAGGTGTGTCACCACTCTTGCTCTTACTTTGTAGATATACACAAAGTGGGAGCGCTAGCAGTGTTACGCAGTGGTGTAAACTATGTACATAACAGTAATTGACATTAGAATATTTGACAGACAACTCTGTAACGAATGTCAAAGTGTTTCGACGGTGGTTGAAGCTGCGCTTCCATCCCAGAATCTGAGAGGCAGCGGATTGGGGAGGTTTTAAGGGTAAAAAGTGGTTTATCTTGATTTCCGGCAAAACTACATGTCCTATGGAAAAAAGTTTAATAGCAAAGTTGTAGGTAATAAAAAGATGCTGCTCTGTACCTCGAATACTGGCTAACGGTTTTTACAGCTGCTACACAATAGCAGGTATGTAGTAAGGCCCAGACCCTCCTAGGTCCGTCCCCACTTCTCTATGAAATACCTTACAATAGGCTAAAATTTACCGTGGGTCACTCAGGTATATAAATTATCTTAATACAGCAATAAATAGGCATCTAAAAATATTATTTAAAGAAGATTCTACAACTTTTTCAAAATATTGTAGATGTATTATTAAATATTAACTTTCCGTCGGGCGGAAGCCCGTGCAGTTCAATTCGTTTCCATTTCCACTGAACTGCACTGACTTCTACTCCCTGCACCTGAGTCCGGTGCAGGGAGTGGCGAATGGTCTCAAGGGTAGCGCAGGTCGTGAAGATCCCTAAGGCAAGGCTGGTGGACTATCCTTCTCGAGGTTGCCGCCCGTTCTTGGTCCAGTTCCTTCAGAAATGGATGCAACCAAAACCTCCAGCCGAAACACAAATAACAGGCACTTTACACACGCATACACACACACGTACACACATGCGCGCACACACACACATTCACTTACACATCTCTTCACCACGCCCCCTCGTGGCCGGGTGGGCCTGGGCCCGTAGTAAATAGTCTCGGGTAAGAGAAGTTGACCACCTGCGCTAGGACCTGCGCAGTCGAGCGCCGTACGCGGGGATGACGGAGTCCTGGGGGGTTGAGCCGAGCGGCGCTGGCGGTAATGCGACCGTGAGGCAACACGCCCTCTTTGGTCCCGATTTCACGCAAAACGGTAGCCCACGCTGTGAGCCGCAGCGAGGGAAATGGCCATCGTGTCCCGTCAGAGGGCCACGGGCTAGGGACGTAGGGTCCACATCAACAGTCGGAATTTATTTCGGCTGTTGTCGTGGTTGGTGAAGGCTATACTGAGGGCGCAAGCGAGGGTGGACGGCTAGAGTTGGTAACTCGGCTCAGGCCGTTAACCCAAGCGGGCGCCCGATGTCGTGCTGTAAGCCAGCTCCGCGTTCCTATATCCCTCTGGTAATCCTAACGTCCGGTATGACGTTCCCTGTTGCGGGCTCCATGGAGGGTGGGAAGCCAGAGGGATGAAGTCTTGTCAAAACATTTATGGATACCGTTATCCCTTCCACTACCCCAACTGCGACGGTGGCAGCGAAAGCTGTTGCGGTGGTTGACGCTGTGGCCTCGGCTGCAGAGGTTATACCATCCCCCAAGGACGGGACTTCAGCGCTGGCTAGCACTAGTACTGGTCCCGTCCTTACAATCATCAGCCCGTTCAAGATCAAGCGGGGAGACGACTCCTTCTTCGCGGGCTGGCAATTGGTTGGCCACAAGAAGGGCAAGGGTAAGGGCAAGACCACCAATCCTGTTCAGCGCCCGCCCACTAGTGGCCCCGCCACTGTCAGCCCGTCGAAGAAGAGGAAAAACCTAAACAAGAGACAGCGCAGGGCGTCCAAGCAGAAGGCTGCACAAACCGCTGCTGCTGCCGGTGCTGCCTCTACAAAAACAGCTGAGCAGGCTGCTGTCGCAGGTCCCAGCAATGTGACCAGTGCGCAGCCCACACTCAGCAGTGAGGGGTGCAAGAAGGCCGGAGGCAGTACGAGGAAGCCGCCTGCCGCCAAGCGGCGAGCTGGCCACCCTGGACGGCAACCAACCACTGCACCACCGAGCAACACAGCAGGTAAAACTGCCGGAAACAAGGACAGAGGTGAGGCCAAACGTGCTCTCAACGAGACCAGTTCGCCTCGGGGAGACCACAAGAAGCCCCGCCTCGATTCCTCCAGGACGACAGTAGGTAAGTCCTACGCACAGGCCTCCAAGGCGTCCCTGGGTGTTGCAGTAACATGCAAACGCACAGGGAACTTGCCGAAGGAGTTGGTGGACCAAGTACTCCGGGAGCTCCAGAGGAAGATCCTGAGTGACGCCTGGTCGACAAAAACCCCCAAACGCCTCGCTGCAGCGTTCACTGGGAAATCCGTGCATGCGGACGGGTCCTCAAACTTTGGTGCGCCGACGAGGTAACGCGTACCTGGCTGACGGAGGCAGTCTCTCACCTGGTCCCACCACCGGGCTTCGAACTGGAGATCAGGGGCCAGGAAGAGACCCCGAAGAGAGTGCGGTGCGGCATTGTCGTACCCGACGAACAGGGGGTCTGGGACGACGTGCGCGACCTGGGTCGCGCTCTGGAGATCCAGAACCCCTGGTTGGAGGTTGACAAATGGTCGATGCTGCACTCCGAAAGGCAGTCAGGTGGGTGGTTCCTGGTGGTGGGCGTCCCAGAGGAACAGGTCCCGATCCTGTTGAAGAACGAGCGCCGCCTCGCGTTGGGGGTGGGTGCCGTCTACGTCAGGTTCCGGGACCCCTCAGGTAAGTTTGTTGACCATCCTCCGGGATGCGACGACAACTCCACACGAGTCAAGCAGTACTCTATCACCAAGCCAGGGTGCGACCCAGAATCCGGTCCGTCAGAGCCGGCCGCGTCTGGCTCGGGGGCTGGCCCATCAGCCGAGGGTAACTCGGAAGATGAGTGCCTGCTCCTGAGTCCGGTGCGGCGGGACGACGGGGTGGAGGCTGGCGACATCCTGGCCGGCCTGATGCAGCTGACGTTTGGGGAGAAGGGGACATACTCCAAAGATGAACCCTCCGCCTAGTAACGTCAACTGCCTTCAAACCTACCTCCACCACAGCCAAACAGCTACTGCGCAACTGCGCAAATGGATGGAGGTCCAACATTCAGCCATCGTGCTCATCCAGGAACATTGGATAAGGGGTGGCCTCATTAGAGGCCTCTCCAGCCTGGGAGGTAAGATTTATTCTTCAACTGACCACACACATCCAAGAACCTGTATACTAACTACTAAAAACATCAGAGCCCAAGTTTTAACGGAGTTCTGTTCCAGAGACATCACAGCGATACAAATTGAAATAACACAGCAGCCAAGGAGTATAGCGGTTGTTTTTGCATCGGTCTACATGCCCGAGGCCGAAGACCCGCCTCCGTTCGACCTCACGCATCTGGTTAACCAGTGCGAGAGAACCAATACGGAGGTCGTAATAGGAACGGACTCCAATGCCCACCACCAAATGTGGGGCATGAACTGCAATAACAACAGAGGTAAATCACTGGTTAAATACCTATTCACCACCAATCTTAACCTATTAAACACAGGTACGGAGCCCACCTTCGTCACAAGACGTAGTCAGACAATTATCGACTTAACTCTCGCAACAGAAGGAGCGGCTGAACGCATCTAGGGATGGCACGTCTCGAAAGAGGCATCGTGCTCTGACCACAGACGGATCAGCTTCTCCATGGAAGTCGTTATACAACCCACACAGCCGCGTAGGAAACCACACAACACTGACAAAGTAAAGTATGTCCACTTAATTACAGAGAAACTTACCCTGACTGCTACGCCGACAGTACTGGGTAACAATGAACAGATCGACGAGCAGGTATGTACACTGACGCAGTCGATGTTAGACAGCTACCACACAGCCTGCCTTGAAACCACTATACCATCAACCCCAGGCAAACAACCCTGGTGGGGCGCTGAGCTTGAACGCGAGCGCAAGAAGGTAAGAAGGGCTTTAAACAGGGCAATGCACACAAGCGCAGACGAAGATTGGGACGCTTATAAAGCGGCCAAATCAAGCTACAAGAAGTGCCTCAGATTCAGACGTACCATGGGATGGAGGAAATTCTGTGGGAGCATTGAATCTTGCCAACAAGCAAACCGGGTAAGGAAATTACTGGCTCAGCAACCAACGGTTGCACCAGGTACTCTCCGTAAACCGGATAACACATACACCACATCGGAGGAGGAGACAAGACGCGTCCTACTCGAAACACACTTCCCAGGCTGCGTCCTCACCCCGGTAATAACGTGGCACGATACACAAACAGTGGCGACCGAACATGAGTGGAGACATGCAAACACCATGGTCACAGAGGGAAAACTCCGATGGGCCATCGACAGCTTCCATCCCTTCAAAGCAGCCGGACTGGACGGCATCTTTCCAGGGTTATTACGATGGGGGGGTGAACTTGTCCGCAAAAGACTACTAAAGACTAGGGCTAGCCTGGCCCTCAGATATGTACCGAAGAGATGGAGGGAAGTCAAACTAATTTTCATACCAAAACCAGGCAAAACAGACTATACCAATGCAAAGTCCTTCAGACCAATAAGCCCGACCTCCTTCATGCTTAAAGCCTTGGAAAGGCTCTGCGAGTGGGAACTAAGAAGTGGGGCACTTAAACACTTACCCCTACATGCCAACCAACATGCATACAGCTCAGGGAAATCGACGGAATCGGCCTTACATCAGGTCGTGAACCAGATAGAAGCTGCTATACAACAAAAATGCATCTGTCTGGGCACCTTCATTGACATAGAAGGAGCCTTCGACAAGACAAACTTTTCCAGCATAAGCAACGCCCTAGGCAGGCATCGTGTGGATCAGATGCTCATACAGTGGATCCAAAACATGCTCAGCAAAAGGGTAGTGCGCCTGCACGGCGACACTCAGACAGCCTTGATACCTAAAGGGTGCCCGCAGGGAGGTGTACTCTCCCCGCTATTGTGGAACTTAGTCATCAATGAACTCATAGACAAACTCAACGCGAGCGACTTCTACACAATAGGTTTTGCAGATAATCTAACCATACTCACCTCAGGTAAGGTAACCAGTACAGTGTACGACCTAACCCAACAAGCCCTATGCATAGTAGAGTGGTGGTGTAATGAGTACGAATTATCTGTAAACCCGACCAAGACCGAACTAGTTATGTTCACATACAAACGTGCGCTGGGCATTTACCGACTGCCCAGGTTATTTAATACAGAGCTTAAGCTGTCTACCGAGGTCAAGTACCTAGGTGTCACTCTCTACAGCAAATTGACATGGAACAGCCACATGGAAAATAAGCTCAACAAAGCCAGCATTGTCTTCTGGCAGTGCAAGAAGATGATAGGCAAACGCTGGGGCCTATCCCCCAATATTGTATTATGGCTCTATAAGACAATAATACGTCCGATGATAAGCTACGGCGCAGTAGTGTGGTGGCCTCGGACCAACCTAACAACGGCCGCCAACAAGCTTCAAAAGCTTCAAAGACTTGCATGCCTAGCGGCAACGGGCTGCATGAAAACTACACCTACAGCGGCACTCGAAGTGATGCTGGACCTGCCCCCATTGCACCTGTTTATACAACATGAAGCAACGATGTCGGCGGTCCGGCTAAGAGCTCTGAAGCTCTGGAAAGACACCAACACATCGCACACTAGCAATTTAAATACACTCTTTAAAGAAGTTCCTCTCACACAAGCCATTGGCTACCAAATACCGAAACAATTTGTGTTCGACAAGAAGTACAAAATCCAACTGTACGAGGATCTACACGAAGAAGCGGTTAATCACAACGAGCTCACGATCTTCACAGATGGGTCTAAGACGGATACAGGTACGGGTACAGGAGTATTCTCCGAGGACCTAAACATCAACATCGCAGCACCACTGGGAGCCTACAACACGGTCTACCAGGCCGAATGTTTTGGCATAATCCTAGCTGCCACAGCAATCATGGCACGTGAGGTAAGGGAACGATCCATTAGGATCCTCTCAGATAGTAAGACGGTCCTCTCAGCCCTCAAAAGCCATACTATCACCTCGGCACTCACGCTTGAATGCCACCAGAAACTAACAGAGGTAGGTAAACAAAACAAATTAACACTGCAATGGATCAAGGGCCACAGTGGCTCAAGAGGGAATGACGCAGCCGACGTACTTGCCAGAAGAGGGGCCACTTTAGAGGTGGTGGGACCCGAGCCCATTATTCCCCTCTCTTCTGGTTTTTATCGCAACCTGGTAAGAAATAGGACCAGGACCCAACACAACCAGGCCTGGATTGGTATTGAAACATGTAGGCAGGCCAAGGAGGCTCTTCCCGCAGTAGACGGTAAGATAGCCAAACAAATCCTCCGGCTGTCCAAACAACAACTGCGTACAGTCACGGCCGCCTACACAGGACACGGATTCTTTAATAAACACCTATTTACTATAGGTATCACCGACAGCCCGCTGTGCAGGGCCTGTATGGCAGCAGACGAGACGGCAGCCCACCTGCTCCTCGGCTGCACTGAGGTCGCACAGTACAGGCAGCAGTACCTGACCAGATACAGCACCCTGAGGGAAGCCGTGGGCCATATCAAGAGTCTGCTGGCCTTCCTCGTAGAGCTGGGGTGGCTCGAATGAAGACACCATTCCCACCCGCACGCAAAATACGCGCCAAGACGTGGAGTTGCGGAAACAGCCCGTGCAATCAAGTATCAAGTAACTTTCCGTCCGTGTGGTGACGGATTAAGAAAACGGATTGTCACCACCCCATATCATCCCATGCCTGGGTGTCGTAGGAGCCAACAGAGGGAGCATATTGTGCAGAGAACAGCATTGTAAGAGAAGGAAAACTTGATACAAACCCTATACCAACCCGTTTGGCCAGCGTGGTATAGTAGGCCAATTCCTCCTTTCAAAGGAGAAGCCTAGTCCAGCAGTGGACTGTTAAAGGCTGATGATGATGAACTTTATTAACTTCTTTGTTTGTTAATTATAGTAGTATATTTTAATTTTCAATTTTTTCGTTTATCAATTTTACATGAAATCTTACGTTTTTCGAGTAATTAAGGCGCTGTTATACCTCAGAAGCCGTGAAACACCAAATTTTTCGTCGCGCATCTAGCCATAACGGTACATATTACAAACTAGCAAAAATTAGAGCTTTAAGTCAAAAGTCTGAACAAAAGACTTTTGAAAGAAATTTTCATGTACGTAAAATAGAATCACGGTAAAAAAATCACAAAATCGAGGCAGAAAATAATCTTTCGTCTCACTGTTTGCAATATTTTGATCGTAAGCTGTCATATTTTTTTTGATAATATTGTAGGAAATCTAATGTACTAAAGAATTACCCTATTTATTTTCATATTATACGTGTATGTTTTGTAAAATTAAATAAAATCTGCCAAACGTCTATGATTTTGACGCTCGGTAGATCCCATCAATATCAAACACTTCAGTAATTTAACCTTATTAGCATAAGCGGTGTACTGAGTGTCAGTTGCTAGTTTACGCCCCGCCCAGACCTCATCATTCGGCTATGAGCCCTGTGAGAGATAGGTCATGTCGCTTGCGTCTCCGCTGCACGAAATTTTACGTAAACCTGTTTGTTATTATAATACGCCGATTTGAGTTCGTAATTTCATGTTTTATGTTATAGACTGAATACTTTGAATCAAATAGGCTTTTCATGTAACTATGGGCACATATAATTAGGACCTAAGTTTATACTCTTGTTGAGTTTAATGTGTTATTGTTTCTGTGCTTATAAATATATAATTAGAAGAATAAAATATGGACAATTAGAGAAATGAAGTTCCGCGAAGGATTTTTACAAGAAAGCGTCGTAATAAAATAGAAATTCATCCATGGCCAAGTGATTATGAAATATGTAACATTTTTACACAAATTATTTTCATAAGAGTCTTTTATGACTAACTATGTTACTTATATAATATCGATAATGCATAATATAATTATATAAATTATTCTCACAATACATAGCTGCCACAGTTTTCAATTTTTGAAAGAGTAATAACATAAAATCGAATCATTTCATGTACCTATATTTCAAATTCATTAGCTTGTCAGAGCGCCTGGAGCGCTAAGATGCCGCCACGGCGAACAATAATGATGACAGTGCTAATATGGCGCTCCGCAATCCGCACACAAGCGGTAACGAATGTTGTATTATTGTGTTTTGAACATAAACCTTTTTAGGTACATCGGGTAAAACTTTGATTATTCATAAACTATTAGGTATGTCTCAGTACATCTAATATCTTTTTAATTTCTAAAATCAATCATTTATAAGTAAGAAGGTAACTTCTCTGTTTTGCTATAACACAAGATATAGTATATTTTTAATAATAAAGTACGTAACTAATTATCATTATTGTAATTACAGTGAAGTTAAAGATAACAGTTCTGCAACGTCTTACACACATCTGACTTCAGTCATTCCTAACACGATCTGTTCAAGAGCTAGCCAAGAAATGCCAAACAATTTTTTTAACAAAGACTCAAATTCCGTAGTGATAAGCAAAAATTACAAGAGGGATAGCAGTGACTGGTTCGAATTGCGTAAGAATATTTTGACAGATTGAAATTTTTGTATAGTGGTAAAAAGAAGAGATAACAGCAGTAAAGCCAACTTAGTAAAAAATATTTTGTACAAATAAAATATTTGCAATGTAAAATCAGTTGCGCATGGAATCTAAAATGAACAACTGGCTTTGCAACAACTGGCGAAGCAAGAAAATGTAACAATCGAGCCTTGTGGATTATTCGATTATTGGTGCCACGCCAGATGGGTTAATAGGTCTAAACACGATTGTAGAAATTTAATGATCTAAAGTTGCCTATAAGAATGGCCTGGAGAATAGTATAAGAGCAAATAAAATACAAATATGGAAACATGATAAAAAAGTGAACTGACTAGTCTAAACAAATATTGTAATTGTTATTACCAAATTCAGGGGCAACGCCACGTTACACGCAAACAAAAGTGTTTTTTTGCTGTGTGGAGTGGCGAAAGTATACCACTAAAAATAGAAATTATAGAAAGAGATGATGTTTTCTGGCAGAAGCTTGTGGCGTTTTATATGAATTGGCAGTTGCCTGAAATTGTTGATTCTCGTCAAGCTCAAGGGATGGCATTGCGAGATCATGGAGAGGAAAATGTTTCATCAGTGCTTGAAATTTCTACAATACCAAGCCGTAAAAGGAAAGTAAATGAAACTGTGCCTCGTGAACAACAGCAAATAATAAGTATTGAAGCCTTATCACCTCACACACTGCCTTTAACATTCGATGAGAATAAAGAAAACCTGCCGGGTAGTAGCAGACAGCTAACTTTTGATGAGCTGTAAACTCTGTATTTCGTTAATAAATTACAAAATGAATATAAATAAATATCTTTTAATATTTATTTTCTTTGAAACAACACATATTTGAAGCGAAAGAAATTTTTTATATTTTTCCATACAAACATGTATGAGGAGAGCTAACGAAAAAGCAGTAACTCAAATTCTAATTATATAATTTTCTAAGCGACATAGCAGTATCTCATGAATAAGGTATATCCACATATATTTTTGATGTTTCATCTATTTTGAAAAATAATAATGGGTTGGGTTTCGAAACGAGTCGCCTGAATTTGAGGGTATTGGTAGTGTAGGGGGCTTAAGGTAGTTCGTTTTAATCCCCTTAAAGTAATTTTGGCTGCCGGAGTTGCGTCTAAATATTTTTAAACAATTTCCAAAATTTCATAAATACTTCGCCAATTATGCAAAACGGAACATAGTTTTTATACTTTAATACAGTTTTACAAATGTAATTTTTAGGTTTTATGTGAAAAACGTGAAACGAAACGCAAAACTGCCATCTTGGAATGATCATATTGACAGCTAATGTCAAATTTGTGCGTCATTGCTTTCGAGTGCCTTGGGTTAGGTGCGACTGTAATAAGTAAATAAATAGGTTATGTTAGGTTCTCTTTTGACCCTTAATCCTAAAATAGGTAAAATAGGAGCCCTTCGCAGGGCTCCGACAACCTTAGTTTATTAAACTAGTGTTTTGAATGTGGAAGTTGGCAGTGCCATACACACCGATGTTAGGAGATTTTTTTTTCAGAGAAAACCAAGTATTTCCGGCAAGTGAAAATGGTGAGGAGGGTTTCAAGACCTCCCTTGCTCCCTCTCCAATCACTCACAACCCCCAAAAACGGCGACGTATTTCGAAACCTTTGCCATAATAATTATACCTATAATAACAATAAACATCCATAAATAAATAAAAGAAATCAACTTTTACTAAACTTCAATTATCTCGTAACTCGCTTTAGTTGAGATACGGCTTTTGCGCTTAGTAGAGCAGTATTGTGTTTTTTAGGGTACCGTAGCCAAAAATTGTAAAAACGGAACCCTTATAGATTCGCAATGTCTGTCTGTCTGTCCGCCCGTATGTCACAGCCAATTTATTGCAAAACAGATTTGAAAACTGGCAGGAATGGAATTAGATGTAGGTATTCTATGAACTGCTTCACTATTTTTATACAAAAACAAAACAAACATAATAATGGCGTCTCCATACATGAAACTGACTTAATTATTTTTATCATCTTACGGCACGTAGGTATTTACCTACTTTCGTCAACATTTAATACCTATAACGTCTAATGTAAACCAGTTTTTCTCATGGCTGCACTGAGAACAAAAATTGCGCTATGCCTATATTGTACAAACAGATTGATGTATGTACATACATACATACATACATATCGTCACGCCTTTTATCCCCGAAGGGGTAGGCAGAGGTTTATTTCTACACCCACTTTTCGCCAGATATACTTTAGTCCCACGTAATAAGGGGCGAGCCTATTGCCGTACCGGGCACATTTCCAGACTCCGTGCTGCTACTGAGAATTTCGTGACAGAAAAACTCAATAACATTGATGTATGTAATATAAATTTTAATATCAGTATCTCAATTCAATATGCTAAAACGTTTTGCTTGCGATTTTGAAATATTGGAATCGGATGTCGCCAGAATACGGCCGCACGCGACGAGAATGAAGGGGGGCGCCCCGCAGTAGACGGAGCTAAGCTCCCTTCACCTCCCCTGCTTCACCCCCTCATTTACCACAACAGTCGCTTAGGACAGCGCCTTAAAGTGTAAATTTTAATAAATAGCTCAAAATTGTACATAAAGAATTAAAAAAAAATCGAATTTGAGTTTTTTTTTTATTTTTTGCATTTGCTGAGAACAGCAAGCTTGCTAGTAATGTATATTTTTTTACACCATCAGAAAGTAGAGATTTTAACGAACAAAAAGCCTCCAGTTTTTTTTAAAAACGCTGATATTTTGACGTGAGAATTTTCTATTGAAAATAGGGGTGTTTTTTGATATTAAGTTAAAATAAGGCGAAAAAATAAATATATTAATCAAATAAATTACAGTGTATTTGGGACATAATAAGGTAAGTTTTTACCAAATGTCGTCGAATAAAAAAAATTTTTTTTTAAAAGATAAAAATAAAAGACCAAAAAGTTGGTTATTTGAAGTTTGCACCCAAATTTTGAGGTTATGTGAAAAAATTGTAAATAAAAAAGTTGTAGATAACATACTACCTACAACTCTGCGATTAAACTTTTTTCCATAGGACTTGTACTTTTGCCGGAAATCAAGATAAACCACTTTTTACCCTTAAAACCTCCCCCCCCCCCCACTTCCCGAACTCGGATCGACCGTAATTTATTTTTCCTTTAATTTTTATCATATTCCCCTCCTTTTCTAATGGGTTTCATCCTACTGTAATTTTTTTTGGTTTCAAAAATTATCGACCCTGGTCTATAATTCGAAAGAACTAAGTTGGACATTACCCAAGATTGGATAAAAGTCGAAAATTGTAACTGCAGCTCAATTTAGCTACACAGGTGTAACAGTAACCGGAATGTAGGAGGAACGGATGTTTATTGATTCTCCTGTATTATTAATGCATTGGTAATGCCGGGTTTTGGTTTTGAAATGTTTCGTGTTTTCGTGTTCCAATTTTTTGATCAGAATCTATTCATAGCTTCGTAGCTATTCCTAATCGTGAGTGTAACTTTGAGTTTGTTTGTAATTTGTTCTTCTATAATAATGAAAGAAGTGTAAAGTAATCTAATACTGATATAAAAAGCTGAAGAGTTTGTTTGTTTGGTTGAACGCGCTAATCTCAGGAACTACCGGTCCGATTTGAAAAATTCTTTCAGTGTTAGATAAGTCTATATAACATCACGCTATGAGCCACGAAAGCGGAGCAGTAGCCCTAAATAACGCGGGTGTAACCGCGTGCATCATCTAGTATTTATGAGAGTCAAAATCAGTATTTCACTTGAGTGAAATATTATGAACAGTCCAACAGATTTGTTGTAACATTTTGGGGAGAAGACACTAGCCAGATTAAAATAATGCATGAAATCTCGAATAACAAAATTCCAGCTATAAATATTTTACAATTGAAAATGTACTAGTCATCTCAGCATTAAGACCTTTACTGCAGGTCATAGGCCTCCCCCAAGGTTCTTCACATAGACCGACCCGTACGCATCTAACCATTTCCCGCGATCTTGAACTGATCGTTGGTCTACTTTGCGGGAGTCCTACCCCTGTTGCGTCGACCGGTACTTGGCCGCCACTCCAGAACCCTCCTGTCCCAACAGCCATCGGTTATTCGAGCTATGTGCCCCGCTCATTGCCATTTCAGCTTGGCTATTCGGCAAGCTTTGTACTAGTGCCTCCAAAATTTTACTCTATGACTAAATATTAAATACTAAACTCTATTTCCATCGAGTAAATTGTAACTGGATATTTCTATATCTATTGATATACCCGACGAGTGATGGGAGTGAATGAAACAAGAGAGATATGTCAGGATAGTTGCAAATGGCGTTCCGTAGTCTCTGCGTACCCCTCCGGGAAACAGGCGTGAGTCTATGTATGTATGTATGTACTCGACGAGGCGTATCCAATCAGTCGTTAGTCCCATTTGTTCCAAAGCTGAAACCACACTCAACTAAATCCGCGAGACGTCAACTGCGGCGCTATTAAATTTTGTTATCACTGAACTAGTTTAAAATAATAAAAATATTTCCTATAATGTGTATCGTTTCTGTTTAAAGTTATTTGTGGTTTTGTTTTGGTATGAGCGTGGGTGTCTGAGTACGACGTGTATTTATTTCTAATCCGTATGCGTGTGGGGGAGAATGTTGTTCAATTTATTATTGGTTTGTACTTGAATTTCTTGTAGTTACTCTTGACTTAGTTTAGAAATGCATTCAGAGCAATAGCGGCTTAGCATCTAGAATTCTAGTTTATTATATACTATTATTCATAGGTATATGGAATGGATTGCAGTAAGGATAGAGTGCATGTACCATTAGAATTATAAAGTATAGCGTTCTATCCGTTGACATCAGATATATCCTGACGAATAGTTGTCCCATTATTGGAAGTCAAAGACTTAGGGCAGATTATATCGCCACATGACACGTAAAAATAATGTCTGTTAAAAATCATCATCAGCCCTTTATTAGTATAAAGGGCTGATGATGATTTTTCCCACTGATGGATTCGGGCCTCTCCTCCCCATGAGAAGGATAGGGACATAGTCCAAAACGCTGGCTAAGTGCGGGTTGGCAGACTTCACATGTCTTTCGAGAACATTATTGAGAACTCTCAGACATGCAGGTTTCCTCATGATGTTTGTTTAGCAAGCGAGAATTAACAATTTAATATGCACTTAACTTCGAAAAGTCATTGGTACGAGCCGAGGATTCGAACCTGAGAATCTCTGCGTAGCAGTCTGTCGGTCTCTCTACTCGGCTATCGCTGCTTCTTATAAAAAATATGGGTCTATATAAGGCTAACTTGCATTAAAACTCCTTAAGGAAATCTCGTACGCTCAGAGCGTAGAAGAATAAATAGCCTCTCATTTTTTAATTAGTCATGCAGGCATCATGTCTCGGTGAGATGATCGCTGTGCAAGAGAAGTTCCAGCTTAAGGGTCGGTACATATCTGACGGAAAATGCGTCAAGCGTATCATCGGTTGCGTCTATTCCGTCAAATGGGTCGGTACATATCTGACGGAAAATAATATGTACCGACCCTAAGTGACTAAACACACTATGCCGATGTTACGCGACCGTAGTTCGGCATGTTTACACCGGCCGGCAAAAGGTAGATATTAACAAATTTCCGCATTTAGATTTTTATTAGTATCTGTCTGTGTTGCAAAGCTATGGCACACTTAGAGGTAAACGATCTTCTTCATCAGCCTTTAACAGTCCACTGCTGGACTAGGCCTTTCCTTTGAAAGGAGGAATTGGCCTACTATACCACGCTGGCCAAACGGGTTGGTATAGGGTTTGTATCAAGTTTTCCTTCTCTTACAGTGGTGTTCTCTGCATAATATGCTCCCTCTGTCGGCTCTTACGACACCCATAGGATGATATGGGGTGGTGAAATTCCGTATTCTTAATCCGTCACCACACGGACAAGTAAAGAAGACACGGAAAAGAGGTAAACGATAATCTTGGATAAATAACCTTCTATTTATACTTAAAGCATTACATCGTTTATGGTATCGCAAGAAGGATACATAAACAGAAAGAAGCTTTATTTACCAAAACGGGCCAGAAAGTATCATCATCATGACTATCAGCCCTCATCCAGAATGTATAGGCACTACATACGTCGCTATGAAAAAAGTGGTCTATTTTCATTCAAGACTTTTTGATGCAGAAACCATGACTATGACTGCGCAATGTGAAAAATCGTACCCACAATATAAATAACAATAAATTTCCTTACCTGTAAATAGGAATGTTGTTCTTATACCAGACAAGAATCATGAACTCATCGTCAGAGGAATCTGGAGTGGAATCGCACAGCAAAGTCACGTTTCCTCCCTCTAAGGCTTGCACGTTGGACACGGGACCTATAACAAAGATACCTTGGGTATTTTGGGAATATCCTTAGCCATTGTCATCTGAGTATAATTTAGTAAGTTTTATACGTGTAGGCGTATAACAGAGCTGATAGCTGACAAAGGTAAATTCCTATTTGTAGCATTATGGCCTAAATACATATATCTGGGTGGGATTCATGCCTTATCTATTTCAGGCTGAGAATTAATAACGGTCGGTTAACTCAAAACTGATGGGTTGATCACCATGTTTCTGAACCTGGAAAGTTATATCTCTATATTTATCCCACAGTATGTAACATTAAATCCATCTTCTACGGAAGTGTTAAAAGCGTTAACGTTGTAGCTTGAGCGAACAGTAACGTGGTATATTGCCAGCCATGCTAGTCTGAAAATCATGAAAATATAGAATAATCTATTTTCAAAGTTTTATTCGCACTTTCATATTGATGCGGATTTTTAAATTGTTACGCTTTTCGCTAAAATTAAATGGCATAATCTTAATATATAAGATCCTTGCGTTACTGACTGACTGACAGACACGTTACAGCCGAAACTATTGGGCGCAGGAAGCTGAAATTTGGCATGTATGTTCCTTGGAGACCGTAGGGGTGTACTAAGAAAGGATTTCTCGAAATTCCCACGAGATCGGCCAAAACGGGTAAATTTAAAAAAAATGCAGGCGTAGCTGCTGGCGTCCTCTAGTTTTCTATGAATTCTTTGCATCAATTGTGTAAGAGTTATGTTTTCCGAACGGCACTCGATATTCTATGCTCCCAGAAAACAAAAATGAATCAAGTGCTCAACAGGCTTAAAGAAAATAACATACCTATATTAGGAATATAAAGCTCACCATCAACGCCAGGTATAAAAGCATAGCCGCTGGTGCATATCAGAAGGAATAGGTATATGGGCGCCGGAGTGAGGCGCATCCTACGGCCCATCCATGCTCCCGCGCTGCCCTCTCATTGGTCGATAGAACCGCTTGTTCCGCGCATCCCCTAGTAGATGCGCAACTTACATCAGCTGTGTGACATTCTCATGATCTTTGAAGGTAATATCTGCAAAGAAAGAAAAGTGTGTTCAATGATAGGTAGTAAATACGGAATCTAACTTGCGGTGTTCTGAGTTGAAAATCACTCGAGTGGTCAATAGGTGCATTGAAGTGCCAGTTTGACATCACTAGCCTAACACACTTCTACTTATCTCAATGCTACTTGGATGCGCCGATATCGAAAATTGTGTCTCGCATTCTCTCCTTCTCTGGACACGTGTGTACATGAAAAATTGAAGGTATATGTCCGCGCCGCAAAGCTTCTATGCCATGGACGGACCAAATAAAGTCTGACGAGCGAGTCCCTTTAAACGACTGCAGCAGGGTTGCTTTTAGCAGAAAATAATAGTGAGTAGTCGTGAAACAAATCACATCTGTCCTTCAGCATGACGTCCACGAACAATCTGCCGCAACGGATAGGACGAAAATAAGGAGTTCGGACTGAGGCATTGGAAATATACCGTGATAACCAATATACTAATTTTGGTTTCCACGTTCATTACTATTTTCAATAAAACAATACATACGAGAATTGAACAGACGAAGATCTATTAAGTATCAAGTAATGTCACATAGTTAGGTAGAGCCATAACTTGTTTCTCTAAGTTGGCAGCACAGTGGTCCTGCCAACTTAGAGAATTTAGTAATAGTGCTTAGTGAAGGAGAATACTCATTTAGCGTTTAATATTTATTTTAAAGTTAATACAGTGTAATTTATTGCATTATTCTATTTAGTGAATTATTTTATTATAACAAGTTGAGATTTGTTTAACACATTTCAAGTTCAAATTAATGTAACAAAAACTGACACAATTTGATATTTTGTAACAAAAAGTTATTCAAACTACAACAGAACTATTGTTGTCTTAATTATTTTGTTGATCAACTGCTAACTTCTTAAACAGCTTTGTAATCTTTTTCGTTTAATTTAATATTACCTGTCAGAGAAAGGCATAACACTCTGTTTCATTAATCAACTAGATAATGAACAATGATTATGGGTGAAAGTTTCGGGTTACTTTAGGTTTGAGTGGAGTGGGTTTTATTTTAGATATTTGTGATTGAATGGCAAAGGAGCAACAGTGGACTGTTATATGAACTGAAGATTTACGATGATGGAAAACTTTTCTACATCAAGTATTTATTTTGTTTTTTTTTCATACATATTCTAAAGCCTAACATTACAAACATGTCAATCTGATGGGACAGTTGCAGGACAATTGAGTTTAAAATAAGAACTTATCAAAAATGTTAACTTGGTAGAGGTATTTTCATCATTAAGAAAGGGAATGTAAGAAATCTTTCTGAACGCTAGCAGTTCATGGACATAAAGCATACATTCAACATTAAAGTATTTTGAATGTATGCTTTATGCTGCAATATTTTCTAGCATAAAAATTATAACCTGAAGCTATCGCTCCATTAAAAAAGTTATACATTTTAATAGAGATTTGACTGGCCTTTTGGTCTAGTGGCTGGTAATACCCGAGGCTGCAATACCAGAGGGCATGGGATTGTGTGGCCCGACGGACAAAAAATTACACTAAATCAAAAAGTAGTAGTTTTTTGATTATCATAGTATTAGCACCATCTTTTTTAATACAATGGTCATGTGTAAAGTTTACCAATACACAAACTGTACAGTATTCAATACAATGCGCAATTATTTATTATCTTGCACATGCATTTTCGCTTAAGTTCTAGATGGATTGCATTTCTAAATTATCTATTTAGCTGTAGTTAGAACTTTATGTACAACGAAAGAAGTAAACGCCGTAAATTCGTGGCAAAGTTTCAAGCTGGTGCAAGTTCGTGCTGTTAGAGAAACCAAAAACTGTAGCTGAAGTAATATCCCTAACATAAGCTGCATCGACAACTTCCCAGCCAAAAACAACAATTTTCTTTGTAAGTAAACCTGCAGAAATACGGCAGTAAGTTTCATGTCAAATGTTACGCTAACGAGCTCTTCAATACGTCGAAACCGATACACTAAAATGTAGCACCAATGTAATTAATTAAAAAGATGAATGGGACTTTTTAATCCCAACGCTGGACGATACTCTCGAACGAAACCGCTGCTACAGCTTGTATTTTATAAATTAATTAGAAAGTTTGTTTATAACAGAATTTACTGAACAACTGTGGAACAACACGGGTTTCAGAAGTACTCACTTTGTTGTGGATTAACTCGCGGGAAAGTTTAGTGGCAGGAATTGAGCTGCATGTCCGTTGAAACGGCTACAATCATAAACTGGTTGGCTTTGATAAATTCATCACTATTTCCATTACTTTTTTGATGAAGCTTTTATAAACACGGTATTTTAATATCCCCTTCGGGGAAACAGGCGTGAGTCTATGTATGTATGTATGTATGTTTTCTTACGACTTGGTTAGGATTTTTTAATTTTAATGTTGGCGGCAGCAAATCTATGGATAATTCATTTTTGAATCCCAATATAGCTCCCTAAGCGAAATTGAGTTTTAAACATCCTACTAAACTTGCGGCTGTAAAGATGGCCTACAGAGAGCACTGGCAGCTCTGCTCTAATGGTTTTAAGTTTAAATAGAAATAGAATAATAATGGTTCGAAATGATTTCTATTTATTCAACTCACGTTTATGCTAATTTATTTAACAAAAATAACGTTGGGAATTTTAAAACATAATAAAACTGTTAGGTATAAATAGAGATTCGCATTGCTCGCATTGCCCATAAAAATATGAATAACATATTATTTTTATATGATGTTGCTGTGTTGCATTGTTGATTAACAAACTTATATGTGCCTGGTTAACTGGAGAACTACGTAGCTTTAGGTGACATCAAAATATTATTTTATTATCCTTTTGTTGCTTTTTAATAACTAGAATCCTCTAGTCAGCATCCACCCGCACACACTGTACACACCTGGCGATACTCGAGATATCTTTATTTAACCGTGTCTGCCCTAACCCGTGTGAATTTTAGGAACTCTTAGTGCTCCCATACGCTCTCAAAGGAAACGTGTAAAACAAATTTCAGCTTCTTGAGTCCCTTACTTTTGCTGTGCGTGCGTGCTAGTGCGCGCCGTGGATTCGAACCCGATACCCTCTGCATGGCAGTCTGTTGGTATATCCACTCGGCTATGGCCGCCCTTAAATTAGCAATAGATGATGACCATCATACTATAATTATGGTTCTCGATTTTATTGCCATATACATCGCTTTTTCTGTCCGTGTGGTAACGGATTAAGAATACGGATTGTCACCACCCCATATCATCCCATGGGTGTCGTAAAAGTCGACAGAGGGACCATAGTATGCAGAGAACAGCACTGTAAGAGAAGGAAAACTTGATACTAACCCTATACCAACCCGTTTGGCCAGCGTGGTATAGTAGGCCAATTCCTCCCTTCAAAGGAGAGGCCTAGTACAGCAGTGGTCGGTTAAAGGCTGATGATGATGATACATCGCTTTTAAGGTAAGAAGTAGGTGACTTATGGTTTTGAAAAAAAAATAAGTACCACGATAACAGTTTGTACAGTAAAGCCATCTCACATCACTTCACTCCACACAAATCCGGTCAGTTTAAGCTTACCTTCCTGACGAGTTTACTGGTTTACCTAAAAGTGCACTCGCACCTGTCAGCTCTGTAGACAGTGGACTCGTTACAAGACTTTGTAGTTTTAATCCGAATTATTCTAGTTCGTTGTAGAAGAGAAAAAGAGAAACATAGTAAAGAATTTAACTGGAATTACTATTACGGTGAATACTAAATAGCAAAATATTGTGAAATGTAGGAATTGTTAAACAAAGCAAACATCTGGTTAGGCAAAAATGCGGACCCGGGCTCCGAGGTGAAAGTCTTGGTTGCCACCGGCATAATGGCAGAACAATGATGATGAGTTTAATACAGTGAAATTGACGTGTATTATTAGTACAGCTTTTACCTACGAATAGGTCTAAATGATATTCTGATCTATATATATATTTATATTCGAAGCGATCCAACCTCGTTCTACCCATTTCTCCGATGTAATCGTCTCCAGATACAATCAGATCACGTTGCGTAGTAGAAAATCGACTAATTTCCTCATAAATCATTTATTTGAGGTCAAATTTTCGCGACCACGGGCGTTCCTCGGCTGATTGCTGAAATACAAGATAAGCCCTGATTACAGAATCACGATTGTCACGAACCATATTGTTTATGGTACAATGCACCTTTATTATCAGATTTAGATATGTGCAACTATTTAAATGTGGTCTAATTTTTACTTTCTGCATACAATGGCGATTGGGTGTATGAAGATGAAAACTGAATCGAGATTTGTTTATGCGGTTCCCATGTACTGCTTATATCTGGTTATTGTGTGATTATGGGTTATGGACTATAATAATGTGTTAGTTATTTTATTTTCACTCGTAGAAGTCGCTTTGAATACGGGGCTTACCCCAGGTGAGTGGGAAAACATTAGCAGAAAATGGGATTTTCTACTAGATAACATTTCTCTTCGAAAAGGTAGTGGTACAAACCGCGGGCTCGAACACAGTTTTTTAGATTCACCACTGTGCCATCGCTGCTTTATGACAATTTTGTATATGCAAACATTATGTCTACAAAACGGCATCTAAGTACAAACTTCTAATCATAGAGTCGGCAATAAAAACCAGTCATGCAACGTCGGTTAATTCTTTTACTAACTGTGCAAACTTTTTACCCGTCTATCTACATATCGTTCTATTTCTTTTTACTTGGCTCCTAGGCCTCGTAACTTTGATACTTACCTATCAACTTCAGTAAAAATTTTCAATATAAGCCCAGTATGTAAGCTGTCCCACTATGAGAAAAGTAATTAGACTATGTACAAAATGTATGCATGTACATATCTGTCTCAGTGTAGGCTGGGAAACATGAGTATTTAGAAAATATTATTGAGCACTCTAAGACATGCAGGCTGCTTATGATTTTTCGTTCACATTTCCATCTTACTACTATAATAACCCCAAAAGTTTGGGAGAATATATATGAATGTGTGTGACTATTTCGCACAAAAAGTACTGAACGACTTTCGATGAAAGTTTGCAGTTATATAGCTTGTACATCAGAATGGCTCACAGGCTAACATTTGTCTCGGTTTCACGCGAACATAGATGAGGGCTAGTATTATAATTATAAACATCGTCGTATCTGGTGAACTGACGAGAACGCGTCACACTAGAAAAACTATAAGTCGACATCCATAAATCCCAACTTGGAAAAAATTATAGTCTTCATAAGGACAAATTGTCTAAGCAGTATTCCATACAATAAGATATACTATCAAAAATATCAAAATTTGCGCCCTCTAATAACAAACAGGAGAACTTTTTCATCCACCAACTCCTAAAACAAGCTAGGATACAAGCCACTAGAGTGCACAACTAGTACATAAGATAAATTAGAAACATGGCACCCGGACCTCATTGTGCTGGATGTAAACAAAAACTACCAAATGAGTATTCAATTGTTATTTTATTTTTTGCTAAACGGCGAAGGGAAACATCATGAGGAAAACTGCATGACTGAGAGTTCTCCATAATGTTCTCGAAAGACATGTGAAGTGTGCCAACTCGTACTCGGCCAGTGCGAGCGTGTAGGACTATGACCTTATCCTTCTTATGTCATTCGTATTGTCGTATTCTTATATCAATTTATATGCTTCAGATCACAATCAGATAACGAAGTCAGGAAACAGTGTAGCAGTGGTAGGACTGGTATGTATGTATTTACACCCTAAATTAAAAGAAAAGAAAAGGAATATTACTAATTACGCGTATAAGTATGTATAATTGTATACCTATTTTACAATTCAGGGATTCCTTTCTATCTAAGGATAGAATACCATGCATGCAACACATATTTTTCTCACAATCCGGATAAACTGAAATTCCGGAAAATATGCTTCATTCGGGCATCGAATCCGGGTTCACAAGATCATAATCATAACACACAAACTTAACATCAGACAAGCAAGGCTAATTCTTATGTATTTTGTAAAATCCTTGACATTACCTTATCAACATGGTCAGAGGCCAATTCATATAATGTTACGTATTATTTTACGTTGGTACATGTTTTTAAATATGCATTAACAAAAACAATGTGAATTATGTTTACGGACGCATACGAGTAAATAATTACGACAACCTTACGTTTTTATTTTACTTTAGTAAATTAACGTAATTAGTTAAGTAATAGATGATGAGTTTACTTAATTGTGTTCACAAATTGGTTTCAATTAAAATTTATGATTGACTATTATATAAATATGTTGAAATTTTTGTGTAGATGCCGATTAGGGGAATTATTGTCATTAATGTAGTGCTCTTATGTTATATTATCTATGCTTTAAAGTTCTATCTGTTATCTATTTCAGTCCAAATTATACATAATATCGTCAGCAATATAATAATATTATGACTTAAAATTAAAGTAAGCATAATTATATATAAATACATAACATAGTATAAAACAAAGTCTGTCTTCTGTCTGTCTGTCCCTATGTATGTTCTTTAAAACTACGCAACGGATTTTAAAGTGTTTTTTTTAATTGATAGAGTGATTCAAGAAAAACGTTTATATGTTTATAATTTGCACCCGTGCAAAGCCGGAGCGTGTCGCAAGTATATTAATAAATTGTTCGACTACTGGGTACTTCATTTCTCTTTGAGAACGGTTAGGCCATGGTCCACCACGCTGGCCAATTAAGGTTGGTACCTATAATGCCTACACCTACACGTCTTCCGAGAACATAGAATATAGGTAATCTATGGCCGAGAACATTGTGGAAACCTTTGGCTGGTATCCTCGCGATATTTCTACGAGTATAGCAATGATAAAAGGCGAGCTTGTCTTTGCTTGAAAACGCTTATCTTTTTAACTCACTACTTATTCTGTGCGATAGCCCAGTGGTTACGTAATGGACTGCCGAGACGGTGGTCTCGGATTAGTTACCCCGGGCACACACCTCTGACTTTTCGAAGTTTGAATTAGTTATAGTTGTTATATGCTATAACTATGTGTGAATTAACAATGTTAATTATCTTAACAATGTGCCCGGTAGATGGCAATACGCTCGCCCCTTATTACATTGGGACCGAAACACACCGAAATACACCTCTGCCTGCCCCTCCGGGGATTAAGGCGTGAAGTTATGTTACTTACTCTATTTAGTATCTGAAATTTATTTTTGCACTCGATAGCCAGTATCCATTTTATTAAGAAAGGTAATAAAATATTATGAAACAATTTTACGAGTGGACCAGGAATACTAATAAATTTGACATTTTCCAGACCAGTTTTAATAGAATACCATTTAGCTTTTATAAGAAACAGTTAAAAGTTATAGAGTAAGGTCAAGTTGTTTCTAACCCCTGTAATTGATACTGACATAATGAAAATCATTAAATCTTTAAATGATACAAATGCTACGGGTTATGACGAAATCACAACAAGATTAATTAAATTATGTGCTAAACATATAGCAATTCCTTTGACCTACATAATTAATTTGTCGTTGGAACAAGGAATATTTCCTACAAGATTAAAAATATCCGTTATTAAACCCCTATTTAAAAAAGGTGACCGTACACACATTGATAACTATAGGCCTATTACATTAATACCAATAATGGCAAAGATTTTTGAAAAAGTAATGCATGATAAAATTAGTCGTTATATGAGTAAAAATAATATTCTTCTTGACAACCAATTTGGATTCAGAAAGAGTAGTTCCACTGCACTAGCCTGCTTTACTTTAGTTAAACAGGTTACAGAAGCACTTAATAATAAAATGACAACGTTATCAGTATTCCTGGATATGAGCAAAGCTTTTGACTTTGTCTCCCATAAACGATTACTTTTCAAACTTGAGAAATATGGAATTAGAGGTACGGCTCATAACTGGCTTAAAAGCTATCTGTCAAAACGTCAGCAAAAAACGTTACTCTCAAAAATAGAAAATAACGTGAAAGTTACATATGAATCTGAACTTAAATCTTGTAGTTGTGGCGTGCCGCAGGGCAGCATTCTGGGGCCACTTTTATTCACACACACACACAACGTCACGCCTTTTATCCCCGAAGGGGTAGACAGAGGTGTATTTCTGCACCCACTTTTCGCCAGATATACCTTAGTCCCACGTAATAAGGGGCGAGCCTATTGCCGTACCGGGCACATTTCCAGACTCCGTGCTGCTACTGGGAATTTCGTGACAGAAAAACCCAATAACACTGCCCGACCCAGGAATCGAACCCGGGACCTCCCGATCCCTCGCGCACATTTATGCCGCGAGACCAACGAGGCAGTCGTATAGGGTTTGATGTCGAATTTTCCGTCTCTACGCAAAGATGGCTTTTGCATCGTGTTATCCCTTAGTCGCCTCTTACGACACCCACGAGAAGATAGGGGGTGGTGGCACTTGTATTCTATGCCGTCAACCACACGGCACTTTTATTCATTATTTATATTAATGATCTCTGCAGTAAACTAAAACATAAATGCACGTTGTTTGCTGATGATACCACTTTGACTATAAGATGTTTGAACAAAGATAATCTCGACTTTGAGGCGAATAGTGATTTGCAAAATGCGGTGCAATGGCTGGAAGAAAATAATCTACGTGTCAATTTGAATAAAACTAAATTAGTACAGTATCAAACTCAAAATTCAACATGTCATCCTATCACAATACAATATAATAATACTGTTTTGCAGGGAGTACAATCTACTACATATTTAGGTATAATTATTGACAATAAATTGAACTGGAAGGAACAGATAGATAAAGTGTGTAGTAAAATAGATAAATTTGTATTCGCTCTTCGCAAACTCAGAGTCACGGCCAGTAAAGAAACAGTCCTCAACGCATATCATAGGTACGTCTCTTCAGTATTACGCTACGGATTGGTCATATGGGGGAATTCAGTAGACATAGATAGGGCATTCAAAGCGCAAAAAAAATGCATTAGGGCCATGTGTGGTGCTGATTTTTTAGATCATTGTAGACCATTGTTTCAAAAATTAAAGATACTTCCACTACCATGTCTCTATATTTTTGAAATGTGCATGTTTGTTAAGAGGCATTCCCATTTATTTCCAATGAATGAATGTATTTCCCAAAGAGTCCAACATAGAAACCCAAACAAATTAGTAGCACCAAGCCAGAGACTACACTTGTATAGTCGTAATGCCTACTGCATGGCAATAACAATTTTTAATAAACTGCCGCCACAGATCAGGCAGCTGCCTTCAAACAAATTCAGACGTGAAATATCTTCTTGGCTTTTGGATATGTGTTTTTACTCTGTTAAAGATTTTATAGAATATAAGTCATGAATGGATGGTTGCTCTTAATAATAATTATAATAATAATAATATAATGTAATATCTAGAATTAAGAACCACTATGCAAAAATTAATTATTCTAATATTCTAATTGTAAAATATTTCTACACCGGATACGGTAGTATATGTGAAACACTGTATAATATTTGTAATATCTGTAATACCATGTACTAAGAAATAAACTATATTCTATTCTATTCTATTCTAAAAAACTATCGTTAAGAGTATATTTTAACATTTAAGTAGTTTACCATGTAATAATATTCTTATGTTCATTGATTTTTCAATGGTCGTAGACTCACACGCGACTCAGGATTGACTCCTTTTGTGAGAATAGTATTTAAAAAAAATAAGCAAAGAAGAAATTAGCGTATTACTTTTATCCTGGCTATTCTATAATAGTCAGAGCCGACTTTAACGAAATGAAAATACATAATATGCTCTCAGTAAAGTCGGAAATAGGATTTTTGCTGTCAAAATATCTTTGGAGCTGTACAAAGTTACAAAATAGGTCCATTACAAGCGGTTGACCCTCATTAGACGGGGTCTAAAATGATATAATTGGTAAAGTGAGAGAGTGTGTAAAATATCTCAAGGTACTCGTTAGGGGATATAAAGGCTGGAGTCTGCTTTTGTATGCAGATATCTTATGAAAATGTGAGCAAAATCGCGGGCACAACTAGTATATAAATTATATAACTTGTTTAACTATTGGCAACGTAGGTTTCTTAACACCGAAGAAATATACATTTTATTTTCAGATTAGTAATTTTAATAGTCTAAGAATTTTATTTCACGTTAGGTCAGCTGATAGTTTATTATCACCATTTACCAAATGAGGCTTAACACATGTTATCCTGTCAAAACTACATGTGTTAGTGTTAGTATTGCGACACTGATGATAAGCATGCGTGCCATCAAATTAAAACATCTACCATCGCCTTGGCAGACTGAAGAGATCAAAAACATAATGTCCAAAAAAGCCAAGGCCAAGGCGAGATATAAGTGCCGCCCGACCTCTGTCAACCTGGAAAAATATATAAGTGCAAGAAATCTCTGCAATAAGGTGTGTAGGAAAGCACAACGCTAACACATTCACAACTCTGTTGAAAATGGAGATCCAGTTAAATTCTGGAAATTTCTTAGAACATTTGGAGTTGGTAAGTCACGCAACGACGAGTTCCCAAAGGATATTAATATCGATGCACTTAATGCACATTTCACTGCTTCGTCCAAATTTGATGGAACCACTAAAACAAATTCATCTTCTTAGCGTTATCCCAGTTTCAATCTGGGGTCCGCTTTCTAGTCTAACCGGATTTTGGCTGAATATTAGCTTTTCCACAGAGCGACTGCCTGTCTGACCTCCGCAACCCGAAGAGATAGCGATATTCCATGGCTTAGACTAGTGTCAGTTTATTTAGAAGGTACTGACGCCCTGTAACGACTGTCAAAGATCTTCATGACATCCGGGACCGACGGCTTAACGTGCTCTCCGAGGCACGGGACAAGCCATAATTAACAATTCAATACGCACATAAGTCCGAAAAGTCATTGGTGCGCGCCGTGGATTCGAACCCGATACCCTCTGTATGGCAGTCTATTGGTATATCCACTCAGCTATAGCTGCCTACGGATCACTAAAACAAATACGTTACAAAATCTTTCACGTATCCCAACTCCCAAATATTCACCTTTTGTTTTCGAGCAATTTTCCTGCTGTGATGTTAAAAAAAGCATAATTTCAATCTCATCCAATGCTGTTGGTAATGACTGCATTAATCGAAACATGATCCTGCCCATCCTTGATGAAATCCTACCTGCCCTCATTCATATTCTTAATCACTCAGTTACCACCGTTATCTTCCCATCAGCGTGGAAAGATGCCCAAATAATTCCTTTGCCAAAAAAATCCAAACCTTGTTCCTTTTTTGACTGCCGACCTATATCCATACTCTCGTTCCTTTCCAAAGTCCTTGAACGTCTTATACATACACAACTCTCTTCCTTTATTTCCAAAAACACTCTCCTAAATCCTTTCCAATCCGGTTTTCGTCCTGGTCACAGTACTACCACTGCATTGGTACATATCTTAGATTAGGCTGGGAATGGATTGTGGACGGCTCACGCTACTGTCCTTACTCGATTTTAGCAATGCATTTAACACCGTGGACTTCCAAGTCCTGCTCGGCATACTCCGCTCTATTAACATATCTCCAACGGTAATTGGCTGGTTTCGTAGTTACCTGTCTGGACGCTGACAGCGTATACGCGTTGAGGAATCATACTCTTCATGGAGTAATGCAACTGTCGGTGTACCGCAGGGTGGCGTTTTATCTCCGCTACTTTTCGCATTTTTTATAAATTCTATCACCAAACATCTAGTTACTTTTTTCTACCACCTTTACGCAGATGACCTGCAGATATACTCACAGGCGCCGCTAGACTCTATTCCAAATGCATTCTCTACCATAAACAGGGACTTGCCGCAAATTTGTGAGTGGAGCAAAAATTATGGACTAAAATTAAATCCAACCAAAACCCAGATCATTCTGATTGGTAGTTCCAGGATGATTCTAAGGTCAATCCGTCACAACTCCCTCAGATTCAATTTGATGGAAACATCTTACCAATAACAGACAGTGTGAAAAATCTGGGAATTTATCTGGATAAGACTCTATCCTGGGGATTTCAGGTGCAGTAAACCAGTTGGAAATTTTTTGCTTCGGCGGGGTCGTTGCGCAGGTTGCGAAACTTTCTGCCCATAACCACCAAAATTGCGCTTGCACAATCATTGCTTCTTCCGATACTCGATTATGCCGATGTCAGCTATCTTGATCTCAATGAGGAGCAACTTGGTAAACTTGAGCGTCTCCAAAACTTTTGTATTAGATTTATATTTGGTTTACGCAAATATGATCATGTATCTGAATTTCGTAGCAGGCTCAAGTGGCTCCCAATTCGCCTTCGCAGGAATACTCATATTCTAATATTACTATATAATGTATTGTTCAATCCTAACACTCCCTTGTATCACAAAGAACGGTTCAAGTTCCTTCATGACACACATACAAAGTGCCTGAGGTCGTCAGAGTATTATATATATAGTATATTCATTCCACAAACTTCTTTGACAAATCCTTCTCAGTTCAGGCTGTACGTTTGTAGAATGCGCTGCCAGTTGAGATTAGACGAGTAAAATCACTGAACATCTTTAAAAATATGTTAAAACAGCACTATTTGTCAAGGTGATTGCATATCTTATTATATATATATATATATATATATATATATATATATATATATATATATGTATTATATGTATTGCCTATATGTAGTGTATATATAATATATTATATAATATGTATGTCAACGTACCTATTCAGTAGGTATTTATTTATGTATGTTAGACTGTAAGGTATTTATCTATGCGTCTATGCCACGCGAAATAAAATGATTTATTATTATTACATTATTTATGTATAGTATGCTAAAAATATATTTATCAATAATTTCAAAACTACAGCATCAAGTACTTTTGGCTCCTTCTACAGTCATGAGTCCATTCCTAACGGTTGCCAGGATGAAATTGCTGTATGCGATAAGGCCGCCAATTGTGCATTTCTTGTTTGTGTTCCTTCGATGTATGTTTGCCTTATGTGGTGTACAATAAAGATTTATCTAATCTAATCTAATCTGAGGTATCGGTCCCACCGATGGCGACAAGCAATGAGTGAATTGAAGAGTTCGCGACTATCGATTACCACTTGGTATAGGTGAGGCTAATATATGTAGTTATTTTCTAAACTAAAATTTAAAGTAGAAATCGAGCCAATACGGATAAAGACACCTAAGGTGCTACAAACGTGAAACACCTGTATGTTCCACAAAAATATTGAATGGATCTAAATAATTCTGTCATCGTTCATCCGGAAAATTATTCAAAAGGTAATTCCTATTTTAAAAATAGCATTTATGGTTTATACCAGTTTCAGTAGTCTAAACTGTTCGATACAAAGCGCTTGTGTCAATAGAGCCTGTCAGTGGGTAAACTAGAAATGTGTTGGCAAGCATTGTGATGGTTGTATTGGTGAGTTATTTAGTGTTAGCGCCTGTTTCTGCCCAACTGTGAAATCTTAACCATGAAACCTGCATGTCTGAGAGTTCTCCATAATGTTCTCGAAATATATGTGAAGTCTGCCAACCCGCACTTGGCCAGCATGGTGGACTATGGCCTTACCCTTCTCATAGTGAGAAGAGGCCCGTGCCCAGCAGTGGGACAGTATAAAGGGCTGATGATGATAGATATATAGACAGGACAAAAAGGGAACTTCATTTTATAGTAAGCATAGCAGTACTTAAACTGGAAAGCAGCTAATCATAAATCGCTTATTTGCTGGCAGTTGGACCATAGCTTAAACGACTTTAATTGTCTGCTAGGATTGCCCCTTAATTATCGTTTGTTGTCTGCGTTCATCAGCCGCATATTTTAACGGATAAAATGATGAATGGCCATTTCGCTTCACAAAACTGAGGCATTACAATTTTTGGGCGTTGAATTGCTCAATAGAAATATGTGGAAGTACTTAAGTGTTATACACGACGCGTCGTGTCAAGGCTGTTATATGGGTGGGTGTCAATATCGTTTATATACTACTCGTAATTTTTCTGTTCCTGTGTATGTCACTGAACTCTTCCTAAACGTCTGTTTCATCTACGATGAAACTCATTAGTGTGTGGAGACAGAAGTATGGTGATCTTTCTACTAGATGAAGGATACTCTGAGTCCTTTATAAATATAAAGGTAAGATTGGCAAATTGACCCGGTAAATGGTTGTTGTTGAAATACATAAGATAAGCGGGTAAACCATAGAGAAAGATCTAGCGTTGTTTATAAGAACATCTTGCGTAATCTGACGCTTTATGTCAGAATTGTGCTTTAATGATGTCGTGTTCGCGAACTGGTTTTATGAATGAGTTAAAAAATACGTTGGCTTCGGATATATTTTTACTTTATCTAGGTGACGATACAGAATTACTCGCGGGTTATCTGATCTTGTGGCCTTCTGAAGAAAAAAAAATAAAGGTGTTCTATATAGTCTCTCTCGACTTTGTTGTCTTAGTATTATGGCAGAAATGAAGAAGAGGAGATACATTCGGGCTGCTGCCTGCTGGCTGTTTAGGAGGAAAGTGTAGGAAAAGTAGAAAAATATCCAGAAAAATATTCATGTTATAAATTCCTTCCCTCTTAACTTTTTTCAAAAAGGCAATAAGTGGCTGTACTACCAATGTATCCCCACAAATATCACGGCAGACTCGGCAAACATTCAACGAACAAATACCTAGTACAAATCTTGGTTAATCGTGGGACATTTTGTAACGTGTTAAAATCGAACCCACAAGATTCAAAGTAGTGTTAAACCACTACGAATTTGTAACTAGGTTTGATTTCTTATTTGCGGACGTATGTACGCCCCAATATTGAATAATCGTATGTTTCAAGTTTCTTTAAGAATTTTAATTTATTAGTAGGCAGGTACTTGCTTGACATAATGACACTATGTTAATTGAAGTGTAAGACAAGATAAAATTAATGAGTCTCTGTCATTTATCAAAGAGACGAATGAATATTCGAGACTAATTATTTATATCGGGAGTTGCTAAGGTGATTTAATGAAATGATATTCAGTTTATATTTACGTCTATATACGATTATTCACGATTTTCTCTCAAAAGGATCTCAAAAGGCAGGCAAAGGATTTTTTTTCAGAAAATAATATTTTCTCGAATGTGGAGTCTACCAATCAGCACTAAGTCATCAGCACACAGGCTAATGAGATGGACTGTGGCCTAGCCCATTAATATTTTCACAAAAAAAAATGGTTTATTATTTCCAATATAATGTATAATTATTTTATAGGCTCGTTTCTTTGTTTTATAAACTTGATTGTGAATCAAAAGACTTTTAATCACGTTATTCATGAAAGTGTACATTGTACTTTTAACCAGCAAAGAGATTAAAATGTACTTTTGCATTCACACAGTTCACCGTCACATGTTCAAAATATTATACAAGTTTTTATTCAATAATAACATTTTATCTTAAAAGTGTGGGCAAAACAAGTATAAAACGGATATGAATCATTTAAAGAACCTTTACATTCCAAACTTATCAACAGTGCTTTGATTATATAGTAAACTATTGAATTATTTTATTAGTTTTTTGTGACTAAGCCTCTCCATACTTGAAGACTGCATTAAGTTTTCGCGGTTTAGTAAGGTCAACGACCGTTTTTTGGCAATAAAAATAACACCACACAATATTTAAGAAGGTGTAAATATAATTTTTTGAGCTATCTTCTGTTGTAATACTTTGATTTTAAACTTCAGCGATACAAAATTATTAAACGGGTATCATAATTATTTTCTGCGACCACGACCGGTGCCAGAAGGTTTAAACGTCAGAAACAAATAGACATTTATACCTTAAATAAATTGATTTTACATCAGCAGCACGGAGTCTGGTAATGTGCCCGGTACGGCAATAGGCTCGCCCCCTATTACGCGGGACCTAAAAATTCATGGCGAAATGTGGGTGTAATATTACACCTCTGCCTACCCCTTCGGGGATACAGGCGTGAGTCTATAAATAAATAAATTGATTTTACGCGATTAAGATCAGTAAATTAATTTGTATAATAATATTTTAAGAAAATTTTGAAAAACGAAATGTTATTATAATTTTTCTGTTTTAAAATTCCTTTGATAATTATCATTATCATTAGCCCTTTATACTGTCCAACTGCTGGGCACGGGCCATCACGCTGGCCAAGTGCGGGTTGGCAGACTTCACTTTCGAGAACACCTTTGATTATATCCATGTAAAATTATTGATAGATAGATGTTTGGTGCCTGAAAATGTGACGATTGGTAGCACACCTTTTCAAAGGCTGTGTGCTAACTGACGTGTCAAGACGTGTAATTTTATGTAATTTTATGGGATACGCTAGGCTTGTATTTCTCGTAATGATAATATAATTATCTCACATCGATAAAGCTATTTTACACCAGCATTCTGTAAGTTGTAAGCACTATCTAAATGCAAAGAAGGCTAAAAGCAATAGTAAAAGAACGATGGTCCAAAAGATGAACCTAAACTATGTGACGTCAATCCTTGACGCATCACTCGGCCCGGTCGACCACGCCGCCCGCGCCCTGCAATGGACAATAAATACGGCCGCGTGGCAATGGGGGGTCTCTTTCTGGCGGCTGCAAACAACGAGCTAAGTTCACCAGCTATTCTGACGACCGCCGGAGGCAGACCCTCAACAAACTCCTAACCATCGCCGAATCACGCGACCCTGATTCTCTCTCTTTGAATAGCATTTATTAGTAATTTTTTTTAAGTATATTCATTTGCTAAAGGATGTGTTAGATTCTTTGATGAATTAAATCGATTTTTTTATTGTAACATTCAACCACGTTTCTCATTTAACCACACCCTAAGTAGGGACAACGTTACAACTACTATGAAAAAACTAAAAAGAATATTTTGCCAACACGATTCGATGCCTTATAAAGAATTTCAGTCGTGGTAATGCGCACATGTCACATTTAAAAAGAGACGAATCTGAAACATCCTAATTGATTCCATATGCACTTACACGCATTCCACTGGTGTAATTTGCCATTTTAAATCCTTTCATCACCTTAGCTCTTAACCACATTCTAAGAAACATTATTCCCGTATAGGGAAGTATCAGGTGTCAACTAAGCCATATTTACCTCGGAACAGGTTATAAAATATCCTCGTAGGTAATTTACATATTTTACGATTATGCTGAGATAATGTGCGGCACACATAAATGTAAATGAGTAGGAGGATCACGTGGAAACTGATTTTATTATCTTAATATATTAAATCCTTGCGTTACTGACTGACTGACAGACACGCTACAGCCGAAACTATTGGGCGCAGGAAGCTGAAATTTGGCATGTATGTTCCTTGGAGACCGTAGGGGTGCACTAAGAAGGGATTTCCCGAAATTCCCACGGGATCGGCCAAAACGGGTAAATTTAAAGAAAATGCAGGCATAGCTGCTGGCGTCCTCTAGTGTCTTATAAACGTGATAAATAAAAACCTTACGACTTTTCAATCATTGAGATGGAAAAAATTATATTTATTATAATTATTAAATATTCTTTTGTTACCATTTAATACTTGTTAACGTATTGTTTATGACTGTGTTGTAGAACAATCAGATTTTCAAAAGAAGTCTATCGGTTTTTAAATACCAGCGAATATTTTCAGTTAATTCTTTTTAAGACAGTGTCAAGAAAGCGGGCAGAGACAACCCTAAGACAGGAAACTTTCCGTCGTAACAGATTTTCTTTGGTCATCATCTTGTAAAATTGGTATATTTAATACTTTGACTCCCAATTAACATTTATTACTTGATGATTAATAAATTATCACATTTTGGACATTTATTAGCGCCGCTCGGCAATTAGTTGTTTTGATTAAGTTAGTGAAGAATTGTGCGGAACCAAATGTATTGAAAGATTAATTGGATAGGCAGGAAAGATCTGAGAATGAAAATTTATATCCGGGAATCGGCGATGGAGTTGCAGATGGTACAGAATTAATAAATATATGTACAGTTTCATTACAATAAGCAAAACCCATGAAGGGCTGAAAGAGTTCCAAAACGCGTTTCGTATTTCAATAAATATTTTTAAGATCGAAAACATAATATGGCTATTGATGGTTTTACGCCCAAATATCGGCTATACTGAAATATTCAACAAAAGAATTCAATAACACATTGCTGGGTCCGGTAACTGGACCCGCTTCAAACTGATTCTATAAGCGCAAGGAGGCAGTAAAAATCAGCCTTTTCTACAGCCATCAAAGATCAGATCTATTATTAACAGACCGCACGTAATTTATCGTCTACCTTAATCAAGGCAGCGGTAGTCTAGTGGACATGTTAACAGATAGCCAGAGAGTCTTGGGTTCAAAGCCACGGCGTCCACTACTGACTTTTCAAAATGTGTAATCTCGCACACAGGCCTACGGTGATGTCTTACCGCTAGATAATATATCCAATCTATCCATGATTGATTGATGACGCATATTTGGCACAAGTTCCATCCAAAATCTGACATATATGTATCTCTTATTTGGAAATAAGAGATACATTCTCGGATAGATCATATATTGGGACCGGCATTTAGACTACTTTTTTCCTACTTATGGAGTAATTCCCTTTATTTATGATTATCAAAGACTCTTCATGTCCAGCAGTGGACTGCATTAGGCTGATTTATTGATTGAAGTCTCTTCCCAACGCAAGACATACATATGTTTCGTGAAGATTAAACGCACATTATTATACAGCCTTAAGGCGTTACACTTCCCTATACCATAATTGTACAAGTGCCATAACTATGTCGTTAGGATTTTATTCACTCAATTAAGCAATTACAACAGACGACAACATTAATGTACGTATTGCATAAAACCAATACCAGCAATTTTAATAAAAATATTTTGCTTGGAAATAATTAGAATTGCATTTTCGCATCTGGCTGTATCTTGTACATACAAAGGTTTTCCATGGTTGTTGTCTTTTGTCATCTAAAATAATAATCTACTACGCATTAACCTGAAAAGTTAAGGATAGGAGTGTTGGCGATGCTATGAAGTGGTGTTGTGCGGTATCCGACGTCTAACGTCGGATACCGCACAACACCACTTCAACAACATACACACAACACAATGATAATTTAACCTATCGAAATTAAATAGACATACAATTGAAGTGGTCATATGCCCGGTTTCACCTCCTCTGGATTTTCAAGTTTGTTTCGAATTGGAACAAAATTTGTATAGATCAGAATAGATATATTTATTTGCCATAAATGTTGGTATTAATAATGTGACATATAATATGTAAAGTGTATCCTTGTACATTTTGCCTGAAAAGCATGCAAAAATTAAAACGATTACTAAGCGAGATTTTCCATAAACTGCTTCCTCAAAAAATTATCAATGAAATGTGAATTATCTGACAAATTATCATGAACTTTTCAGACTGCGGTGAAAGTGGCTATTAGTACATAATGTTTACCGAAGACACATTTACGACGCAGTATAGCGTATTTCAAAATACATACATAGACTCACGCCTGTTGCCCGGAGGGGTAGGCAGAGACTACGGAAATACGGTATTTCAAAATAAGCGGCAGTAATTTTGGCCGTCACGGGTTGAGATTCTAGAGCGCGAGCTAGGTACACAGTTTTTTTTTTAAACCTATACTCCCGCATTAGGACTAAATCCTGTGTCGCGGGGGACTTTACAAACATACAACTAACGGACACAATGAACACCCAGACTCGAAACAACAATTTATGAATCACACAAAGTGTTGTCTCGTGTGGGGATCGAACCCACAACACTTCAGCGCAGTGTCGAGCGGTGAGGTGGCTGCTTAAATCACTACGCCAACCGTGCAGTCATACAGGGTGCAAGCATGGCGCCCAATTTTCTATCACCTTGTCAAACAATTCCGGTATTTGAATATTGATGTAGGTCACATTCTTGAAACTTTCCTTTATACAAAGTCGTCGCCAGCTGATTGCCTAGATTGAACTATAAATTGTGGGATTTTTTAATCACTAGCCCCAGCATGGGCATCGCCAAGGGGGTAAGGACCCCCTTGGCGATGCTCATGCTGTTATACCTATGTATGTATAAATATATTTTTAATTTAAGTTTTAAAGTAAAATGTACGATTACGAAGAGTAACAATGGAGGTGTAAGTGCGACGTTTTAAAAGACTTAGCCACTTGTTTTTCACTTTTATGGTGTGATTGTATCACTCTTCTGTGTAACGAAGATATTAAATTAGGAAGCGGTTTTCATAAACGTGCATCAGTTCTGCGCCAGACATTTTAGCGTCAAAGATCTATTTATTATTAGCAGGCTAAGTACCTGCCATATATGGGTACGTCAATGAGCCCGATTTCAGATCTTCGTGTCCAACCGGTTCTAGGTTCGATTGGGTAGCTTTTATTATTACCCTCCTCCAAAGTTCCTTGAATCCATGTGTATTCTGATATTTCATCGTTTTCCTAAAGATTGCTAGTATGATATTACATCTAGATACGTCAGACAGACAAAGATGTACCGATATTTGCAGTTTTCTTTTTATTATGAATATATTGGTAACAATAGTAAGTAGAAGGCAGAAAATAAAAAGTCTTATTGATTTCAGTAACTGTTTGTCTCAAATATACCAAGTTTCCTTATTTTTTATGCAGATGACAAGCACAAGTTTTTTTACGAAGATGTTACGTTTTATTTTTATTCTATGTCGTGTTCTCGTCATGAATCCATTTCCTTGCTTGTATATTACTTGACTTTCGTACGTCTTTCTCATAACGATGATTACAATCAAAAGGCAAAATTTGAGAATTTTTCGAACTAAAACTTGTTCAAAATGCAGTTTTGATCTAATGTCAGTGTCACTCTTGTTCCATATATGGTACTTATTCGCCTAAATTAACTGTTATTTGAATGATATCGCGACTAGATCTTAAATTGAACAACGTATCAAACTATGTGTCATCGCCGTACCTACTATTTGAGTCAAATGAGACAATAATGATATAGGGATATACTAAGGGGATATAGGCAAGTTAGCAGAATACCGATTGTGAGTCAATTCAAATCAAATCGCATTTGGTTCAAAATACTGTGTCGGTGTTAGATAAAATACAAGAATTGGCCCTCTGTTTATACTATCTTTAGCTTGGGCTTAACTTGGGCTTGGTATTAATTTAATTCCACATAATTTATTTTGATTCTGATGACTACGACCATTGGCACCGTAATACAAATGTCTCCATTTTAGGTTGGTTTGCTGGCCTAGTATTTGATGACCGCGGTTGCGACACCAGAGTTTGTGGGATTTTTTATTTATTAGTTATCTGGCTGTAACGAAACGAAAGAACTAGGGCGAAAAACTGTTTGTTGCTGTCAAACAAATAAGTAAGAGGGAAGAGCTTCGTTCGCTCCATGTATACTGAATACAAAAAAACGGAATAGCCCCCATATATCGTACACACAATATATTCATAACAACACCTATGTTTTACGTAAAAATATAAAAGTATCATGCAACAACCTTATCTAAATAATTGAGAGAAATTGGAAAATATGCGAGCATGAACAGCAGGAAAATTACGTTTCTATTTCTACGTTTCGCGATGTTTTCTTGTTGGAGCCCCACTCGCCCAATAAGATACACAGAAACGAGTTAAAACCGTAGGTATACAGCTTTTGTTTTAGTATTTCTATACAATGTAAATACATCCCTGGCCGATATATCAATTTTGCTGTAACAAACTTTGAAAAGGGGTATTGAGAAACAACCCCGCCGCGAAACTTATATTAGATCAAAGAATCCAAGGACGTATTTGGCCAGTAGCCGCGAGTAAGCCTTTTAACCCCTAAGCTGTAACTACTTTGATGAACTTGCAAAAGTACTTCAAAGACTTTCTCAATAATTTTACCCTCTAGTTACTCATACTTTATTTTATTGCATTCATGTTACGTAACTAAGTTTATTTTGAAGCAGCCTGCTTTATAAGAGTTGTGTCTCATATATTTATTTATTTATAGGCTCACGCCTTTATCCCCGAAGGGGTAGGCAGACGTGTAATATTACACCCACATTTTGCCATGAATTTTGAAGTCCCACTTAATAGCAGGCGAGCCTATTGCTGTTACCGGGCACACCACCAGACTCCGTGCTGCTACTGAGAATTCGAAAAAATCCAGTAACACTTTTGCCCGACCCGGGAATCGAACCCGGGACCGCCGATCAGCAGTCGTATACGTTATCCACTGGACCACGGAGGAAGTCTTATATACTTCATTTTAATTGGTTTTAAATAAATAGCCGTTGATTATAGCTGTAGAATAAAACACGCTGAGAGCCTCTGACCCTTGGGATATTAAATCAATACAGGTAATTTTTAATTCTTAACGAGTACATCATAACTTCGTGTTTATAGAGTTATACATTATTATTATGTATGTCATACAGGTTTACGCACTTCGTGCAGCTTTAAGAGGGTCTTAAACAGACCTGACGTTTCATGCTTGCCTATTTGCCCCATAAGGGTAATTATGAGGCAAATAGGCAAGCATGAAACGTCATCACCTGGTATAATGTCGATGATGTAATATGAAATAACTTATTGTATAGTACTACCTTGTTACTAGCGAATATTGTACCATAAACTTTATTTTATGGAGCTATGAAAGTTTGCCAGAAATTGTCTCATATTGTCCTAAGTTCAAAAAAAAAAGATTGTTATGTTCGTATTAAATATCAGTAGATAAATCTTCATTTCTTTCTTAAGTAACCATCAATGACGTCATATTTTATTAATTACTCTAAAGTAATATATTTTTGTGACTTTTCTGCACAAATTGACTTCAGCAATATGAATATTCAGCAGTGAACGACGGCAGACTGATAAAAGTAATGACAGATGTTAATTACTTAACATTATCTTGAAGCAAGACTTACGACAAGAGTATGTCATATTGAAAGAACTGATTAATTTTAGTCTATTTTTGGTATTCATTTATTCCAGACTGTTTATAATTAGTCATGCAAGCTGGATTCTCTCAACTTAGCTTTACGTACTAATTAGGCAGTAATTATACTTTATACCAATCAATGTCGAAATTATCGGATCGCTAATTTGTCTTCTCCACATTTCGAATTTCACGCGTTTTTGAACGGACAACGTCGTTTGTAAAAAGCGGAATCATACAAATTGTTGGTAGCATCAAGGCTTTGCCAACTTCGGTGCCGCATCTCTACATGATACATCCATCCAACCGTACATTGAAACAGTAAAATTAGAAAACTAAAATACTATTCTGATCTGCATTTTTATGAAGAGAATTTTAAATGGCTCTCAATCGATTTCTTTCAAGTGGTCACCTCTGTCGTCCCTTCTGAACCATATAGCCCAAGCGCCCACGACTGCCAGACCTTCGTTATTTTATAAATGCTGAAAGTTTGCCTGTGCATGCCCCCTACAAAGGTAAGAACGACCACCGATTATAGAGTTTGAGCTGTGGTTACTTTGGCAGTTATCAGGTAGTAAAGGTGGATAAAATGGTACCTAAAACTCGTTATAGTATAAACGCAAAATTTTATATATGTTACTTGTAGACCTATAAAAAGATGTTAGCCTAACAGCCGGACAGTTTCAATGGTTTTAACATCTTGCCAGACACTTTGAAAGTCCGCTGTAGGTACTAACGCGAGAGCTTAGCCGATTGCGATCTTATAAGATATCCAATAAAATAAAAATGATTACGTTTATAGCTATGTTAAATAAAGTAAAAATGTTATTTAAGTATTATAAACATCTAAAAAGTATTATTACATGTAAAAAAATATTTTATTGTTCATAATTATTATCGTCGAAATTTTCATTTATTTATTTCAACCCTACTCTTCGACTCGATGGCATGATCGCCTTATGAATATTTAAAAAATAAATTTCAATAATTTGTTATAATAATTACATACCTGATTGAGTGTTGAGCGAATCACTAACATAACAGGTAGTTGATCCGGGTCACACCATTTGAACAAGTATGTGTCGTCTTTCAACACCCAGCCGCTTTTGTCTGGTTGATAAGAGGTTGGATTTTTCGGATAAGCGATATTCTAAATGGTTCGTATATAATTTGCTCGCAGAAAACACTGCAATTAAATTGTTAATTATCGCTTGCCCCATGCCTTGGAGAGCACGCTAAGCCGTCGGCCCCGGCTGTCATGAAGATCATTGACAGTCGTTATAGGGCGTCAGTAACATAACATAACATCACGCCTTTTATCCCCGAAGGGGTAGGCAGAGGTGCATTACATACCCACACTTCGCCAGTTATGTTTCGGTCCCAATGTAATAGGGGGCGAGCCTATTGCCATCTACCGGGCACATCATTAAGCGATCGTCAGTACCTTCTAAATAAACTGACTCTAGTCTAAACCATGGAATATCGCTATCCCTTCGGGTTTTTAAGCGGACTTTTAAGCGGACCCCAAATTGAAACTGGGATAACATTAGGAGCATGATGATGAAACGTTGCAATAGCTCGCTTTTGCAAGGTGGTACATTGCTAGCGTCAAAATGGATTCGAACCCGATACCCTCTGCATGGCAGTCTATTGGTATCTCTATCTTCATAAGACGGTCATGCCATCGATTCGAAGGGTAGGGCTGAAATGAATAAATAAAAATGTTGACGACAATAATTTTATGAACAGTAAAATATTTTTTTACATGTTGTAATAATCTTTTAAGATGTTTATAATACTTAAATAACATTTTTACTTTATTTAACATAGCTATAAACGTAATAATTTTTATTTTATTGGATATCTTATAAGATCGCAATCGGCTAAGCTCTCGCGCTCGTATCTACAGCGGACTTTCAAAGTGTCTGGCAAGATGTTAAAACCATTGAAACTGTCCGGCTGTTAGGCTAACGGGTTTTTATAGGTTTACAAGTAACATATATAAAATTTAGCTTTTATACTATAACGAATTTTAGGAACCATTTTATCCACATTTACTACCTGATAACTGCCAAAGTAACCACAGCCCAAACTCTATAATCGGTGGTCGTTCTTACCTTTGTAGGGGGCATGCACAGGCAAACTTTCAGCATTTATAAAATAACGAAGGTCTGGCAGTCGTGGGCTCTTGCTCTAATAGTAGTGTATTGAAATTAAGTTTTATGGTTCCTTGAGTCCAATGGGAATAATCAGCAATAACAAGATAATCTTCTAACTTCTAAGTTTCGTATTTCATCAAATTCGTTACAAAGTAATGAAAAATATCTGGCATTTATAGAAAATCCGTGATCCGTGTGGTGACGGATTAAGAATACGGAATGTCACCACCCCATATCATCCCATGGGTGTCGTAAGAGCTGACAGATGGAGCTTATTATGCAGAGAACAGCACTGTAAGAGAAGGAAAACTTGATACAAACCCTGTACAAACCCGTTTGGCCAGCGTGGTATTGTAGGCCAATTCCTCCTTTCAAAGGAGAGGCCTAGTCTAGCAGTGGACTTTTAAATCCTGATGATGATTTATAGAAAATGTCATAAGTATCTTCTTTAAAAGGGAAAGACTTGCTGTTATTATACTTTTTATTGAGCTTGGTTGAAAACAAATTCGTGATAGGTTATTAAAATAAAATAATACCTTTGTGGTTGTTTCAGTCATAATACTGAATTATGATGAATATATACATACCATACGATAGTCATGAGTTAACATAAATTGAGGAACTATCTAATTTATTTATCTATCTTATTTACATAATAGATTATACATATTAGGATCTAAACTAAACTCATATAAGGATGGTGTTTTATGGAACTTTAGACCACATTTTTTATTTTGTCCAAATTAACAAGGAAATGGTCTACCCCTTTCTTATCTTAAGCTGCTGGCGCTGACACAAAACATAACACGAGTATACTCACACTTTAAATCGATGTTCAAGAAGGTGCTACCGCGGTCAAACTTGCCTATTGTTACTAGCAAGACTCCCACTAAGACGACTTCTCAATTAAACAGATCGTACGACCATTTGTTCAAACTTCGCAGGAATATCGGAGCATAAACTGTTCCGCCTTCAAAATCATACTGAACGATATTGCAACTCAAGCAGAAATTAATTTAAAACACCAGAGAGAGTTCAATATTGGTTCGTGTCTGGTTTCAGTTGCATTGCACCTGTGTAATACTCCATTACAGTAAGTAAACCTTTATACTTGTTTCTTATTTTCTTGCAAAGGTAGTGATGAAAATGGAGCTTTCGGGCGTCGTTACTTGGAAGGAAACCTAAAAGAAATATTACAACCGGCTTGTTTTGTTTTATACACATACGTAAACCTTGAGCAAAGTCATCCATTACGTATTTTAGGGTCGCTACTCACTGGAGTATGTTGTATTGAAAATAATCACATTACGAAACCGCTTCAAATGTATTTACATATAGTAAATGGGTACCAAAACAATGTAATTATTTGCATGATTCATACGTGTCTATGAATTTTATTCTCAGTCGAATCTTGAGGTCTTTACAAAATCCTCTGGGGCAGAATTCTAATTTCCTGCGACGCAATCTAAATTAAAATAATAATCACGAAGTATGATGAAGACTTCGATAAACAAACGACGGAGGCCGACGGCAGCTAGTTAAGTTTTAATAACAAAACCTACCATAAAGAACAAGAACAAACACAAATCCATTGTTTAAAGATTCTCCTTAATTTATGCAAAACAGAAAGAAAAGAAGTTGTTTGCATAATGCAAACGCACCCTTAAATAAACAGAATTAATGATTAGATTATCATCGAATTAGATTGAGGTAATTGAACGGAAATGCCAAGGCGAAGGGGCACGGGTCACCGGCGCGGTTCTGGTTTGTCTTTTTTGGATTTTAATGAGGTTAGCTATTGGTGATGACATTCTCGAGCATTGCAGTTAATCTGAGGATATGTGCTGCAACTATTAGTAAAGTGATATAATTACAACAAAACGTTTCGTTTGAAGTGACCTTATTTGAGATAATAAAGTTTGTGGTATTTTGTAAATTGTGTCGCTTTCCATAATGTTAGGTACACATTTTTTTTAATTAGTCTCTGAGATAGACTCTCAGTCTAAACTTATGTCAGCAGTATAGTTCTCAATCTACTTAAAAATGTGTTTCCGAGATATAAATTTGCTTCAGAATTAACTGCTACGAGCACACACGGTTATTAATTTTTCTACATATAAATTTTTTAACAGCTAGAGACACAGATATTTATTGCTTTTGATATTTGCGTAACCTTTGCTTTGAATTTATAAAAAAATCATATAGAGAGAGAATATCATTTTTGATATATAAATAATAAGTATTATTTTTTATATAATAAGTATTATGTACAACATATCAAAAATAATATTCCATATTAATAAACATAGATTAAATATCAAATATTTAATATTTGCCAACCAACATAATTATATACGTGTATTATGTACGATATTATTTTATATGAGATTGAACTCGTAAAATGGAACGTCCGTATCTTGATACATCCTGAGATGAACATCTTGATGTTCATCTCAGGAATCATCTTAATCTCAAGAACATTAAAGTGAACATCATTCAAATCCATTTAATAGCCTAGAATACTCAATATGTGTGTGGGCGCCAGTCTCTAACGTCCAACCGACAAGGCTCGTAAATAATTTATTAAACTAGTTATATACTATTACAAAGTAGATTGTTAAACTGTTAATGCGCAATTATACCTCATTTTCAGAGCGACAAGTATCAAAATTGTTGTATTGAAACACATTTCCCACATTATGAGCAATTCTGTTAATATTTAATAAATGCAAAGACGATCAAGTGGGAGTAAGATTCAAAAGAAGTCCAAAAAATACGTTCTATTTTTAGTACACTGAAATTATTTTTGCTCAATTATCAAAACTCAGCTATATTATATTGGTCTGTGTGGTTAAAATAACTTTGATATATTCATTATACCTAATTTACCATTACATCCATTCGCCTACAATCTGCCTACCCCTTCGGGAAACAGGTGTGAGTCTATATATGTACATCCATTCACATCAACTCGAATTAGGTATAGAGCTGGCAGTATACTATCTTAAAAGGCTTTACGCAAAGTGAAGCAAAGAAGACATAGAAGGCAGTGTGATAAAATCGAACAAGTGTAAGGAAGTGTTTCCAGTTACACTGAATATTTGAAAGGCTACAAGACGTGAGGTTCCTTGTGCTAAGAATAGGCTTCGCTTATTCCCTATGGTGTCTTCCCTCGAATAAAATATTAACGGATAGGTTAACGACTAGACAATTTTAGATAGAAAGTATTGTGGGCGATCAAAGAGGGATTAGCGATTTGCTGTGGTTAATCATTTTCAAATTGTGGTTGATATATTTTATATAAATATCGTCTAGGAAGGCCACTTTTGTTTCACCAGTTGGATTTAAAAATATTCGTTTGTATTTTTAAATTGAGATAAAATAAATATTATTATCGTATTTAGATCTTCGAGTCTACAATTAAAACTATTTTGTTTTAGTTAAGCGTCATCACTTACCAGTATTCCCACTGTGGTGGTTCTCTGAATTCTCTTAGTAGAGATTTGTTGCGTTTCCTATCGAGTCAATGATCCCAATATACCTGTAATTAAAGAAGGACATATTGAATACATGACTTAGATAGGCAGATAGATACATTACACTTTACTGCACACCAAAATAAAATTTTACAAGTACAAGTGGCCTAAAACTACAAGTAGCAAGTGGCTTGAAACGATATATGGCATAAGCATATAATTATATTCTTATAATACACGCTTATACCATATATTATTAGAATAGTTGTCATTTTTTCAATAGGTAATCTGAAAAGCAATTTAAAAATAATCTAGATCGAAATATAAAACCCTAGAACACAATAACATTTCTAGGATACCTAAGTTAAAAAAATGTTTTAGGATGTGTCATGTCCATTATGACATAGGTAGACGTTTCAAAAGAAGGAAACTTATACATATATTACACTTAGATGTACCTAAATGTGAGTGAAAGCGACCTATGCTTTCACGCCTAAACTACTCAAACAATCATGATTGTCGAATACGTTATGACGTTTAAATTAACAAATTAAAGTCATATTAGGCTTATAAGTAAATCAATTATAGTTAAGTTAATAGAGTGGTTGCATAAAATAAAAAAATATAATCTTAACTAATGTTAAAGGCCAGCGTTATTTCTAAAACAAATTGTTTTACCTTCAAAGTTTGATGTTTATAGTGGTTTTTAAGTGGTTTTCAAATCCTTAAATACAGTGGTACCATATTTCTACCTTTTATGGTATAATTGATGGCACTAATTATACTTATACGTACATTTTGTTTCAAGCGTTCCTATTAACATTATAAATGTCGAAATTGAAAACCGTATGTTTGTTAATCACGCAAAAAACGGCTGAACGGATTTGTATGTTTTACAGGTATTGTAAGATAAAAACACATCAGCTGTACTATTTTGAATAACAGCTGGAAGGAAATAATTTTTAAACTGTCTACTAACACCTAATAGATAAGACACCAATAGGACAGCCTTTCATTCCTAATATAATTATTCGACTGTATATCGTGTTTGAAACACATAGAAACGCTAATTTCATGGCCCTTGTTTGTACGTGGTCTGCCAAATTCTGCTGGACAAACAGTATTACTTTACGTTTCATATTTTCCTACACAGCTATGCTCTATAAAATTCATTACTTATCTGTGACGATTCAGACAATATCAATTTATATCTATGACTTTATTAGACCTGTTCAAATATTTTATTTCTTCAAGTTACTGCTTAATTAACTTTAACTGATATTAAAAGTTAAACTTCTTCAAGTCATACTTGTTTTATAATAGTTTTATTTGAAAGGCATTGAGTTTATTTCAAGTTAATTGTGAAAGCTTGTTCAGAGCTTGTAACTTTAATAAGTAAAGACGAAGTATCTTGTCAATAATTGGAACATAACACTTATCATTCCACCAAGACATTCAATGGTAACTGTCCTTCCTGTTCCAATAATTGACAAGACAATTGATATTAATATTGTAGTATGAGTTTAAATAACGATGTTGAACAGGTAAGTAGAAAATGCCTGGAGTCCCTAGGCACTGAATAGTCGTGAACGGTTTTTAAAATACCACGATGCCACGATGGAGCTGTTCCAGTGCGTGAACATGATTTGAGGGAACGATAGAAATGAAAATGCTGCGTTCCTTTGGAGTCCTTATTGACCCATGTTTGATACTCAACGCAGACCCAAGTGTAAATGTGATTGGCAAATGAGTATGACATTATAATTTACCTACAGATATAAATTATTGAGTGCTTGAAAGCATTGCAGGTGTTCAAGTTTAGTGCTGCAGATAAATGAATCATCATCATCCTCCTAGCGTGATCCCAGTTTTAACCTGAAGTCCGCTTACTAGTCTAACCAGATTTGTCTAAATATTACGATTTCAACTGAGCGACTGCCTGTCTGACCTCAGCAACCCGAAGGGATAGCGATATAATGACTGTAGATAAATGAATGTCTCCGGAAGTATATGACTGATTTTAATTTTGAGAATGATCTAAATTGAAATCACTATGAGCTTGATTTGAAAACAGGGTAAAGAATTGTGTGTCCTGCAAATATTTGTCTTAGCACAAACTAAATAACTCCTGCGCTAATTAAATGTTTTCAAGTCCACATAAACACAGTATAATATATCATTTGCCTAATTTTGCTTTACATCAAAAGCAGTAAGTAAATAAATATTCTAAAAACAGTAATTAATATAATATTAAATGCTAAATATCTTTTAATTAACTTGTGCCTAAATAAATTAATACCTAATTAATGTTCGGTTAATGTAAACATTGAGCTAATAAATTAGATAGATAATAATGAAAGTTAAGTAGGTATGATACAATATACAATATCAAGATTTTCCGTAGATATGGTCTTTCGTAAGCGATAAATGCGTTGTAAAAGTACCAACAGAGAAATCAAAAAGCATCAATATTGCCGATTAATTTCCAATGGACTACGAAAATGGTGGTTTAGCTTAAATAACTGAGCTACGGGTGCGCCTATTAATAAATTGATCGTGGCGAAGATTGGCGCGCACTGATGGATTTCCAATCAATCAATGCAATTGGCTATAAGTTGCCATAGCAGCGAACGGCAACTCAATACTTAAAAGAAATATCTGCGCTAGTGAGGGTCGGCTACTGAAAAATTTTAAATATTATCATCGGAGCAAAAATTATATTTCTTTCTGTGATACTGCGATAAGAAATCTATATAATTATACTATTAAATTAAGTCCGCTTTCCGTTATGTCTGTCTGTAGGAATGAACTATCGAGCATAATTTTTTATCGTTTTCACCTGTAGATAGTGTTGATTCTTGAGGAAGGCAACCGCGGCTCCACCTGCGTGAATTAAACACCTCAGTTTACTTCACACAGTGGAGCCGCGGTTGCCTTCGCGCGCGGCGCGCAGTCTAGTAGGTAAGCTGTAAATGTAAAAGATCCTTTTTAATATGAATTTATTTATAATTCTAATTTAGGTAATATTACATTATTGTACATCATATTTAAAAGTATACCACGAAATAAACCAATATGTCTCTAGAGTAATAAAGTCAATTTGGCTCCATAATATAGTTTTTGGAACAACTAATTCGTGTTTCCTGGAGTTAAACAAGGACTTTGATTGGTCAAAGCTTCAAAACCGTAAACGAAACTCGAGAATTATCTTGCGTTCTATCGCGAACTATTTTGATAGAGATCTACATAACTAAGTCTACTATCCTTTGAAGTACCTCGGAGCGTTTGTATAGTTAAAAATGGTTTTTGGAGATTTAGGAAAACAGAGTAGCAACTTTCTCAAAGGAGAACCTTGATACGAGTGTTTGCTAAGAAAAGTGCTGATTTTTGATGATGACCGTTGTGGTGACACTTAATGTGGCGACTAACGCCTTATATATAAATATAAAGAGTTTTATTTTTTCCAAAAGACGACAGCTATAAATACTAGTTAATCGTACCTTGCTGTGATCTTTATAAACTTCACCACCACCATCAACGGACACAAAAAAGACCAGAGTCAAAACAACAATTTGAGAATTGGTCAAACTTATCCCATGAGGAGATTGAATCCACAACAATACTCGATGCAATGTCAAAAGGCGAGACGGCCGCTTAAGTATACTCCAAACATGAGCTCCAAATTTTGGGACACCCAAAGTCTAAACACGTGTATAGCGACCTTATAAAAACATACATATACATAGACTCACGCCTGTTTTACCGAAGGGGTAGGCAGAGGCATATTAAACGCCCACTTTTCGCCAGTGTTTTGATCCCGCGTAATAGATGGCGAGCCTATTGCCGCTTATCGGGATATTTTGTTTGCCAGAGCCTCGTCCGTTGATCGGCAGGTGCACCACTTGCAGGTGAGGTTGGCTTGGGACCCTAAGTTCTTGGTGGGAACCCTATGCACCCTTATAAAAACATTAATAAAAAACTCTTAAATAATCAAGAACACCTGAACAATATACTATGTGGTGATCCCTTCTAGCAAACAAGCGTAATCGCACGTAACTGTCTACACAACACATAGTACGTGTTGAAATATATGTTAAAATTGTGTTCCGAAGTAACCGAAGTTAGCAAGTTTGAACAAAAGTTGTTCTCGATAGTTGATGAACAATGTAATTAGTAGCCGAAAGGATTATATTGTTGTACAATGTTGTTGTTACAATGTATTAATATAGAGCAAACTTTTTGTATAACACCTTTATAAACTATTATTATTATAAACTATTTTATTAACCTTTATAAACTATTATTTTATTCAGCAAAATAAATGAATTTGAATTTGGCGTGTACTGAAGAAATGCTTGGGTATATTTCAGGCAGAGAAGGTAGTTGTGTCCCATACAGATGTCCGATTTGCACACGACTCTAGATTGACGCAAAAAGAAAAACATGGCTATTGGCTATCCACTGACTAGTTACGGCCTACCAGTTCTCTTTCGCTCTTTCTTTTTTTATCCTCACTATATTGTAGGTGTATCATGTCAGAGAAACATTGCTATTGTTAAAAACATGATATTGCAAGGAGTTATTAAAGAAATACGTACCTGCGTAACAGTCTGTCGGTCTCTCCACTCGGCTATCACTGTTTCTTTTCCTTTTTTTTTAGTCTTATAAACGTATCAAAATTAATTTTATTTATGACTAAGGTAGCAATTCAAATAAAACTTAAACTTTTGCTGTATCTAGAGCAGTTCAACTGGGAGAGCACTTCAACGTCCAAATAGATCGCTACCAGTTTTGTGCTGTATTTCTGCGGCGAGTAACTTGTCTTCGCTTGTTGTAAGACGTTCTTTTCTAGAGGAGTCGGTTATGTTAGAGTCAACCTTTAGAATCCATTACACTACAATTTACATCCACCTGAGTGGGCAGAAACTTCAGGAATGGCACATAAAAGGTATCACTAACACCTACTTACACTTATAAAATTAAAGAAGCTGCGTTGCCAGCGTGAAGGATAAAGTGCTGCAAAATCAATTTATTTATTTGAAAAATAAAATAAAATGCGCTGAAAATACCATAAAAGCTATCTGGAATGTCATCAATAACGAAACTGGTAGAGCCAAAGCACGCCGTCGCGACTACCTACTAAATATCAATAATGTGAGTATTGCAGAGGACTTGGAAGTAGCGACAGAATATAAAATTTTTTTTGCTAATATACCCATTATAACTACAGCATCACTCAAGTCATCTTCCATGTCTGCTGAAATGCTACTTAAGGACTGCGTGCCAGAATGTGACACAGCCTTTAAATTTACTGCTGTAACTACTAAAGATGTTCTTAAACAATTTAAAACTATTAATATGAAAAAGACTACGGATTTATGGGGAATGTCAGTTAAGACTGTTTCATCTATTATTACTTTAATTGCTCCACATCTAGCCACAGTGTTCAGTGACTGTGTCGCTTCTGGAACATTTCCTGATTTGATAAAATATAATAAAATTACACCCTTATTTAAATCTGGTGACACATCAGACCTCTCAAATTTTCGACCTACTTCTGTATTGCCAACTCTTAGTAACATTTTTGAAAAATTAATACTTAGTCAATTGCTTAATCATTTTAATAGAAATAATCCTCTTCACAAGAAACAGTTCGGATTTACGAGGGGTTATTCAACTACTGACGCAGCAGTTGAGTTACTGAAAAGTATTTTTGCGGCTTGGGAAAAGTTGCAAGATGCGTAAGGTATATTTTGCGACTTGTCAAAAGCCTTTGATTGTGTACATCATGATACTCTTATTAGGAAATTATATCACTATGGCATTAGGAAAAAAGCTCTCAATCTCCTGACTTCTTATTTGGGCAAGAGAATCCAGAAGGTCGAAGTTAATAGTAAGACATCTCCAGGTTCAGCTTTAAAAATGGGCTTCCCGCAGGGCTCAATACTCGGTCCATTTCTATTCTTGATATATATTAACGATTTACCTAATTATGTAAAGAACAATCATGAGATTGTGTTGTTCGCGGATGATACATCTTTGATTTTTAACATTAAAAGACAACAGATTAATTTTGACGAAGTATACAATGCACTCTATAAAGTTGTTAATTGGTTTAATGTAAATAATCTATTACTTAATAATAAGAAAACTAAACTTTTAAAATTCTCTATGCCTAATGTTAAACAAATGGAAACCAATGTGCAACTTAATGAATCTAGGATTGAGCCTGTCGAGACAACCATGTTTTTAGGTATTATGCTCGACACCAAACTACAATACAAATGTGGACCCCCCCACATATTGAAAGCCTATCGGGCAAACTCATTGGTGATGTCACAGCTTATGCAGTCAAGACAATTAGACGCCTCACAGATTTAGAAACAGCTAGAATGGTTTATTTCAGTTACTTTCATAGCTTAATGTCGTATGGGATCCTTCTCTGGGGGAATGCTGCAGACCTAAATACAATATTCGTCCTGCAGAAAAGAGCTGTAAGGGGGATTTATAACCTCGGTCCAAGAGTTACTCTAAGAGAAAAATTCAAAGAAATAAACATTCTAACTGTTGTATCACAATATATTTATGAAAATCTGTTATATTTACATAAAAATATTGGCAAATTTAGTAATAAATGTGATACACATTCTGTAAATACAAGAAACAGGAATAATCTCGTAGTTCATAGCACTCGTCTTCACAAAATAAGTAGCTGTTTTATGAGCAATGTATACGCTTTTATAACAAGCTCCCTTATAATATAAGAAACCTATCTATAAATACGTTCAAAATTATTGTAAAAGCGAAATTATGTTCAAAAGCATATTATAAAATATCGGAATATAAAGATGACCAAAACGCTTGGGACTGAGCTGTTCTAATTCGACACACAAAAATAATTGTATGAAATGTTTTTTTTAATGACGTTTCGTAAGTACTTGCAAAGTTTATACGAAATAAAGAAGTATTTCATTTCATTTCATTTCAGTGCAACGTTACTCGCTCACAGCAGCGCTCACTTGAAGACATTTTGAAACTTTTCACACCACACAATGTTATTTCAGTGCAATCTTCTGAGCCTGGAATTAATATTCAAAATGTTTTACCTACTTCATACATTGTTTTCCCGGATCTGGAGGATTTGTGCTGTGTAAACCTATGTAAGGTTAACACAAAATACAACGTTTTGTACACTAGTAAACTGTATAAACTCGACAAAAGTTTAGCCTTTATTTCTCTTTACCGAGTTGTTTGAGAATATTACGAACACAAATGTGACATGTTAAGTTTTCATATATTCCAACGAAGTTGTGGTATCTTAATTCTATACATGTGAGACACCCGCGCTGCACATAACAGGTAATTTTATTTACATGTGTGCGAAATTCTGTGTATTGTGCCCCACCTTTTGCAACATTGTAGCTATTGTTATGACTGCTCTGTAACTTCTATGGTATAACTTGGCGCGACTAGGTCGTGAGACACTGGCTTTCTGGGACGGGGAGAGTAGTAAGCGATGTTTTTCTCATTGGTGCAATAAGCTAACCTCCTGACTACCGTGAAAAGGCAAAAGGCTGTATTATGAAAAAGACGATTTCGAGAAAAAAATTAAAATAGTTTTCATACAGTTTTTGGCTTTTCCCAAAATATAGTAAACATAAAATTATATAAAATTGGTATCATTGTAAAGGTATTTGAAAGATCACAGCCGTGTTAAAATATTAATAAAAAAATTTAGATTTTAAAATAAAGTGAAGAAAATTGTTTAAAAAAACGACGAACTTGTATTATGATATTGTTAATTCTTTAAAGAAAGATTGATTAATATCTTGCTTCGTAAATCACTCATATTTATATGTTTTATGCAAAAAATATACGTGAATTAAATGACAATCGCACTTTTTAAAGCGCACTAATTTGAATCAAAACAAACCGATCACGCAGTGCGTGATTCGCAGTGGTGCTGCTCTAACATCAGCGCGAGCCTTAAGAGCGAGAAAAATAGCAATAAAATGCGTGAAATGCGCGCTCTAGCCAGTTTAGTATGGCAAAACACTGTATCAGACTATACAGTCTTTTGCTTAGGTTAAGGTTGTTTTTTTTATAAATACATGGTTTTTTACTGTAGTATGTCTCTATAAATAAACGTCGTATAGTAAAAATACAAATATTAAGCTATAGTAGACCTCAAACCAAGCAGAATAAGCGTTGTTAAGCAAAAACACTGGATTCTTGAATACAGTCTTTTGCCTTTTCACGACAGCTAAGTGTCGCTAAGACTCATGGGAGTTAAAGAAGCCTCCGAAGAGACCACAGAGCCGTGTATTTAGGTGGCCAGATTTAAATTAGCCGCATCGGGGTTGGCCGCCTGTCTGTGTGCGATCTCTGAATTTTACATTGACATTGATAAAACTGACTTGACGGCTGTGACGAGATTTTGTAGGTACATAGATGGCTGCAGCATTTACCAAAATTACTGAACTGACAAAATTGTTGAAACATACAGATACAAGATTTCTCATTTAACATATGTATAGTCGTGGTTCTATTTAACCAACAAAATAGATGGATAATTTTAAATGTCTTTGTATCTAACCCACTCTTAGCAGAGTGGTGGTAGTCAATCTAATTAAAATAAAAAGAAACATATTTGTGATTACGGAATATTTAGTGTAAGAACTAGTCAAACGAGTTGTTTTATACTTGTTCTTGCTTTAAGTCTATGTATCATATCCTTATAGACTAAGACATTTGTTTGACAAAATATGGGGCCTCTAAAGAAGCTCATAATAGTATGTCAATGTAATTTTTTTGTTGATGGCCTTCTTGTAACCATTGAAGTACCTATTAGAGAATAAAACATATTATAATACAAACAAACTTGTTATACCGTATGCCAGAACTAGTCATCGTCACAAATGATTAATTTTCACGCAAAAACATAAAAACATAATTTATCAGAGTGTGTCAAAAGTATATTTTTGAGCCAATACGGTGACCATAACTACCAACTTCATTTATTAGTCAGTAACGCTCTAGAGCCTCTTCAGAATAGAAAAATGTATTCGTTTTATTTTTGGTGAATCTCCGGTTTAGTCATGAGTGTTATGACAAATCATTTAAAGGCTTTGTCGATTTGTTTAAATAGAACAATACGACGCAACGGGTTTTATTTACTAGTTTAATTGCGATAAATTATTCACAGCTAGTATTTGTCCGACGTTTTGGACGCTTTTGTCTGATTATCACGTGATTGAAGTATCGACCCCATGCAATATAGAGTTAGATCACTTTTGAGCTAAAGTTACAGACCCGATTAAAATTTCGGATTAGATATCATAAGCTACAGGAACATTTGGCTCAGTAAGGGATTCATATTATTTTAAATATATTTTTTGGGATAAAAGGATATAAGATCAAAAGTTTAAAATAAGATTACTTCTTAAAAAACCGATCAAGTGCGAGTCGGACTCGCGCACCGAGGGTTCCGTACAAACCTGTAGGTATATAAGTAAAAGTTCACCAGTCATAGTTATGGTATTTTTATTGCAAAATGAAAACCATGACATTACAGTATGGGAAGCTGGAGGAGCATAAATTAAAGAAAAAGGCCTCATTGTCGTTTGAAATCAAACATCCTTTATTTTATATTAACATATATCGCTTATTTTGTAATATAACTTAAATACCTAGACTAGCCTTGCAGCAGCCTTGCAAAATTCTGCTGATGAATGATGGTGAGATTTTTTATCGAAGTTATTGATTTACAAAGTTTTTAGTGACTATTAGAAATCTGTAACAAAAATATTAATAAAGTATTTTTAATAATTATAGTATTTATTTGCGATGAAAATAAAACTATTCCTATGTGATATTAATATTAATATCACATAGGAATAGTATATATTAATATTAATAGATATTAATTATTGTTTTATTTTGTGTTGTACACATTTATTTATTACAAATAATTAATATTCTTAAAAAAAAAATAACTGAAATAAGTAAGCGGCGATAGCCCAGTGGTGTACGTAACGGACTGTCGAGACGATCATCTCGGGTTCGATCCCCATGGCACACATCACTGACTTTTCGGAGTTACATATGTGGGTGTTTAAAACGTTAATTATCGCTCGCTAAGTAATGTGTCCGGTATATGGCAATACCTATGCTCGCCCCCTATTACATTAGGACTGAAACATAACTGGCGAAATGTGGGTGTGTAATACACCTCTGAATACCCCTTTGGGGATAAAAAGGCGTGATGTATGTAAAAATGTGATACGTTATGTAAATTAAGTATCAAATTTGAACCAGACCTGTAAACCCTAGTGGACCTGGTGACTGAAAAAGGTAGGAATAGTACCACATTGAATATTGAAGTTCGAAAAAAAGTTATCTTTAGTTGTACTACTTCGAGTTGTGCTAGTGTTTATTAACGGAAACATGTTTATAGATGAAAAATATGCAGAAATTCCATTTTGGGGATTCATTCTAAAATCAATATTGAAGTCTCCCACGACAATCAGACGAGAGCATGAATTTTACCTATTGAGGTTACTGCCGTATATTGTTGTATTTATAATAAATTTAATAATTTCAATTTAATACCTCCACGCGTTCAAGAGAAAGGGGTAGTAACTTTAAATTTATTAAAAATGTTTTTATTATATGATGTAACTAAAAATGGACAGTTTTCGCAATTTTTCCTTTATATGTGCTATGAGACGTTGCTTCGTACCAAATTTCAAGATTCTGAGTTCACGGGAAGTACCCTATCGGTTTTGATTCCAATGCGAGTTTGAAAATATGCTGCAATTTGCAGCATAATCGGCTGTATCTTTTGATTGCGTTGGATTAGAAGCTCTATGGAACCGTAGATTTGAGTATTTAGTATAAATTTCAGTTTGATACCTCCACGCATTCCTGAGAAAAAGGGTCTTGACAGACGGACGGACAACAAAGTGATCCTATAAGGGTTCCGTTTTTTACTTTCGAGGTACGGAACCCTAAAAAGAAACGAATCATTCTATTAGGCGCAGATATTTTTTAAATATCGCTAGGCTTTCGAACACCATTATTTTCACATTTGTAGATAAGAAACAAGGACTCAAAGACACCCACACTCATAACAAATGTTTGTCAATTACGTAAATTTTGATCATATGTGGGATCGAACCCACAATGATAAAATAAGGAATATATAAAATCTTAAAATGCACTCATGTGGACAGTTTAAACGATATTTATATTTGTTACTATTTAGTATATAATTTGTAAACGTTATCCAAACACATGCAATATCTTCGAAGTAAAAAAAAAAAACTCAAAGAATACCCCATACTGCTACCATCTCCAGTGAATTACAATCGTGATGTTATGTTTCACTACCAAATATAGATTCTATAAAATATACCATATGAGTTTGTAGCAACAAACGCATGATGTATTCAAAAGTAAACAGGTTTGAGTCAATATTAACTTTGATTCAACAAAGAAGACGGCTCATATCAAATATTCGGGAAGGAACTCAAAGGGAGACGATGTGCTTGATTCTCAGTTCACACCATAGCGAAGCTTAATTTATATAACCGAAGGTCGCGGGTTCGGTTCCGCTCAAGTCAAACATTTGTGTAAGTAAAAATGGATGTTTGTCTTGGTTTGAGTGTTTCTATATAATGTACTTATTTAAAAAAAACTGTATATGTATGTATGTGTATCATGTATCATGTAGGGTGCATAGGGTTCCCACCAAGAACTTAGGGGCCCAAGCCAACCTCACCTGCAAGTGGTGCACCTGCCGATCAACGGACGAGGCTCTGGCAAACAAAATGTCCCAATAAGCGGCAATAGGCTCGCCACCTATTACGTGGGATCAAAACACTGGCGAAAAGTGGGCGTTTAATATGCCTCTGCCTACCCCTTCGGGGAAACAGGCGTGAGTCTATGTATGTATGTATGTGTATCAATTATCTAGTACCCGTATGAAAAGTTCTGCTAAATTTCGGACTAGATGTTGATGTGTGTATGTGGTAGAATATTATTATAATTATTTATTAAAATCGTTCACGTACGGTCAAGGATGGATTATGAAGTTAATTTACTCTTAATACTCGTAGCTTTCCGCGTAGTGAAATTTTATTACATATAGCTATTAAATAATAGCAGTTGTAAGTGGCTGGGAAATTACGTCTATAAGACTAAACCTGTAATCGCGTTAAGCATTACGTACGAGTAGTATTAGCACGCCAGGCGGGATTATACTATAAGACCAATTTGCTGTATTTGACAATTTACTCCGTTCTTCTCTGTTAACCTATTGCTCATTATTTATAATTGTGTGCCTAAAGATAGTGTAATAATCATAATTTATTGTAATAGTATATATCTACATACGTAAGATTCAGCATAATATTAATCTCATTACTAACCTCAACACAAAATTTTTAAGGCTGCGATACCCAGGTGGAAATAACAACAGACTGCTATGCACAGGGTATCAGGTTCAGAGCCACGCGCGCACTACATATTACAAGTTAAATGTTGCATGTGTATTTTAAATTGCCCCATGCCTTTGAGAGCATGTTGAGACGTCTTTCTCGAATGTCATGAAGATCTTTTCAAAAGGCGTTATGGTATTCGGCGCCTTTGAGTTACTAAGCCCTAGATTATCTCTTTCAATCATGACAACAATTGCTTTGTTGAGAAGTTTATGCTCTGACATATTTGGTTAGTTTTGGAAGCGGACCCCGGACACCAGGGCGAAAGCCTTCAATGCAACCGGTGTAACACTAGGAGCATGATGATGACCGCATTCATGTACCGCCGACATTTAGGCATGCGTTACACCAGCCATGATCAGGGGTGTCAGAATGTCGGTGGTGAAACACGACTGCATCTCACTAGATAAAAAAAAAACTATTGTTCTACTCGGCGATACAAAACAATCTTATACTTTCTATAGATAATAGTTTTAAATTTATCGGTGTTGTCACCAATATTCTATTACAATTTGTGTATAAATGGGCTTTGTCGCTTAAGCTAAGAGATTACTGTATATACATGTTTAATCCTTAAATACTCAAATGCGTTCAATCTCTAATGTCTGTTATTAAAACTAATAACTTTTGGTATTAAAGCTTTTTGGGAATTTTATTGAGCTTTAACTTTTGTTCAAGGATTTTCGTTGAAACTGGGTTTCTGCACATTATAAGTGTAAGGACCCTTTAAAATTATTTATGTGAATTGTACCTAGCTGTTTGTTATTTTTATTGTATTGTGCGTTGTATTTGGTGTGTCAATAAATGATTTACTTACTTACTTACTTATATCATACATTGCCCAATTGTTAATGATCGCTTGCTAAACGGTGGGTTCTCCGCTTAATCAGCTTTTGACCATTCTAGAAGACAGTGTGTGGGCTAGCCGTTCTCAAACTGAAAACAGGTACGTGCCCAGAAGCGCTTTTATAAGACACCGCTACACTTCCACCAACAAAAATAAATCCTCTATTCTACGATTATTATCATCAGGCTAACGTAGTCTGTTTCTGGCTAGAGGCCTCTCCAATGGCACAACATTGAGCTCGATTTTCATATTATCATCGACGACTGTAATGTATGATAATCAAACAATATAGTTTATCTTGCCACGCCTCTGACTAATAAGTTGACACAAAATTCAATTTTAAACTATCGCGATTTGTATTATCATACAAAACTATTTAACAGATCTTGAACGCGTAAAATTGATCGTGCTCATCGACTGATGCGACCACGGCGGGAGCCAAGCCGGTCGAAACAGTGCAAAAACATAGGTAGATTATATATACCTTACATTAGTAAATTTTACGCTATTAAGACCCGTTTAATACCTTTGTATTACCTAAAATTAGTCTAATAGTATTTCTCATTTCTGTGCTGTATACGTTATATTGGAGGAATTTTATTTAACTACAGAGTTTACTTGTGTGCCATGTACTTTTCTGGCGGTTTGGGCACGCGCTGCATGCGTTATTGTTTAGTTGTTTGAAAATAGTTGGGTTGTATGAAACTGTAATCTATTTTTGTTTGTAAACTGTTGAATTTAAGGATGTTGAGTGTTTGGTATTTTTATGTAAAATTCTTAGTGTGGTGAATGTTATTTTATTTTAAGAGTTAGTGAAATGTGCTAGCAGTATTTTTTCAATGTAGTAAACTGCATGCTAAAAGCACGTATATTTAATCTGACCGCGCCCTCTAGTAAATGTATAAATTTTTCGGTATTTACCATAAATCAGGTTTTGTAAGTCAACTGATCGCCTATAAATTAAGTTTTAATTAAACTGCAAGTAAATAAAAAAATATTGTTTGTGTAAATATAAAACCCCTATGTAGGTAAATGTTATTTTACCCACACGTGCTATTAATTTTATACCTTGATGAATATTTATTACAGCCCAGGCTGTTTAAAAAATTAAAAAGGACTTGATTTTTAAAAGGCGTTTCATAAGCCGTAGTAGAATTACTGTTTTAAGTTGGCATTTTAAGTTGCTTAGCCGTTGACAGAATTTAAACGTTAGGTTCCCTTATTTTTATTTTTACTTAGGTACCTACTGTAATTTAAATTGTAATACAAATACAAATTAGACAAGGGATGACCACTTATTTGTCTTTCCGTACTGATATTTTCCATATAATATTGAAGCTTATCATCAGGCAGGCAGTTGTTAATTATCCCTGCAGCAAAAACGCCAGTTCTTAAAAATATCTTAAATCATTGCTACAGAAAAGCTTCAAGCTCTTAAATCTTAAAATAAAAATATCCTGAAAAGAAAATATTCTTTAGAATATCATGAAAATGCAGTAAGCATTTTTCGTTTTACCTATTGAGTGACATAACGAATTGAATATGCAGCAATGATTCGATCCATGTGTCGCACTCACAAGTACCTACATATAAATCTATGAATCTGTCACATAGTTTCGTCACATGTATGCAAATAAGAATCCCACTTTTTCGATAAATTGTGTATTGCAGCGAAATTGATGTTGTATCGATAGAAACTATATCTTATATCTTTCTTATTTTTAAAATAGCTTTAAATAAGAAAGAAAGAGAAAATAAAATTTCGGACATTTTTTAAATTCAATATAAACACAACCGTCCAACGGCAAATTGTTTTCCCGAATTTTCTTCGGTACTGTATTCTCAGAATTTATTATTGATAACAAACGGGATGCAAGTAAACCTTGCAACATGAATAACTTAAAATTAGGAGTCAAATCCGACTTGAACGCAAGATTTAGGACCCTTTCAAGACCCTCAAGAGCCGCGGTTAAAACCAGAAAAGTTATTGCGCCTCAAGAACTTTGTTTCTGTGCCTTAGTTACGAATTCTGGGCTCCAAATATTTGTTTCAAATGTAAAAATAATATAACATAGGTAGACAGAGTAATGCCCGCAAACCCGTGGCGAAAATATAAAAAAGTATTGCTACCAATTTTTCCTGGAATTTATGCATTCACAGAAATGAAGTTGGTACATCAATTACTTGAGCGAAATCTTTTCAAGAGTACACACGAAATGCACAAGGTGTTAAACATATCTAATTTAAATAGAAAAAACCCTGGCGGCAAAATAACGTTTACCCAGTTTGAAACTTTTTTAACAAATTAACAAATTGAGGAAAAAATTAGCGGTCTAGGGGAGCATTCCGTGAATTCCGTCATGTATGTGGCTTACATATTCACAACTAATTACTCAGAACTGGCTTGCGATGTCGTTGACATGTAACAATTAGTTGCAAAAACGCTCTGACAAATTATTTTTTTTCGGCTTAGGGAGAAGGAAAATGTCTTGAATCATATCTTAGGAGTCTGTTTGAGATTATGTACGCATTGTTCCAACTTTTGCAAATGTACTAAAGTAATAAAATATACTGGAATGACTGTTTACTTTATTAGTACTGAAGAGTACTTTATTCATTTTTAGACCCTCCATTAGTCGCGTTGCGTAATGTTTTAAATATTAGACGAGGACATATTTATTTATGTTACCGGTTGTTTACTTGTCGCTTCTACAAGATTGCACAGGTAATGGGCATTAGCTTGCAATCACCTTGTTACAAGCATAGAGGTTAATAATATGTGACTATACATAAATGAGTTCTCAGGGAATAATTTGCACATCAATATAAAATGCATGATAGCTTTGTATTTCGGAAGTATGTATACCAATAAATCAACATCGTAAAATCTGAAACCATTGCTCACTTGGCTAAATGATCAAAAAGCTGCAGTGCGTGCGTGCAGTCTGACCACTTGTTACAGCCAAACTTTATATATTTACCATGAACATCCAGCATCTTGGTAGTAGTTTTATTGCCTCGAATGCGGCCACAGCGTGACCGTGACCGTGCATAGTAAGCAAGATTCCTAAATTCTACTGGTTTTATCAATCATCTGCAAGTATTAACACTGTTAGAAATTCCGTGCACTTACTGAAGTTTCCTTGCAGTAAACAATCAATACAACTAATCTAGTAATATTTTTGCGTGCACTGACAGTATTTGGAAGCTAGCGTGTATTACAAAGTACGATTGCGCGTACACGTAAATTTAACTTAAGTGGTATTATCGACGACGAACTAGTACATTGCCAAGTACAAGCCGTTAGTATTAGTAAGTTATTCTAATTGATTAATTCTCTCTGATAACTTCCCGAAGCTAAGTCCAATATTTAATTACAGTAATAAAGACGTGAAAGTTGATTGATTGCATGCATATCATTGCACATACGAACACTGGTTTGATGTTGTAATAATATGAAAAGGTGGAAACTATGAAGGGCTTTCTTTGATATGTTTGTTTGTATATTAATTGATTACGCACAGTAGGTATAAATCAATCGCGAAAGTTTTATCCCTTTATATAACTTTACCTTTGATTATATATCGTCGGTTCAAAGGTAAAACTCACTAAGTGACATTTTGACCCATAATGATATTTTACTACTTTTGCTTCTATACAGAGAAAATCTACGATAAGAAAAAATCACTATGTGCGTATTGTACTCCATAACAAAACTGTGAAATGAAAAAAGTCTATATCTCCAAATCCTCTGCAATCCCTTTGCAGGTAAAACTCATTTGGCACTTAGTTAATTTTGCCTGAAATCTTCACTGTAGGGCAGTCTAAAATTATGTATGGCATAAAAACTCACTATGTCGATAATGAACTTTACCTGGCAACTCTACCGTGACATTTGTCACTTGCGAATTGACGTTTGGTTTGGAGGTTAAATTTAATGTTTGTGGCAGTTATACTATTGCACAGTTCGTTTCGGATTTACATTATTTTTCAAATTAAAAACGGTTCTAATTGGTAAAATGAGTGATTATCGAAACAAGAGGGGTAAAGATCTAGTTGCTCTCGCATTGACGGACTTCAGAGCACAACGGAAACTTGTAAGTATTTTTAGATGTTGGTTTAGCTTGGTTTCCCGATAAAATGCAATCAATTTATAGCTAACATTGATTACAACATTACAGAACTACCGCAGTATACTGGATGCACAGCGTGACTTATTTGAAAGTAATACCGAGCATCTTCGATTAGATGATCAAAGAGATGCTGAAGTCGAATCTCAAAATAAATCAGAATGTAATATAGAGGTAAATCTGAGTAACTACATATGTACTACTTAATGAATAAATATGAAAAATAATGAATATGTAAGCACCTACACTTTTATTAATAATTATGGTTTTGCTGATCGGACAGTTTTGTACTTATTTTTTTCTTGCAGAGAGTTATTTCAAAACATAACAGAACAAAGCTCGTGGATTATCCTTTAGAAACTGATGATGAGATGACTGACTTCAGTGCAGCATCGGATGACGATTCTTGTTACCAGCCACCTCAAGAAACAGAAGATCAAATATCTGACATTTCTGATTATGAGATAGAAGCGGGTAATGTTAGCAATTTAACCAGATGTAGAAAACGAAATGCAGCTAATTGGAAAGCCAATGTGACAAAAAAACAGCGAGCAGAATGTCTGCCATATAAAAACAAGAAAAAGGAATGTGAAGCTAAACACCCAAAACCAGTTAATTGTACAAAATGTAGATTTCAGTGTACACTGTTTTTCACAGAAGAAGATAGAACAGCATTATGTAAAACATATTAGGGATTTGTAGATTACAATAGACAGAAAAATTTTTAAATAAAGTATTTGGTTGTGGTAGCACCAAAACGTAGAAGAAAAGAAAGGTCAAGTCAAAAACATACTTTATCTAAAATTTATTATTTAGAAAATGCTGGTGGTAAGCATAGAGTATGTGCTAATTTCTTTGAAAAGACTTTAAATATTTCAAATGAGTCTATAAATACGGCCCTAAAAGGCGCAGGTCCAACAGGATGTTTCTCTGGATCAGACAAGAGAGGAAGAAAAGTGCCAGGAAACAAGACCAGTGAAATAGATGTGTCATTAGTGAAGGAGCACATTGAGAGCTTTCCCGTAATCGAAAGTCATTATGTTAGGAAACAAAGTCAAAAATTGTACCTTGAAAATGGCCTATCTATTCTTAAAATGTATGAGCTATTTCAATTATTTTGTGTGGAAAGGAATGCAACACCTGTAAAGCAATGTACATACAGGCGCATATTTTGTAACAATTATAACTTATCCTTCTTTAAGCCCAAGAAAGATTTGTGTGCTACTTGTTCCAAGTACAAAGAAGCCAGTTCTGAAGTAAAGGGTAACATGGAAATTGATTATTCTTTACATCTTATAAGAAAAACCGAATGTCAGGAAGCAAAAACCAAGGACAAGATAAAAGCCAGTGAAGACCCAACATTTGTAACAGCCACATTTGATTTGCAAAGTGTTTTACGATTGCCATATTCTGATGTTTCTCTATTTTACTATTCAAGGAAAATCTGTGTGTATAATTTGACAATTTATTTAGCTAGTGGAGAAGCTCATTGTTATACTTGGAATGAGATAAATGGAAAGAGGAGAAGCAACGAAATTGGATCAATATTGTTAATGTTTTTGCAGTCACTACCTGCTACAGTAACAAGTGTTTCCCCTTTTTTGTGATACTTGTGGTGGACAAAACCGTAACCAGCAAGTGGCCGCCGTGTTGTTGTATGCAGTAAAAAAAATTGAGCATTTGAATCAAATTGAACTAAAGTTCCTGGAATCTGGGCACTCACAAATGGAGTGTGATTCTATGCACTCCGCTATCGAGTCTGCAAAGAAACATAAAAGTGCATTTACCATGACAGACTGGATTAACATTTTCCGTTCTGCAAGATCCCAAAGAGGAAAAAATAAAACCAATGGTGAGTACATAGTGCACCATTTGAAGTATACGGATTTCTTTGATTTACAGTCTTTGGCGTCTTCTTCGATAAAAAATAGAAATAAAGAAGAAGATGGAAATACAATCTCATGGTTGAAGATCAAATCTATAAAGGTTGAAAAAGGGTCACCAGAGATACTGTTTTGTCGGTATGATCATTCTTCGGAATACAAGAAGGTAAACATAGTTGGGAGAGGTCGCAGAAGAACAGCTGCAACTCCACCCTTGAATCCTGCCTATTCTAACCTACTGCCAATATCTAAGGCAAAGAAAGCAGACTTAATTAAACTTGTGAATTCTGGTCATATACCAGAGGAACTTCATCCATGGTATAAGAACTTACCTACCATCGAACTTAATGGTCCAGAGCGCTTGCCCGAACCAGATGAAAATGAAAGTGGAGATAAAAATCAAATCTGAACCCAGATTCATTACAAAATGCGAGATATTTACTTTTATTCAATATATTTCTATGTGATTTAAAACAAAGTTTTTCATTAAATACATTATTTTACCCAAAAAGAAAGAGGAAAAAATCATTAAGTACATTTTTCTTATTTACATATAAACTTATATATTTTAGGCAAAAATATAATAATACTAATATAAAATACATACCATCACATGTTCACAGAAAGTTTCAGTACATAATATCCTTGTTCTGATTTTTCAGACTAAAAAAACGCAATATCTCAATTATCTCCAATAATCAATTATGCCACAAAATGAGTTTTACCTTTGAACCGACGATATACTATGTGTTCAATAATGCTTTTTATATGGTTTTAGTGAAAGGGGCAGATTTTTTAGAAATATCCCTACTTAATGATTACTGTGCACTAGTATTTATAATTTAAGCACACGTAATATAGATTGGAGAGATTTTTATGTCAGTTAAGTGCGTGGAATGTGGTCAACTTTAGTGCCTCCGTTTATACCAGTCTAATGCTTTCAATATGGTCTTACGATTTAAGTCAGATACAAGAAACGTCACTGACTGCTTTACGGCTTAAGTACGGTAGCGCTTTTATATGAACGCCACTAAAACGATCATACATTCAAGCAGTCATATCTGTAAGATTTACTAATAAACATGAATACAAACGTATATACTATACGAGTACCTACATTTTCTAATCGTCTTTACTTCCTCATATATCTGCATCACGGCGCTTTTTACGAACAAAGAAAAGACGACCAAACACCTTCGGATTTCCTGCACAAATATCGAAACGAATCAAATAATCTGGAATCAAGTGAGAAAAACTAAATATATTTCTACATCTTTATAAACCGTGGTGTTTGAGATACGATGTGAGATTCAGTGAATCGATACAAAATGCGATCGGCAAAGATAAGGGGCTGTTGATTTATTACGGAAGTCAATTTAGGAGGAAGAGGCAATCTTATATTTTGTTTAGATACGAAATCACATAGTTTTGCTACAGTATACTTTGTTCTTTAGTTGAATTCTCTTTATTAATTGTAACATATTCGTGTGATTGGATAAAAGTTTTTAATAATCACGACTCGTAAGCTTTGAATTTAGGCACTTAATCGTACCTTTGCCATTCATCGAACACTTTAGTTATGTACCTACTTACCTCCCAGCCGGATATTCAAACAATATTCTGTTGCCAGACTCTAGAATTAAAACTGAATTTTATTAAATACCAGAACGGTCGCTAGTTTCAAACTCAACTCATTTCGTTTTAAACATCAGATTAAAACTTTGGTTGTGTGTTTTAGTGTTAGTACACATATCTAGCACACAGTACATGTAGCAAAATAAATGTCCAACCACTGTCCTTTTTCATTTCACCACTAGACATAACATTCGAATACATGCATCATGCGAATATTTATAGCAACATAAATTGAAATAGAAAACCTCTATCTGCGTAACTCCACAGTATTTTCTCGACATATTTATTCAAATATTTTTAATGGTCCCAGTCACGTCTAGCACATAAAAAAGAATGGGACTGTGTCTATTAATCGTTACAATGAAAAATACAGTGCTAAGGTATTTAATATTGTTGAAATATTACGTGGAAATTGTTGGGGAGACGTCTAACGAGGGAATAAAAGTATATATTTCGTGTACAAAATGGTTCCTGGCGCGCATATTAATTAGAAAAAGCTGCTTATCGATATAAATTAATTACAATAAGTAATAGCTGATACTGCCGTTGGTCTCAAAACATAAATTTAGGAGTATTTTCAAAGGTATTAGGTTTGATTTTGAGCAAACCAAGTTCGTTTCTTTTTGTTACGTACAAGTATACTCTAGTAACAATAAGGTACGCCACTTGTCTTAAATAAATAAAAAACTATACAAAAGGTCGTTTTTGATTAATATAAAAGTTACAAGCGCTCAAAGTTATGTAGGGGAAACTTGTGTCCCTTTTCTTTTATGAGACCCCGCCGTTGGCAAGTAATATGTTGTCAGATTGTCACTAACTTAGTCAGTCCGGTGGTCATGGTCATATTATAAGCCTTTATACATTATTTACGTTACCTTGTGGTAAGCGATTGCCGTAACCAGCGACTGCGTACGTACATAGTTTGCTATAGAACTCGAAGTAGAGAGCAAGAATTAAAAAGAAAAGATCTGATATTCATCAAACTAAATTGAGCCATAGACATGAAGTACTAAATTAATTTTATTTTTGGTAGTGAGTGGTACCTACTACATACCATCAAGTAAAACGAGCTGTCTTATCTATGTTAAAATCAGTCATACATAACACTGCACAACAACATTGAACTTTTATTGTTTCCTGAGATTTTTTACCTGTTGTTTACTAATTTAAGCTCGCTTATTTTAAATCTACACTCAGATTTTTTCTAACAGCTCTAGTTAAGGATATACAGATACCCTCTTAAAATTTGAGGGTTGATATCGCTGTCATCAACGTCTTACTAGTTTTGTTTCCTTTTTGCAATGGTGTCGTCTAGAAGGATCTGTGTAAACAATCCAAATAGACTTTGTTACATTTGTGTCAAATATTCATTCCAAAGAATCTGTTTAAATGTGTCAGACTTCGTTAAAAATGCCTGCATGGAATACTTTCAACGTCCATTGGAAACAAAAAACAAGCCCTGGACTCTGAATATAGTGTGTAAAACGTGTGTGGAGTCTTTACGGTTATGGAAAATAACAAGATATCCCTTGAACCTCATTAGTCCTATGATATGGCGAGAACCGGCGAACCACCACGACGACTGTTATTTCTGCGTTATAAACATAACAGGGATTAACTACCAAAATCGGTCCAAATGGGTTTATCTTACTGTGCCGTCAGATACTTAGACCTGTCCTGAGTTCAACTGATACATTAGAACGCCAACCAAGTACATCTTGGGTAAGTCCGCACGAAATTGTTCAACAAATGGAGGAAAGTGACACAAGATCGTTCCCAAAATTAAGTGCTAATAAGTTAAAAACTGGAATTTTCGATAGACTACAAATCAGAAAATTAATAAACGATGTAAATTTTACTAAAAGTATGACAATCCCTGAAAAAAATGCCGGTAAAAAACTTTTTGGGAAATAAGAGTCTGTCGACTTTCTGGCCACGTCATGCAGTTACTGTTACACTTTCAGCAGCTTGGATGCAACATGATCATTAAGTTGCATTTCTTTCACAGCTACCTTAATCGATTACCTGAAAATCTTGAACATTTAGGCGAGGAGCAGAGAGAACGCATCCATCAGGATATTCGCACTATGAAGGAGCGCTACTAGGGCAATTAGAGTGCAAGTATGATGGCTGACTACTGTTGGATTATCTAGAATAGTAGTAAAACGCCAATTAATTCAAAAAAGTCACATAAAAGCAAGTTTTGTTCGAATTAGATGGTTACATAAATTGTAATATGACGGGAATCTATGATTATTTTTCAATAGCTACCCTTCGTATCTCAAAAAGTAGAGCTGCTAGCAAAAATCTGCTATTTCTGACTTATATGAATATTAGACGTTGCTGGCGGCTCCACCCGCGTATATTATACACCTAAACCTTCCTCAGATATATCACACTACGTATTGGTGAAAACCGTACAAAAATCCTTCTGCTAGTTTTTAGTTTATCACGTTCATACAGGACAGGACGAAACTGAGACTTCATTTTATAATATGTATAGACAAGCATTAATATAAGATATATATTTTTCATTTAAAGTACCTAGACTTTTAATTTAAAAAGCTGTGTATTAATAACAGCTTTATAGTTTAAATACTGAATCAATTTACTTGATCATAACAACGACATCGATATTGAGTTAGCTTTCTGAACAATGTTACGGCTAGAAACTAGTTTTATAATTTATTAGAGCATAAAGTAATTATAATATAATGTAATCCATAGCCTTGGATAATTTAATATTAAACAATGTTTTGTGAGCTAGGTAAGGCTAAGCCCTGGAATTCTCAGCTGAAATGTTGAAATGTTTTTGAAGTTACAACTAACCACTAAATAGTTACCTTTTTACCCTTTACAGTTAAATATTTGTTTAATTACTTATCGTTTCAAAGTGTAACATTCGCGTAAACCCAAGAAAATACTATACTTATCGTAAGTTAAAATGTAAAGCTGTTCATATTAAAACAAAGTCTTACTGTCTTTAAAATTTCTTTTGAACAGCAATAATGCTAGAACTTAATCTAGTTGACATATCGTCAACAATATTCTTGCAACACATAGCGGTAGAGCAAACTTTAGTAGCAATCTTGGTGTGGGGCTCCTTAGGTTCTTTAGTATTTAGGATCTGACTAAAGCTATTTAACTATACCATCAGGTAGGCAAGCGTGAGTCATATTCCAGAAATAATTTATACGGAGCCATTTATTAAGACAATGTATATATGCTTCTATAAGACCACGGTATCAGCTCCAAAAAACACTCTTAGCATACGATTACATAAGTGTACAGATCAAGGGGAGCTCTGTAATTGTGAGACATTGACTAAAACAGACTCTGTTAAATACCTGGGCGTCGTGGTAGATCACAAACTAAACTATAAAGCGCACATAAATGCTCTGTCAAAAAGGGTGCGTAAATCAGCAAATATTATAAAACTACTTCGTTCATCAGCACCAACTGATATCTTAAAAGCTGTATACTTCGCCTTGAGTCAATCATTAATTTTATACTGTCTAAGCTGCTGGGGAAGTGCCTCAAAAACAGTGATGATCGAAGTGGAAAGAGCACAACGCTCCGTAATAAAGACAATGCTTAGAAAGCCATTTAGGTACCCTACATCAAAACTCTACCGCGATAGTAAGCTGCTAAATGTGCGTCAGCTATTTATCTTGAAAACTGTCCTTAGAGTGCACAGAAGAGTGACTCACTCAGAGAGCTACTCAGATCTTCTGAAACGCCGCGTGTACAAACTACCAGTGCCAAAAGTTAACACAAGCTTCGCCAGGCGTTTTAGTCCATACATGGATTACTCCGTATATAATAAAACAAATAATGCGTGCGACATTAAACAGTGCTCAGTGCTGGAGGCAAAAGTAAAAATTACAAAATGGCTCATCTCTTTGTCCTATGATTCCACTGAAACACTCTTTGTACATTTGTCGTGATTGTTCTATTGACCTAAATAACGTTACCGTAATGTTGTCAACGGATAACTTCACAAACCTAATTTAATAACAGAGATTACATAAATATAAATGCTATAGCACACATTTAGGAAGTATTTATTAAATTACTTATATTTTAATTTTAGTTCATACTGTAATAATTAGTAAGTGTTAATCATAATTAGTAAGTTTACAATGTAATCATATAAAAATATTGCCTATGATATTATATGATGTCAACCGAGCAAACAATACAACTGTATAATCGTATCAGGTACCCACAGGACAGGCATTGCCTAGTGTGGGGCCACTGAATACCGTACTATTGTAAATGTTATTGGCAATAAACGATTTTTATTTTTATTTTATTTATTTTTTATTTCTTGCTGCACAGCTAGATTGCCAAATCCATCAATCCATCAATTACATCATACATCGTCACCGTATTTACACAGTTGACTTAAAATCGCATACAACCCGTGCCTCGTCGCCTGTCACGGGCGATTTACTAGAGCTCCTGTTAATTTAAGTCACCCGACGTATGAGGCTTGCCTTCACAAGGCGAAAAGCTAATCCCACACTACCCCGGTGCTTGTGATTGTAGTCACCTGTGGCTTAATCGAACCCTTTATTACACCATTCATTCGCTGTGCGGTGTGGCCTTGAAGTGGTAATTGACTCGTGTACATCCCATATAAAACACAACTGACAGTTGACCGCCAGTTGGTAGCCTGTCAGATAATTTGACAGGCGGAAAATACGAATGACGTGAAGTGGGTGCGAAACCAATAAATACAGATTTACATAGAAGCGCATTTCTTAAGGATTTTGTGTGCCAATTCCAAGTGGCGAGTTGACGACTGTCGTCAGTGTAGTTCGTAGTTGGCGCCATTGGCGGCGCTGGCGTCGTTCTCCGTCTCTCTTGCTCTCGTAGTTAAGATACACAGGAGCAACGTTCGTCTCTCTTGCACTCGTAGAGACAGCTGTCACAGTGCGACTGCCACGCCGCCAAGTGGCAATATGGGTCACAGAAAGTTTGTCTACAGAGCGCCCATAAGAAATGCGCCTCTATGTAAATATCTATGCTCTATGGCGAAACGCTTCTGTATAACAACTTGAACATAAGCTAGTGTGAAGCCACTAAAGTTCGATAGCACAGTTTAATTTTAAATGTTTTGTTACAGCCTTGAACCCATTTCAAGTTGCCCAGTTTCTGAATACTTAGGGGTCGTTCGCCAAACAATCAAATGCCTAACCCGAATCTAATAAATTAACAACTCAATTGTATAGAAACAAATTATTCCGAGGCAATGGGTGTAATTATTTCTATTGTAATGGTTCTACATGTTTATTACGTTTAATTCTATTGAAAGGATATCTTTGTACTGTTTTATGGCCATTTAACGGGATCATATTAAAGCAAAAAAGGGCCATCAGAATTTAAATAATGTGTGTTTTTAAATTTATATATTACCATGTACATTTATGTTTTTTGGTGAGCATATCAAAAAGTTTATTCATTACGAGCCACATACAAATTACAAAGGCGTCTGTGTTTTTTGTAGATCTCTTTATTTTTAATGATTATCTACAGTTCTGGTCTACGCCTTGCCTATAAAATAGGTATCTCAATGTGAAATATATAGCATAGTGATTTCACAGTTGCATAAAAGAACACCGGCGTAAACCAAAAAAAAAGTAGAACTTGTAAGAAATCATACAGTGCCTACTTTATGAGCTGTGAAATGATAAGTAAATACATGCTACCAGGATAGCTAGCGATATAATAAATCAAAATAAAAGTAGAGTGTGAGAATTCACACAATGTATTTTATATGGTGTGAAATAATAAGATATGTAGGTACTATTCATTTTACTGAATATATTATCTAGTGCCAGAAGAAAATATGTGTAACTACACTCACTAACAACTTATTACGTTTTGTAACGTATTTGCAGAAAGACGATTGACGTACTTACCTATCTACATTGGTATCGTGTATTGCTCCTAAATATTTTAAATCTGTTAACATCCGTTTCAGGGTTTAAAACATTGAGTGTTAATTTAAATTAAGTTGCTACCCAACATGTATTTATTTTATACAAGGTTGTATAGCGGGTCTTACTCGCGATAAATCTTATATTTAAGGAATAAATACCTCGGTTTTTTGGCAACGTTTCGGCTGACTTGCTTCAGCCGTGGTCGCCATAGATTATACACTAAATAACTAGAGATAGATACGCCACTCTTGAAACAGTTTTAAAAAACGATGTACTGTGTCCGCTAGATGGCTCTGACGCCTTTTTAAGCGTGGTGTTAATAAATAAGTAAATGACAACTATTATGTAAAATAATATGCAATTTAAAAGTAAAAAATATAAAAATCACAAAAAGTAAAAACTAGTTTCTTGTTAAGCGTGGTCTCGATCCACGGACTTATAATCTGTGGGCACAGCACGCTTCCACTGCGCTACGCAACTATTGGCAGAGTTGACGAAATTACCGTTCAGTTATCGCTACAGATATTTTCAAATCAAATCAAATCATCTTTATTGTGGATCATAGGTAATTGTGTTAGAATTAGGCATAATCATACATTTGTACACTCCTATTTTCTACTATACATATTACTATACTACTACAATAATTAGAGTGGTAACCCTATAACAAAAGGCTTGGTCCTAGACGTAGGGAGACATGTAAAAGTATCTAATTTGACAAATTAATGAATCTAATATATATTATATAACTTTATTGTAACAATAGCTTAATATTCTAAGAAGAATATTTAAATGAATATGAGAACGTATTTTTAGTTGACTTTGTTTTGTTAAATAAAAAGTACCTACTGATAATGAATTGTAATGAAAACAAGGGAAGACACCGCATGGCGGGAAAGAGGGAGAGGACTGGTTTTTGAATGTAGCTACATATCTGGGCTGAAAATATATTGAACTACTTATTTACCAATATTTTGTTTAATTTGCCACCCTGATTTTTATATCAGAAGTGGGTTTTGAACTAAAATGTGTAACGCTAATAATTTACAGTACGATCGATGTTCGCGAAGCGTTGCAAAATCATCATCAATCATCATAATCATAAGCGACGCCATCAGGCCATCGGCGCAGTACGACGCCGAACAGTGCCAGCTTCACGATCAGAAGCCGATTCGTGGTCTGGTCGTGGGACGACGAGCCATGGGAAGAGGAAGCGACAGGAGTCGTAATGGAAGGCACCATCGCCGCAGCTCGAGGATGAGGAGCGGTGCTTCTAAGTCTAGGGGTACGCAATCTCTCGAAGATGGCAGTAAAGATTGTAACTCGGAGGGTCGACGATTTGGTATAGCAGGCAAGTAAAACTATTACTGTTTGCTTATCTATATAAATATTTTTGATTGCTTTTCTTTTCTCCCTTGACGAATATGATGTACTTACTGAGTAATATAATGTACTTATGTTGCCGTAAAATTCGACAACGGCAAAAACTGCAACAAAAATTACATACAACAAAAGCGTTGTACTTATAGGTACATTATATGTATAATACATAGGCATTACAACGACTAGGTACTATTGTGAATACCTTGACTATGATATGAAGGCAATGTTTAGTCATTGTTGATAAATATAGTTTTTTTTTTATATTCAACTGATTAACGGTGGGTCCTTTTTTTTTCTCAAATGAGGTATGCAAATTATGCTTTTACATGCGAGTTCAACTTGCATTTGCATTTTCTTTTTATATTTCCTTTTGATTCTACCCAGATGGTTTCAATAAATACAAGAAGCTTTTGGACACTTGTTTGTTTACTTTTGCATCTGTAATAGGTATGACTATCCAGCGTATACCAAGTTAAAATTACCTTTATGAACTCCACGTTATGACATTAACTGCAAGTTAATTTTATTTATAATACTTGATTTATTATTTATTTATACACATTGGAATTCCTAATTGTCTAGAAACATACACTATGTCACAAGTAATATTTGAATACTTAGTATACTGAATAAATCTAGTAATGTAACATCTTCTTTCTTCTTAGAGTTCCTATTATTTAATGACTATTGTAGCCCCGTACCTGTTGAATATTCTTTTATTTTGCATATATGTATCGCACTGATGAAACATTGCAGGAGACGAATAAACTAATAAGATTACAAGCACGGGCTGGACAGATGAATTCACCCTTGCAGCAAGGATATACTTAGCAGTGCAGAGGTGCCCCGGCAGCCACCAGCTGTGAAGGAGTTGGACTCTACCACAAATTCTATGAAACTTTGGCATACCTAGGGTTGCACTGATGGCACATTAGTGAGACCAGTGGCTATGGTGAGACCCAAGGATATTGAGGTACTTTTGCAGGAAGGGATATCATGCTAGAAATGTTCAATTGATAATTGATGCTGACCTAAATATTCTACATGTATATAGCTCATGTAGAGTTGCATCACATGATATATTTATACTTAATCAGTCCATAATAATAAATCATTTGGAATAACATAAGCTAGAGTAAGTGTATTTATTGGGTGATTACATATTATCACAGATTACATTATGTGCATATTATATATACATTGATTGATGTGGAGAATACATCACAATTTTATTACTAAAGCATTTGTTGTGAAAGTGTTATAGATACACAAATGTTTCAATATTAGTATGGATTACCTGCAGGTTCATATAACATTGCTATCGCCAACATGCATTTCTACCATGGTTCTGATCATGTTAACAAGTTGCTTGTATAAAATCCTCCTTACAAATATAAAATCTTTACACATTACACAAAATTGTAAGTTAGTGATTTAAGAGTAATAATGAGGTTTAGTGCTCATTCTTGGGTCATGGATACATGCACTAAATGTAAAGCTAGAATCAGTAAGTAAAAGACTTGTAAATAAGATGTCCATGAGCGTCACATTGCAACCTAAGTGAAGAAATTTAACGACTGACTTTATTTATTTCTGACTGTATGTACAATAAGTTTAAACCCAATCAGTTTTATACACAGTTAATCAATTACATTATTTATAACTATACATTAATAATGATTACAAAAAAAAAGCAAATGTTCCTATATGTTTTCTGGTTTCTCTTGGGCATCAACAATTTAAAACAAGAACTAATAATTAAACAACAAATTATGTAGGTATAAATCAAGTTCTTCATGAATGCCTACAATAACTAGCGACTTATAGTATTTAGATGGACAATATGTGGCAATAACATCACTTGTTTCAATCTGAAACATTAACAATTTATATTTTACTGAATAACTTCATATTCCTTAGTGTAGGGCATTACTTAAAATTACCTATGTTGTTTCTAAAGCATTAATGATTGGTCTTTCCTGCTCCATGGGTTTACTGATATACCCTGCAGCAAAGGAAATAAAAATAAAATCATAATAAATGAGTTGCTATTAACTTACCATTACAAATATAATATGTATAGGTACCATACTTAAAAATGGATTAATTCTTAAGGGAATTTCTCCTGTGGAAATATTTTGACCATCTGTTAATGTCAATATAAGTTTGATTTGATGAAGATCTAGGTATATTATAGAAATGAAGTCATGGAAGGTCATCAATGTGAGAAAGCTCTATAACTTCAGCACATTAATGGCATCACCACCAGTCAAGTTGTATTGGCTTCTTCTTGCCTGAAAAGAGAATAATAATAAAACATATTACATATTGATGATTATCATCAATATCGCAATAAATAAGGAGATACAACTATGATGAAATGTAATAAGTACCTTAATCCATTTATGAGTTGTCTTTACTGCTTCACTATCTATGCTGTTAGGCTGCAAGGCAACTTGTGCCCAGTTACTTGGAGTTTTTTTTATTTGACTGCCTTCATTCTATGAAGCTTTTAGCTATAATGGACCTACTCTCAAAGAAAGCAAGTAGGGCCTCTACTTGAGCAGTCGATAGGTGTAAAACTCTACAAATGTGCAAATAAATGAGTTAATAATATGTAGTGTAGCTCTATTTCAAAACATTAGATGTAACACTAGGTATTATTTACGTACCTTGCTATTGTAGAATTATGATGAAAGAAATCCACAAAACTTTACGCATCATTACTTACTCAACAAGAGATACAGAGCTTATGAAACTTAAAAAACAAAGATAACGTTACCGTTTTACAAGGGCTTTTGAATAACCAATCAGACTATATAATACGGGAGATGTAACCAATAGTTCGCAGGGAGCCCCTGGAAAACCACATTTAGGCACTTAAAATATCACCGCTGATGGATTTATTTTTATTATTAACACAAAGAAATATAACCTTAAGTCACCAACCTCTCTGTATTTTAGTGTTGGGTACTCAGCACATGTGCTAGCACACTTGTATTGACTCACTTTGGTGAGGTGAGTTACTCCCTCTTTTTATTTTGACGTGCTAGCACACAGCACAGTTAGGGCACACTCGATGTTGCTTGTGTTATTTATTACTTTTGTGCTTTGATAAATGAGATGCAGAAAAAGACTTAAGTAGGTATATTTACTATATACTCAAGTTATTATATGAATATTACAAATCTCAAAGCATATTACAGTAAGTTACTCATTTCAAATATGTATTATCAAGCGGTGAGCCGGCGAATAACGTCAAAATGTGCCGTGTTCAGTGAGTGTGCCAATGTGTGCCGTGTCACTCACGACACACGGTGCGATGTCGCCTGAGTGCGGCACACGATGTGTACTCACACACTCACTGTGCCACCAACACCTCTCGGCCTCGCCTCATTCGTGCTACCACAGTGTGCTAGCACACTTCGGAAAAAGAGTGACTCGCACGATACTCATTTTGAAAGAGTGTGCTACCCATCATTACTGTATTTACACAAATAAAAAAACAAACCAAAATCAAAGTTTGACTGACGTTTAATTAATGAAGCAAAGGAAACGCGACATACAGCCTAAGGAATTATAACAAGTAAAATAATTATTATTCTCCGCCTGCTCTAAAAAGATCAAAAGAAAACCCTTTCAAATATTTGATTATATTATACCTTTTCCAAAATTTTGTTCTACCTTTAAAAGCTAAATTTATTCTTTGAATTTTATAAACTGAGTAGTGAGTGAACTTTGACGGCCTGTTGGCGTAGGTAGCAGGAGTGTAAGAGACTGCCACACCGAAGGGAGCTGGTTCGATTCTCGTAAAAGTCAAACATTTGTATGCGTGAAGATGTATATTTGACTTGGTCTGGGTGTTTCTATGTGTAATATGTATGTATGTAATTAAAAAAAAAAAAAAAAAAGAAGTAGGTATATCTTAGTTTAGGAGTAGATAGTGTTGTGTGAATGTGGTAGAATATTGTATAAATATTGTATAGGTTTAATAGGGTTTATTTTCAATAGTCAAATCAAACTTGAATAAAACACTTTTATTGAAATGTCAAAACGAATTTTACTAAGTACATACGGCTTTTGTATGAAAGACGAATATAGTGACGTCATAGTTTTTTTTACTGTCAAGTAGAATACTTATTATCAACTAGATGATGCCCGCGGTTACACCCGCGTTATTTAAGGCTACTGCTCCGCTCCCGTGGCTCATAACGTGAAATTATATAGCCTATAGCCTTCCTCGATTAATGACCTACCTAACACTGAAAGAATTTTTCACGGACCGGTACTTCCTGAGATTAGCGCGTTCAACCAAACAAACAAACAAACTCTTCAGCTTTATACATATATTAATATAAGGTATAAGCTAAAAAAAAAAAAAAAAAGTATAATGAAGTTTAAACATTACTTAATTGATGAATATAACTACTATTATTGTGAATAAGTAATAAGAATAAGAATATTTATTTGCTCGAAACATGGTTAAAGTTTTTACAGGATAGTATGTTGTTAATAATAGGTACATCATGTTTCACCAGAATTCGGCATGCAAAATTACAGAGGAGCAACAATCATAATTGATTAAACTACCCATTCATTATAATTATATACCACAAATTTAATTATTATAATAATTTCATCACATTATATAATGATATTAATTACCCTTCAAGATGTTTTCTCATAATCATGTCAGAAAAATAGACAATAATCAATAATTAAAATTAAATCCATTAATTACATTTCAACACAATATAAAAATTAAGTATAATAAATAGGTAGGTATTGAATTTGTTACAAACGTTACATAGAATTTAATGAAACAGTGCATAATAAATTGGTTCAGTTGCAGTTACAAATGTCCGATACAATAATAAAAAAAAAAATACAAGGTATAAATAGGATGTCAGTAGTAATCAGTAGTTACATTATCTTATCTTTATGTGCAAAATATTCTTGTAAATTATAAAAACATTTCTCAATTAGCCATTTTATTTCAGAGAGCTTTTGAATTGCATAAGCGGTAGCTCTCTTACAGCTTTTGATATCTTATTATAAACCACTGTAACTGTTTTACTAAAAAAAAGACTTATAATTTATTTTACTAGCAGGAAACTAACTCTTCCAACTAATCCAATAGGGATATTGGATTAGTTGGCCTTGATATTGTCAATGCGAAGTTTCAGAATACCGTGAGAACTTTTAGTGAATCCGCATAACGATGTTGTCATTTTCGGCATCGCTTTGCGGATCTCAAATGGGTTGCACCCAAAATGGCTCGATTACATCTGTGTACATTAAATCACGATTAGATTGGTAACTATAGTGTTGACAAAACACTTGACAAAATTAGAAAGGGCTTTTGGTGTACAAAAATGAAACGTTTTGTACGAAAATAAGTAAAATTTGGAATGTGCAATGTAAAGAATCAACTGGACCGAAGATAGGCCTTCTGCATCCGATCCATAAGCTTGACAAGCCCTTTGACACAGTTCACTTCGATCATTTGGGTTCCTCTGTTGAAAGTGCTAACGGTAATGCTTTTAACTACATTCTCCATGCAGTAGCCTCTCCTCATGCCAACGCACAGGTGGAGAGATACAAAATGACTGGGTTAGATGCGCTTACAGCTTATGCTGACAAATTGCTTGAAAAATATTGAGACCGATCGATAGGTAAGTTCCAACGGGATTTAAATAATACAAACAACAAAGGAATAGTAATAATAATATGACGTTCATAAGTGTTGCTATTGTAACATATGAATAAATTATTTTGAATTTGAATAATAAAAAAAGGCACCGGCTGAGGCACTAATTTCTATTTCAATGGTAAGCAGAAGTGGTTGGTAACATATTATTCAATGGTAACCTTTAGTTCTATTTTGAATGAAACACGGCATCTAGGTAAAGTAGAAGAAATAAGACAACACATAAGTGAACATGTAACTAAAAACCAACAAGTTCAGAAAAGTAGATACGATAAAATAAAAATTAAAGCTAGACTGTACAAAGTAAGCGATATTAATAGCCCTATATATCGACGGCGATAGTAAGAAATTACTAAGTACCAAAATTCACGGGATTCTTTCGAATAACGTTATTTTTTTTAAAAACTATAGTTACCTACGAAGTGTCGAGCATACCCGGTACAAGTGTAACGCAAGTACAAAATATATAAAAGAGTTATTGTAATGTTGGGCGGCCGATGGCATAAAGCCTTGGATATCCATTTAGTTTGTTATGACGAGATGAATTATATAGATAAATAATACTTCTAGTGACATCAGATTCACAGTAATTCAGTAGATGGAATAAAATAAGAAAGGAGGCGACTATAATAGCAAATGTATGAAATGAGTAAGTTGTGATAATATGTATTAACTTAATAAGTATGTAATGTACCTATGTATTATAATATTTACATACTTTTGTGATAAATGAGGCGATGTTTGTCCAGCAGGGACTATCATGGTATGTAAGTAATAATATAAGATAAATCCATGGGAAATTTTCAATCTTTTCATGGTTATTATGTGCCTCAAATGTACGGCAATGCATTTAAAATGATTGATTTGGATAGTAATGTAGGTTGAAAGTATTGAGTGACCATGTTGATAGATCCATGGGTATTTTCAACCGCAAAAACACTAGTGTCCTGTTGATGTATCCAGGGGTGTTTTTGGTATTCGATGAATTTGGTTAGTAATGTAGGTTGAAAATATTGAGTGACCATGTTGATAGATCCATGGGTATTTTCAACCGCAAAAACACTAGTGTCCTGTTGATGAATCCAGGGGTGTTTTTGATATTCGATGAATTTGGTTAGTAATGTAGGTTGAAAATATTGAGTGACCATGTTGATAGATCCATGGGTATTTTCAACCGCAAAAACACTAGTGTCCTGTTGATGTATCCAGGGGTGTTTTTGGTATTCGATGAATTTGGTTAGTAATGTAGGTTGAAAATATTGAGTGACCATGTTGATAGATCCATGGGTATTTTCAACCGCAAAAACACTAGTGTCCTGTTGATGTATCCAGGGGTGTTTTTGATATTCGATGAATTTGGATGGTATGATCCATGGGTGTTTTCAACCGAAACAATGCCAAGAGGAGGAGCGGGAAAACGCGACGAGTGGCGTCGTATTGTGAAGCAGGCCACAGCTGTAGATGTGACGACTACGACCACTCTGCCAAGAGAGTAACGCCTAAGAAGAAGTATGAATACATTTATAGAGACACAACTGTGGTTAAGTTTGAGGACAAACTTATTGTCAGGAAAGGCCGAATGTTAGAATTAGGCATAATCATACATTTGTACACTCCTATTTTCTACTATACATATTACTATACTACTACAATAATTAGAGTGGTAACCCTATAACAAAAGGCTTGGTCCTAGACGTAGGGAGACATGTAAAAGTATCTAATTTGACAAATTAATGAATCTAATATATATTATATAACTTTATTGTAACAATAGCTTAATATTCTAAGAAGAATATTTAAATGAATATGAGAACGTATTTTTAGTTGACTTTGTTTTGTTAAATAAAAAGTACCTACTGATAATGAATTGTAATGAAAACAAGGGAAGACACCGCATGGCGGGAAAGAGGGAGAGGACTGGTTTTTGAATGTAGCTACATATCTGGGCTGAAAATATATTGAACTACTTATTTACCAATATTTTGTTTAATTTGCCACCCTGATTTTTATAATTGTACATAATACAGATGGTCTTAATTAAATATTATGCGAGCAGCTATGTATATCCTACCCTTAAGGCGTACAATAATTATAATGTAAGTAAGTCATCTATACTGAGTTTACATCATATTATTATAATATATAAAAAACATGCATGTCAACAATAATAATTATAATAACACATCGCAAATGATTAGTTAATTAAAAATTAATTTTAATAAATTTCAGTAAACAGTTTTGTAACTAAAAGGACTTTCTACTTCATCAACTCGAAAAAACATGTTGCTCATCACGTATGTATACAAAACGCATATTTCTAGATATAATAGCTAAAATGACATTCCGCGGGCGCTAGATGGCGTTAGTTTGTATGGATAATTTTTAATTACGGGACTGTAGGGAAGTTTCATAGGCCTGGTGGTCGCGGCGGGACTGGTGAGCTCAGCGCCGTCCTTGTGTTGTGCGGGTTTTGGCACCTACCCTCACTGGATTTTTATTTTTGTTTTTAACCGCACTGTCGGTACCTCGATACACTACACTAATGACGTCTACGCACTGTTGAGCTGTATCATTGCGGCGGTGTTTACACTTATTGATGACTGGACAGACAGAAAACTGACACACACTGACAGGTATCAAAAAACCGAGGTATTTATGCCTTAAATATAAGATTTAACGCGAGTAAGACCAGCTATATAACCTTGTATAATGTATACTAATCGCGAAAGTTTAAAATCGTTTATGTATTTATTTAAATATTGCCTTCGAGATTTGTGGTTTAGAAATTCACCAATTAAAGCTTATTATTTTATGTATCTATCGTGCCGCAAATTCAAATGTTAGCCTATTTTTTGGAAAACTGAATGTAACATGAAATAAACTTCGCTATAAAAAATGTAATATAGTGATATGTGGTGACTTCAATATCGATCTTTTAACTAAGGATAAAATAAGTACTGAGTTCTTAGAACTCATGTCAAATTACGGGTTACATCACCATATTTATGAGCCAACCAGATTAAAAAGTGTATCGTCAATATTTTTAATAATATTCCCACAACCAAGGGAAAGACCCATAATTTCTGCTTATCAGATCACAACACAGCGCAATCTATTGAATATGATAGTCATCCATTCGATAAGGCTGCCAGTCATTACTTCACAACTATACACGATCTTAGCAAACCCAACTTAAAGAAGTTCGTCGAATGTATTTATTAATGCTCTTACATTATCTGAGATATATAAGTTATCAGATACAAATGAAGCTTTTAATGAATTTCATAGTGAATTGACATTATTTTATAAACTTTGCTTTCCGCTTGTAAGAATTAAGAATAGTTTTAGAGATAATAAACCCAAGTGGATAACAAAAGGGCTTAGAATTAGTTCTAGAGCGAAACGCAGCCTAAGATATAATTTTTTTATGCATAAGACGAAAGAAAATATAAAGAAATATTTAAATTATTCTTAGTTATTAAAAAAATGCATCAATAATTTACAGTCATTATGTAATTGGCGATATATTGAAAAGTCGAAAAACAAAGGCAAGGCGACTTGGGACTTGGACTTTGGACTAAAGTTGTACATGATATTGAGAGGTTAATTCATGAATGTAAAACTTTTACATGTGGATCAGACATAGCCAATTTATTTAATAATTTCTTCATAGACGTAGTTAAAAATAGTAATCTTACCAATGACCCTAGCCGCAAAGACTATAGCGTGAAATGTAATAATTCTAGTATATTTTTGGATCCCATAAGTGCCACTGAAATTTTTAATATCATAATGTCTCTTAAGAAATCTAATTGTGCAGGCTATGACAATATTAATGCAGACATCTTAAAGCGCATCGCTCCCAAAGTAGTAGATCCGTAAGCACACGTGATTAATCTATCTTTCCAACAAGGTTGTTTCCCCGAAAGGCCAAAATTATCAATTATTAAGCCCTTGCATAAAAAGGGGTCAAAATCTGATCTGAATAATTACAGACCTATAGCTATAACGCCGGTGCTATCAAAAATTTTCGAAAGAGCTATGTATAAAAGGTTGTTAAGCTTTATTGAAAGGTATGAGATTTTAACACAGAAACAGTTCGGTTTCAGAAAACATAAATCCACTCAATTGGCCGCTTTTACTTTGGTTAAGTCAATAATCTATAACATTAATAATTAAATTCCAACATGTGCGCTATTATTGGACCTTAGTAAGGCATTTGATTTTGTTGACCATTCAAGGCTGCTCACAAAGTTAGAGAAGTATGGCATAAGAGGCCCAGCATTACTTTGGTTTCAATCATACCTGAACAACAGAACACAATTTACTAGGGTTGCAAAATATGATAATATGAGTAATGTTGTTGAAACTTTTGACTCGGAAACTAAAGTAAATTTTGCCGGTGTTCCTCAGGGCAGTATTCTGGGGCCTTTACTGTTTCTCATTTACATCAATGACATCCCACAAGCCCTTTCCCATGATTGTGTTTTGTTTGCCGACGACACTACGATCATTATAAACTGTAAAGATAAGAATGCCTTTGAGTTAGAAATAAGCAAAGCATTAACAGAAGTTTCTAAATGGCTTGATACAATAAATTGCAGTTAAACATTGCCAAAACTAAAATAATACATTTTAAAACTGCCAGAAGTGAAAATTTGAATCTAAACGTTACTTACAATAATACACCAGTTCAACAGGTTCGAAATGCTAAGTTTTTGGGAATAACTTTAGACTCGCTCTTTAAATGGAACGACCATATTGATAATATTTGTACAAAAATAAATAGATTCGTTTTTGCACTACGTAAAATAAAAAATATAACATCCACAGACACTTCACTTATGGTCTACCATGCATACGTTTGTGCAGTTATAAGTTACGGCATAGTTGTATGAACTCGTCTGACGTAATGAGAGTTTTTATTGCGCAAAAAAAGTGCATTCGTGCTATCTTCGGTATGAATTGGTGCGACTCATGCAAGCCAGTGTTCAAGGATAATAAACTCTTAACTGTCCCTTGCATTTATATTTACGAAGTCGCAAAATTTATTAAATGCCATAAAAATATTTTTGAAACTTGTGACAATAAAAACAAGCGTAAGGTCTCCCATATGTCAATAAAAATGCCAATTCCTTGGCTGGAACTTTTTAGAAAGAGCTGTGTGTATATGGTACCCTTAATTTTTAATTCCTTGCCAAAGGGGTGGACTTGCCACATAATAGTTTCTGTAAGACTTTTCAGGAGTAGCTGATTCAGAAGAATTTTAATTCAATTAAAGACTTCTTAGACCATGGTTTTTGTCGACGTTTTTATATTATGAAGCATTCTTTTTTTAAATTTGACATTGAATTTAATTTGTCATTATAATTTCAGGTATGTAATTTATAATTTTTTTTGTTTGACATTTAATTTAATTTGACATTATAATCTCAATTTTGTAATTTATTCTTTTAATTTGACATTTAATTTTATTCAACATATTATTAATTTCAACTTTGTAATTTGCATACCAATATTGTTGGTGAAATATGTCCTGTACCTTTTAAATTATATAACACCTTGTGTACCATATCTGAAGCAAATAAATATATTATTATTATTATGATTCAGAAAATTCCAGTTTCACAGTGAACTGGAAAATGCTTGCCAAAATTACGATTGTCATCAGTTAGGACCTAGATGCAAATTTTGTTTCAACAGATCTTTATGAATATTTAGCGATGATTATTTTATTTATTTATTTATTTAAAACTTTATGCACAAAATAGCTGTACAGAGGCGGACTTAATGCCGTAGGCATTTTCTCCCAGTCTACCTTTGGGTGGTGCAGAGATAAAATGAGCTAGGTGCAATTACAGTTAAGGGATATTTAACTTAGATAATTTTCTACATCAAATTAAGATTACATAAATATTTTATTATATCTATACAATATAAATACATACTAATATACTATATAATATAAATATATACTTAATATACTTACTATATAATATAAACAAATATAATATATACATATATATATAACATAAAGATTTATAAGATAATTCTATGATGATCCAGCCAACGTATCCATGTAAGTCTGACGGACTTTAGTCTTAAACGCAAGACGGTTAGTGGACATCCTGATTTCGAGAGGGAGTGCATTCCAGAGAAGTATAGATTGGATGTAAAAGGAAGAATGAACTAGGCTAGAGCTATGCGAAGGACAGTAGAGAAGAAGATTATTTGAAGAACGAAGATCTTTTTTGAGACTATCACAGAGATATTGAAAATGAGGAATCAAGTAAGCAGGAGCATTAGGAAAGTGCAATAGAGAATAAAGCGTACACAACGTACGCAAGTTGCGACGTTCTCGTATGGGTAACCAACGTAACTTTGCACGGTACGCTGAAATGTGGTCATACTTGCGAAGATTGAAAATGAATCTAATGCAATTATTGAGAAGGCGGTCGAGTTTATTGAGTAGATCTGCATTAAGGTCGAGGTAGCACACATCACCATAGTCGATAATAGCGAATATTAAAGTCTGTACCAACACTGTTTTAGTCTTGGATGGCAGAAAGTTCTTCAGACGATAAAGAGACCGCAAGGCACCGGTAACTTTACGACTAACATTTGATATATGTATACGCCAATCCAGGGTTGCATCAATATGCAAACCAATGCGATTATGCTTAATTGCTCACTCTAAAATTATTATATTACGCATATATTAATTTATGGATTATGAAGTAGTTCCGCTTATATCCAATAATGCTCTCCAACAACATAAACCTAATAGGAACTGAGGCGTTTGCAAGCTTTTGTATATGTGCTAATTCAAAAAGATTTAGCTTTTTAGTGTTCAATTCGAAGTTCTGCGCGTTTATGCAATTAAACAGCTTTACCGTGAACTAGGCTTATTGCAATGTTTCTTTGAATCGAAGTAATAATCTTTTAACCTTAGTAAAAACACTACTATTACCCATAGCTACCAACAGAGTTTTTTATTCAAAATATTAGATTACCTATTTGGCTACTAGAGATATAAATATATTTGACACATTTTAATAGAGCTGGTATCGAATATGATAAAATATTGGGAACTTACTCCAACTTCCTTACAAGAAGCACATTGCAGTTTAAAGCACTGGAAATATCCAATACATTAGCTTTAAATGTATAGCTCCAATAAATTAAGCTACTACAAATAGAAGTAACCGGTTGGCCTGCAGCAGTAAATATCAACTAAGAGAGCAAAGTATAGTGGTGCACTAGTACACGCGAACGTTTCTTGAGGTAAATACATAAAAAAAATCAAAAACACTTACTTCGTACACCGGAGGTTTTCCCGCTCTGGACCGTGGCTGCAACAAATGACCACATTATTACTGATTACTGTTTATTAAAGGAGAACCTGTATGTAGCTAGATAATAGTACTATTACTGATAAATATTTAAAGCGTTTTCTAAGAGAGCGTTCTGTCTTGTGCTACGGGAAATTGTGCCGGTCAATGGAAATCGAACTGACTTTTATATTTTTTATTTAAATGCACCACTCACACTAGTTTTAATTCCTATACTAAGGGGCTTAACACACATTTAAACAACGATCATAAAAGAAGTCTGTTAAAACAGAAAACAATAATTTGAGGTCTTGTATGAGATTCGAACCCTCGTTACGCAAAACATAGGCTTTACGACAAACCACTACACCACACATATTACACTACTACCTACATCCTTTATTAATGAACACTTTTGAATACCTTACTCGATTTATTTAAGTACTCATCTGTATCTCCATGTGCCTCGTGTATTTGCTTTTCCATCGGGCTTTGTATTAAATTGCTGCCATACGTGAATATTTTTTGCACACATTATACTCTACCAGTACTAGTAGCTTACGATAATTAACATATTTTACTAGAACTCATTACTATATTTATACGGGCAATTTTCTTAAGCTTGCTTCTAAGAAATACCTTTACAGTAAAATGTTTCGCACTTGAGATCGTCACATGCGTGTTTTATTGTTCAATGGTTATGGGCTCATGGCTACACGTGCTAGATCAGAAACTATAAATACTTCTGCGAAATGTAGCCAAAGTGTAATATCCGACTTGCCCAATGGTCTGGTAACTGTATAGAAATAACGACTAGTAAGCCGAAGATCGTGGGTTCACGTTCCACCTAGAACAAATCTTTGTGTAATGAGCACAATCACATGTTGTGTGTCTAATTATGTTCGTGTTTAAGCGTATACCTATGCAAGTGTGTTCCCGGTTATCTGGTTGCCATAGTACAAGCTCTGCTTAGTTTGGGATCAGATTACCACGCCTGAGATGTTGAAGATAATTATTTATTATATTATTATTATTATGGCATACCTAATCTATTTGCTGCGACGTCGGTCACGGAACGGCTAAATAATTTCCGAAAGTATGTATCGCCTTTACCTTACTAACATAGTTATAAGTCTCTGTACAATGTAGAGACAGATTGACATTTTCAAAATGTACTTTTGAATTTACAATATTTGTATGCCCTTTGAAATAATATTGCGCCATAAGACTTACGTATTTATAAGACCACATTACCTATGATTGACAAATAAATAATTCTTTTTTATCGGCTCCGCCGAAAAAAAACATAAATTTATGAAAAGAAACGTTATAGATATATTATTAAACTGCTACTTCTCAAATATCTTCATTTTCGTTGCTTCTAAAGAAGAATATTATATTTTAGTGCTTAATTATTACTAATTGCAAGAAGCTGAAATTTGGCATCTACATAGGTATGTTCCTTAAGGTGTACTGAGAAGGAATTTCCCAAAACTTCAAAAGGATCTGGAGGAAACGGGCATCCTCTTCAAGATGAAAAAACTAGTTTTTGTTCGGGTCTTTGTATGTGGATGAAATATAAAACCAAATATAAAAAATACATATATCTATAAACCGTAATTTCAGTACAGATTTTAAATTTGCAATAAAAAGTAGGTGGTGTTCTTTTAAAGTAAGTATAATTATTTTTTATTTAGCATGCTGCTCCATCAAATTCTGTTCAGCTGTTTTACATTAACACACTCAACGTATAGGTATAGTTTTATCATTTATTTAATTAGAAGGGATAAAAGGGTGCTTTTAAACTTGTCCAATATATTGACTCACCGATTTCTTTGAAATTTCATCAGTATGGTGCAAAAGTATTGCGTATAAGAAGAGTTCCGTTCGTTGATTAACGGAGTGCCACTCGACCTTCGCGGAAAATAGTCCCTTTACCGCACGTTCTCAAGTGTCGGAATGTTCTTTGAGTTCTGACAAAATTTGTCAAGTACACCTAGTTGTAAACAAGTTCGTATTGAACATCAATGGGCATCGAGTACCCTATTAAAGTCTGTGGATCGAATTACGACAAAAAATTAACGGCATGATATTTCATAAATTTGAATGTACAGTTGTGATAAACTGTCGATCTACGTTCATTCTAATACGATATTTGACTTTGTTTCGGGACGGCAATAGTATATTTCTTATTATCGTGTATTGCTTTTCGTGTGTATTTTGGATTCCATTTTCTCTATTCAAATTTATTTCTTATTATTTTCTATTTCATTTTAATGTATTTGTATGTATAGAGTTGCTAAATAAAGTTATTTCTATTTCACAGCACAACTCTAGATTTATCATCTCGTTGCGTAACCAAAGGTTGGGTTTGTTACGTCTCTTGGGACTCTGTAGATAGAAAAAAAGCCCCTTTGTGTTTAAGATAAGTACATAGGTAAGTGCCTCATATAACATGCATTTCTCTCTTTCAATGTTGGTAAACTAACGAGAAAATAAATGTGAAATAAGACTTCACCACTCTGTCGAAACCAAAAGGTATTTTCTATACTATTTCTAGATATCCTGTAACTATGTTGACTCCGTTTGCTTTCTTAAGTTTTACAAAACCCTAACCTTATGAAAAGACAGCGTGATTTCGGATTTTTACCATTATTTGTTTCCATCTTATGTTTTATTGGTATAACTCTGGATTTTCAGTTGTTTGATTTACAGTAACATAATAATATACACTCCTACGTTATTTAATAATCCCCGCGACGCAAGGGGATTTACGAAACACAAATGACAGGCACGACATTTACTTAATCGTTTGTTACGAACAAGTTACAATACACTGCGACGCTTTTTCACGTAAACTCGCTGTTTAAATCACTCTAAACGACTTGTGTTTTATGCTGAAAATTTTAAAACGTTCCGCTGGGTTCTCACGTTTGGTTTGCAGACGGCCGCACGCCGTACCTATGCCGATTCTCGACTCGCGGTGTAACTTCAAAAGTGCGCGGTGTCCGCGAACTACGCCCCATGGCAAGCTAGTTTTCTAGAGAAAACCAGGTCTTGGATATCTTTGCATTACCTTTTGCCAAAACGTCTCATTTACAAAATGTCTTATGGTCGTAAAATGTGTGTTTCTTATATTGCCGCTCTCAATGGTACGCCTTTTTGAGGCGATCATGTATTTAATTTTGAGCTGACATTTATGTTAATATTATGAAAGTCAAGTCCAGAAGTTGCTAATTTCGAAGCCTTGATAGTAAAAAACCTATTTTTTAATCTAGTACTAGCTTGCGTATTACTAACTTAACGTATTGTAAAATTAAAAATTATACAAAGTCTTTTCAAAATACAAATAAAAATATATTTGTATTTAAAGTGATGACTAATTAATGAATTACAAATAAGTAAACGTACGAAGTAAATAGTAATTAAGTAATAGTTAGTAAAAAAAGTAATTCGTTGTAAAATAATTGAATTGAAATAAACACACGAAATTCCTTTCTTTTCAGTTTAGATAAAAAAAAAAGTAAACGTACTCGTAAAGCTGACGTTAATATTTTATTTACTTCTGTACGAAATATGAGTGAAATGAAAAATATGTAATTCAAAACTGCTGCATAAGTTAGTGGCAGATCTTGAAGTGCCGGGTTCGATTCTTGGAGCAAGTGGTGACCGAGTCTTGAACATCAAAGTCTTTGACTTTGATGTTCAAGACTCGGCATCAACAATACTTCAACGACCCTTGTCTTAAAAGGACAACTGTATGAAAATTGCAGATGGTCTCAGATTGGGGAAGACTTAATTTGGTCCAATTTAACCCCACAAAGACACAAGTCTGCGTTTTCACCGCAAAAATACTGTCGATGGTCGTATGTCCTCGTTTTGAGAGCACCCCCTTGACTGCCTCCTCCAGTATTGGAATACTTGGTGTCGACATATCGAGCGAAGTCCAGTTCCGCGGTCACTTAGAGGGTAAGGCTAAGTTAGCCTCGAAGAAGCTTGGCGAGCTAAATAGATCGAGACGGTATTTCACTCCGGCCCACCGCTTGCTCCTTTATAAGGCGCAGGTCCGGCCGCATATGGAATACTGTTCTCATCTTTGGGCAGGAGCACCCCAGTACCAGCTTCTCCCTCTAGACCGCATCCAACGGAGAGCCGCTCGAATTGTCGACTGCCAAGATATTTGCAATCGGTTAGACCCCTTGGCGCTGCGTAGAGATGTAGCCTCGCTATGCATCTTTTATCGCTTCTACTATGGGGAGTGCTCCGAGGAATTGTTCGGATTAATCCCTGCCGCCTCTTTCCGCCATCGTTCTACGCGACAGCATTTTCATCCCCATCATTTAGATGGTTGGCAATCCACAACGGTGCGTTTCTCTAGAAACTTTCTGCCTCGCACCTCTAAACTGTGGAATGATCTGTCACCTGCGGTTTTTCCGAACCAATACGACCTACAAACCTTCAAAAAAAGAGCGTATTCCTTTTTAAAAGGCCGGCAACGCACTTGTGACTCCTCTGGTGTTGCGGGTGTCCATGGGCGGCGGTAGTCGCTTGACATCGGGCGATCCGTCTGCTCGTTTGCCCCCTATTCCATAAAAAAAAAGGTTTTGAATTCAGACTCAGCTATGTGATATACATAGCTGAGTCTCAATATGAATGATTGTCAGTCAGATTTCGCTTGTCTTTTAGAATATTTTGAAGCACTCTCAGACGTGCAGGTTTTCTCGTGCTGTTCCTATGCCCGTAAAGCAAGCTATGGTTAACAGTTTAATACTTACATAACTTTAAGTCAGTGTGCGCCGTAGCTTTGAATTTAAGACCCTCTGCATGCCAGTGGTTTATTTTGCTCTAGGCTATCGCTGCTCCTGAGTCAAGTAAAAGTATTATGAGCATTACATCATCATACACCGCTGTCTAAATCTTCGTCAAAACAAAAGAGCTTATATACACGAATGAATACGACATGAACGCAAAGATATATATTGTAGTCAGGCATAATGTTAGCGAAACTTTTGAAACATTCATTCGTATAAGCATTTTTTACACGACAACGACACACGGCCTTGGCAAAACGACGAGAGCTGATAAGCGTACTGCCAAATGTCGAGAATGTGCGCAAGAATTTTGATAAATAGCGCCTCGACAGCCCATCATTGTGAGTAACCTTTTCACATTCGGAATGGAATGACGCAAGTGCCATCTGAGTTTTTTATAATACAGTGTCTCTGTGGTATTGCTCGCGTTGCCATTTATATCTGGTAAACCGTATCACCTACTGTATCCCAATTGGTATCCAAGCTAACCATTAATTCTCTTGAATAATAGAAATATGTTAATAGCGATCTCTGTTCTATCATTTATGAGAAGTTTAACGACATACCGACAAAAAGTTTATGTAGATAGACTTTTCAACATCGCTATGTCACACTTTATGGGAAGTTATGTAAGTGTAAGCTTTTATAAACTGTGCTTGTTTTCCGTTGTATTATGTAACCTGTTGACCTTTAAAGTTCTTGTTTACTTTGAGTGAAGGTTCGCTTCTTTTGTACCAGTGAAGTAGTTAGACGCCACTGATGGAGTAATAGTTTGAGTGATAAGTGTATAACAATTTTGTGGTATTATTGGTAGGTTCAAATCTTCAATTGGCAAAAAGTGTGTTACAATACGAAGATATTTTGAATTTGTGTGGTGCCAGATTCGTATCTTCGATTGGCAAAAGTATGTTAAGATATACGAAGATATTTTGAATTTGTGTGGTGCCGCATTCAAATCTCTGATTACCAAAAAGTTTGTGTTATATAGGCCTTTTCTAAATTTGTTTGTTATTTTAATACATTTAAACTATTTCAGCAGATGTTGACTATAGGAGGAAGGCAATATCTGATTAAAAGACAACCGTAATCAATAATTGTATAACTGAGCTTGCTGACATTCTGTAGATTACACTAGTGAACGAGTACATATTTCACATTTATTATCTAGCTGAACCTAAGTAACACACAATTTTCAATATTCACGCATTGTCTTAAGAGTATACAAAAGCTAAGCGTGGAGACCTATAATTGGCCGTCTATTACATATATAGTTGGCATGTTGTTGTCTAACCAGATATGACAGAATATCAACTGTTATCTGTTACCTACTGTAGTTCCTAAGATACCTTTACAGCCTTCGGCAGTCCACAGCTGCATTTAAGCGTCTCCTAATTTGCTTCTCAGAAGCACTGTGAGTTAAAAGGAGGCCAAATCCTCCTGGATTTGGCCAATTTTATAGTAATATCATCCTGATGGATTAGTATTGGAGAATGAAGAGATCGCTGTCAGCGATAAGGCCGCCCTTTGTACTTACTTGTTCATAAAATTTCTACTAATGTATGTATAAGTGTACAGTAAAGTATAAATAAATAAATAAATATTGGGTTACACAAAAGGATTTCAGTCTCTACACAAATAAATTCCTCTATTTTCCTTAATCGCCTCTTAAGACATCCATTGAAAAAATGGGGTAGTGTCATTTTATATTCTTAATATTATACTACCCCTCGGTAAGATTATGTAAAATAATATTGCAAATTTGATGACATTGGAGCTGGGTACTAACGCAAACAGTAGATGGATTTTTAACAAGCTAATGATAGAATAAATTACATTTAAAAGTGCGCGTCGAGAATATCAAGGTAGTTTCGTAGCGAAGTGTGTTTGACATGTTTTTGACAGATTCTGTAGTTAACATGACAGTTTGTTTAATTTTTTCGCTTGTTGCGCATTCTGTACTGAGCTTTGTGTTTCGCATTGTAGATCATATTAATTAATAAAATATATCTAGTGTTTCTTGTAGTAGAGTACGCTATAGTTTCATAGTAGGTATAGCTCTATTTTATAATTCTTGCAATTTACTTCAGATTTGATTCGTTGCGTGTGCCAAGACAACTTAACTTTCACCGGGACTTCAGATGTGTCAAAAATTGTCTTAGCGGTCATTGCTGTTGTACCTGTTTATACATTTGACACAGTAGATAGTATGGTCACAGAATAATTAATAGTACTAACGTAGTATGGTACTGGTAAGGGCAGTGGGATTAGTTAAAACCATGAAAGAAGTTATACATCGTGAAACATGAAAGCTTGCAACAGCAACATTTTGCACATCACAAAAAACCATTCACTATCTCAACAGCTTCTTACGGTGTAAAACTCGTAGGAATATTTGAGAGTTCCGGCACTTAAACGTAACTATGATCATGAGATCACTGCTGCCTATTATACGACGCGATTTCTGAGAAACCGTTTGTTTATAAGAATTTTGTGGTTAAATAATCTCTGCAAAATCAAATAAAATAAAATTTGCTGTCATTGAACACTTGTTCAAAATAAATAGTGACCTAATGCCTTTATGAATATCCTAGATTTAGATATAAGTGTTTTCTACAAAGATTTAAATCCGCTATTCTTGCGAAACTAAATGATAGGGCAGTGCCTAAGCATAAGAATAAAGACGGTGAGTACCCCGAACAAAATTCCAGGATATTTGAAGATACTCACTATACCTATATTAATTCATATTATATCCATTATTTAAGACCGTTATTTTCTTAAAGGTTTTACTGATAGCTGGTATATAGTAAATATACTACATATTTACTTTAGAAGATTATCCTCCTGGTATTGAAATTGTTTACTATGCCAGATAAGCCCTCGATAAATGAGATTCTTTACAAATATGTCTTTGTCAGGAAAATTTGAATTATGTAATTGTTTCTTTCGACACTTGATGTACCCATTGTATTCATCAGATATCACGAAGAAATAAGCAAATGATCATTTTATTAGAATGAAATTCCTTACATGTTAAGGTGGAACGTTCTTGACTAACCTAACTAGTAGTAGAGTCCCTCCGTGACCACGACCGTTGCAAGCCGGTAGACTCGTAGGAGAATAACAGAGACTAGAGATCGCGACTAAGACCCGCTAAATAATATTGTATGATGTATACAAATCGCGAAAGCTTAAAATCGATCAACCTAACTAAGCATCGCTGGTTTGATACTAATCAATTACAGCCGGTTGCAGAAAGCTTCAAATTAATTCTTTATTACTTAAAGGGAGATTATCGCTAATGTGTGTCATAATTTAATGGCGTTGCACAAACACATTTTACGCTTGATTAAACATCATTTAACTAATGAAGAACTAATGCCTACAAGTGAACGAAAAGAGTGAACATTTCCGTTTAGTTATATGCACAATAATCTATGAAATGTAATGAGTAAAAATTTCATTAAACAAAACGTAATGGTCACATATATCAAAGAGGTGTAATTCTAAATATACATATTTAGTAAATCTGTGGTCAAGACTATTAAAACTTTTGTCAAAAATTGACATGTTTATGTTATTGTTGTATTGAATCATTTTTACGATTTTAATTAAAATTGTTACGTTTTGAGCTGAAAAGCCGAGAAAATTCATACAAAGAGGGAGCCTGGCGCTTATTATAATGATTGACCATATAATGCAGTTAATACCATTCATGAATGATGATTTTCTATAACCTGAATACATACGCTACTATTGTATTTTGTATTAACATAAAATCAAATATGAAAATACCCAGTTATTTCATTTATGTGGAAGTCACAAAATGAGAGAAGAGAGAAGGAAATAAGCTGTTATACTATTCAAGACATATTGGTTAAATTGCATACGATAAAGAAATATTTTTATATATTTTGTTTGTAATGTGTTTTGTTGTGATAATTCAATTATATAGAATAAAGACAATTATTTTTACACTTATGGGGAAGTATCTCTTCTTGCACTGGTATCTATAGCTTGGATGATGACCTCCTCTGCTAATAGGTAATAATGTTAACATGAGTACAACCCAAAGCGCCTACGACACGTGGAAATCCATCAATTTCTAGCTGCAACTCGCCGTAGATCTTAAATGTAGACGTAGAACTTTCCTGTTTGTACATTTTGAGCTTAATTTTACTAGGGCTTGAGAACTCTTTGCGCTAATCTACACACTGGTTTTGTGTTTATTTGATAATCACCCAAGACCTGTTCAGTTGATAAGCTCCTGTGGCAAAAACCCTCAAACAAATTAAAAACTGTGTCTCACCATCAACATAATTATTTATTTCTTTGAGACATGTGTTCCTTTTTTATAGTAATAGGCGGCAAACAAGCAGACGGATTACCTGATGGTAAGCAATTACCACCGCCCATGGACACAACCAACACCACAGGAGTCACAAGTCCGTTGCCACCCCTTAGGGTTGGGAAAAGGTATAGGATAAGGAGTGGGATAGGGGAGAAGGAATAGGGGCTAGGGCCTCCGGCAGTCTCACTCACTGAACGAAACGCAACAGTTTAGGTACTGTTACTTTACGTCCATTTTCTGTGAGAGGGTAGTACTTCCCCGGTCGAGCCAGCCTATTCATGTTGAAATCAGCAAAGCTCTACCACCTAAAGCCTTCTAAAACCACCTAAAACCTCCTTATCTACAATGTTTCGCATTTGGTCATCGGCTTCTATGGGTACCCTGTATGTAATACTTAATTCTCCGCCGTCATGCCTTGAAAATATATTCGCCTTGCCGGAATTTGACCGCGACGAAAATCTTCTTCGGGATCAGACAAAGATGAAAGACTAGTTAAGACATAACTTAAGTATTCATTGTAAACCACTTCAATACCGTAAAACACTACAATGCATTGAAATATATTATTTAATAGAGCTATATTTGGCAACAAACACTTCAATGTACAATAAGAAATTATGAAACAGAGATAAATTCAACAACAATAGAGCTCTAATACCTCACTGAGCTCACATTAGATTTTAAAATTCACATCTGTCATATTTAAAATTCTTACGTGTCAATTCACGCTAATGGCTGTTTGTGCAACGTAAAACGCGCTTTAATGTAGGCTTTGACCTTCTTAAATTAAATTTAATAAAGGATTAAATTTTACAAGAATTTGGCTTTTTGCAACGACTTAATAATAGATTAAGGTTTAATCTCGTTTTAAAATTTTAAATATCGTTTCTGCAACCGGCTGTTAGTTTGGCAGTGAGGTGGTAAAAAGAAGGCAGCTGACATATCATATCCGACGATTTCAAATCTTTAAACATAAAATCGACATTATTATCATGTGCTACATAAGTCCTCTGACCCTATTATTTAAATAATTAATTTAATTTAATTTAATTTAATTTAATTTAATTTAATTTAATTTAATTTATTTTTTTATTTTTACCCAAAAGATACACAATAAAAATACACATAAATTATAAAAATCTTAAAATATAGGTACAATCATTTTGTTGACCACTGGTACCCAAAGTAAGATTTAACTTGTGGTATGGGTACCAGGGCTCTCGTACAGTTTGCACTTAAAGTGAAGTGAAGTAAAATGTACATACATATCAATAATATAAATATATAGAATCATATAGTCATTATATATACACTTAAATATATATTTGTGTGTGTGTGTGTGTGTGTGTGTGTGTGTGTGTGTGTGTGTGTGTGTGTGTGTGTGTGTGTGTGTGTGTGTGTGTGTGTGTGTGTGTGTGTGTGTGTGTGTGTTGTGTATGTGCCTTGTGAGTCCGTATGCATTTTGGCCTATAGTATACTTAGTTTGATCATATTTTCTGTATCTTCATATGTTTTGGACAAGAGCCATATGGTAACTTGCTTCTTGCATTGTGAACTAGTTAATGGATAGATGTTACAGTGTTCATTAGCAATATTATATAGATGACAGCTTACAATCCTGTGGTGGCGCGCTGCTAACGCACTTCTAAAGCTTTGGGCTTGGCAGACCATACGTCCTCGTCGCTTTTTTGTGACTTGAATGTCATATTCCAGACCAACATGTTTTCTACAGATTGTTTGTAGCACAAAGAGCTGTCTGACAGTAAGCAGTTTACATTCTTGATATAAATCGGCAGTCGAATATCTATAATGTTTAAATGTCATAACCTTAAGGACTGCTCTTTGCGCTCTTTCTAGTGGCAGAAGAGACGATTTTACAGCTCCACCCCAGACGGATATACAATATGTGAGAATTGACTGACATAGTGCATAATAAACTAATTTTACTGTGTCAAAGTCAGCTGAGTAACGAAGCTTTTTAAAGATGCATATCATCTTACGGACGCGGGCAGTAAGACTAGTCAGTTGGTACTTCCATGAAATAACATTATCAATGAATACTCCCAGATACTTTGTGTGGTCAGATCTCTGTATAGTTGGACAGTCACAGGTGCTAGTGGACGTGTATGTCGAACAATTATGCGCTCTTATTTTGAATTTGTCCAAAGATGGTTGGGTTTTAGCAGTCTTTGAAAAGGTTATGTAAGTGGTTTTGCTAAGGTTAAGTGTAAGTAGGTTGATTGATAACCATTGCATTACATAACTAAGTGCGCATTCAGCACGAGCAAACACTTCTGGCCAGTCTTTGCCACGAACAAGTATTGCAGTATCGTCTGCATAGGTAATGATAGAAGAATAGGGAAGGGATAGTGTACACAAAAAAATTATGTAGAGTAAGAAAAGTGTTGGACCAAGAATCGATCCCTGTGGGACGCCAAATAGAAGGGGTGCGTTGCCACTAAAAGTATCATCTATTTTCACACACTGTGTCCTGTCAGAGAGATAATCTTTGAAAATTCGTAGCGCATATCCGCGGATGCCCATTTTTTCCATCTTTAGTAAGAGATGTGAAACAGAGACAGTGTCAAATGCTTTGGTAAGATCGAGAAAAATTGACAGGCATTTTTGTCCACTATCCAGGCTGTGTATTATTTCATCAACTAGAGTAGCCACTGCATCCTCAGTTGACTTTCCTGTCCTAAATCCAAATTGATTGGGTGCTAAAATACTGCATTTCCTTAAAAAGTTTTTCAAGCGGGTGTTGAGCACCTTCTCTAGGATTTTAGACAGCGCAGGCAGAACAGATATGGGCCTGTAATTGTTGACACTGTCTCTGTTTCCACTCTTATAGATGGGATGCACAACGGCCCTTTTAAAAGGTTTGGGGAAAATCCCTTCTGACATAGAAATATTGCAAATGTGGGTTATTATTGGTACCAGAGTTTTTGAGCACCTTTGCAATAAATGAGCAGGAATTGCGTCCCATCCAACAGCAGCATCTTTTCGCAGGCTTTGAATAATTATGTTAACCTCAGACTCATCCGTTGGCAACAGAACAAAAGAATTAGCATTAATGTTATCCTGCTGCAAATTATTATTTTGTATATTAGGGCAAATTTTTAATGCTAAGTCACTACCGATGCGGGCAAAATAGTCATTAACTCTGTTTACAGATGTTAAATTATCTTTTTCTATGTTTAAAAGTTCAACAGAGGATTGTTTAATGGACTCCGTGTGAGTAATGTTTTTGATTATTTTCCAAGTAGACCGTGGGTTATTTCGTGCTTTAAGTAGTTCGTTATTCTCGTAGTTATGTTTTAATCTTTTTAGTAATTTATTGCAAAAGTTCCGATATCGGAGATATGTTACTTTCAGGGTACAATTATTGGGATTCATTTTAAGCTGTTTACTCATAGAATCACGATTTCGTATACATCTGAGCAAGCCTTTAGTGATCCAGGGTTTGAAAATTACTTGTTTAGACGGCATGCGCATAACTGTAGAGTCCTTTTGTATTAATGACCCTTGAATTAACATCTCTGAGGCAACGTTAGGATCAGATATATTTAAAATTTGAGAGAAATCTGTGTTCGAGACATCCGCGTAAATAGAATTATAATCCACTTTGACAAAGTGAGTTTTTCGTTTGTTTGGTCTTAGTAAAGTTTCCATGCTAAAGAGTACCGGTGTGTGGTCTGTCATACTAGACTCAATTATTAGTGTAATGGTTTTATGGTTAGATTTCAATAAAACGTGATCCAAACAACTCTTGTCACGGGTAGGTAGATTGTGCGTCGGCAGAAGTCCATGTGATGCCGTTAGATTGAGATAATCGTTCGCCATACCATTCAGCTGTTCCGGAATAATATTAATATCCCCGATTAGAACCAAGTGCTTATATCTACATAAAGATGCCAGTGTGTTTTCTAAGCCAATCAAAAAATTGTCAATATTACGGTTACAGGGTGGGCGATAAAGGGCAACTATAGCAAGATTTAAAGTGTCAACTTTGCAAATTAGGCAATTTGCGTCCTGTACGTGTGACTCTATGACGGTGTGTTTAATTGATGTCTTGACAAAAACAATAACACCATCGTTTTGATTTATATTTTTTACCGTATGATAACCGACATAGCCGCCCAAAGTTGGATGGGTAGACGCCTTGCTGAGCCAACACTCTGATAAAACTATTATTTCAGGAAGTATAGATAAATTACTCAAGAAAACAGTTAATGCATCAAAATTATGGTTCACGCTACGGATATTAACATGTAATATTTTCACTGAATTATAATTATTTTTCAAGAGACCACTACATTGATCCGGTGTACATGTGCACGACTGTGTTGTGCCTATGGAATCTAATTCATTAGTTATAGTGTTTAAGTTGAACATTTACGAGGTAAACGAAAGCAATTATAGATACAGCAGCAAGGGTTGTGTGTTGGCATGGCATGTGCCTGATTATAAAACAATAGTGACCATTTTTGACATCTACTTTTGCTTCTATTGCATTTCAGATTACGTTTTCTGTAGTCCCTGCCTACCCTACCGCAAATTATGCGTAAGTCTATGTGTGTATGCAGCAAACATATTATATAACCACTTTTGTTTTTACTGTATCTTAAAATAAGATTTATGGCATGTATTGTATAAACCTTATAACATATCGATCGGCATGATAAATAACTAGTGAAATAACACAGACAATAATAGGCTGAAACTATGGCTAATGTAATGGGTATTTTCCAGGAAGTTATGATTTTTAGTTCATATAATAAATAAGACCATAATATACATAGACAAATATATAAGTGTTTTCGTGTTAGTCTATATTGTACTAATAATGTTGGTTTGAGCAGTGAAACGTAGTGTGAATAAGTGTGAAGTATTCCTAAATTATACATATCTTTAAAAGTATTAACGATGAAAAAGACAAAATTAAACAGTATTAAATATTTTAGAAAATAAAGCTTCACAACAAATAGACAATCATTGAAACTTGGGCAAGCCATTAAGACAGGCCAGAGACTTAATAATGACTGAAGGCATCCCCTCCTGTTTCCGAAGAAAAATCCTATTATTCTGTGACCAGCAAAACTTGTAACCATTATCGCTGGCGTATTTGCGAGCTTCAAAAAATAATTGCCTAAGGCTACTTGACAGATGATCAGCCACATAAATCGGTTTAGTGTCTCCTGATATACCAATATGATTAGTATTCAACTTTTCAATTTTCTGTCGCCCTTTATTGAACATTCGAGCTGCCTGCAATACCCGGTTCTTTTGAGGCACAGTTACAAGTTCAGCTACTATAGGTCTAGTTGCTCCCTTTTTGCCCGGCATACGGTAAATATCCCGCAGATCCGTTTGCTTCACAGGAACTTCGAGTTTATTGCAGGTTTGCAATACGATAGAAGTGAGGTCATCGATAGACTCCTTTTCCGTTTGCGGAACATTTCTAATTTCAAAACTAGATGAACGCGAATTTTGTTGCAAGTCCACGACCTTTTTTTCCAACTCCATTATATATATACGCTGTTCTGCTCGTTCCTTTTCTAATTTTTCCACGGTGTTTTTCATATTCTCGAATGCCTGGTTCATAAATTCTATAGATTTTTCAATTTCAGTGTTCGTCTTATGTATTTCTCTGTTCTGTGTTTTGACCTCATTAATGTCAGCTGTTATTCTTTTTAATACAGCATCCTGCTCCTGTTTCCACGTCGTAAGCATATTCATTATCTTATTTTCGAACGACTCGAACCTGCTGTTTGTTTGTGCCGGCGTTTGTTGTTCTGGAGAGAGTTCGGGACAAAAACGTCTGGCTCTTATTGTAACATTTGATTGCTCGGTATCGGTTTCAATGCTAGTTTTATTAGGCGATGATGTAGCGCGCTGTGTAGACACAACCGGCGTTACCGGCGAACGTTGCGTTTTCGGCATTTTTGTACTGTGAAACTGTTGTCACAAACAATCTCAGTGAAACAAGTGAGCGTTCCCAGTTGCCAGATAAAATTGTACAGAAGTCGCACAGCAACAAATGCCCCCGAGGTGTACGCGCAGTTAGCGCTACGATGATCTCGCGCCCAGAAGGTCGTAAGTGCGCGGTATTCGACGGCGCTTACGCGTTCGCTTTGGATACACCGTCGACTATCATAAGATGGGTATATGGACAAAATGTTTTTCTATTACGGCACAAATAATGTTTATTTTATAGCTTAGTTCACGATATTAATATATGGTCTCAACACTCACTTATAGTCTTCGTATTTTCCCAATCTTATTGCACAAACACAACACAAATTCTCAACTTTACACTGATATACGATTTTTCTAATGACGGAGCGTTTGAATAACGACTTGTCTGGAACTTGCTCGAGAGCGAGAGTTCAAATCATATATTAATGTTAATATAATGTGCAGTCGTCATGAACATGTTATATTGTTTCAGCCTTACGTCAGCCGTTCTATAGCACTCTTACAATTAAACTAAATTAAAATTACACGTTGCGTCTGTGAAGGATTTCAGTGTGAGAACGACTAATGACGTGGGAAACAGTACAAATATATATTCATACGCTATAATCACGTGTTTACTAACACACCATATGTATTTACGGGTGGTAGTTTCTATAAATGTTCAGATGAAAGCCTATTGTCGCTTTGTTGCTCGTTAGTAAGTTTGGGCAATATGGTTTTGATAAAATCTGTATAAGTTCTTGAACGACAAATATTTGAAGACCACTATTCTTTTATACCATTCCGTGATTGAATCTATAATATTCTGGATGAGCATGGTGGCGAGATGTTAAGTTACTCTACTAGCGGAACAATGTAGGTATAGGTAGTAACGTTGGATAGAGTACGTAGAATACGTAGACACTTATTATTTGCTTTGTTACAAAAAACTTGAAGCATCTGCCGATATCAATTTATTATCAGGCCTGTTGACCATAGTTATTGATGAGCCGAAGGTCGCAGGTTACATTCCTACCCAAGACAAATTCTTGAGTGATGGACACGATTGTTTGTTCTACGACAAATAATAAATTACACAAGTATCTAGTTACAGTTTGTTATTAAATGAACATGTGTGTGAGTCGTACCAGGACATTATAGTAAAATGATTATTTTTATCATATATAATTACTGACTGTTTCATGTGCCCGTTCGGCAATGAATTACACGTTTGAGTAATGGGTTCTCTCTAGTAGCACATTGGGCATGAACTAATTCACGACCATTATCATTCTTCCAACTACCAACACTAATTAATAGCTTAGCCAACGGAGTTTTCAAATAATTGATTGATCAAATCTTTGTGATTGAGAGCAATGGTTTCATTTGACAGAAACTTTTAATGTCGTTCGATATATAACTATCAGCAAACTGGTTTTTGTGACAAAATTTATTCATTAGCTCGCTTTTTTAAGGCAAAGTTTCATCAAAGTTTAACAGACATCCATCCATCCTTCCTCTTCCCATATACGATAGTACTCGTAGTAGCATAGTACACGTATAGGATAGTACATACTAATGAAGTTTTTTTATTACATCGATTTCTAAGTGACACGACGTCTAATATAACCTGCCCGTGTGTGACAAGCTTTAACTAAAAAATAATGCGTGGAATTCAAAAAACCAACATCGCCGTTTTAGATCAGTGACCCAATAACTCACCTAATTTAGATCTGCCTCGATAAGCGACAGTCACTACGAAAGGTTGCGAGCCGACTCGAGTTCAACGACTAGTAGTAGACTTACAGCCGGTTGCAGAAAGCTTCAAATTAATTCTTTATTACTTAAAGGGAGATTATCGCTAATGTGTGTCATAATTTAATGGCGTTGCACAAACACATTTTACGCTTGATTAAACATCATTTAACTAATGAAGAACTAATGCCTACAAGTGAACGAAAAGAGTGAACATTTCCGTTTAGTTATATGCACAATAATCTATGAAATGTACTATGAGTAAAAATTTCATTAAACAAAACGTAATGGTCACATATATCAAAGAGGTGTATTTCTAAATATACATATTTAGTAAATCTGTGGTCAAGACTATCAAAACTTTTGTCAAAAATTGACATGTTTATGTTATTGTTGTATAGAATCATTTTTACGATTTTAATTAAAATTGTTACGTTTTGAGCTGAAAAGCCGAGAAAATTCATACAAAGAGGGAGCTTGGCGCTTATTATAATGATTGACCATATAATGCAGTTAATACCATTCATGAATGATGATTTTCTATAACCTGAATACATACGCTACTATTGTATTTTGTATTAACATAAAATCAAATATGAAAATGCCCAGTTATTTCATGTATGTGGAAGTCACAAAATGAGAGAAGAGAGAAGGAAATAAGCTGTTATACTATTCAAGACATATTGGTTAAATTGCATACGATAAAGAAATATTTTTATATATTTTGTGTGTAATGTGTTTTGTTGTGATAATTCAATTAGATAGAATAAAGACAATTATTTTTAAACTTATGGAAAAGTATCTCTTCTTGCACTGGTATCTATAGCTTGGATGATGACCTCCTCTGCTAATAGGTAATAATGTTAACATGAGTACAATCCAAAGCGCCTACGATACGTGGAAATCCATCAATTTCTAGCTGCAACTCGCCGTAGATCTTAAATGTAGACGTAGAACTTTCCTGTTTGGCAATTTAATACATTTTGAGCTTTTTTGCTAGGGCTTGAGAACTCTTTGCACTAATCTACACACTGGATTTGTATTTATTTGATAATCACCCAAGACCTGTTCAGTTGATAAGCTCCTGTGGCAAAAACCCTCAAACAAATTAAAAACTGTGTCTGACCATCAACATAATTATTTATTTCTTTGAGACATGGGTTCCTTTTTTTTATAGTAATAGGCGGCAAACGAGCAGACGGATTACCTGATGGTAAGCAATTACCACCGCCCATGGACACAACCAACACCACAGAAGTCACAAATCCGTTGCCACCCCTTAGGGTTGGGAAAAGGTATAGGATAAGGAGTGGGATAGGGGAGAAGGAATAGGGGCTAGGGCCTCCGGCAGTCTCACTCACTGAACGAAACGCAACAGTTTAGGTACTGTTACTTTACGTCCATTTTCTGTGAGCGGGTAGTACTTCCCCGGTCGAGCTGGCCTATTCATGCTGAAATCAGCAAAGCTCTACCACCTAAAGCCTTCTAAAACCACCTAAAACCTCCTTATCTACAATGTTTCGTATTTGGTCATCTGCTTCTATGGCTACCCTGTATATAATACGTAATTCTCCGCCGTCATGTCTTGAAAATATATTCGCCTTGCCGGAATTTGACCGCGAGGAAAATCTTCTTCGGGATCAGACAAAGATGAAAGACTAGTTAAGACATAACTTAGGTATTCATTGTAAACCACTTCAATACCGTTAAACACTACAATGCATTGAAATATATTATTTAATAGAGCTATATTTGGCAACAAACACTTCAATGTACAATAAGATATTATGGAACAGAGATAAATTCAACAACAATAGAGCTTTAATACCCCGTATATAAAAAGGTACTCTGTGTTTAATACCTCACTGAGCTCACATTAGATTTTAAAATTCACATCTGTCATATTTAAAATTCTCACGTGTCAATTCACGCTAATGGCTGTTTGTGCAACGTAAAACGCGCTTTAATGTAGGCTTTGACTCTTCTTAAATTAAATTTAATAAAGGATTAAATTTTACAAGAATTTGGCTTTGTGCAACGACTTAATAATAGATTAGGGTTTAATCTCGTTTTAAAATTTTAAATATCGTTTCTGCAACCGGCTGTTAATGTATTGAGGTTGTATTATTTTGTATACATAATTCGAAACCAAGGCCTAATAGAGCCTCAATTTGGTTACAAATCACAGCAGATGTTACTCAACGATGCACAGATCTTATCTATCACACCACAGCTGAGAAAAGTAATCTAATATCGTTGAGATATGAGTTAAAAAACGAGGAACAAAATCAGTTCCCCGTTCTCAAAGCAATGCTTATCGATTACCGGTCACATTAAATTTAGTTAAGGCATTTTACTTGAGTTTAAAATGAGTTTAAAGATTTATATTGTATGTTGTATTATTAATCTGTGTATGGACCAACGCCTCGCATCGACATCAAAGAATCGTAGCGCTATCAAAGCACCGAAACCCTTTTTTACGATGAGCTTCTAAATTTCTAATTAATTTGTCAGGTCGTTTGTATTATATAAACATTGTTTCGAAACGTTACGAGCCGGTCCAGTTGAACGGGAACCTTTTACCGACCAAAAACTAATGACTGTTTTTTCGACCATTTGAACAATATGTGCTGTTAGAAGTTATTTCAAGCGAGTTTTAGAGTACTAGCTGTGATTTTGGCGTTGAATTATTACATATCGTAAGGTTTCTTAGAGTTCATGGAAGGCTTTTACGATAACCGATATGGTTATCGACCGCAATGACGCAAATTTTGGGTAACAAGCTGTTTTTTTTAAAACAATTAATCTGTTTACATAAAATTCTTGTGTAACTATTAAATCGCACAGCTGAAACTTTTGGGCGCAGGAAGCTGGTATTTGGTTTGTATGTTCCTTAAGAAGGGATTTCCGAAATGCCCACGGATTCATGCAGAAGAATACAAAGTGCGAGCGTAGCTACATCCTCTAGTTTTCTATAAATATTTCAAGTCAAATACACTTGACTCTCAAGAAATAACTGTATTGATATTTAACAAAAAACCTTAAAATAATATCTGAATGTTTCATCGATCAGCTTGCAGACAAATTGATTATTGATAAAACTGATCAATGTGACAGCTCAGTAATTAAAATATAAGTCAGCTTGAAATGTCCCTTATACGTGTCATATACATTTGAATGCATGTTTAAAATTCATTCATATAATAATGAATGCATACGCAAACAAATTACTCATACGTATATAACTATATAAAAGCTAAATTTTCGACTCCTAACAACTCAAGTACACAATCCTCTACTAGCGTTGCGTATCTGTGTTTCAGGGTCTCCGCTGAAGCAGCAGCAGCGCCTGCACAAGTCTTCGGCATTGCCTGAAGTCGTAGGCCCGATTCTCACTGTCCCACAACCAGCTCATGCCCATGCTCGCCTGAGCATGCTCTGCAGCATTGGACAATGTAATAAGGAGCTTTTTCATACCGCGCTGCAAAACGGCGGGTTTCGCTACCTCTGGGCAGATAGGTTTCGTTACTTCCTTACTTCTAACTAAAAATGTTTGACTTGATTGCCCAATCACGGTAGAAAGGCATCGCATGAATGAGTCACTTATATACAGACTTCATTGCTTTAAGCGATTTATAGATTTAATTAACTTTTTCGTCCAATCATACCGTTGTGGTATAATCACATCCATTTAAATTTCCTTCAAGATATATTTTAGTACTTAGTACCATGTAAATACCGGACACAAATATCACTCGGACATGAAACAAATATTTGTGGACCACGCAAAGTGTTGTTAGGATCAAACACATAAAAGGTAAGGCTTCAATCACTCGTAAAGTCCAACAACTCTATGAATAAATAAATGACAATATATATGAAAAATATATATGAAAAAAAAAAGAAAGAAAGATATAAAAGGGTAATATAATAAGATGTATAGATATTACAAATAGCCAAAAAAATATTTTTTATTTTTAAGCACAGGCCCATTCACTTCCGATAATCTAAGTGTACTACGTTCTAAACTCACATCACACTCTCGTATTGGTGACTTGCAATATACAGGAGAGGCTGGCAAACGTGTTAAGAAAATAATGCTACGTTCAACCGTTAGTGTATAACGATCTAGTTCACAGCCTCACAGCCGATCTTCGATGGAGAAGTTTATGGCTTATTTACGTAGTAGCGTGACAAATAACTATGGCTCGTTAGAAATCTAGCGATCTCAACAGCAAAAGTGATATAAACCCATCTAATATCGGTTCATGTTTTATTTAAACCGATCTCTTTGTATACGATTATTGAGACGAGACGTATGTGGTCTAATGTCATTAGTAAAACACTAGGAAAACTTTAATCTAGAACTAAAATTTTAATCGTTTGGCCTATTAATAGACAAGACAGTTTATACGGGTAACATTTTTGTTTCGCTTAAGCTTTTTTTCGTAAAGACGTCATTACGCTAAGAAAATAATTACATAATATAATAAACTAGAACTTTGAAAGTGTCGAATTTCTACAAAAAGAAAGAAATGGTTTTTGTTGTTTTGTTTCTACGATATAACTCTATCTCTCACTAGCGGCATAAAGCGGGGTAACATCACTAATTCACTACTAGCTCATTAACAGATACCAAATATTGGTATGTAGACAAGACATATTAACCAGCTACCGTCCACATCATCATATTATCTATACATTTCGCTTGAAAAATGTTATTTGATATGACATTCGTCAAATACGAAAAAATTTGAATATTCATCAATAAAGTTGTCGCTTTGTTTATATCAGATTTCCGCAGAAAGGTATGATTTAAGCGATACGTCATTGGAAGAATTCTTGTTAAAGTTCCTTTAGCAATGATGAATGTACGAAATATTAAGAAGTAGTAAATATAAACAAATCCACGTCAACTGTTTGCACTTCAACAGGTTATACTCTATTAGACTTAATAGAGTATAAAAATAATAGAATATAAATGACTATTAAGTGGAAGCAAAATAGCGTAGAAAATGTAAGCCAAGATTCATATTAACATATCATAACTTCACGCCTTTTATCCCTGAAGGGGTAAGCAGAGGTGTATTACACACCCACGTATTACTTATTATAAATATCGAGCTCATTACTTAGTACATACTTTTAGACGACTTATTTACGGCTAATGAAGAAAATCAAATAAGTAAAATGTGTGCGAGAAAGAAAATAAATCAAACCTAAACCAAATGATGGTTTAAGTTCGATTTATTCGTGACGTGTCGAAATCGATCGTGATGAAACTTTCGTTCAAGTTATCGTACAAATAAGTCTATCATGTTTTTAGTTTACTATAGTCTGATTTTCTTCTTAAACGCTCATTTTGCTCTTCAAATTTTAAAAGTCATTATATAGCTTAAACGACATAAGGTTCGGGTTGTATGATATGTAGATTTCCAAACCATATTTCACGTCCAATTAAAACAGTGAAAAAAAACGGGACGTGAAAAAAGCGTTTGCACGCTATCAGCGCCCTAATGTCGAAATGAAATGTCTGGGAAACGATCCCCCAAGCAAGTTTGTTTCGAGCGATTTTAAATATTCATTGAAATACGAGTGCTCCAAAATAAGTGTTAACGAGGAGCAGAGTGCTTTCAAAATAGGTCTGGGTTGTGACACTGTTGTCGACCAACCATTTAAATTGGAACTGTAAATGCCACAAATTCAGCTTGATTGTTTTCACTCGATAGCCGACCTGCGAATACCTGAAATCTTGAGAAACCCTAAAACCGTAAATACCTGTAACGATACAAGTATTTATATCGGAAACTTCTGCCAGTGTAAAATAAGGCGCGAGACGCAGATATGGCGTGTGGCGCGGACGTTTAGATATTACTATCTTATCTATCTATACATATAATAAAACAAAGTCCCCGCGTCGCGTCTGTCTGTCTGTCTGTTCGCTCATAACTCAAAGAGTACTGGACAAATTTTTATACGGTTTTCAACAACATCGAGAGTGATCCCTGAGGAAGGTTTTAGTGTATAACAAGTTTAGGTTTTGTGCAAACTGACGATATTACGACGATATTAGTTCAACGCACCGGCAAAAATTGAGCCAATCGGGAACTTTCCTCGAAAACGCTGCCAAAACCTTTCGAGTTATAACAAAACAATGTATGGTGGGATTGTACCTCTTTAATACATCTACAAAAAAGTCCGCAATGGTATATGTCTATCTTCCAAGGATAGCCCACAAATCCTACAATAAACATATTTTGCTTTTTCATCTATACTAATATAATATAGCGGAAGAGTTTGTTTATTTGAACGCACTAATCTCAGGAACTACAGGTCGGATCTAAAAAAATATTTTTGTATACGATATCCCAGTTATTCCGGAAGGCTATAGGCTATATAACATAACGCTTCGATCCTTTGGGGTCGGGCAAAAGGCTAAAAAAGCTAAAACATAATGTCGGCTGATCTCAGGAACTAGCAGTCGGATTTAAAAATTGTTATTGTCTATGATAGCCCAATTATTCCGAAAGGCTATAAAAAATTACGCCACAACTTTTAGGGGCCAGACAAAAATAATAAAATGGTCAAACGAGAAGGGGGAGGGTTGGGTCAAAGGCAAAAAAAGGCTAAACGAATAAGATACAATCTTTAAGGGTATCGCTTTAGAAATTTTCGGGATGCTGATTAATAATATGAAATTTATTTAGTGATCCAAGATGGCGAACGGCAAATCAAAGATGGCGGATGAGAAAATTTTAAAAATCAATATTGGTATCGTCTGCGATGTTAAAAGGGATGGGGAATCCAAATACAACATCTGTTTCGTGATTCAAGATGGTGGATGGGAAATCAAAATTGGCGGATGGGAAAAATTTAAGAAATCAATATGGGTATCGTCTCTGATGATTTAAGGGATGGAGAATCCAAATATAACATCTATTTCGTGATCAAAGATGGCGGATAAGAAATCAAAGATGGCGGACGGGATTTTTTTTAAGTCGATATGGGTATCGTCTCCGATATTTTAAGGAATGGGGAATTCAAAAACACCATCTGTTTCGTGATCAAAGATGGCGGATGGGTTTTTTTTAAATCAATATGGGTATCGTCTCCGATATTTAAAGGGATGGGGAATCCAAATACAACATCTATTTCGTGATTCAAGATTGCGAATGGGAAATCAAAGATGGCGGACGGGAAAAATTTAAAAATCAATATGGGTATTGTCTCTGATGATTTAAGGGATGGTGAATCCAAACACAACATCTATTTCGTGATCAAAGATGGTGGACGGGATTTTTTTTAACTCGATATGGGTAGGTATCGTCTCTGATATTTTAAGGAATGGGGAATTCATTAATATATAAAAATCTATGTTTGTTTGTTCATCATTTATAGACTCTGAAATGATAAGAGATTAAGCGCTAAGTCAATGGTAACTTTGGAAAAGGGGCTTGGAAAAAAAGGAATTAAATAAAAACTCTTAAAAGGCGATACGGAGTTCGCTGGGTCAGCTAGTACATATTATAAAACAAAGTCCCCCGCCGCGTCTGTCTGTCTGTCTGTTCGCTCAAAACTCGAAAAGTACTGAACAATTTTTTATACAGTTTTCAACAATATCTAGAGTGATCCATGAGGGAGGTTTTAGTGTATAATAAGTTTAGGTTTTGTGCAAACTGACGATATTACGACGATATTAGTTCAACGCGCGGGCAAAAATTAAGGCGATCGGGAAGTTTCCTCGAAAACGCTACCAAAAATCTTTTGAGTTATAACAAAACAATGTATGATGGACGATAATTTACTTATTTAAAAGCATAAATACCTCCCCCCCCCTCCCCTAATACCGCGGAGGTACTCCCTCCGCGACCACAACCGTTGCAAGCCGGTAGAAACGTAGGATAATAGCAGAGGTATTTATGCCTTTAAATAAGTAAATTATCGCGACTAAGACCCGCTAAATAATATTGTAAGATGTATACAATTCGCGAAAGTTTAAAATCGATTAATATATGATGGGATTGTACCTCTTTATAGATTTACAAAAAAGTCCGCGATGGTATATGTCTATCTTTCAAGGATAACCATACTTTGCTTTTACATCTATACTAATATAATAAAGCGGAAGAGTTTGTTTGTTTGTTTGTTTCTTTGTTTGAACGCGCTAATCTCAGTAACTACCGGTCGGATCTGAAAAATTCTTTTTGTATACGATAGCCCAGTTATACCGGAAGGCTATAGATTACATAACATAACGCTTTAACCCTTTAGGACCGGGCAAAAGGCTAAAAAGCCTAAAAGATAATGTCGGCTAATCTCAGGAACTAGCAGTCGGATTTAAAAATTGTTATTGCCTATGATAGCCTAATTATTCCGGCTATATAAAATTACTTTTAGGGGCCAGACAAAAATAATAAAATGGTCAAACGAAAAGGGGGAGGGTTGGGTCAAAGGCAAAAAAAGGCTAAACCAATAGGATACAATCTATAGGGGTATCTTTTTCAAGATTTTCGGGACGCTGATTAATAATATGAAATTAATTTAGTGATCCAAGATGGCGGACGGGAAATCAAAGAAAATAAAAAAATTTAAAAATCAATATGGGTATCGCCTTCGATATTTTAAGGGGTGGGGAATCGAAATACAACATCTATTTCGTGATCAAAGATGGCAGATGGGAAATCAAAGGTGGCGGATGGGATTTTTCTTTAAAGTCGATATGGGTATCGTCTCCGATATTTTAAGGACTGGGGAATTCAAAAACACCATCTATTTCGTGATCATAGATGGCGGATGGGGTTTTTTTTTTAAATCAATATGGGTATCGTCTCCGATGTTTGAAGGGATGGGGAATCCAAATACAACATCTATTTCGTGATTCAAGATGGCGGATGGGAAAAATTTAAAAAATCGATATGGGTATCGTCTCTGATGATTTAAGGGATAGTAAATCCAAATACATCATCTTTTTCGTGATCAAAGATGGCGGATAGGAAATCAAAGATGGCGGACGGGATTTTTTTTAAGTCGATATGGGTATCGTCTCCGATATTTTAAGGAATGGGGAATTCAATATTATATAAAAATCTATGTTTGCTTGTTCATCATTTATAGACTCTGAAATGATAAGAGATTAAGCGCTTAGTCAATGGTAACTTTGGAAAAGGGGCTTGGAAAAAGGGAATTAAATAAAAACTCTTAAAAAGGCGATACGGAGTTCGCTGGGTCAGCTAGTTTCAAAATAATTTAGAAAGGTAACTGAAGATAGCGAGCTCATTACTTAGTACCCTTACTAATCCAGTCAAATTAGGCAAAATTAGGTGCAAATCTCGGTAAATCGACATACCCAGTATATTACCACGTAAAAACTTGTATTTTGGCATCCTAAAACTGTTCTCAAAAGTCACATATAATTGGATGTCCGCAAGTTTAAAATTCAGGGGTCAAAGGTCACAAAAATCGATTAATTTAACATTTTTTGCAAATATCTCGTTTTCTTTGCGTTTTACGCTATTTGTATTTATTTTATCAATATTGTAACGATCTACGATCGCTATGTCACACTTTATGGGAAGTTATGTATGTGTAAACTTTTATAAGCTGTGCTTGTTTTCCGTTGTATTATGTAACCTGTTTTGTGTTGATCTTTAAAGTTCTTGTTTACATTGAGTGAAGGTTCGCTTCTTTTGTACCACTGAAGTAGTTAGACGCTGATGGTGTAATAGTTTGAGTGATAAGCGTATAACAATTATGTGATAACATGTTTGAATTTTCGATTCGCAAAAAGTGTGTGTTGCATATACAAAGATATTTTGAATTTGTGTGTTGCCAGGTTCAAATCCCCGATTGCCAAACGTTCATGTTATTTAAAGCCTTTTTAAATTAGTTTGTAATTTTTATATTGTTTAAACTATTTCAGCTGATGTTGACTAATTATAGGAGGCAATCAATAACTGTTTGAAAGATATACATAATCAAGTTCAAATCAGTTTCGCTGAGCTTGCTGATATTCTGTAGGTTAGACTAGTGAGCAGGTATATATTTCATATTTATTACCTACCTGAACCTAGAGTGTAACACGCAATGTTCAATATTCACGCATTGTCTTATATGTATACAATAGCTGAGTGCGTGGAGACCTACAATTGGCCATCTATTACATATTATATAGTTGGCATGTTATTATCTGTTGCTGGTCTTCATAAGATACCTCTATAGCCTTAAGTAGTCCACAGCTGGACTTACAGTAGCATTGTGAGTCACTTGGAGGATTAGGCCTACTGTACCATCCTGACTAAACCGATTGGTAAAGGATTTGACGTCGAGTTTTCAGTCTCTCCGCAGATAAATTCGTATATTTTCCTTAATCTCCTCTTAAGGCACCCATTGAAAGAAATGCGAAGAACTCAGTAAGATTAGGAAAATAAATATTATAAATCTAATGACATTAGAGTGGAGCACTAGTGTAAACAGTAGATGGATTTTTAACAAGCTTTTAATAGAATAAAATTACGTTTAAAAGCGCGCGTCGAAAATGTCGAGGTAATTTCGTAGCGACATGTGTTTGACATATTTATGACATATTCTGTAGTAAACATGACGCGTGCTTTTTATAGAAGTGCAGGCTCTACTTAGTTTCATGGAAGGTATGTTTAGGTTTAATTTTCCAAGTCCTGCAATTTACTTCTGATTTGATGCGTCGTGTGTTCCATGACAACTTAACTGACGTTACTTACATTACAACTACACATGTGTCAAAAATCGTTATCTTCAATATGGTCACTGATGTTGAACCTGGTCACTGAGTTGGTACATTAGACAGTACAGTTATAGGAATGTGGGTGGGATTAATGCCAGAAAAAGAAGCTGGCATACCTAGCTTCATCAGCATCAATTTTTTTTTTCTGCCGAACAAATTGACTCCATGCTGCCTGATGTTAAGCAGTCAGTGAAGTCCCATAGTGATGGCCATCATCCCAGCAGCCAGCATAGTATTATGGCATGATGGCCCTTACCTTGACGGCCTTGAGTAAAGCTTTTTCACGCCCCGCTTAAAGGACCCGGGATCATATGAAAGCTTGCAATAGGATACAGGGTTTGCTAACCACAAAAAAAAACATTTACTATACAAGCACCTTCTTACGGTGTTAAAGCACTAAGGAATGTTTGAGAGTTCCAGAACCCAAACGGAATCAACTTCGATCGTGAAATCACTTGTGCCGCGGCTAACTTCGCGGTTTTTTTAAGAAACCGTTTGTTTAAATATATTTTGCGATAGAGTAATCTTCACAAATTCAAATAAAATAAAACTTGCTGTCGTTTAAGACTCATTTAAATTTTATAGTGATCTAATGCTTTTATCCTTGAAGGTTTAGATATAAGTGTTTTATACAAAGATTTAAATCCGCTATAACCGGACGCAAATATGTATTAGGTTTTCTTGCGAAATCAAATAATATGCCATAACCCTAAAGGCCCATTTAGACGAAGAGAGTTTCTCGACTCGAAGATGCGATTATCGAAAGAATATAAAAAAGTTTCTTCGTCTAAAGATACACACTTCTCGCTCCTGCACTTTGGCGACAATTGCCTCGCAAGGAATATTGGTTGTGTCCGTGTAAACAGAATTTCAAAGCAATAATCGTATTCGAGATTTTGTGCCAGTTGCTACCATGAGTGCAGTGCGTGAGGGTGATTTAATTATATCTGCTCTTCTAAGACAAGAGTTAATTAAACGGAAACGGAAAAGAAGATGTTTATTTTATTTTATTTTTGCAGTTATTTCTTTGGGACCAAATTCTTCAACACCCAATTCTCTTGTAAATGCATTAAGAGCTGCATTTCTCGCATCACGATTTTTGTAATTTTCATTCTCGTAACAAACACTCGTAATAAGTTAAGTTAAGTTCATTAAACTTTGTAGAAATAAAGTTCAATGAACTTAATATTATCGGCAGTTCCAAATTTAAACAATTTTTGTGTAATTTTTGAGAACAAATACCCTCTAGTAAGCACTAAACTCGAATGGCGAATCTCGCACTGAAAATGGTTCAAACCGATTTGTACGATACTCGTATGAACTTGAAAAAATGTCATACGAGATCGTGTTTATACAAGTCGAGCTTCTCGTAAGCCAAAATCTTCTTACTTTAATTTCACTGTGTGTAATGAGCACAATAACCAGACGCAGGTCATTATCGCCTAGCGACAAGTCATTTGCGAATCTAATATGATATACTCGTAGGCGAGAATTTAGTTCTTTTCCTGAATGTAAACATTTAGATACGATAATGTTTTGGCAATTATTGCTTGTGATAGTAGTATACGATTTCTCGTACGAAACGTGCGAGACACTCTCTCCGTCTAAATGGCGCTGAATAAAGGAATAAAGACGGTGAGTATCCGGAAAAACATTGCAGGATATTTGAAGATCGTACTACATAATTCATATTATATCCATTATTTTTGCCAAATATTTTCTACTTAGAGCAATATCTATATTTATAATAAAATGAAGTCGCCCCTTTTTATTCGGTCTATCTGTATGAACGCGATAAGCTCAAAACCCACCAAACGGATTTTCGTTAGGTTGCCACCAATCCCCCCCGTGGGATCTCCACCTTGTCGTGGTGGGGGGCTCAGTAACCGTGGTTGGTTCACCCACGGTGAAGCTAAGCGAGATCCCGGGAGTGGACGCTCCGCGTGGGCTTGACGGAAGCCTGCGCAGGATACGTCCAAAGATGCGGGTGCAAGAGACAGTTCTTCTGTCCCTCGCAGTCGGGCGAGGTCGCGGGAGGAGAGGCGTGTCAGTGTTGCACTGCCGCGCGCCCTATCTCCCGCGACCAAATGGGGACGCACCATCGTTGCGTCACGGTGGGCCGCAGAGGAAGAAGAGATGCGGTCTTGCGTTGCCGTCCTCCCTATCTTCTGCGTCCGCTGGGTGTTTTGGCGGCGGAGCCCAACACCTTCATCCGCAACCAAGGGGGTTTTGTTCGGGGCCCTCCTGACCATCTAGCGGGCCCATACCCGTCGGGGGGTAGCGAGGAATGCTTCGGTGATACCCGACCCTCCGACACATGGGTACATGAGGAACACGGGTTGGTTTTTAGTCAGTAAGAGTCTGACAGTCCCCTTCGGGTCCCTTCCCCCAGGGCGGAGGGACTCCATGAGCATTTTCCAACGCGACACAAAAAAAAGAATAATAAAAGAAAAAGAATATGCATAAAGAATGCGATGAGAGTGAATAAAACCAAAGAGGAATGTGTGGCTCGTAGTATAGGACAACCTCAGTCTTTGCGTGTCCTCTGGCGAATTTACTCTAGGTTTAAAATCACTTTACTTGATGTTCTTTTTAAGGTATCTTTTAATCCGGTGTTAAAATGCTTTAGTTAGAATGCTTAAGTAGTTAATGACCACTGCTAGTGCTTATAAGTACTGGTTAAATTAATTTGTATAGTAAGTCATACAAAAGTTTATTCAAATTTTTTATGTATTATATGGAAGATGAGGTCAGATCCTGGAGTGGGGAAATTGGGTTTTAACCATTTATTCCGTAACCTCGACACAAGTTATACTTTCCCGGATATTTCAGCTTAAAAGCTTTCAAATAATATTTTAAGTACAAGTCTTGTCCTACTTAATTTTAGTATAGATAGGACATATTTTCAATCTCTTCACCACCCTATGATAAACTAGCGGAATCTGCTTCAGGTAGTAATTGTGCCTTTATACGCTTCATGAATAAAAAGCTTTAATTAGTAAGTAATTTGGCGACTGACATCTACTTCGAAGTAACTTAAATTCCATTTCATCTCTAGGGTTTTTATATTTACGAAATTTCATTCGGCACTTATCGTTTTCGGATAACAGCTTTACTAGGTCTTTAGAAAACCATATAGGACGATTCGACTTAACGGCATGACGCTTTGGCACAAATTCATTCCTCAACGAAGTCAGTATATCATAAAATTTTGACACCATTTCATTAACGTTACTACAAACAGAAAATATATTCTGCCAATCTACATGCTTCAACTTACAATTGATTTCAGAATAATCGACTTAATAAAAATTGTATATTATGCCACTTTTAGGCTTTAAATGATGTGTATTAGCAAGGGGAATAGTCACCAATAGATTTGGGTGATGTGAATAACATTTAGTTAACAGTTCTAGTGGTTTAGTCATACAGTGTGTTTCATAAACCCCCGTCTGATCTCGAAAGGTCATATTACTGACTTATCAGGCATACCAGGAAAAATAATAAAAAAAATCTAGGTCATCATAAAACATCAGAATAAATTTCCTTAGCTCAGTGCTAACGAGAAACATTACCCCGAAATTAGCGAAAATTCTGTAAACTAACAACACTCCCCTCAATAGCGGAATCCTTTATGATTCTTAAGGCCCATCCACACGGCACAATTTTACCACTGATCAAATTTTCAATGGAATTGGCTTTGCCCGTCTACACGACACAATCAAATGACTGAATTTCATTCCGTCCACCCAATTGGTTAAAATCTGGTGGTCCGCACACCCGATGAACTTGAGTTGGACGACTGGCGTCTACACGTCACGATTTAATCAAGTGATTTAGTCAAGTTGGACGTAAAATTGTGTCGTGTGGATAGGCCTTTAAATTTATTAAAAATTATCGGCTTTCGCCGCTTACCGTGTCAAAGGGCATGCCGCCTTTTTAAAATAGTGCAATTTTACCGTCAAGCGAGCCGCCGTACACAAAGGGACCGCTCTAGTGATGTTTACGATCAAGAGATAATATCGATTTATTTAATTTTAACATGACATGTTAAAACTAGAATGATAGCCTGCTAGACTACTAGGCCAATGATAGCCTAGTGATGATACCAACGGATTGCCGTGCAGAGGGTATCGGGTTCGAATCCACGGCGCGCATCAAATACATAATAAGATAATAAGACTTTTCCAAGTTACGTGCGTAATAAATAGTTAATATCCCTGTGTCTCGGAGAGCACGTTAAACCGTCGGAGCAACAGTCATGAAGATCTTTGACAGTCGTCACGCGGAGTCAGTACCCTTAAATAAACTGATTCTAGTCTAAACCATGGAATGTTTTTATTTATTAACAGCAAATAAAAACATAAATTTACACAAAGCTGACGTTTTAGGGGTTTAGCTACCGATATTCTATCAGGTAAACAATAACATAAAATGTCGATAGAAACAGTACTCCAGTGAATACCATTTGTTACATCTCTATTTATTTACCTATTTGATTTACGAATTAACTATTTGCCTACTTGAACACTCAGTCTTTCGCTAGCTTTCCTTTTGTTTAGACTTCCGCGTGAAATAGTAGATTCGTTAGGTATGTCATATTCAAACCCTGAATACTTTAACATGTTGATGTGCTTAGGTAGGAGTGAATGCAATTATGCAGGTGCTCGTAGAGAGTACGAGGAACGGTATGCCAGACCACGGGGTCTACCCGTGCCGTCGGAGCGCGCGTTTCAACGGCTTCACCACCGGGTGTACAACACGGGCAGTGTTCGCGATGATTCGAATCGCAATCATGGTGGCAGACCACAAAGTAGCGACGGTGTAGTGGAACAGGTCTTACAATTATTCGCTGAGGATCCCACGCAGAGTACCAGGAGTGCGGCACGTGAACTGGGCACCAGTAACGCGCGAGTGTGGAGGATATTAAAAGAAGACGGACAACATCCTTTTCACTACCAACGTGTTCACTCACTTATGCCGTCGGACTATGCCCACAGAAGACAATACTGCAACTGGCTACTTGGCAAAGTAGAAGAGGATGCTACGTTCTTGGAGCGCGTGTTATTTACCGACGAATGTTCATTTGTGCGGACGGGTGTTTTCAACTGTCACAATGAACACGTCTGGGCTGTTGAAAATCCACACGCGATGAAAGAAAGCCATTTTCAACATCGTTGGCGCATCAATGTGTGGGCGGGAATCCTCGGCGACCGTATTATTGGTCCGCATTTTTTAAATGAAACCATGAACGGTACCAATTATTTAAGATTTTTGAGGGAAGTTCTAAGTGACGAGTTAGATTCGTTGCCGTTAAGCTTCCACCGCAGCTTGTGGTTCCAGCACGACGGTGCCCCACCTCATTTTTTACGAGCTGTGCGTGAGTATCTTGACGCACAGTTCCCTGGCAAGTGGATTGGACGAAGCGGGCCTATCTCGTGGCCACCAAGATCACCGGACCTAACGCCTTTAGACTTTTACTTGTGGGGACACGTTAAACAAATAGTGTACCAAAAACCGTGTGACACTGAAGAAGAAATGCGTGCGCGTATCGTTTCTGCTTTCCGAAGTTTAAACCCAGGAGTGTTAAGAAGTGTGCGTTCGGATATGGTGCAAAGGTGCCGTAAGTGTCTGGACGTGGGCGGCGGACATGTGGAGAATGACCGTCGCAACTTACAGCAAGTTGATATTTTTATCAATTAAGGTAGGTACCTAGTTACGTAAGATTAAACCAATTAAAAAGTAGGTAGTTATTAATGTAAGTACCGTAGTCATAGCGCGACGATTTTCTCTTAGATGGGTGACCGCGTGTGACATTACATGAAAGCGCTTCCGGGCTTCCGACGGCCCGTAAAGCCGCATCCAAGAATCGTTAGGCCATGTCGTAGGTATTCGAGCAGTTTGAAAACAGTGACACCAGAGTTGGCCACGCACTCGCACGAAACAAACAGAAAACCTTAATACTGTACTTTGTTTTACGGAGTTTTGCCTAAACCGTCGAAGCAAAAGATCAGCTGTTGCATCAAGTGCATAAAATCTGTTTATACCTAAAAGAATACTTGGCACGTGTAAAGGACGATGACGCGCGGCGGCGGCTTTTGTCAAAGGAGGCGGTCGGTTGGCCTATGCACTCAAAGGCGCCGCTTTTGCCGTCAAATTTTTATGAACTTTAGGTAGATACCTAGCTAATACGATTTATGAGTCTTTAGTGTTGCCATGGGTAATCTGATATGATATTATTTAAAATTAATTAAATTTACATGGGAAAATTTTATGTTGAATTTCCGTGAAATAATGACAAATATCTCATCATTTTACGCTACTCTACAACCCCTTCATTGATCGGACGGATGGATATGTAACACCCTGTATAAGCACTCTGTAAGGTACACAATATCAAATCCAGAAACCGATTATGGTCATTTGCAATATTATTGATTTGATAGAAATCATTAGCAACAATAAAATCAACAAACATATAGCCTAGTGGCACGGTAATATAATCTAACAGTATTGTAACTCGGCCGTCTTCGTGAGTTATATACCTACCAGACGCGCCGCATGCGAGCTGCGGCACGATCGCGGCTGTGGGTACTTTAGGCACAGTCCGCACAGTCTAATGGGTACTTTGCTCGAGGCGCGTAGGTATAACTCGAGTTTCGTGCGTTTGTATGGAGTTACAATACTGTTAGATATTATTACCTTGCCAGTGGTGAGTTGTATTTGGCTGGGGTCATGAAGCCATGACCTTCAGTTATAGTCCACTCTATACATCCAAGATTGAAATCACCGAGGATCAACACATCATCACCTTGACACATGGCATTTTCTAAGATATTTAAAAATTGCGATAGAATATTAACTCTTACCGGAGGGGGTAAGTACACAACACAGACTATGAGGCTCTTTAATCTATTATTCAATTCTACTTGTAAATTCACCCAAATACATTCAATATCTGATTCCCAATTTAATAATTGAACAGATGGTATATCGCTCGAAACTGCTAGTAGAACGCCCCCTCCATCTTGTTTTGACACTTTTGAACAAAGTCAATCCCTACGATACACAACGTATTTATAAATAGTTCATTACTTGAAATGTTTGAGTTCAGCCAAGTTGCAGTGAATGCTATTACTTTATAATCAGAATTACATATATTTTTATAAACATCATTAGTTTTCGTTCTAAGTCCTTGAACATTTTGATAATAAACCTCAACCATTTTCAACACAAAATAGAAACAACATTGACCATAAATGACTCACGCAAACTTAATTACTGATCAGTTTAAGGCTTTCTGTAGATTTTATTAGTAATGCCTGACTATTTTCGTCTTTACGAGCATAAATTCGACAATTGCGAATCCAAACGAATTTATATGACAACTCCTTGGCCTTTTTACGAGTAGCAGCATGCAAAATCTTGTTTTTAGGTGTCAAGTGTTCCGCCACAAAAATTGGTACCTTGGTTCCTCCAATACCAAGGTGGCTAGAAGACAACTTATCTTGAGTATTTGCTTTGTTAAATTTTGTGCAGATGCCAACACAGCATCTCGCACTTGCGGGCTACATAATTTGGCTGTAACAGCTCTCAGTCTGCTATTATCGCTAGAGAGTATGGCAACTCTTGTTACTTTCACTATGTCTTGCCTGTCCAAGGGATTGTCCACTACTTTGCTGAGCTGTACAATTGTATCTACCAAGTTCTCAGATCTGTCAAATAAACGGCGTCCCTCTGGGACGCCGTTTATTTTTATATTGCTCTCTCTCAAGCTTAGCTCAACTATGTTTAAAGGTCGTGTAAGGTCGGATGTAGTAGATTTAAGTCTATCGTTTTCAGCTTTTAATTCAGTAACCAAAACATCTGATAAAGCAGTACGCACTTCTTCAAACTGCTAGTTAAAAAATGCCATTGATTCTTGAAAACGAAATATTTGCTCTCTCATCAACAGCCTTTGATAGTCCACTGCTGGACTAGGCCTCTCCTTTGAAAGGAGGAATTGGCCTACTATACCACGCTGGCCAAGTGGGTTGGTATAGGGTTTGTATCAAGTTTTCCTTCTCTTGCAGTGCTGTTCTCTGCATACTATGCTCCCTCTGTCGGTTCTTACGACACCCATGGGATGATATGGGGTGGTGACAATTCGTATTCTTAATCCGTCACCACACGGATAATTTGCTCTCTAATATTTTTTAACTCACTTGTTACCTGCTCCTTTATAGTGGTTTTCAAAATAGATGATACCTCTTGCGCAATAATATTCTGAAGCTTCTCCTCGGACATACAGTAGTGCCCGTGCGGTGAGATATTGGAATGGTCAGGGCTTAGTTCAACATCGTCAGGGCTTAGTACACTGGGCCCCGCTCTTGCTGGTGTGTTAGTGTTGTCTATTTTTGGTTGTTTGCAACGACATTCAGGACATTTCCAGGAGGTTTTTTGCTGCGCACTCATTGTTGTAAAGCGCGTTGAAGAGTAACACCAGCACACTCGAGGTCAAATTTTGATTTACATACAGAACAGAGTAGGTATTAATTTTTCTTTGGAATAGCATTACGACAACCTGCACAATTAGTCGTAGGTGCCATCGTTGTAAGTCGCAACACATATATTTATTAAAAGTGTAGTGATTTCAGTGGGTGTGGGTGTGGGTGTGGATAATGTGGAGTCAGAGTGATATGCTATCGGCATATATTTGCATTTCGAGAATGTCAGCCACTATTGATATGGCAACACACAATTAATAATCATTCGTTCTTTAGTCAGTTCGTTATGGGCACATCACTAAGCTTTGTTAAGTGTTCTCTCTGGTTATTGCAGTTGTCAATGTCAAGTGTCAACTTGTCAGTGCTCGTGTATTTGTTTATGTGGTATGGTATGAATTTTTTTCGTAACGGATGTAGAAAAAATACAAATACTGTGGATATGATGTTTTCTGGTTGTGAGTAGTTCTTACTGCAATATAGCTTACAAATGAGATGTGCGTACGTACCTAACTGGTCGGAATGAAATGCTAGATGCTCTTAATATAACGTTCCTCTTGTAAAGCAATTGTGACTGGCTCTGTGGTGGTTCAGGTTACACCAGGTGTACACTTTAGATAACGCTATAAGCGACTTCTTAGATGTCGGTAGGTATTATGAATTATTAACAATTTTAGACAATAATATTATTTTTACGAATTTAAGAAATCACGTAATTACTGTTTACTTTGCCACCATAGACAAGATGTAACATCTACCGTAAATTGCATAAAATTTTTAATGTTATAAATAATTATGAGCTTTTATTTATATGTGTTTTTATAATAAGTGTATATATACGAGTAGTATATTCTATATAATTATTTTGTAGTTTAGTTTTTTGGTTTGGTTTGATTATCAAAATACTAGTCGACGCCAGCGGCTTCGCACGCACATATTTTCGTATTTCCCGTTTTGCCCGATCCCGTAGAAATCTCGGGAAATCCCGTCTTAGTGCACCCCTACGGTGCCCAAGGAACATACATGTAAAATTTCATCTTCTTACGACCAGTAGTTTCGGCTGTAGCGTGTCTGTCAGTCAGTCAGTAACGCAAGGATTTTATATATTAAGATTAGAAAATGTTGGGAGAAATCAATATATCGCCGAAGTCGTTAGTAATTTTAATAAAAGCTTACCTACAAATATCATGCATGATACATATTCACACACACTATATTGAAATAATTCCATAACAGAATTATTTATTAGTAGTCTTTTTTTATTTTTTTATTTTTATTTATTGTCTCACGCCTGTATCCCCAAAGGGGTAAGCAGAGGTGCAGTAGTCTTTTATATGAATATTATTATATTATTATTCTGCTTTTAGCAATATTTAAACTTGGATTTCAATCATCTATACACATTATTGAACAAGAGTTTTACATTTTAGTGCTTCAACTTTTACCACAAGACTGAACTGCCGAAACACGAAGTTTTGTTTTTTTCTTTATTATAATAAAATTATTTAAATTAATAAGAATTTTATCGCCCGTTTCGTCATTTTAAAGTTCTATATTAGTTTTGCAATTGTGATGTCCTTGACATCGAGACGGATGAGATCCTGTGCCAATTTAAGTAAAACACTGATGGAAAATCCATTGGTAATTTTTGTGGTAAATCATAATCGATTACACATACCTACGTCTTAAATTTTTATCGTTTGACCTTGTAATAAACAAAGCTTTTACCCATACAAAATCTCTTGAGTTTGTATGGGTAATATTTTTGTTTCGCTTGACCTTTTTTATATAAAGACGCTAAGAAAAATTATCGCATGTACTTAATAAACTATAAATTTGGAAGTGTTTTTATGTACAATAAGAAAGAAATGGTTTTGTTGTTATGTTTTACGATATAACTCTATCTTTCACCAGCGGGATACAGGTAACATCAATGCTAGCTCATTAACATAAACCAAATATATTTAAACAATACAAAACAAGAAATATTAACCAGGTACCGCCGACATCATCATATTATTATTCATACATTTCGCTTGAAAAATGAGTTGTTTTGTTTTACGATATAACTCTATCTTTGTTTTACGATATAACTCTATCGTTCACCAGCGGGATACAGGTATCTAATATCAATGCTAGCTCACTAACATAAACCAAATATATTTAAACAAGACAAAACAAGAAAAATTACCCAGGTACCGCCGACATCATCATATTATTATTCATACATTTCGCTTGAAAAATGATATTTGTTATGACAATCGTCAAATACGAAACAATAGCAGTTCGTGCTTCCAACGCCGTGTCGGGTACCTAATTGTGATATTTATCAACAAAGTTGTCACTTTGTTTATGTCAGATTTACGCAGAAAGGTATGATTTAAGCGATACATCGTTGGAAGAATTGTGGTAAAAGTTTCTTAGGAAGGATCAATAAGAAATAGGTAAATGAAATACTGAGAAAAACATACTAAATATAAATCAACCTACGTGAACAGTTTGCACGTCAACAGATTATTATTTTAATTCGAAACTTCGAAAATGTAAGCAAAGAATCATATAATGAATAACATCGACTTTATTACTCAGTACGTATTTTTCAGAGGAATAGTGTTTCATGCCATATAATTTATGGAAATCAAAAATGTATGCGAGAGAATAATACAGCAAACATGAACCATTATTTTCGTTCCAAAACTTTCGTACAAGTTGTGTTACCATGTGATTTAATAACTCTATCATGTTGCTAGTTACACGATAGTCATATTTTCTTCTTAAACACACATTTTGTCATTAAAATTTTTAAAGTCAGTAAGTATATAGCTTAAGAGGATATAAATTTGGTTTTATATGATATGTAGATTGCCAAACCATAGTTCACGTCCAATTAAAACGGTGAAAAAAACGAGACTTGAAAAAGCGTTTGCACGCTATCAGCGCTTTAATGTCGAAATAAAATGTTTGGGAAACGATCCTCTAAGCATGTTTTTTTCGAGGGATTTTAAATATTCATTGAAATACGAGTGCTCCAAAATAAGTGTAAACGAGGAGCAGAGTGCTTTTAAATAGGTCTGGCTTGTGACACTGTTGCCGACCAACCAGTCAAATTGGTACTGTAACCACATGCTGTAACTGCCACAAATTCAGCTTGCTTATTTTCACTTGATAGCTGACCTGCGAATACCTGAAGTCTCGGGACAACCCTAAAATGTAACGATACAAGTCTGTCGAAAACGTCTGCCATTGTAAAATAAGGCGCGGGACACAGATATGGCGTATGGCGCGAGCGTTTTGATGCTACTATCGTATTTCAAATATATTATATAGGAAATTGAAGCTGGCGAGCGGGCATACCCATATCGTATGTTCGGGTCGTAAGGCCCGTGTGGTGGTTCTCATAGTACCGACGTGTTCTGCAGTTTGCTGTTTTGTATTGATGACTTTTACACTGAGCGTATGTGATATACACACTACGTAACGACCATGATTATGACAAGCCTCGCCAAACTATACGCCAGCCGTGTGTCCTGCTCCCAACTTTAATTAAAGCGATCTACTTATTCCGACGTATGATAAATGGCAATAGTGGTCTTGGATTTGACAGTCGCGTATTATTCAGTTTCTGTAAGAGGATTCTTGGTAATAGAACTGTGACCGATAGCCAGCAATAAGCTCTCGTGCTAATAGAGTCGTAAACCGTTAGTGTCACACCTTTGGTGAACTCTAAAGGATATAATAGTCGTAAAAGTAATAAAAATAAAACTGACGTGGGAGTTCCCGTTACTGTTGTTTGGACCGGCGAATTGTAAAACACAAAGCAAATAAAGACCAGGTTTAACGACAGTAATTGTTTGCTTGGTTTATATTTACTCTCTGGCAAGTACCACTCACTAGGAACTTACCCGTAAGTAGCGAATGCAGTAGCCATGAGTGGAAGACACCGGACGGAATAGCAAATATGTCTAGTTTACCCGGATGATTTAGTGTCTCATACGTGTCTTGCTAAAGCTGAGTGCTAAGGCACCGTGAGGGGCTGATGCCACATGCATGCTCTATTTAGATCTTACGTGGGTGACGTGACTAGACTGGAGTTATATGTATATTAGGTTGGACCTTATATCTATAACGTAAAAAGAAGTAGCCTCTTGTAGGTACCTCACAAAAAATACACGTCTTGACTTAATGGTTTTTCATTAACTCAAGGCGTGTATTTTTTGTGTATATTTCATAGTTTTATTTTTTTGAACACAAAATGTGCAGTAGCTGATTTATTTATCACTCAACTCAAACTGTTTTGGAATTTTAGGTTTGACGGCGCTTTCAATTTGACGATAAGCGCGATTAACTGAAATCCTGACCACCCGTGGCCATCAGCTATTACTATGAAGATGGTGTGTTCACGTGTCCAAAATATGCGAGGCTTTCTGCAATAAAATCGACTACGTAAACCACAAGACAACAAGAAACGGTGATAAAGCAGACACCGAAGCTAAAATCGACTAAAGCACCTCATAATCAACTCAACTCTATATAAAGTAAAAGTGTTAATTAGTTAGCTATTGGTATTAAATTGTAATCAATGCAAGGGCGAAAATCTGAGTTATTAAATTACTAACATTTGATCTCACTTGATTTTCAAACTAAAATTTGATTTATATTCATAGTAAAATTGCGAGTGGTCTTTATTTCTCAACTATTAGATACATACGTATACATTTCTTGTAAAATGAACGAATAGCTACTGCAGATTATAACCCGGCAGAGAGTAATGCGGGTGAAGTCCCAACCCCCAAGTTGAAATTAATTTTCTTATCACATCTCATGTAACAAAAGGCCTGAATAATTTCTACCCATATATCCGTCATAATCTTAGAAACTACTGATTTTTTATTCATTACCCTTGGATAAGGTAAGTCTACAGGTTTTGTAACCTTTTTATTTCATCCCGATATATTTAATTCAGTGAATATAAGACTGAGAGGTAAGATCGTCTGTCCAATATTCGATGAAAAGTGACGTTAAGAATTTTTGAGAAATGCGAGTACTGATATTCTCCCCGAAATTGAATGCGAACAATTTAACGGTATTTGTGTTATTGAAGTAAAGGTATTTATAAATCATTAAAGATCTTGTAGTTGTAATTTGATGATAATATTAGCCATGTTCAAAACAGAGCTTATATTATTAGCAGTCGCTCACTGCTGAATACAGGCTATTTTCACTATGAGTAGGGTTATATATGAATTAGACGTGCAGCTTTCCTTCACCGTTTAGCAGGCGATTATAGCAAGCAATATTGATGCATGTAACTTTAACAAGTCAGTAATTCTGAATCCAAGGCCCATTGCTTAATAGTATGTTGGTTTTCCCTCTTGAAATCCACCGCTATTACCTACCTACTTAAAAATTATGTATACTGTATACTGTAAAAACAAGACCTCAATTACGGTTGAAATTATACAAAAAGCAGAAAACATTTTTATTTTTAGGTAAGTCGATCCACAACATACCGGATACTTAAGCGCAAAAAATCAAGAAAATAACATTAACAATTCTCTACTTTTTCCTGGAAGCGATTATTAAATAAGAAAGTTTTCTCCGTATTACGTCTGAAAATGTACAAATGTATTTTCTGTTCTACAAAAAGTAATAATGAAATTTCGTTAATGTTGGAACATGATATTTGAAAGAACAAAAGTATGACGCTTAAAACCATTAGTACATGTAATATGGATGGCATATATTATAATTAATGTGGAAGCTTTTGTCTCTGGCTCCATTTCCATGCAATATGATTCGCCCAATCCATTCGGGCAATGGAATTTCTTTTGTTTGTACGTAGTCGGTTGGTACGTGCATTGCGCCCAAATTAGACATGTAAAGAACGCGAGTCTTTTGAGTCCTAAATTTTAGGCTCAGCTGACAAATTGCACAGCTCGACTCGTCACAACAAGACCCCCGGACTAGAACACTTAAGTTTACATAGAGACTCCAGCGCAACATGGCGCTCAGGTCTTGATTCGAGCTCGAGTCGTTTTACGCGACGAATCGCGCTCAAGTTTTTTTCCATTTAATAATAATAATATTCTACCACATACACACATCACCATCTGGACCCAAGCTAAGCAGAGCTTGTGTTAAGGGTACTAGAAAATGGATAAACATACTTATATACGTTTTTTTTGTAAATACATATATATTATACATAGAAACACCCAGACCAAGACAAACATCCATGTTCATGCACACAAATGTTTGACTTGAGCGGGAATCGAACCCGCTACCTTCGGCGTAGCAGTCGCTTACACTCCCGCTGCGCCAACCGGTCGTCAATTTAAATTTGGAGTTCCTTTATAAATAAAGAGGGAATAAAGTATATTAGTCAGGATAAAAATAATATAGGAATTTAATATAGGCAGAATATAATATAGAATAATAATAATATAGAAGTAAAAATATAATATAGAAGAATATAATATAGGATCAACCTTGATACGCTCAAGACTCGATACACTTGAGCTCTTTTTAAGACTCGAGTTCTTTTTGAGACGTGAGCTTCTTTTTAAGACTCGAGCTCTTTTTGAAATTCGGGTTCTATTTTGGCGCTCGAGTTTTCGAGAAAGGACTGGAGCTCGGCTCGACTCAAGGCTCTGAGTTTTGTTAGTACACCGAGTCTTGTAAAATTGAGCCGAGTCTATCGAATTAAGACTCAAAGACTCGAGTTCTTTACATCTCTAGCCCAAATCGTATGGAGACGATTTTTAAATTCGTCCTACTTTAAGGCTTCAGCTAGAAGTATTTGGGTAGTGCAATGAATACAGAGTTACATAATAGAAGCGCATTTCTTAAGTACTTCGTGTGCCGATTCCAACTGGCGTGTTGGCGGTTGTCAGTGTAGTTCGTAGTTAGAACGACGCCAGCGCCGTTGGCGGCGCTGGCGTCGTTCTCCGTCTCCGCTCTCGTAGTTAAGATACACAGGAGAAACTTTCGTCTCTCTTGCACTCGTAGAGACAGCTGTCACAGTGCGACTGCCACGCCGCCAAGCGGCAATATGGGTCACACTGGTCACAGAAAGATTGTCTACAGAGCGCCCATAAGAAATGTGCCTCTATGTAAATGTATATGCTCTATGGTAGTGACGAGACGTATTGAAGCTCTCTATATGACAGATGAAATAAAGCCAAAAATATCGTGAGCCGCTCTGAAATCTGATGAAGTAGAAATATTGCGCAGGTACGAGATTGTGAATACTAGTTTTCAGAATTTTTTGTACTGACCTTATTTTATTTAGTCTAAAATACATACATCACACTTTTAATTTATTAGCCTAGCAAAAGAAAAACCTAAGTATCTATATTTAATCTTTGATTATATTGTGAGACGTTGAAGGTAATTCTATGTAACAAATAACTACTACATACTTAGCTTGATAAATGTTGCATCTTCATTAATCTATGGAGCGCAAATCGTAAATTCATCAACGCCAATGGTAGTTATAAGCAGGTTTCACAGGATCATGCGATCCACTCATTATCGTTTGATTGATTTGCACCCATAATAATGCGTTCCCATTAGCTGCAGCACTAGCGCTATCGCATTGCTTCGCTAATTACGTTCTGCAGCTTCGCAAATAACTTCTTACCACTTCGCTAATCACACATCACTACTCACTAATCACTTCGAACTCTTCACTAACAGATTAGCTTTCGTCTGCTGCTTTTTAGTAAGTAATAGTACCTACATCTAAATACAATGTATTACCAGAATTATATGATGAACATCTAAACAAATTCTGAAGTTCACGGGTGAATCATCTCGAACGTATATCTCGACTTGGTCCATCAAAACTTTCACATTTATAATTTCACATGATCCCGTCTCTAATTTATTATGAACGTGTGTATTTCCTTCATCATCCAAAACTGCTGGTAGATGTTCGTTTTGATTACACAAATGATAAATAACTGACCCGAAGGTCGAATACGTCTTGGCCATTTATTGAAAAATAAGAATTATGAGGTAGTTTTCGGTGTAAAAATGCTTTGCGGAAAAGTTTCAGCTGTATCCACTATTGAATTTTTCTAAGAAATGTTTTATTACTCGGAGATAGAAACTAGAAAGCTATTTGTAATTGCATTAGAGTTACAACAAACAACAACTAGGCATGCATGATTGGAACAACATTTTAAAAAAATATAATGATATAGACTATAACTACAAATTATTCCATGATCTACTATTCAATATCCTAAACAAATATATAGCGGTTAAAAAAATAAAATTAAAGCAAACATATAAAAAACAATGGCTTACTAAGGGAATAAAAATATCATGTAGAAAGAAGAGGCTTTTAAAAATAATTTCAACTCAGGCAAATAACCCTCTTATAACAAAAAAATATAAAACATACGAAAAAATATTAAAAAATACAGTATTAACAGCAAAAAAAAACCATTATATAAAAACTATGAAAAAATCAAAAAATAAAATAAAAACCATGTGGCATCTAATAAATGAAACAACTAATAAAGTATCTAAAAAGGAAAAACACAATACTATACTGAAAGTAAACGGTAGCGAAATTTCAGATCCAAAACAAATTGCTAAATTATTCAATGACTTTTTGCTTCAATAGGTCTCATGCAAAACCAACCATTCTGCACTAACTTGAATGCCACTACAGTGCTACACCCAAATGTTTCTTCGACCAGTGAAACTATGCGAAGTTAATACCCTATTAAAAAAACTAAAAAACAAGCATAGCCACGGCCACGATGAACTGCCTCCTCATTTGCTAAAGCAGTGTGCAGACGAATTGAGTTTGCCTTAATACATGTTGATTAACCAATCTTTCGAAGAAGGAACATTTTCTAAATTATTTGAAAAAAAGCCATAATAAAACCAATCCACAAAAAGAACTCAAAAAAGGAACCTACCAACTACCGTCTCATAGCGCTATTGCCTACCATATCGAAAATATTTGAAAAAGCTATGTGTAATCGCGTATACTCCTACTGCAAAAAATACAATATATTCGATAATTCGCAAAATGGATTTCGTGAAAATCGCTCCACTACGTTAGCAGTCTACAAATACATACAAGAGGCCCTTAACCTAATAAATAACAGAAATTACGCAATAGGTGTTTGGTTAGTCATGACAAAAGCTTACGATAAGGTTTAATACGAGATCTTACTACATAAACTGCACGGGATAAGTATAAAAGGAAAGGCCCACGATTGGTTCACTTCATAGTAAAGAGGTTCAGAAAGTGAGTTCAGGAGCTAAAATAATTAATGCATCCATTCTTCAGGGTAGCCTAATCGGTTGCCTACTATTTCTTATATATATTAACGAGCTTCCAAAATATGTAGGATTTCCGTGTGTATTATTTGCGGTCGATATATCGCTTCTAATCTCCTGTAAAAACAACACGAACTTAGTAGACAAACTGAACAGCGCATTTAACTAAACCGTTACTTGGCTAGATAATCATAATCTTGAAATAAATATAACAAAAACAAAAATAGTGACTTTCCACCCTCGTCGAAAAAAACCTCTTCACAAAAATTACACATATAAAAACTGTAAAGTTGAGACAGTTAATGAGTTTAATCTTTTAGGCCTAACAATAGATACAAACATCAACTGGAAGTCACATATTCAAAAAATAAAAACAAAACTTTCGCAATTCTCCTATGCACTTAGAGAAATAAAAAAAAACAACAAACATCCAAACGGCCCTCAACATGTACTACGCGTATGCTTATGCATGGCTTAGCTATGGTGTTACTCTATGGGGTAATAGCACAGACGCATCTGTACTCCTAATACTCCAAAAGAAACTTATAAGAATAATAGCAAATATTGAAGATACAGAAAGTTGTCGACACTATTTTAAGCACTATAAAATCCTAACTCTACCAAGCATATACATTTTAGAAACATGCAAATTTATACACAAACACCAAGAATTTTACACAAAACGAGAAGACATACAGATAAAATATACATTCCGCCATAAAAATAGATTAAATCTACCGACGTCTAACTTAACCATGCACTCGTCTAGCCCATATGTAATGTCTATTAAGATATATAACAAATTACCAGATGCAATAAAATCAGAAAACAAAATACAAATATTTACAAAGATAGTTAAAAAGACTTTGTTGGACAAATGCTATTATTCAATTAATGATTACTTAACTAATAAGACGCTTACCATTATACAATCATGTCAATCATAAAACAAATAGAATATAACTATAATTTACATTCTTAATAATAGACATTACTTTTCTTCCTTTCTTCCTCTCTTCTTCACTTGCTGTGCCCGACAGGGTTCACAATGATCAGAATTGTACTTTTTTACCACCTAAGTAAACATTGTGAAATGAAAATAAAGTATTGAGTATTGAGAGTAGTTTGAACGTGTCAGTAATGTAAAAGTGGCGAGAAATGTGTGAAACATGAACAAGTTGTACAGAAAAGATATCTAGAAAATATTATTGTATAGAAAAGTATTCAGACATTATTTATTATACTTATACAATTTAGATGAGTTCATTTCAACAAAATACTTTGGTGTGTTCCATATTTCATTAGTCTTATTTCAATCATGTGGTCTAAATATTGATGTCATACATTATGATCTAATAAAAAAATCGTCAAACTGCTTAAAAGGTGTGAGGACCTAAGTATGTTTTCATTAAAATATAATTAATATATTATTTTTAATAGACTTGTTATAGTTTTCCACTGGACAGATTTTGGTAGTTAGATAAGCTTTCCAAAAACCCGTGTCCAGTAGTGGGATAGATGGGTGGGTTGATCAATAAATAATGCACTTACGTGTAGACTACGCGTGATAATACGAAATTATATACGATATTCTGTATCAAATTACAATAATGGTTTATTTATATCTACATTCATTATTGGAAATGTATAAAGATACAATCTATTATCATGTGCAGCTGCCCATGGACTCCTGCCCGCCCATTATTTTCCTACACGTGGCGCAAATTGCCTTGATCATGTGCTCCTAAAAACTAACCTGTCGGCCACTACCCTAGTCATTGAATCAACAATAACCGACCACTATCCCGTGTTATTATTTTTAGAAATAAATAAAATATATTTAGGTATCCCTCGCACTAGATATAATATTAACTACAAGCTTGTTGCTAGTGAGATAAATAGTGCTGATTATGCTCCTATTCTTAGAATCACTGATCCAAACAAAGCCGCAAATATTTTGATAGATAGTATCTCGAGCACCATTCATATAATTTCAAGAAGACAACGATGTCTCAAGCCCTGGATAACGCCGGGTTTGTTGAGGTGTATGAGACATCGTGATCGCTTGCACGGTAAGCTTAAGAAATCATGCAATAATGAAATATTAAGAATATCATACACGAGATATCGCAATTTTTGTAACACTCTTTTAAAAAATGTTAAGCAAGCTTTTAAAAAATGTGAGTTTGCAAAGGCTAAAAAAAGCCCTAAAGCTACGTGGAATATCATCAAACAGGTGACTGGTATAAAAGTAATCTCTGGTCAGCCGTCCGAGCTTTTACACCTCCGTGATACTCCTAAAACCTCTCTTAACCACGTTAATAACTTCTTTTCAAATATTGGACAAAATTTAGCATCCAATATACTCACAGCTCCATCGGATACTCCACCTCCCACTTGCTTATTAAACTCAAGTGGATCTATGGCCCTACTTGAAACTACAGAAAAAGAAGTCGAGGTCATTATTCGAAATCTGAGATATGATTATGCTCCAGGATGGGATTCTATTTCCGCAAATATTTTAAAAAGTGCTAGTGATGTTTTGGTACCCATAATCACTCAAATTTGTAACCTTTCCATTACGTCTGGTGTATTCCCGGATGCATTTAAAAAAGCTTTAATACACCCTATTCATAAGACGGGGAACAGAGACAATCAACAACTACAGGCCAATATCTATCCTGTCAGCTATGTCAGAAATCCTTGAACGCATTCTCTATAAAAACCTTATTAGCTACCTTGAAACAAACAACTTAATTTCTAAAAATCAATATGGTTTAGGTCAAATGTCAGTACTGAAGATGCAGTCATGGATTTATCTCAACACATAGTCAAGACGCTTGACAATAAAAGGAAGAGCTTAGGCATATTCATAGACCTATCAAAGGCCTTTGACACTGTATCTGTGTCACTCTTGCTGAGGAAGATGGAATGCTTGGGCATACGGGGAATTGTACTCGATATCTTCAGAGACTATTTAAAGAATCGAACCCAAGTCGTTAAAATTGGACGATGTCAGAGTGATGAGCTTCCTATTTCATACGGCGTGCCCCAAGGTAGTATTCTAGGGCCTATCCTATTTCTGATATATATTAATGACCCGTGCCGTCTACCTTTAGAACATTGCAAAATTTTTACATACGCTGATGACACAGCTTTAGTCATTGATGGCCTGGATTGGGCTCAGTGCTATCGAAATGCGGAAGCAGCGTTGTCACGGGTAATGACATGGTTGACATGTAATTTACTTACATTAAATATTAGTAAGACAATGTATGTGCCATTTGCTATAAGATCTCATCTGTGCCCACCGCCATCTCTAACTCTCAAAGTGCACTCATGCAATTCACCAGGAGACTGTAATTGCCTAAAAATTACCAAAGTCCCTAGTGTGAAATATCTTGGAGTACATATTGACCAACATATGAACTGGCACAAACATATTGAATTACTATCGAATAGGATACGCAAAATGATTTTTATTTTTAAGAAGCTACGTAGTAAGGCAGATAAAGATACACTTACAATGGTCTAAAGCCGTGTGGTTGACAGCATAGAATACAAGTGTCACCACCCCCTATCTTCCCGTGGGTGTCCTAAGACGCGACTGAGGGATAACACGATGCAAATACCATCTTTGCGTAGAGACGGAAAACTCGACATCACACCCTATACGACTGCCTCGTTGGTCTCGCGGCATAAATGTGCGCGTGGGATCGGGATCGATTCCTGGGTCGGGCAGTGTTATTGGGTTTTTCTGTCACGAAATTCTCAGTAGCAGCACGGAGTCTGGAAATGTGCCCGGTACGGCAATAGGCTCGCCCCTTATTACGTGGGACTAAAGTATGTCTGGCGAAAAGTGGGTGTAGAAATGCACCTCTGCCTACCCCTTCGGGGATAAAAGGCGTGACGATATGTATATATGTATGTATGTACAATGGTCTATTTCGCTTTATGCCAATCTGTTTTAAGCTACTGTGTACCTGTATGGGGTGGTGCCACTGAAAATGTTTTTCTCCGCTTAGAACAGGCTCAAAGAGCTGTCATTAAGGTAATGTTTTCGCGTCCTATTAGGTATCCCACGAATCAACTTTATGCTGAATGCAAACTGTTAACAGTGAGACAACTGTACGTGCTTCATTCAGTTCTGCGAAAACATACAGAACCTATCACCGCTCGTACAGGTAGAATCAATTATAAAGTCTTCTCCCACGTTCCATACTTCACCTCTTTTGCCAATAGAAATTTTTGCTATTTCAGTCCAAAATTGTATAATAACCTAAATAAAACTTTAGATATTTTCTCTAAAAATAAGTACCAGTGTAAAATGACATTAAAAAACCATCTACAACGATTAGACTATCATAAAACATAGGCCCTCGTACGTGGACTATCAGATTAAAGTTAATTTAAATACACTCACATACTCACACACACATCACATACACACTCACGCACATACACATACACACACACACACACACACATACACACACGCACACCACATACTTATAGGTTAATACAAACTCTTACTAAAATGGTATTGTTAAACATAATTTCTTATTTTGTTTTTATATAGCTTTAGGTACCATTTAAAAAAATAGAAATGAAACTGAGGCTAACATACGGGTAGGAGTGCTGTCGTCTGAAATACAGGGACATACACTTAGTTCAGAGGACAGAGTTTTCTTTAAATGTGCATTTTTTTTTAATAAGCCTTGTTATTACTGTTTTTAAAGTGTCATATTTTTTTGGAATAATAAAGAATATTACTATTTATTATTTATTTATTAGTATCTGTTACCCTTTAGCTTAGTATAGTCATAAAAACGGGCATGAAACACTCAATTATAAGAAAGAAAATGTGCTTTGTTTTGTCCCTCATCTTGTCTCTCTTTTAATGTCCTTTACATAAGGGCGGGAATGATAGCGACCCAGACGGGAATCGGTACTTTCCTCAAATTTTTTATTGATATTACAAAGACGTTGAAATTATGGTACACAATGAAAATTGTGCAGTCGGCCACGAGAGAATAGGAAAAAATAAGTAGGACACAGTTATGAATAAGTTAGCCTTTTCTAAAGCGTATTCCCACTCATTTTATTACTTTGGACGAAGTAACTTTTGAACATTTTCACGTATATTCCAGCAGGTACGAAGTTGTGGAGTTTAACAGAACAGTTCTCAACTTTTTTCATACTTTAATTGAAATGATATATAAGCTACGCATTCGCAGTCCTGTGATTTATAGTTAAGTTTTCTGATAGTTATAACCATACCTGTACCTTATCTACCTCTTTATGTAATTTTTCGCACATTATTCAATATGTTACTGATATATAGTACCCATAGTACAAGCTTCTGCTTAGTTTGGGACTAGATGGTGTTGTGTGAATGTGGTAGAATATTATTATTATTATTCCTCTTTATTCACTAATTTTATCTCATCGTCTTATTTTACATAATTAAATCACTCTTATAAAAATACAAATAAAATTTAACCATATAAAATAGGACCACGGAGACCCACCGGTACCGGGCACAGGGACCAAGCTACCGGTGGTTAGGGCTCCAGAGAGAGGAACCTCCGAACTATGCGCGTCGTGTCCAACAATACTGCCTTTTGTATGGAGGACTTGATCCAGCCGCCTTACGAGAGCCTCTTGAGATGGTGATCGAGGCTCTTGGCAATGAGACCATTAACTGATACGACTATCGGTACAATGATCGCCGAGTCCACATCCCACATGTCGACAATCTCGTGAGCCAGGTCCAAATACTTGATTTCCTTGTCTTTTTCGGCCTTCACGAGATTCTCGTCATGGGGAATAGTGACATCAACGATCATTGCAAGGCGTTCTGATCGATCTATCACCACGATATCGGGCTTGTTAGCCACGATAGTCCTATCGGTGATGATAGATCGATCCCAGTACATAGTGGCACGGCCATTTTCGAGAACTGGATCGGGCACATACCTGTAGTACGGTACTTCAAAGGGTACAAGGCTGTATTTTAAGGCAAGCTGCTGATGGACGATCCTGGCTACTTGATTGTGTCTGCGCAAGTAGTCGCCGTTGGCAAGACGATAACAACCGGAAACTTTATGTCTGAGGGATTCGCCGGGCTGGTGACACGCCCGACATATGTCAACAGTCCCATCCTTCAGAATATACTTACGGTAGTTCGTCATGACAACTTCGTCCATAATTGCACAGACAAAACCTTCGGTCTCTGCAAATAGATCACCAAACCGTAGCCAAGCAACTGATGACATGAAGTCTACATCAGGCCTATGTAAGGCCTGATAAAAACGTCCATGCAACTCCTTGCCCTTCCATACATCCCTGCGCTCCTCAATACTTAGTACAACAGGTTTGCGCCAGCTCTCTTTTGCCAGACCCAACAGGGTATGTCCGTTGTCTACAGCAACAATATCACGATGCACACCCGTGTCCGTCTTGAGAAAATATTCTCTAAGGTTGTACACCTCGCGGTTGTGGAGGTCCTTAGCACTTAAGAAACCACGACCACCAGATTTCCGCGGGATGTACAACCTCATTACTGACGACCGCGGGTGATGCATTCGATATTCAGTCAATAGACAACGGACTTTTCTGTCCAAGGCGTCCAGTTCTGATTGCGTCCATCTGAGTATGCCGAAGGAGTACGCTAAGACTGGCATGGCCCAACCATTATAGGCACGCACCCTGTTGCCGCCTGATAAAAAACTTTTCAGTATTTTCTTCAGGCGGCCAAAGAAGCGCTCCCGCAATGATTGTTTCATGGTAGTCTCAGCAATACCTAAGGCCTGCGACATACCCAGATACTTGTAAGTCTCGGTTGCAGATAGAGATCTAAGTTTTGTGGAATCTGAAAGCTCTATTCCATCAGATTCCACAATACCACCTCGTTTTACATACATGACCGCACACTTATCTACACCAAATTCCATCTTGATAGAATTACTAAAAGTTTCAGTTACTTTTAGTAACGCTGTCAATTGGAAAGTGGTGGGGGCAAATAGTTTAAGGTCATCCATATAAAAAAGGTGGGATATAACTTGACCTCTATGCTGCAACCGATAGCCTAGCCCAGACCCCTCTAGCAGAGTGCTGAGAGGATTCAGAGCTAGATAAAACCACAAGGGACTTAAACTGTCACCTTGGAATATACCCCGTTCAATCTTTAGAGGAGCACCGCAATCGCGAATCTGCCGACACCCTGGATAGCGAAGGACCGTACTCCACTGCTCCATACATGCTTTCAAGAAGGTGCATAGAGTTATATCGACTTTATATAACTCCAGCACCCTCAAGAGCCACGTATGTGGCACGGAGTCGTAGGCCTTCTTGTAATCTATCCAGCATGTCGCCAGATCCTTTCGATTGCGACGCACCTGCTGGCTAATGGCCATGTCAAATAGGAGTAGCTCTTTTGTACCACGGGCCCCATTCTTACATCCATTTTGAGCCACTGACATAATGTTATTATTTCTTATATGTGATAACATCTTCGTCCTCAAAATGGATGTAAGAAGTTTATACATAGTCGGTAGACACGGTATCGGTCTATAATTTTGGGGTCCGTGGTACAACCTGACTTAAAGAGCAGGTGAGTGATACCAGTTGTCATAAAAGTTGGGATCGAGCCCGATTCCAAAGATGCCTGGAATTGGGATGCCAACCGAGCATGGGCACTACGTAGCCATTTCAACCAGAAGTTGTGCAGTCCGTCCGGTCCCGCTGATTTCCAGTTAAATAATGAACGGACTGCACAAGCTATATCCGTTATTTCAATGGCTACGCTCTGCATTTGAGGTATTCCCTCACATGCTCGCTTAACATCCCCAAACCAATCACCCTCAGTGTGGCTGATGGGCATCGACCAAATGCTGCGCCAGAAAGCGTTCGTTGCCTCAGGATCCGGCAGACGCACATCATCCACACTTGGATCAGTCTGCTCCCAACTTCTATACACCCACCTTTCATCTTTTTGGAATGCCCTATTCTGGGTGTATCGGTCCACTCGCCTTTTGTACCGTCTTAAACGGTTTGCCCACGCACAAACTTTTTGCTTCAGGTAGTCGATGCGTTCTGTGACTCGTGATTCGTATTCTTGGCGACTAAGGCCCGTACCTAAGAACGCCCGAGTCACAAAACGCATCACTCTCGGTCTTGTATTGCCCGACCTGAAGCAAATTAGCTTTCCGATGAGCGCCCTGGCCTCAGCGATACGACGCTCAATCCTGCACTGCCAGGCCGGTACAGCATTAGTTCGAGGGGCAGTATTACTACCATTTGGTATTTTAATACCTGCCACTCGACACGCTGTAACAGCCGCACAGTACAGAATCGAGTGGGTATCGCTAAGATCTTCACTATTGTCTAAGTACGTGGACAATAGTGAATCCAGGGCACACACCAGCGCTATATTTTTCTTGTGTGTGGGCAAACGCGGTAAGCGAGGCCTATCTGCGGTATTCACAAAACGATACTCCCGAATAGTGCACTCCAAAGTACTCCTTAATTCATCTATGTACTGGGTACTTACTTGTGTATCCCTACTATGCACCTCTTCAACAGTCCTTTGCGGTCTGACAATATTTGCAACTTGTAAATCACTACTCGTAGAAGAAGGGATAGGCGGGTTACGTAGTAAGTCAGATCGTAGCCTCTCAAGTGCGTCGTTATCCAGCAAGCAGCAGCGCTGGATAGCCCGCACTTGATCCGACAGTCGCTGTGCCGAAACGTTGACAGCTGGTTCGAAGCCCTGAAACAGAGGCAGCATGCGGTCACGATACGCCGTAAGGTTGGTACCTCTCTCTGTAGCCACAAAATATGCCCGCATGACGTTTTCATTCATGGTTGTAGTCCATTTCATGCGGTGCACATTACCACCGGGAGCGGGGGCCCTGTTCGAGACCGGTGGATCTCGGGGTCCCAAGCGTAGCGGTGGCCGGCCTCTCCCACGGCGGCGTACAGGTGTTGGTGACGTCGGCGGGGAGAAATACTCGTCGCTTGACGAGCTCGACGCCTCTATGATTGCCGGCAACTCTGTTGTAGGTGCCGGCGGCTGCGAGGCGGAGCTGAGCGACGAGTCCGGGGATGTATTGCGTGCAGCTGCTGCCCTAGCTCTTGTCAACATAATATCATTATCATCTCCTCGTTGTAATTATAATTATATGTTTATTTACACTTTTATTTGTCATTGACGTTAGATGTCATCAGTTGAGTAATGTTTTTGTATCTTCTTTTCATAATGTATTATATGGTTTCTTGTTATAATTATATGTTTCTCAGGTAAAGAAGTATTTCTTGTAGTCAAAAATATATATATGAATCCAAAAATATGATTTAAAATAGAAATATATATACATACATACATACATAGACTCACGCCTCACACTAGCCTGATATATCTTCTTTGTCAGTCTATCGTCATCCATCCTCTCCATGTGCCCAAACCATCTTAACATGCCTTTCTCAATGCTTGTCACTACATCTTCTAAATATATATATTCTAGGAAAATAATTTATGTCGTCTTGTTGACGTGTTGCTAGGTTATTATTATTATTATTATATTCTTTATGAACATTATGGAGGATTGTCAGACATTCCGATTCTGTCATGGCATTCTTCTGTGCGATTAAAGAGAGTAATAATACATGTAATTTAAAGGGCGTACAAATATATATACACACTAGCTTTTGCCCGCGGCTTCGCTCACGTAAATTCGGGGTTCTCTAGTTATAGCATATCATCTATGTTCGGGGTAACACAAATCTCCTTTATTGGGCGGATATTTCGTTGTCGTTTTAACTGTTTAAGAATAATATAACTGCAAAAAGTATTTCAACTCTTAGACTATAATTATATATTGTTACTTCCTTACTTTATGGTAGTACTCAAAATGTTATCCAGTATCAGTGACGTTTACGTTAGTTTAAAATAAATCTATGGTGACCTTTCGCTAGAGTGGCCAATATGGCGACTGCGATTTGTCTGTCAGAACCATTAGAATTTAACAAAATACTCGACAATCCGAATTTTGCGGATATATGTATGTTGTCGACTCGAAACCTATATTTTTAATGTTTTATAATTCAGGTAAGGTTTCGATTTACTCCTTGATGAAATTATCAATATAAGATTTGACACTGCGATAGCAGCGCAGTGCGTCGGTTCCAATGTGAAACATTCCAAAATCCACAACTACTTATAAATTAAAAATTAAGTAAAAAAAACATTTTTCAGTGGACTAAATTGTGAATCTAAACCATTCTCAAGTCCCCTTGAATACATACAAAAAATTTCATCAAGATCGGTCCTGTCGTTTAGGAGGAGTTCAGTGACATACACACGCACACAAGAAATATATATATTAAGATACTGCGATGATTTCTTCTTGATGGAAAGATCTTTGAAAGTATATAAGTGAGACTTTATTAATAAGGAAAACTATAAATTAATACATGGTTCCCTTAAATTACTCTCGTTTTTCTATTTTCAACTTCGACACCAGTCATTTTCGCCAACTCGCGATAAAAGAAGTTTCTCATCCAAATCCAAAAAAATCTGCATAGTGTTGTATGTCCACAAAATTATTCCCCTTCATGTTTTAATATGATTATCGCGATGAAACACGGGTTAGTCAGCGGTGTAGTTAGCAGATTTCGTGTCTGCGGTCGAATGCTGGCCAGAGGCACTGCGGTCCGACTGCGACACTAGAGTGGTTCCAAACGATGTTTGAGTGTGCCCCGCTTAAAAGCGGTCGGTACAATACTGCGACGGCGCGGCGTTCGTCTGTGAATAGTAGTCGAGGGAGCACGGGTATTCCATTGTGATGTATTGCTTGTTAATCGTATATGTATGACGGCTAAAGCCGGATTGACGAATATGTTGTTTAAGTGCGGGGAGATGTTTGCTTTAAAATACAGCCACGCTGGGCCATACCGCGTTTGTGTAACAAGATATATTTAGGTATATTATTAGAGTAAAGATTTAAAATATTGCTAATATTTTTAAATCTTTACTCTTACTATTGCTTTACCCAACTGCCTGTGATACAGTTTTTAACTAGTACAGGAGTCTGGTGTTCTTTCCAATTTTTTGAAAATTGTAGCTATAAGTAAAAAAATATATTATAAGAAGACTATTTGTGTCTGTATTTTTTGAGAAATAAATATTATAATAAAATATTAAGCTCTGTGTAATAAGACAGGCGAATAAAGTATCGTTTTTAAGAAGCAGGGTTCTCTTTTTATGTGTAGGTATGTGAGTATGCGCGTATAGTAACTGGATGTCTTACTTTTTGTCTAAAGTATTAAATAAATTTGATTTTCTTTAAATTCAAAAGACTATAAAGTTGCCCCGTCACCTCTCGTAACTTGAAACAGCCCTCAACAAATAATGTCGTGGCATAATATTTCGTTAGCTCGTAGTTTCACCTAAACTGTAACCAAACTATATGTATAATTTATGTAAACAAATCACCCACGCGTTTCAATATTATCGTTTGATAGAAGTATATTTTAGAATTTAATTTGAATTTGTAATTAGTTTGGTGCGCCATAGTCTGCTATCTAAATCGATATTAATTTATTCGGAATTGGTAACACTTTTGTCAACATAATGGTGTAACTGTGTAATAATTTAATTTGTCACCCTAATTCGTTCCGTATTGTATGTATTTCCTCTTTTGCTGTAGGTTAGTGCTTTTTTATTGCCATCGTGACGAGTAAATGGAAGACGATTCATGAAGGGGCCTATTTGACGGAAATGTCGGCAAGAGGAAATTGGATTGGTTTGTCCAATGTATGGACAAACTGGACAAACCAAGAGAAGCATAGGCATTCGACTCAAAGAACATATAGCTGACAAAAAACATAAACGTTCAACAAAGTCTGCTGTGTGTGAACATGTGGAACAGGGACCCACGCATTACCTGCGATTTGATGAACCACAGATACTCGCAAAAGAACACCGTTTTCTTCCAAGGATGATACGAGAGGCTATTGAAATTGAAATACACCCTAATTTCAATAGGGAAGATGGTTGGAATGTTCCTCCAGCTTGGGACCCTGTCATAAGGCTAATGAAACCCAAGAAGGACAAAGTCACCAGAAGACCTAAGGACACTGTGAGCTCATTCTGCGTAAAAAGTAACACCAGTAGATGAAAAATGTTCGGGTACTTTGAGATAACTTATACATCAGGAAAAAGACAAATATCACCTCAGTCTGCCGTGAACATGAATTCTGAAAAGAATTCGAAACGTCGGCTAGTAATAAATTAAAAATATCGTTTCTAGATCATTAGTTTCAAATGTAATAACTTAGTGAAACCAATACATCGCGATAAAATCCGTAAACTGTAGTTTAATTTCAATATATACTGAAATAGTTAATATTAGGGCAGGCAGCGGGTTTAACGTGTTCGCAATGAAGCTAATACCAACTGTGCGGACAAAAAAAGAAGCAAATAACAAGAAAAATACAGAACGAGATAGACTGTCTTCGGTCTCTAGTATGCCTAACGTTTAAAACTTCAATCGAATAGGAAGTAGCACCTCGATAATCTATGCAAATAACGAAATGAAATGAAATAATTCTTTATTATTCTTTTAAATATTGCAAGTAGGTACTTACGAAACGTCATTTAAGAAAAAAGCATTTTATACAATTCAGGATTTGACTCGAATAATATCGACAATATTGGAAGACAAGCCGAGACCAATATTAGCTTGTATTCCTCCATTTTTCCTTGCGGGATTTACCTTGAGCCAATTAATAGTTATTTTATGAATATATAGGGCTTATTTGTAGTGTGCTATTTATGTGCAAGGAACCATCAAGCGAAAAAATGTTAGCTTGCTATTGAACAAAAACGATTTATGTGAACTACGCGTAATACGTGTTAAACCGATATATCCAGTATGATAGGTTGTTAAAAAATATGTTTATAATAATGTGGCCGGAGTTATAGTTCAGAATATTTGTTATGCCCGCACATTTTAGTTTCTCTCAAAACTGTCAAAACTTCATTCAGTATTTAATCTGAAAGCTGCCGAATAACTGGAGTGTTTTCGTGTGGAATAGTTCATATTGTTTTGAAAATACCCGTCTATGTACGACCTGTGGGGTCGTGACGTCATATAAGAATTCTTGAACGATCGTGCAGTGGACGCTGTGAGCCCACGGTTCTAGAAATAATTCAAGGAATTCCGGTCGGGTTCTTTTATGTTCTTGCAGTTATAATCAAGTGTCCGGTACATTTCGGTCAACGCGTTTTCATACCGACTATTCGATGCGGGTGGCTGAGGATCGGTTTATGTGGAGAGCCTTGGGGGAGGCATATGTCCAGCAGTGGACGTCTTCAGCTGATATGATGATGATGATTCGATTCAACGTTATTCGGAAAACAGGATGAGCTAACATGAAGTGTTTTCAAGGAAAATCAAGATAAATCGAATGAAGTAGATTATGCTTGTTTTTGTGACAATATTGTAGTTAATTTTTTCGATATCACTAAAGACTTTTTTATTTCCGCCTTTTAAATTGATTTCAGATTTGGCAAAATATGCTTTTCAGCTCTTACTTTGACAGTCCTGATATGAAATCTTTCTTAGGAAATATTGAAAAGACTAAGGATCAAAAGAGAAAAATTACATAGACTTCTCACGACTAGCAATGAAAGGAAAACATAGTACCAAAGTTATTCACGCGTCAAAGATTTATTTTTGCATAGTACCTATTGCTAGACAGTTTTGGTCTTAGAACAGGAAATTCAATTTCAGTGTAAAATTTTGCAATATTTATAATAAGACTTCACGCGCAACTTTGCCCTAGTGGGTGCCGGTACTTGCGACAAAAGGTAGACTATGTCTTATTGTGATGTTAAAGCTATAATACTGCAGAATAACATCAAACTCCGTTCAGTATTTATTTTGTTTCAGAGAGTACCATCACCCATACAAACATCCATCCATCTCTGCTAAATTTAGCATTTACAATAAATAGTAAGTACATACATTCATAACTTGACGCCTTTTATCCCCAAAGGGGTAGGCTAGGGTGTTACATACCTACAATTCGTCAGTTATGTTTCGGTCCCAAAGTAATAGGGCGCAAGCCTATTGCCATCTACCGGGCACGTTGTTAAGCGAGCGATAATTAACATTTTAAAAAAATAGTAGTAAATAAGGTTCACATGCGTGTAAACGATATGAAGAAGTATTAATTAACAGTAAAGGTAGAAAGATAGTTCTTTATATAAGAGCTACTTGTTAAAGCGGCAAGGGCTGAAGAAGGAATTAATTAATTCTGACATATTTCGGAGTGTCATGCGAAATCTTAGACTTAAATGCTAAAGTATTTTTTTTATGCAATTTGCATGTGCACAGCATTATCTCTTCCCTAATTAAAATTTTTATAAGTTTTCAGCAAGACACAAAACACGAGCAGTTTATATGTAAAACGATTTAACAGCATGTTAAGATCGACTTAAAAATGAACGTTATTTAACATTTTGTTGTGTTAGATGTTAATTGTTTTTGTTTTATTTATGAAAATGTCAAGATGTATGTTAAGACAAACAGGCTCAATTAAAAATAACATTTTATATTTAATTGTAATAATTTATTTCAAGACATTTTTCACATTGTAGGTGAACAGCATGGAACTTTACAAAACTTGTAACCCAGACCATAATTATAATTGTGGATCGCACGCTGTTTTGACCCGCGTAAATATCGATTTAACAACACTTGTGGAAGTGTTAAACGGGGTGACCAGCGCTAAAATAAAGTTATTTATGCTGCATCGTTATTTAATAAAACATCAATGCGTGACAGATTGTTATGCCTACCGTCTATCGATGGAAAATAGCTTAAACTGATGTGTATAATGTCAGGGAGACTGGGATTAATTCGAATAGTTCAATGAGATTTGTGCAGTTTATTTTATAAACCATAATAAATAAGTAAATGGTTCAAGCATTTTCATTTAACGACTGCACAACGTTGCAAGTACCACCACACAATTTATACCTATAAAACAGCAAACCCATCTTCACGTTCGCCACTCGAGGGCCTCTACCATTATAATTAAATCATTAAACACAATCTGCCAGTTCACCATGTTAATTATGTCCACCGTCCGGTGTTCACCGGCTGTTCCACTTGATCGATCAGCCATGGACAACCTTTAACGCTAATTATCGCTTAGTGTCGATCGAAATCGTATCGCTGCCGGTGGAAACACGCTTGTTAATTAGCCCTGCTTTTTATTAGAACTTGATGAGAAATCGCCTTCTGGTCGAAAAATTCAAGACCAGTTCTAGTAGCCATCAAACTTTTGATTTAGTTGCTTGAGCTTCTATATAAATAATGCAAGAATATTTTTATTGCGTCATTATGGGATTGTGCATAGTTGAATAAGTCTTAGATAACTAATAGGTTCTGGGACGCAAAATATTAGAATAATAGATTTTTTTATAATAAAAGGATAAGAAGAAACATCCATTGAAGACACATGTGTCATTAAATTTTGACTCTTACGCAGTCCATAGTCAAAAACGGCAGATTATTCGGTAACTCCTACCAAAAAGTAGCGTATTGAGCTTGCGGTAATACGCACATGTTTGCCTTTGGATAAATATGTACAATGTTGTTATTGTGAAAATGATTCAAATAAAAATGTACAATTGTACTAACAAGTAAATAAGCAACACATGATTGTAACCAAAGCCTTAACCTTGCGTAGATGCGGTTGAAGTACCAAGTAAGTAATATTAAGTATATAATAAGTAAGTAATGCGACAATCAACCCGCCGCGCGCCGGTAAGACGATCCGACCGCAGCCCGCCCCGCAAGCCGACATGCCGAGTATAACTACCTATTAATTCTGCAACCTCCTAATGTATTGAGACCTCAGTTGATAGCTATAGTTACGTCTGTTTTATGTTCTGGTATAATCTCGAGATTTAGTCGACGTGATTGAAAGAAGTATATGAGCAGGTTCGTGACTGTTTTTGGTGGCTGTGTGATCCTGGAATTAATTGTTAGCAAGACGCTATTTGGTTTAGGGTATAGTTTAGATTTCACTTGTACATAATATGCAGGCACTATGCATGTATGTGTTATGTTGTACAAAGTTAACTAGCTAGTAGTATTATGATATGTTCGTTGGGATACGACACTCTACAATTTGAGCCGTAAGTGAGATCGCACACTGTTAATTTGTACAAAATTTGAGCTTGTACACGGTGAATTTTTGCAGCGACGCTGCACGCTTCGTGAAAATCTCTGTATCTCTACTTCAGTTTGTCAATTGCATTGGCAACTCGCATCTACACTTCAACGTCATACTTTTAGAGCGATGGAAAAGTGTGGACGTGTGATGTGTAAGGTAAGTGACAGTATTCCGATATATTTTTGCACTTGCATTGCTACTCAACTGAAAAGTCTCCTGGATAGACGTCGTGTCCGACCCTTTTAAATTATAAGAGCTTATAATAACATGATCTGTACATGTTTCTAATATTAGGTAATGTCAAAAGTTATCGCAGATTTTATCATCAAAATAAAAAAGTTAAATAACATCCTTTGACAAAATTAATAAAGAGCGGCAGAGTAAACTTAGAATGAATAATACTTAAAATAGCAAACATTATGAGAAAATACTTCAATAATAAAATATCAGAAAAGTAAATAATGATAACTCTTAACGGAGCGAGGCGTCGAAATATTTTTCAATATACACGAGAGAGAAGCTTTCGCAGCTAGTATTCCTACCTGATTTGCTTCCGCGGAAGGCATTCTGGTTTAAAAGGCTTTCTCGCCGTTTAACACTACGTCGAGTGTCATGGATTTGATCCATGCTCAAGACAACACTTTTTGTGATCTACAATTTTTGTTTCGAGTTTAGATGTTCTTATGCTACCTACGACATATTATGATGACATACTGTGTGTCAATGTTAAGAGCAACGTTTTAATATTTTATTATATAGCCTATGTATATGTATAACCGATTGTTCTAAGCTAAGCTACTTTAAACTTTTTTGATAGAATATCATCATTAGCAAACAGTTTAGAAATGTGCTCATTAAATCCTGAAAGCTTTCTTCCCCGTGCGACCTTTAACATAACTGATGAAATGCGGAATATAACTCGGTATTCCTACAGGAATATTATACACCCGTCTGTGTACATACATAATAATACTACATAATATGTGAGTTTGGAATACTTCGCTTGTCATTGTGTGGGTTGAAATTTGAACATAGCATTGTGTAACTTGCTTTGGGTATGACATTTTGTCGCTGGCGGTAAGACGTGGCACTGTCCGAGCATGCTGTTGTGTATATGACATTGTAGTGCAGTACTGCAGATTATCTACACGTATGCTAACAAATCCAACTTTGTTAGCATACGTGTAGATAATAGTGGTAATTTTCTTGGCAGGTAAATAGATAAGGTAAAGTGGTCGCCATGCATCGGATGACGTAGCAAGGGCTGGTAAAGTGGGCTAAAGATCTTGTTTGAATGCAGGCGGTTTGGGCTCAGTCTTTGTGGAAAGATTTGGGGAAGGTCTATTTTTTCACCAGGGAAAGTCTTTCAGTTGAAATGATCATGATGATATAAGTATGTGACAAATAAGGTTTAGATTATTAGAGAATTTAGGAGGCAGACGTCTTTATACCACGCACAAATATAAAGGGGCAATAAATTGATATTTTGAATTTTACGTTTCAACTTTCTCTTCGCGTTATCCAAGTTTCAATCTGGGGTCCGCTTTCTAGTCTAACCGGATTTGGCTGAATATTAGGTTTTCCACGGAGCGACTGCCTGTCTGACCTCCGCAACCCGAAGGGATAGCGATATTCCTATATTGAATTTTACGTTTCATAATGTGTTTAATCGAAAACACTGTAGGTAATACACTAAATCTATATAGGATCATGAAATTAAGATACTAATTAAATCCTTTAGATAATAGATTGAGTTAGTTACAAGCATTTCAATACTAGTAATTAGACAGAGAATCTTAACTGTGACGTCAGTGAGGTGCTAAATTGTCTATGCCAATTTGCGGCGTTCGTGATTTCACATCTTCATATCCTACAGATAGATAGTCGAATACGTATTCTTTTACATAAGCAGACCATTAAATGTACATAGGCGAACAGCACAAATTTGCTCTCTACTCAGACAGATGCCAACTAGCTCTTTGTACCATAATAGCTCAACAAAATAAATGGTATTCGAATACCTTCCGGCGCAGTATGATGAATTACACCCTAAGTTTTCGAGATCAGTACAACAATATTTCAAATTAAATCCGTGCAAGTATGTAGGTAGGTAAATGTGAAAATAGCCTTTCCGTTTTGGTGCCAAACTGGCAGGCTTAAACAAAAATAAATTGAATTATTGCTTTGCTGGATTCCTCTTTTCATATGGTTATAAAACATTCGCAATATACGTAAGGCAAGTGAAATCATGAATAAAATTCACGCAGACTTAAAATACTGGGTTTCAGTTTCTTAGTAATACATTGTATAGTTTCGTAGTAAAATAATACAAATAAGAAAAATCACCATATTTACTTTGGGAGGCTTACTATATGAACATCATTTACTGCTTGAGTATGATATCAATAGCTACTAAAAATTTTACTAGTAGATGTCTACAATGTGAAACAGTTGCAGCTCCTTACAAAAATAAAATGTACCACCATTATATTTGTTTGAAAAGAGTGGCCATGAGTTTTATTGCCCGTTCTTTCTCGTGGTTCTACCTATTGCATTGCGAACGTGGCAGTAAATGTAAATGTAGAATCATTAAGTAATTAACTTAAATTTTGACGTTCATAAGCGTCACTTAGTGGCCTAGATGAATAAATGATTTTGATTTTGATTTTGATTTTAAGGCGGCGTTCCCACTTGACTCTACTGCTGGCTGACATATGTATTTATATGTTCTCGTAACTTTTCGTATCAACATTGGGAACCATAATCGCGCGTAGTTGGCACAGTATTGCACGTTGCGCCGTATCGTGGCACATAAAAAGCTGTGGATCGTTCGTTTATAAAAATGTGGGTGAAAAGTTTTGTTTCTGAATGTTTATGTGATGGTAAATGATCGGAATTAGTATTTCGTGTCAGGACCAATGGTTTCGAACATGTACTTTAAATTTACATTTTGAAAACACCTTTCTTTTATCGAGTACAGAGTAAAGGCAGCGCATTTGCGTTACAAAAAGTTTGAACTCATGTTCAGGTAAGATATGGCCACGACCATCATACTTCTAAGAAATATTTTCATAGTAATCACGCATAAACCGAAAAATCAATATAATTTTGTATGCGTGAATAACACAAATAAATACCATTTAACGCATGTTAGAACTACTTATAATAATCTAGCCATTTATTCACACCAATAATTAATTGGTTGATAACTTCAATAAACCATGAACAGGTTTTAAACATGCATGAATAACAGACTCGAAAGTAAAGAAAACTGGTACACTGCTTTACCCATATAGATTTGAATTAAGTCATGTAGGAGTGTTGCCAATGTGTTTTTACCAAATAAATATTTTAGTTTTATTTTATTTTAGTTTATTTGAAAAAAAACTATATTAAAATATATATGCTTAAATTTTCTTATGAATTGCTTATCGTAATAACTGCCACATTTTCAACAGATTTTAGTTATCATTATTATTTGTTAGAAGTACCTTTTAATGTGTAAAGTAGCTTAATAATAATTACTAAAAGTTAATACTGGGTCTAGGTTGATTATTTAAAGATTAAATAAAATAAAAAATAAAACCAGTTAGTTTCTAATTAAGTTTTTTATGTTCATAGTGAAATTCAGCTCTTTTATATCCTATGTTAGTTAAATATCGACGGGAGGAGAAAACTTGTATGATACAGCAAAATAATTGATACAGCTTTTCATGATTACTTAGTCAAACACTAGTAAATTATATGTACTCCGTGCAAAATCTTTTACAAAGTTGAAACAAATAAATACACAATTCATGTGCGTTTTAAGTCGCAACACTAGGTTCTCCCTGAGAGTTTACATTTCTGTCACGCATTATAGATACGAGTCCTTATAATGGTTAGTAGAGGTCAGCGTACATAAAGCTAGTTTGTCAGCTGACTAAGGAATTCAAAGGGCGGATGCACATAAATGTTTTATAGACATAGTTTCGGTAAATTGTGTCCCAGCTTTTGTCCTTAATTAGTTAATTAGGTGCACAGAGCGATTTGTTGTGAATCATTGATGCGAGCGGTAAGAAGGAGTCTAATCAAACTGACGAAGTATTAATTTGTATGTACGTTGGGTTAAATAGGATTGCCTTTCTAATTATAAGCTTTCTTTTAACGTCACGAAGGCTTTTATAGTATAGGCTTCTCAATTGACTAGGTCTTTCGATATCTGAAGGGGTAGGCAGAGGTGTAGTCACCCATATTTTGCTATGTTATATATTTTTAGGTCCCATCTTAATAGATGGGACCTAAAAATTCACGCGGGCGAGCTTATTGTCGTTACCTTGGAAGACTCCTTGACGCTACTGCGGATTTCTACTAAGTAACGCTTTTAACGACGGAAATAAGTCTCTAATAACGATTTTCTTTCTACCACCAATGGTGCATGTTAGTTGTAATTAATCTTCAGTCTCAAGATTTGGATTGGATGATACTGTGTATTTCGTATTAGATAAGCCTTTTGCGGCTTATCCTGTCTCGGGTGGCCCGTGGCTATTGTCTAACGATACGACGAGACAGGGGACTTAACATGTTGTGCGAAGCACTGAATACGTTAGGTCTCACGTGACAATGGGTAAAAGCCCTCAAACCGTAGCTGGTGCTAAGAGTTTGAATAGCCTGACTGACACAAAACACTGACAGTTGTGTCCTTTGGTTGAATGTTTTTGTTGGTCTGTCGCGATACAACATTTAAGCCTAGTTCAGGCGTCCTCTATGAATTGTTCCCTTACAATTTGAATGTACGTTGCCATTGTCTAGTACCCATAGTACAAGCTTTGCTTAGTTTAAGACTATATGGTGTTGAGTAAATGTGGTAGAATAGAAGCATTCTATACATATAAATGTGTGAAATTACCATTATAAGTTTAATGTTGATAAAAGACCTCAAATTTCTTCGTGATACATTTACGCGTCATTTACTAAGTGTATACCGTAATACTACACGCTGCTAAACATAATCACATAATTTCATTAATTAAGTCATCCCAGCCTAGAGACATCCACTGCAGGACAGAGGCCTCCCCCAAGGTTCAAAAGTATATTATATTATGAGGTACCACGAAAAAGGTTGATTGATATACTCGTTTTAAATATGTACATTCTTTTCAACATTGCTGATTTGAATCCCTCGCTATTTATACGCCATACACTGTAATTTATAAAACTAGTGCGCCCCATTTTCTTACGGTTTAGCTTCACGTATAACAATGATATATTGGATCCAGTTCTGCATGTTGATTCTAGGATGAACGGAACGTGTGGAATATATGAGCTGGTTACCTATACCCACGAGATGCTGCGAATGCAAAGAAAATTGCTAACAACGCCTGTGTACACAACGGTTTAGCGGCTTGACACTTCCTTTGATATTCAAGTTGTGGTTGCATTAGAAAACTTACAAGTGGGTAGGGATATGCGAACAATAAAGTAGTAATTGAAGTAAAATCATATAGCTATTATAACTACATCGTTCATCATAAATATATAATATTTGTACATTTCGTAAGTATTATATTTTCACCTAAAATTTATACTAAATTGGTTTCTGCTTTTCATACATATTCAAGAGAAAATATAATAAAAATGGTATTTTATGCCGTGAGATTTTTCAATGTTTGCTCTGTTACCTACTACTTTTTTTTGGGTCGTAGAGTCAACATTCAAGGATATTTTGAAATATAATAATAATAATAATATCTGCCACGCGGACGGATGCTATAGGAGTATCACTGGCAGGTGCCGTTTGTTATCCATAGTATAATTATCACCCATCACCATAAACCAGTAAATTAGACTGCACATCATTGCAAAAGTCCTACATTTGCTGCGGCTAGTCCATAGCTATACTCAGTAGTGCAGTTGTGGAGGCTCCGCGGCATGTGTCTCATCCCATTTTTGATTAAAAATCTCAAAGGGCCTCTGCACGTTGGATCCAGACCCATCCCCGTGTAAGCCTTCCAACGGGTAGGGTATTGTTTTGGCGACGTAGTTAGAACAATACCCGTAGAAAAGAGAAACATAATAATAATAATATTCTACCACATACACACATCACCATCTAGTCCCAAGCTAAGCAGAGCTTGTGTTATGGGTACTAGATAATGGATAAACATATATATATACTTTTTTTTGTAAATACATACAAATTATACATAGAAACACCCAGACCAAGACAAACATCCATGTTCATGCAAATGTTTGACTTGAGCGGGAATCGAACCCGCGACCTTCGGCGTAGCAGTCGCTTACACTCCCGCTGCGCCAACCGGCCGTCAAATTAATATTTGTAGTTTACCACGCATTTAACAGTTATTTGAAGCCATTGTGGGATCCTTCTCACTTGATATGCATAATCATTGCTCTTTTTTTTCCAGCGTGATATTATATAACTTGAAACTTTCCATAATAATATTGGGATGTACGCTTATACACACATTTATGGATAGGTAATTCTTGAGATAAGTCCTTTTAAATAAACAAACCAACAGACATTACAAGCTAAAGTACATTATTCAATATAATCATCAATTAACTACAGCTATCTACATAGAAACATAAATCATTTATTAACCAAACAGAAATATAAGTATGTAAAACAAAAATATAGCGCTTTAAAAAGCATTTTAGGACAATTGATCATAACGACACGTGCATATTATTATAACGTTAAAATAATACGTTATATAATTCTAAAACTTAACTGATTGCACTATAATAAAATACATGAACAGACTTTCGCATTCGAAAATTAATAGTGTAGATATTGTGACTACATCATCAGCGTGGGTGTAAGGAGGTATTCAAGTAAAGAGGCGCGTTCCATAACAGCTCTTATATCATGTGTAAACTTTTTAGATGTATTGTACCAAAACAATCTGTATTGTCCAAATCACATTGCCTGTTTCTAGGACAGTTGTAGCTATGTTATTGTAAATATTTCGACGGGAATGTGTGAGACTTGGCCGTAAATATGAAACAGGTCAGCCAGACTTCGAGACAAGCAGTCTATAAATCATAACTGCCTTATTATATTGCAGACCTCTGTTATTCGTGTATTTGCCATTATTAGTAAGTTAAACCAATTTTGAAAGCGACACGAAATATGAAATAATTTGTGACCATACCTTTACACCATTTGATTTTATCGATAAGTGACTGACTGGCCACAAAAACACATATAGTCGTTGGTCCCAGTTGTCATGTATCACGACAGACGTTACGGCGACTCAGCCATCCTCAAAACTACTGAGATAAGCCATATAGCGTAGGTCAGTATGCAGTTACTCTACAGAAATGCAATTTTTCTGTCAAACCGAAAGCTGTCTCGTACTCTAAAGTGCCTTGGATTAAAAAGGAATAATGTAAGGAGTATGATAATGACCACAAAATCTTGTACCTCACTTCAAACTTTCACTATGATGGATTAAAATCCTACGCTATGTGATGTAAAAGTATATTTGGCTACAGCACGTACCGAAATGCCTACAAAGTTTATGTTATAAAGAAGTGTGTCTATGTACCACATGAACGTTACACACATTCAAAGCCTATATTCGCTGATTGATTAAAATAAAATCTTCTTTGTGAGCCTCTTCGATATTGAAGGTTTGACGTCAGCCTTTTATATTGTATTCTCGTTAATAGCAGAAAGAAACTACGTTTGACGAAGGTAATACCAATTTATTGTAGTGCACTGAGTCACAAAAATATAATAGTCATTGTAATGTGAAAATAATCACACTATAATGATTGCGGAGAGACTCTCCGCGACCACGCTCGGTGCAAGACGAGCGAAACGTCGGAAACAAATAGGTATTTACACCTTATACCCTAAATTTACTTTTATGAATTACTTTTCATATCCTGGAAATGAATAAAGTTCAGAAAATATGTTTAATAACAGTTCATTTAACAGTGGCAGAAAATATAAAAAATATTAAAAGCAAAATGCCTTGCTAAGTTTGATAAAAAGAATAAAAGTGGAAAATTCAAATTTGTGGCGCGGGCGGTCATCGGAGACTGAATGGCGGCCACCCTTGTTGTGATAACGTTCACAGAATAAAATATAAAACTTTATCTGTGAATGGTGAAAATCTGAGCCAGTTGTTAAGTACCTACGTATATATCTATGAAAACATACCACGTAAAGCTAGCAGAGAATAAGTACATTAATTTACGCCGGCGAATTAGAATTTTGTTTTAATTTTATATAAAGAATTGCTAAAGCCCAAATTTTCTGTGGAAAAATGTAAAGGGAAGATCTTAAGTCTCAGAGACAGTAATGTTGTAACGAATTATTCACTCCGATAATTATCTTAATTACCAAGTTAAATATTCAGATAAAAACCGCATTAAATATTAAAGCATAATTCTTTTATTACATATAAATATCCTTAAAATTTGATGATTCAGGCAAATGACAGAAAATCACGCCAATTTTGGAGGTAACGCAGAAAATACGGGCTATATAATTTACTACGTTTCAACACATTTTCCTTTTTGTTTTCAGCGATTTCAATTGAGATTCTTCACTCAGATGATAATATAAACCTTTATAAAATCTTGTACAAATTGTAGTTCTATAGGAAATATATAATAATATGTATATTACAAATGACAGAATCCGCTCACACCCAATCGGGGTTCTTAATCATGATCACGCCGTCCTGACATGGCGGCCTCAGGTGCCGATGAGCTTGAAACTAATGGGGCAAACTCTATATGGGACAACCGTTTACAAATTGACATCAGCGATTCGGTCAGAGAATAGGTATTTTCGAGAACATTCCTACGAATTCATCTCTGCTTGATATACGGTTTGAGCGATTGTTTGTTGGCAAGTAAGATCACTTGACTATGGCAATAATAATACTTCGCGAACTATGGCAATAAAAAAATTTTATCTACCCATTTAATTTTTGACTTTACATAACAAAATTCGAACTTATTATTATGTATTATTCGAACAACAACTCCCATCTCACCCTCCACAAACATAGCAAAATTATTTGTCAATAAATAAAATATGATAACTGTTTATAAAAAAAATAATACTTAGTTAATATTTTAACTTCATGCCTCCCAAGCTATTTTGAGGGAGGGCCGTGTCGAATTTTAATTTACTTTTTTGTGGCGTACCTACCTCCGACCTCTGACATTGGTGCCCATAAGAGAGACCGTTTTTGCTAACGTTTTTCTTGTATTAACAAGAAGTTTGGGGTAAAACAAGGAAGAGCCATGTTCGTTTTATTTTATTAGTTTTGTATCGTGTATGTTTTGATATCTGAGTCGAGGTAATTCATGTAATAGGTATATAAATATAAATTGTTTTTTCGACTTTAACTATTGTTGAATATGACTAGCCTGTATTTAGTGGTTAGGGAACCTAGCTGAACCTCCGGCTTAGCAGTCATTAGTCAGGCGACCGCTATGCCGGGAGTAGTGGGTGCGAATGCCACCCAAAACAAATCTTCGTGTGATCACCGCTATTGCTTTATGGTTTAGTGTCTATGTGTAATTTATCTATCGCATGTATATATTTAAGATGGCATATAGATATAGTATCCATTATCTGGTGCTGTAAAAGCTCTCTATAATTTGGAGTCAGATAACAGTGTTTGAGTTGTCATAGCATCTGCGTTTTACTTTTACAAACAATGATTATTATTTATTTTATGATTCCCAAATAGTGTCGCAACACATTTAACTAGTGATAGGAAAATCAGCTCCAAATAAGTAAACAAAACATAGTGTAGGTTGACGTGTAATTCTAGACGGCTCGTTAATTTATTTCAGGTGCTACACATAACGTAATATTATCAATTATAAAATGCATAATTACAAGGCATGATACGACAGTAATAGACACATATGCTCATGATGATGATGAATATATTTGAAACGTAACCATTGCCTTGAAGGAATATTTTTTATTCATAATAAATGATATGTTTCAAGCGCAATCGAGCCTATATATCACCCTTAGATAAAATGAAGAAAGTCAATTTGGTTAATAAGTATCTAGGACAAAATTCATCTCTATGTATTTATTTAATAAAATATAAGGATACCTATTTATTATTCGCCTGATTACCATTACATAGTACAAGCTTTACCTAGTTTGGGATTAGTTGACTATTTGTGAATTGTACCAGGACATTAAAATTAACATACTTATTGACTGTTATGCTCAAAAACACATTATTCAATATTTTAATTACCAGAATAAGTGGTAAATACACAGGTAAATTTCAAAATGACCGGTAAAATGAATTGCTCTACACAACAAAGAGATACGAGTAACTCCGATGTAGTTTCAATATTATGCTTTTGGTATGAATAAAAAAACAAAACGAACCCTAATTATGCATAAATAAACACGAGTTTCATTTAAATATTTGTTTAAAACGGGTACGACCATTACAAAAACCGAAAGTAATATAAATAGTCGATTTGTACGATTGGGATCAAGATTGAATCGAAAACTGAAAAAATAGCAACGCGAGGCAATTTTTATTACTCCTAATATTTTATTTATCGGTTCTCGTTTGTGCCAAAATGTTCACAAAAATCGGCGAACAATGACGCTGTCGAAACGATAGTAATATTATTTATAACCGCTAAACTACCATACCTATATAGGTACAATGGCTGTCAAACTGGTTAATAATTATTTCCTCTTCTACTTTACCTATCTAGGTATTTATAGGCACGGTAATAATATCTATTATATTACCGTGTTATAGGTAAGAATAGTGAACTACTTTTTTTGAAACTGATATTGTAGAGTATTTTTATACTAACGTCAGAAATGTAAAATTTATTTCTATTATTATGAAATTACTTTAATTAATCATAATTATATTGATTTATTGAACCATACAATATTTATGTCGATTAAAACATATTTTTTGACGCCTACACATTTAGTTATTTATTTTAAATAATAATATAATATTCTACCACATACACACATCACCATCTAGTCCCAAGCTAAGCAGAGCTTGTGTTATGGGTACTAGATAATGGAGAAACATATTATATATATTTTTTTGTAAATACATACATATTATACATCGAAACACCCAGACCAAGACAAACATCCATGTTCATGCACACAAATGTTTGACTTGAGCGGGAATCGAACCCGCGACCTTCGGCGTAGCAGTCGCTTGCACTCCCGCTGCGCCAACCGGCCGCGGTCTGTAAACGTAAAATACGACAAGATTTTTAACAAACCAGTGTTCCAAAAAAATTGTTTATAAATACAAAATATTTGCGCAAATAATTTTGATATTCATATATCATATATCATGGTTCCTATGTTGCTGGCAATTGTAATATTTTATTTATCTCGCTGAAATATTTGTTAATACGATTACTTACTTAGAATACAACACAAAGTAAAATGTAGATTTTACTTTTATAAGATTAAAAATAGTAAGTTCTAATTACGTACTGGTATTTTAATGATTTTATTCTTAAGATGATGAGGTACTTACAGATATATTTATCGAAGCACGGTAAATCCCAAAATAATCCACACAACCACAGAATATATATAATTAGTACCTACGGACACAACTTAAATAAAAAATACTGAGCACCTGAATTTGAAACACAACAAAAATGTTTAATTACGTTTTATTGAATCACATACACTCTCAACTCAGTTCAGATTCGCGCCAAATAGCACAACGCAATATTTTATTTCTGTTTTGAATTTAAATTCGAACTCCGCGTTCGATTTCGTAACTCGCGCGTTCGGAAACACGCTACGTTGCTCGCGTGCGGCTCTGAGCACAGACGGGTATGGACTGTCCGACGTCAAGTGAGGCCTGTACAACTGACTCATTAATGAGAAGCTCTGAGGATTCAATGAGACGGCTATTATTTTAATAGATTGGTGGTGTGGATCTGAGTATGTTACGCGCTTTGCCGTTGTGTATCATAACCTGTCTTAATGTTTATGGTATTCAACTTATTTGCAAAGTTCGTTCGTTATTAATTTGCCATGCATATTCCAAGAATTTATAATGAATGAGCTTACATTATCAGGTAGTAGTTTTATATTGTAACTAAGTAACGTGTGTTTCATTAAGTTTAGAAAGCTGTTAAGTGAAGGGCGTGTCAAAAGGACGGAACTTCTAAACTAAGCCCCTGCGAGGTCTGATCGTAAAATTAAAAAGCTATAAGAATGCAAGTATTGCAAGATGGCTGTAAATGGTCAACTGTCAGATTTAATTACTTTGTTTTTAAAGTAGTGGAACGTGATCAAGTGCTAGTAAGAGCAAGTAAATGTTGTCGGCATTTTAAATTAATTGTAAAAAAATCACTTCGTTTCTATCTATCCATTATCGAATAGAAGTGGAACGGCGTTTAAAGGATATTTTAAGTAATTAAATGGAATAATAAAGGTCGTAACAAAGGTAATATAGATAGAAAGACTTATCGTGAGAAACCTTTTGAGAGCCCTTAGCGTTTCAATTGTTACTAAGTAATCAGCCTGCAAGTCCTGTTTAAACAGAAGGCAATTATATAAAATTGGGCAAGAGATGAATTATATTGCCTACCAAATAAGATTTTATTTATACGATTTGTTTTGCGAATTTGGTACACATCTATAGTCGAGTTGAACTAAATAATATATGTTGATTCTACACATTTTCATCTTGGTACATCTCTATTGCTTGTTTCACTGTCTTCACGTTCCCTACACGCACGTGGGTCTATATAAGCTACACTATAAATTAAACTAATTTTTTGAGGATTTTATTGCTGTTCATCCTTGAATATATTACACGCATTTTAGTAGCTTTTAGGTGGTACAGCTAGAGCTTTAGTTGATCGAGGGTGTAGGTTTGACTTATAATTCGCAAATATAATATTTCGGGATATTTGCATTATATCAAAACACTTGCAAATGATATGTATTCTTCATGGTATTAATAATCTTATCTTGGCCAGAGACGATAAATTTGCATTTTAAACCAACTGTTTTACCCTAAATATTTAATATATTACATAATTATATACTTTTAGAGCAATAGGTACATAATTAAAAATATTTCGGATACTGTATTCTGTTTCATATATTTTTTCATATTTGATATATTTTATACCTAAATATTGTTGGTCTCGCAGCATTCATGTGCGCGTGGGATTGGGAGGTCTCGGGTTCGATTCCCGGGTCGGACAAAGTGTTATTGGGTTTTTCCGTTAAGGAATTCTCAGTAACAGCACGGAGTCTGGTAATGTGCCCGGTACGGCAATAAGCTTGCCCCCTATTACGTGGGACCTAAAAATTTACATTTCTGCCTACCCCTTCGGGGATACAGGCGTGGGTCTATAAAAAGAAATTAATTACCACTAGCTAAGCTCGCGGTTCACCCGCGTTATTAAGGGCTTTAACTCCACACCCAAAGCTCATTGCGTAATGTTAGGTAGTCTATAGCCTTTCTGGATAAAAGTGCAATGCAACACAAACAACCCATAAGATCGAACCTGCAGTTCCTGAGATTAGTGCGCTTATATTTTTTTTTTTCAACTTTATAATATACATCATGTCAGCCTAGAGACGTCCACTGCTGGACATAGTCCTCCCCCAAGGTTCTCCATACAGACCGATTTGCCGCCCGCATCCAACCGCATCCCGCGATCTCAACCAGATCGTCGGTCCACCTTGCGGGAGGCCTACCCCTGCTGCGTCGTCCGGTACGTGGTCGCCACTCCAGAACCCGCCTGCCCCAAGAGCCATCAGTTCATTGCGCTATGTGCCCTGGCCCTGCCCATTGCCACTTCAACCTGGCTATTCGGAGAGCTATATATAATATTCTAGCGTTATCCCAGTTTGAACCCGGGGTCCGCTTTCTAGTCTAACCGGATTTGGCTGAATATTAGCTTTTCCACGAAGCAACTGCCTATCTGACCTCCGCAACCCGAAGGGATAGCGATATTCCATGGTTTAGACTAGTGTCAGTTTATTTTAGAGCTACTGATGCCTTATAACGATTGTCAAAGATCTTCATGACAACCGGGACCGACGGCTTAACGTGCTCGCTTAACGCACATAACTCCGAAAAGTCATTGGTGCGCGCCGTGGATTCGAACCCGATACCGTCTGCATGGCAGTCCGTTGGTATCTCCACTAGGCTATCGCTGCTCTAGCTATATATAATATTATTTAGTATAAATTGAGTTATTAGTGTCTCTTAGTCTGAGGCCCCCTATTACGTGGGACCTAAAAACTCATGGCGAAATGTGGGTGTAATATTACACCTCTGCCTACCCTTTCGGGGATACAGGCTTGAGTCTATGTCTGAGGCTGCTGATAAGGAGTTCTAAGATTCGGTTATTAAAACATGAGTTATCAGAAATATATTACAATAAATCTTGTATTTAATAATTCTCTTTCCTATACTAATAATATAAAAGTGAAGAATTGTTTGTTATTTATTTTCAAGTTGTGTCTATTGTTCTATTTTAAAATTTATCTGATACTGACAATATCGAAAAGCAGTTGTAAATTATGCATACAACTACGATAAGATATTTATGAACGGTTTGGTATCGAATCCGAAACCTCTATTTGCCACCCGCCACTTCAGTCCACCACTAGGCTATCCCTCCTGATTGTGTAATATATACATAAATGAAATCAAGATAAAAGCATAAAAAATAAGTCAATTTAGAAACCTTGTTTATTTATGCGTGTAATCTAACAGAAACGAATTTATCATTATATCTTGTTTTCTGTAAAATGTGATAAAACAAACTGCCATAAAAACACATACTATTTTATATTGTGGCAAAAAATATGAATAAGTGCAATTGGTATTGCACAATTTATATAAAAGTGAGATGAGCCTAAGCAAAACATTTTTATTTATATAGTTACTTAAATTAATTCATTTTACGTGATTAAGACCCGTTAAATAATTTTGTATGGAGAAGTTAATAATTATTTGAGAGAATTTATCGCTAAAACTACGAATCTAATACCAGCAACATTATTTTGAATTTGATAGCCTGCTTTAGTTGAAGGCTATGCTAAAGGTTTATGACAGGCTGTTAAAGATTGGAGTGGGTGGGAAATATAAATGATTTATAATATAGAGATATCGGAGATAATTATGGAATATTCTTATAGATACAGGTTTCCTCACAGTTTTCCTTTATTAGCAACTTAATACGCACTTACTTTCGTAAAGTCAGTGATGTGCGCTAAGAATTCTCATCTCGGAAGACATTTGAAGTCAACAAACATCTTGCACTTGGCCTTTGTGGTGTTCTATGGCCTCAACCTTCCCCACAGTGAAAAAAATGGCTCGTGCCAGTGGGACACTTTATATACAGAGCTGATAATGATTAATATACATCATACTAACTAATCAGAAGTAGAGCTCGCATTGCACGTATTTAGCTCCATAACACCTCATCATGCTGGTCTATTGCATTATCATAGCTTCAATTTTAACCATTTTGTTCATAATACGGAGTACAATCATCCCCTAGGTAATGTTATATTAGAATAACCTTGTTGCTTCAATTAGCCACAAAGACAATAAAACAAGATCTAATTAGACTACGGTGTTGCAGACAATTTATGTTTGCGGTCTATCCTAAGTCTGAATTCCAGCTTCTTTTAGAAGTTACTGGAATTTTCTTTTGGCAAATGTTTAGCAAGACGAATAATACAACATAGAGATGAAAACATTTTACATCATCATAAAGCGTTTTGCAGTCCACTGTTGGACGTAGAGCGCTCCCAATTTTCGTCATAATAACACTGTGAGTCATACTGGCCAGATGGCCTTGTATTGGCTCGATGATTAGCTTTACTTCTCTTCCCATGGATAATATTTTGTGTGTTTTCCTTAGTCGCCTCTTACGATACCCACGGAATTAAATGGGTTAGTCACCAAATGTATTCTTTATCTGTCATCGAGAACTGTGTTACTAGCGCTGTAGCCGGTGCACCAAACATGGTACTACTGTAGTGTTGTTTTCTTGGTATATAATGTGAGTGGATCAAAGCTTTGAGTTGGTTTGTTTTTACAATAGATTAAAGGTCCAACATCTTTTGTATATTTGACAGTACAGTATGCAATAGAGGCTGGCCGACTGATTCAAAGGCAACATGAAGAATTTGACTCCAGTTTTTATTTTAGGACAAGAGTGGTTGTAGCCATGTTGGCGGCCTTCGAGTGGCCTTGGCCAAACTCATACGATTATTAGAAGTTAAGAGGAAACACCATGGCCGTTTTTCCATACAAACGTAGTCTCCTGTTTTCTCCCTGGATAATGCTAGTAGAGCAATTATTTTTTTCCAAAAGATGTATGGCCCCGATTGGCATGTCCCTAAGTTTTCCTTTTTCTCATAAATTAAATATTAAAAAAGATATGAACCTTCAAATATCTCAAAAATTGGCCAGATTTTTCGCTGTGTTCAAACATCCAAAAAACAAATTTGGTGCGAACTTTTATCACCGAAGGGTAGGCAGAGGTGTATTTCTACACCCACTTTTCGCCAGATATATTTTAGTCCCACGTAATAAGCGGCGAGCCTATTGCCGTACCGGGCACATTTTCAGACTCCGTGATGTTACTGAGAATTTCGTGGCAGAAAAACCCAATAACACTGCCCGACCCAGGAATCGAACCCGGGACCTCCTGATCCCACGCGCACATTTATGCCGCGAGACCAACGAGGCAGTCGTATAGGATTTGATGTCGAGTTTTCCGTCTCTACGCAAAGATGGTATTTGCATCGTGTTATCCCTTAGTCGCCTCTTACGACACCCACGGGAAGATAGGGGGTGGTGACACTTGTATTCTATGCCGTCAACCACACGGCTATAATAATATTTCTATAAATTAAATTCTTGCGTTCCTAACTGACTAAAATTACAGACAAGCCACAGCCAAAATTTTAAACCACCTCGACCTTCTCATGTACCCGTGTGTTGGTGGTTCGGGTATCGCCGAAGCATTCGTCGCAACCTTCCGACGGGTATTAGCCCGCCAGATAGTCAGGCGGTCCTCGAACAAAACCCCCTTGGCCGTGGATGAAGGTGTTGGGCTCCGCCGCCAAAACACCCAGCGGCCGCAGAGGATAGGGAGGACGGTAACGCTACACCGCATCTCCTCTTCCCCTGCGGCCCACCGTGACGCAACAATGGTGCGCCCCCATTTGGTCGCGGGAGATAGGGCGCGCGGCAACGCAACACTGACACGCCTCTCCTCCCGCGACCGCACCCGACTGCGAGGGACAGACAGAACTGCCCCCCGCACCCGCACTTTGGACGCATCCTACGCAGGCCTCACCCAAGCCCACGTGGAGCGTCCCCTCCCAGGATCCCGCTTAGCTACACCGTGGGTGTACCTCAAACCCACGGTTACTGAGCCCTCCCACCACGACAAGTGGAGATCCCACGGGGGGGAGACAAGCCACAGCCAACAGTTTAAGGCGCAAGCGGCATATTCTTTGGCGACCGTAGGGCTGAACTAAGAAGGGATTGCCCGCAATTCCAAGTTAAAATAAGTGTGTAGGCGAAGCTGTGGATATCCTCTAGTCACAAATAAAATCAAAATATTATGTTATTTAAAATGCAGGCAGAAGTGTAAGAATAACAGATCGCTTGCTATTGCATGGATAGTTGCGCTACCAACCGAGTAATGGAGGGAATTGTGTTGTCTAATTCGATGCGCACGTTGCTGTTACCGTGATATTCAAATATAAAGTATTTTATTTTGTTAAAATAAAATCTAGACTTGAATAAATTCAGCCTATAAAATGTATGCTATATTTTTCATATGCCTCTTCTATTCGATCGCGGCGTGAAATTACTATAAAAATAGGATTAATTTTATATATGTAATATCATTATTTAAGGTCATTGTAGGTATAACAATCATGCATGATGATGTTGATACTTTTTGCATATATACCATGATGTATTTTATTAGTCTTTTCGTCGTACAGATTCTTAAACCTAATCATATCTTAGCGATATACTTAGCTGATAATTTAGGTGAAAATATAATATTTTTAAATTAATTTTTTCACGAAGTATCCTAAGATCCTGCCGTTTTGCCGAAAAGATTTTGACAAAATTTCATTACCCAAACAAATTTTTGCAACCTTTTTTTATACCATTGCAAGGTTTCGAATGATTTTAGTACGCTTATTTTTATTTGGTCAAATTTTTACTCGGCAAATTATTACCAAATATAATGTCATTATGGCATTTGGTCTTTAATCAAATGGTTTATTACAGCAAACAATCTTCAGACAATAAACGTTTGGTGATATTAGTTTATTTATGGAAGTAGTTAGAGTAGGTTAATGATTAAAAAATGGTTTGGTCAGGTAAGGTTAGAACTTAGAACTGTGACTTCCTACGCACGAGCCCAGTGAGCGAAGCGAGCGGTGCCGCAGTAGCGACCGGCGAGTGCCAAAAACGACTTGCATTAATAGAAAAAATACATCATTTTAGTAGGTTAGCCGGAACTGAACTATTTATTTATGATTAGGATAATTATTGATTTTGCGTTAAAACTGTTATTCCGACTGAAATATTTGAATAAATAATAGATTTTAAAAGTACGAGTTGGTAAACAAGTTATATTTTAAACGTTCATTTCGCAAACATTAGGTTTGCGTTACAATTTTTTGTGAATAGATTGTTTGCTAAGCAATAATTTGGCAAATGAAATTATGCGAAAAAAATGTTGGGAAGTGAAAATTTGTCAAATTCCTTTCGGTCAAACAAGGGAGACCCCTTAGTAGGAATGCTGAAAGTTGACCTCAGTGGCGTGCCATCAGAGACGCCTTAATCCAGCTGTTGACTATGATACACTGATGATGATAATAAAGTAGAATTGACTACTATCTTACGTATGTCACGGCCGTGTGCTTGTAAAGTGCCATGAAGCAAGCTCTCTTCCTCACATAACTTAATATTAAATATACGATGACTTTTCCTAAATTAAATCCGAAAAGCTTATTAATCGATTTTAAACTTTCGAGATTTGTATACATCATACAAAATAATTTAGCGGGTCTAAATCACGTTATCTTAACTTATTTAAAAAAATTGGCCAAGTGCGAGTCGGACTCGTGCATTAAGGGTTCCGTACCATCATCTATAAAAGAAAATCACGTTTGTTGTCTTTATACTTAAATATTTTTTAAGTTCCTATCTGTTTATTAAAATCGAGAAAAAACTGCTTAAAAATTACGTTTGTTTTATGGGATTTAATATTGAGTTTATTTTTATTTAATTATTTATTTTGAAAGGTAATATAATATTTAAAAAAAATATAAAAAACATATACCACAAGTTTAATAAAGCCAGTGGATATAGATTGGCGGTATTTGAGCCAAGTAAACGATGATAACCCTAAAACGATGCACCGTTCGTACCCGAAATTTTCGTCGCCGATCGATTTAATTAGTTATAACAAAAAGTTCAATTTGTGTAGTCAAATCCCTCCCTCCTACCTCCATCTTTTTTGGTTTTCAGCCGACAACATAGTTCTTCATAAATTGTAATTGCTCGATCATACTCGTATCAAGTAACGAAAATAAACCGCACCATAAGATTAATTCATTTAGCAGCTACGATGTAACAGACAGACCCACAGTATTTTTTTCATTGAGGCTTATAAATAAAGCAATCTTTTGAAAGTACACCTAAAGAAAACGTTATGAATTGAAATGCCTATATTATCGTCGAAGCTAAGGTGTGGCAACCCTGCACATTATATAAAATATTTATGGTAATATTAGTCGGTTAAGTAGATACGGTGATATTACGTGGCGATATTGGAAATAACGTATTAATTTAAACGAAAATATATATGTAAAAGGTTTTGCTTTGTATTGTAGAAGTAGCTCAGGTATAGAAGAATAGAATTATTCTATTATTTGACTTTGCCAAGTGGTGACCATGCTTTTTAGACAGCGAATTGAAAGATTTATGATTATTTTTCATTTTGAAATATGCCAATCTATTAGGATACAGATAATGCATCATTACTATGGATAGGTTCATCATTTCATGCATGTCTGTTTACGAAGATAGGAATGAATTATCGCTAAGTTTTCTTCAATTATTGGAGTGTCTGTTTCTCGCTGTTTTGAAAGTCATTCATAAAATTATTTAATTCATTGCGATATTGTTTTCTCGCCCCGCTCCACTCCTCCTCCGCTCGACATGACGATTACATGCACAGTGCCAACATGCGCAGTGTTGTCTATTACTCTGTATGTATTCTGTAGATTTGCCTCTCCTAGACCTATTTTAGCTTCAGCTTAGCCGTTTTGACATTCTGATTGTTCTGTCAGGGATATTTGGGCTCTTCAAATTGAGCAAGACACTTGCGAAAATGTGCGCTTATATGTCCGGGAAAGATTAAGAGGTATATATTATAAGAGGTATATATTATAAGAGGTATATTATAATATATACCTCTTATATTTTATATTAATCTCTTCAGTAACCTTTTCATAGGTTTTCAAGCTATGTTCGACGCTTCAGCGATCGAATTTAAAAGGGGTATGGATTTTAATACAAGTAGATTTAGTTTGATCTAATCTATATCGACTTTTTGAGTCAGAGCATACAAGTATTGAGATTGCTTTTGTATGCTCAATAAAACATATTAAGAGATAAGTAGGTTTATGATTTTGTATGTTTTTCTATTCATTGGTTTATGTATAGTATAAAAGTAGTATTATAAAAGTACACTAGTATAAAAGTGATTATTGTGGCAAACTTGGAGTAAAGCCGACCTAGATTGCTGTTTATTCATTCATGAATAATTTGAACAAAACGTTTGTGTAGGTGGAATATTAAACTAATGGACCTATAATCTGCTTTGTCTTTCTTTATTGTGATGTCATTTTGGCGGTTTTATAGCATGTTTTAATGTAGGTGATACAGAGAAACCAAGAGAACAGCCTAATTTTAAAAATATCGGTGACAATAATGTCCTTTTGAGCTTTGTTGTAAGACATTTTGCTCAGCACATTCATCGCTTCTAAGTATAATTATATCATCAGGCAAGGTTTTATCGAAACGATAACATTTATCCACTGGGTTTCATTTTTTTTATATAGACTCACGCCTGTATCCCCGAAGGGGTAGGCAGAGGTGTAATATTACAACCACATATCGCCATGAATTTTTAGGTCCCACGTAATAGGGGGCGAGCCTATTGCCGTACCGGGCACATTACCAGACTCCGTGCTGCTACTGAGAATTTCCTAACGGAAAAACCCAATAACACTTTGCCCGACCCGGGAATCGAACCTGAGACCTCCCAATCCCACGCGCACATTTATGCCGCGAGACCAACGAGGCAGTTTACGCCGGGCTCACGGACATCGAGCTTTAGGGCCCATACGCATTGGGCATGTGCGTTCTTCGAGCGTGCGCTCGATGTGCGTCGGCATATGTAAAAAATTAACATTTTCTAACAAGCACCTGAGTCAGAGCTCGGCATCAAAGACTGCATTGAAAAACTATGCGGTCAGTACTGGCCCATGTCAACATTTAACGACATTACATTCATCATCACCATCATCATCAGCCTTTAACAGTCCACTGCTGGACTAGACCAGTCCTTTGAAAGGAGGAATTGGCCTACTATACCACGTTGGCCAAACGGGTTGATATAGGGTTTGTATCAAGTTTTCCTTCTCTTACAATGCTGTTCATTGCATAATATGCTCCCTCTGTCGGCTCTTACGACACCCATGGGATGATATGGGGTGGTGACATTCCGTATTCTTAATCCGTCACCACACGGACCGACATTGCATTAAATGTTGAGAAATAAGGAACGACAAAAATATATAATTTTAACCGACTTCAAATCTTTCTACTTAAAAGGATATTTTTGTCATCAAAAGCAACAATTTTGAATTCCGTCCAAGAAGAATCACGCACATATAAATTTTATTATTTCTTTCCTTTCTCATCATGCAAAACTATACAGTATGAGAAATTGACAGAAATATATCTTAACCAGACTTCGCCCTCGGCTCTGCCCTTAACTATCTCCACACACACAAAGCCATACCATAACATTACGCCGCGCCGTTGTCACGTGAAAGAGAGACAAACCACACTTCCGCAACTATTATATTAATGGATATACTAATAAAATCGTGCACCAAGTTTTATTCAAATCGACTCGATCGATTATTTAAATTTTAATTTATGATTGAACACACATTTATAACATCATAATAGGATAGAATTATGATGTTTTAAATGTGAGCTAGCTACGAGTATGTTACGGAATTGATCACGAGATTGAATATTAATAGAAATGTGTTGATACTCCAAAGGCTTCTTCATAATTTAGTGTTGACAAATGTAGACACAAGATAACTCTAAAGTATTTGTTTATGTTTAGTAAGTCAAGTAGACATGAGATAATTCAAAAGTTTGTTTTTTTAAGAAAGCAAATGTCTCTTCGTTATTCCTTAGGTCATTGTCTCTCAATAAGACAAAAGAGGGCGTCGGGTAATGAATGAAGTGTTTCTGAAATGTTCGCTTCGGGAATTTCTATTGGGAATATGAGACAGATGGTTTTTAGCTTTACGAAGCTATTTTACCAATTTATGCTTTTATAAAGGTAACTTAATGTTGGAGACAGCACGTCTTATTAGATTCCCAGATCTGAATAAATAATTTCCGTCATCTGGCTCGGCCGAACTGACTGAATAGTTATTGTCGGGCATTATGGAAGAACTCTTCATTTTAATGTTGCAACTTGTGAAATAGAAAAAAGTTTTACCATAAACCGAGAGTTCTAGCTGCGGTTGAGTTTTATTGTAGCCACGATTGTTCGATAATATCACTCGCCTTGTAGGTGTTTAAGATAACTGATATTATTATTAGTATAGCGAACATTGACGCGGTCAAACTGCCCAATTTTACCAATAAAGTAAAAGATCTACTAATACTTGTACGGGTTTACGTTGTTCTTTACTTGTGCTTAAAATACACTACTACTAACCACGCACCTACCTATTACTACTACTTCCAATAATTATTATAAATCGTTTGCAGAACAGAGTATGATTAATGTTGAAAATCTCTTCAAATTATCACTACTTACTTCTTCACACAAAAATAAGTATGAATTACAAAACAAAAACATTAGTTCACAAATAAAACGTATCTCTAATTGACTGGCACTCTTATTAAGTTCAGAAATATCTTAAATAATCGCTCTACAAACCTATTACGTCATAGTTTTCCTCGCCCCTTGATTGTAATCACACCATGTTAGCTGTCTATGTCGATAGATGAAGTCGACACCCAGTCGCTCAGATACGATTAAGATCAAATCGGTGTCAAAGTACAGTAGCCAGCCATGCTCGAAATAGATATACATATATATAATCGAAAACGGATTATGATCTATAATAATAGACTACCGACACATCAATATTCGATCGTCCAGTGGTCTCGCATTGGTTTATAAAACATGATTATGTAATCTTCAGCAGCCGATGTCAACTGTTTACCGATAAAAAATATTATACGATTAAGTTTTGAAACAACGTATTCAATGTAAAATTTCAATTGTAAGTAATCCCGTCGTCGCCATTTTGTTGTGTGCTGTCAAATGTGACCTGTGTTGTACCCTGTTGTTGTTATCGGAACAAGGCTACGGAAACTAAGTAACTATACAGCCAGTTTACCAGACTCGTTGACCGCATGCCGGGGATACGTTCGAGTATAGAGAAACTTTGTTAAATGATTTTGACATTTGGCATTCTTATGGTTAACTTAAATCCGTTTTTACTTTAATATATGGATATTGCGAACGAAATTGCGTTGTAAATTAGACTTTGTGGTACTAAAGAACCGAAGTATAGGCTTTTGAATAAATTTCATTTCAGGGAAAGCATTTTAATTTTGTTCGTCGATAAAGAAATGTATTCAAGCTTGCTAATACACCGTCACTCTAAAAATCCAGTGTTATTACCGTAGAAGCTGCTATTCATATAATGCTTATATTTTCTATTCAAGCATAGTGTTAAGGTAAATGTATGCCGCTGGCGGGTTTTAAAAATAAATGTATATTATCTGTGTTGTATTTTCTGACATTTATGTTTAATAGGTTTCCCGCGTTCATGAATGCTAAAATGTGTCGAAACGCCCGTCCGGAAATGTTAAAAGCAAAATCAACCGCTATATGTAAATCAGGGAAAATACCTTTATTAATTTTGTGTTACTTTATTTAAACGAAGAAAACGTGAGGAATGTGTCATGAAAACAAAAATGCAATGTTGTTAAATGCAAACTAGGGTAGTTATTCGACCGACTAACTATTTAAACTAACTATTTTTAAACGGACGAAACAGTTCGTAGCTCTTTATGTTCCATGTGGCAATGCGTATTTACTCTCATAATCAGCAAAGCTCCACTACTAGAAAAACTTTACTATCACTGGGAAGAAAAAAAACTCGCTGTTGAGTGTAATGAAAAGTCAACATGAATACAAAAAAATGGATGGGCTGAATTATTTTTAATTTCAGTTTTAACTGCTGCCTTCAACAAGTCAGTACCGAGGAACTACTATGCCCTCACAATATTGATGTAGTATTATATCAGTGTCCTTATTTCCAGCGTTTCATCCGATACTTGAAGGTTCCAGAGGAAGAACAGCGATATCAGTTGTTGTAAACCATCTGGCATATAAATAAATTTCTCAAAACAAAATTGTACTCATTCATCCATGTCCTTGTGGTCTCGGGCTAAGATACCAACTTTCGTCGATACTTTATCAGCTTATAAAGATTACTAATCCTCTTGACGAGCACAATGATAATGGTGAAATCAAAGGAGCATGATCAGACGCTAATGTAATCTCTACTACCTTCCTCGCATAATTTATAATGCAAATGTACACGCGATAAGAAATATCAGCGTTTATATAAAATATTTAATTACTACGTATGTAAGTACTACTTATACCATTTGTAGGGTACACGATCCCATTGGTTGACATGGACAACCTGTGGTATGAGAATGGTTGGATAAGACTATGTTGCTTGTTGTCAGTTACCGCTTACGTTTAATCAAGAGGTCAAGGGTTTGCTGTTAAGTAGTACCATGCTTTCATATTTGTTTCGTAAAATAATCGGTTAATAGCATGGAATATAGCGTATTTATGTAGCACTTATAGCTTGACTAGCGACCTGCCCCGGCTTCGCACGGGTGCAAAATTATACATACAAACCTTCCTCTTGAATCATTATATCTATTAAAAAACCGCATTAAAATCCGTTGCGTAGTTTTTAAGATTTAAGCATACATAGAGACAGACAGACAGAAGACAGACTTTGTTTTATACTATGTAGTGATTTGGCTCACCTATTTTATATCAGAGCGCTATCGTATTTATCAGGGAAGTTAAAGCTGTCGGGCCTGATTCTTGGCATACGATAGAGAATCATTAAACTATGTCGGAGGTTTTTAGACAGTCTGAAAACTCTGGCAACAGAATTAGCCACTAATTCACACAAAAATGAAGGATAAGATGGAACTTAACAAAACTCTCCACAGGACTGTTTTAGACTGTTAATTCCTACTTACTAGACATAAATTAAAATTTACTAGTTCGTTTAAGATGTATTTAATTTTAGACTTGCACACATTATCTATTTCTGCACACATTATCGTGAGCATTATCACTGATTTCTTCTGTCCAAAAAGCCTTCACGATGTTTTTTTACCGTAGTCAACGAAAACAGACCATACTTTTCAATACGCACGTAACTTTCAATTTACTGAAGCGCACCGTAAATTTAAAATTTATGCACCTGACGCGATTCTCCAAGGATTTCTATACAAGAGTATTTCTATTCTTTTACTATTATCAATAAAATGTGTAGCGTTTCCATACGTGTTACGAAATGATATTTTTCGCGCGTGTAATTTCATCGGCAGCACTGCACACTTTTCGATATGCGAAGACGTTAAAATGTAAAAGCAACTTGCAAAAGCTTGATCCTGTTTATAGATTGGCGTATTTTGAAACGGAGCGTAAACCGATTTAATCACGACATACTGACGGGTGTAGTGGTGATAATAATTGGGAAATTTACCCGTTTGATAGGGCGATAAGCGTTAGGTAATTTATTACGTACATATCTTCGTAAAAACGGCGATAGCCCAGAGGTGGACGAAACGGGCTGCCGAGACGTAGGCTCGGAATATTACTGACGAACTGTGGGTGTGAAATACACCTCTGCCCACCCCTTCGGGGATAAAGATGAGAAAGTATGATAAGTTATAGCTTCCGAAAGTCAGTGGTGCGCGCCCATTTGAACCCTAGACACTCTGAGTCTCCCCACTAGCCTATCGCTGCCTACACGTCGTAAATCACAACAATTCATGAAAGTACTATGCTGCAAATCGTTCATATACCTATGTAAGATTAGTCATACCGTATTAATTGAATGTCCCATTAGCGTCTGATCGGGAACGTTATGACCCGCATATAAAACTATTAAGCTTGTCCGATAGCTGTAAGTTGTCTCTGTGTAAGACACGATCTGATCGTTCGATAGATATGAGCTTTAGTTGCTCATGCATTTTGTTAATGATTGCACATTTTACAGTGACTTTTTAACCGCATAAAACTGCATAATTATATTATATTCGATGTAATTTAGATTAGTCCTGTTGTCCAGGATATTATTTTGTTTTTGTTTTTACATTAATCATTATTTTCGATTATTTAAATTTATTCTTAAGCTTTCCTATTCTGTTTAATAAAATTTAAATGAGGTTATCGGTCAAAATATGATACATCTATGAAATCTAAATTATCTAAGTAGTTTTTGCAGCAATTCACATGTAACCACGCCACTAATTTCTCTAAAAATGCCCAGTTCAATTTACAAGGACCATTTTGCTGTCTTTATCGATCATCTTGTGATTTAGATAACACATCAAGCTAAAGCCTAAAATCTTACATCCTGCTCTTTATGATTATACAGCAAACAAGAACATTTTACCAAAGTACATTTAGTGGAACGTCTCGCCTCCTACGCAAGTAACAAATTAACGCGCAATATCAAAGGTAGTCTTAATAATTACGCACATTATCGACGGTGTATTATAGTGCTTTATAGGTATTCTCTAAAGGCCACATTGTGTTACATCTGTTATTTTTGTTACTAGCTGTTTGCAGCGGGTACGCATGCGTTATTTTTTAAATTTAGGTCTTACTATTTGATTAAGTGATATTATTTTTAAGGGATTTTCAAATCATGCGCTGGTACCCTAAAAGGGAATATATCTGGTACTCTAACTACGGAATTCAATATTCGATCTATAAATAGATCTGTAGATTTTAGATTCGTTTTTGACATAATCGTCATACAAAATATGTCAAACACGAATCTCAAATCTCAAAATCCATGTATGGATCGAATAATGAAAATGCCCGTTAGATGACTTGTATGTACCTCTTCAAACTACTATATATTCCAGTAGGTAGTAGTCCCATTCAAATCTGACAAACAATTTTAAAGATTACCTCGAATAAACAAAAAACGGGCAGATAAACAAATAAACATTAGGTCTTATTTGTATCTTCGTATCATGCAAATAATACAACTATTGCAACTAGCACATGAAAAACATTGTCATTTTGAAATCACGTTCAGATAGTTCTATTTTATTTTACACTTGCGTTCACTGTTCAATCCATTGAAGTTACGATAATGCTTCTGATGGACGATAATGGCTTTATTTCATTTTGTATAGCAATTTGTGGTCTGAGTCATTCGCGTAAGAAATTTTACGTGACGTAAAATAACGCGTTATAATTATATTATTTCACATTAACTTTATGATGAAATTACGCGATGTGGTTTTGGTGCATTTACTCTTCATATTGAAGAGTAAATGTTTTGGTGTTCATTTTAATTTATTTAGTTTGCTAAAAGTTGTAATAAATAAAATAAAGTAAATTTTGGTACGGTCAAACAATCAGTTCCAGGAAGGAAAGACAGTCATGTTAACTATAGATACACAGATTAGGATTTATATCTAGTGCAGGAGTATATATATATATATATATATATATATATATATATATATCTATATATTTTTAATTAACCAATGTATTTCAAAACTTCTCAAGTGTATCAATGTTACCAAAAAATATATTTTTATTTCATCAAAATGACTTTATTTATGTTCGCCTCATGTCTATAGATCGAAATATATAAAAAGAGAATCAATGACAAATGCATAGGGTTCCCACCAAGAACTTAGGGTCCCAAGCCAACCTCACCTGCAAGTGGTGCACCTGCCGATCACCGGACGAGGCTCTGGCAAACAAATATAGCGGCAATAGGCTCGCCACCTATTTGGTGGGATCAAAACACTGCCGAAAAGTGGGTCGGGGAAATAGGCGTGGGTCTATGTATGTATGTATGTGTATGTAGAATCTTAGTCCAAACGTATCTTGTTGCATTTTCGACAAAATCTTCTTGACACAGACCAATAGCGCAAAACTTATGTTAAGACGACCAAGTAAACTACTTTTTGTCTGCGAAGGACTAACAAAAAAAATTGGGCATGTGCGAGTCGGACTCGCTCACGAAGGGTTCCGTACCATCATCTATAAAAGAAAATCAGGTTTGTTGTATGTATACTTAAATATTTTGTAAGTTTGTACCTGTTGTATGGGAAAAATAAAAAAAGTAAATAATAAATTATTTACTTTTTTTTTATTTAATTATTTATTTTGAAAGTTAATATACAAATACATATTCTGTGAAAATTTAAAGCGTCTACCTGTTACAAAAAACACGTTTATTGTATGGGACGTCCCCTTAATATTTTCATTTTTTTATTTTTAGTATTTGTTGTTATAGCGGCAACCGAAATACATAATTTGTAAAAATTTCAGCTTTCTAGCTATCACGGTTTATGAGATATAACCTGGTGACTGACAGACAGACAGACAGACAGTGGAGGCTAAGTAATAGGGTCCCGTTTTTTACCTTTTAGGTACGGAACTCTAAAAAGAAGATCCATTTTTCGGAAAAATTAAAAATGTATGTACATATGTATGATTTCGGCTGGTAAATAATAACTATGGAATTATAAAAAGCTTTGAAAATAGGAACATTTTTTAAGGTAGAAGAGCCTTGCTGATTTCATCATGATAGACCCGGCTCGACCGGGGAAGTACTACCCTCTTACAGAAAATCGACGTAAAGTAACAAGTGATAGTACCTGAACCACAGAAATAAATAGTATTATTTCTGTGACCTGAACCGTTGCGTTTCGTTCGATGAGTGAGAGTGTCGGAGGCCCCTATTCCTTCTCCCTCATCCCACTCCTTATCCTACCCCTTTTCCCAACCGCAAGGGGCGGCAACGCACTTGTGACTCCTGTGGCGTTGCTTGTGTCCATGGGCGGCGGTAATTGCTTACCATCAGGCGATCCGTCTGCTCGTTTGCCGCCTATAACCATAAAACAAAAAAAAATAACAAGACATCCCAGCTACTCACATATTTTGGACGTCTTTGATATTTAAAACTATTTAGGTATCATTCATATTAATTGAATTACAAAATGCAGCTAAGTTTTGTAGACTTATAAATACACACAATTATAAATAAAATTATATAAAAGGATTGAGAATGTGATGTATACCTGACCCAAGATTTGCTTAACTCTAAACATTTTTACATGTTTAAAGTTAAGCAAGTACTCAATGACAATATGTGTCGGGACTCACTTTAACCTTAAACGTAACGTAGCACAGACCTGTTGAGTGAAACCAATATAACCTCAGTATACCTAAAACTAAATAATTAAATAAAGCGTTATTCAGGTGTAGTATCAATAATGCCTTACTTTAGTAACAGAGAAGCACCAGCTATCATTATCAAGTAGATCGTCAGCTACTTAGCCTTTCGTTAAATACCAACGGTCCAGCTTAATCCTTACTCGTAAAAGTTAACTGAGGGTCAACATTGTGCTTCAGAGGGGCTGACAACTCGCAATACCGTTGGAAGTAGTAAGAACAGCATTAACTTTTAAACAACGACCGACTTTCAAAGACAAAGAGAAAATTCTGATTAAAACTTGTATTTTTTAAAACACTGTCATTCTACGGACACATTGAGTTTTGCGTTCGTCTGTCACAGAGGATTCTCGGAAACGAACGTTGCAGAAGATGGAGCAATTTGATATTCGGTGTTCTATTACGTGTTAAGGAAGCGTGCTCGCGTGCACGTAAATTTTGGAAGAGCAATTTTTTATTCAATGTTTCAATATTGGATAATGTTTTCTCCGTGGTATAATAATTACAAATGTATAATTTTAGGTTCGCAACTTTATGTGCTATTGCGCTCGGTATAGGTATGTTATAAACTAAAATATTACAGGTATTATAGTAAAATACTTAGAACATAGTAAAGAAAATATTCGGTGGTTATATTACTTCATGGTAAAATAAATATTTGAAGACAATTTCTGAAGTCCTTACCATTTTCAAATTGCCTGGTGACAACTTATTTCTTGTATAAGAGGGGTATAAAGTCGCATACAAGTCTTCACAAAAGATTCTTAAGTCATCGATGCTGTCAGACATTTAAGCTGTTCAGTCACCTGTAATGAGGCGTTTTTAAAAAAAAATTACCCTAACAAAATAGGACTGTCCCACAACTTCAAACATTTTTATTTATGTTTTTTTATATGGCACATGTTGATGTAAAATATTATATAATTAAGGCAGACATTTTAAAATCAAGCTAAATTAAAAGACACCATAAAAAGACGATAGCTATATTTATAAAAGCACCACAGGAGGTGAACATTTCGTGTGTCTCACGGTGCTCTCGGAGATTTTGAATAGTTCTTACTTGTAGACTATTGAGCTGTGAGTATGTTTAGGTGTCCGAAAATAATGTCTTTATGTCTAAAAATGTGTTTTTGGTCTTTACGTGATTAATTTATGGTTATTTTAAGAAATATCATTAAATAAACGTTGTCCTCCAAAAACCATAGTACCGGAAAATCCGGTAACGTCACGGTGAATTTGATATCTTACATAAGACATATTCTACTAATTTGTGTTTTTTCTACTTTCCTGGCAACATTGTGATCGTATTTTGAAACCGCCATTACTGTTTAAACATCAGTTGCGACAACATCTGTGACGAAAGTATTGGTGTCTTCGGCGTGCAGAAAAAGTTTTCTGGATAGTGACAGTATTTAAAAGGTAATTAAACTCATTTTCTTTACTTTGGCATATTGTTTTTAAGTGACGTGAAGTCCGTGTGGTGACGGATTAAGAATACGGAATGTCACCACCCCATATCATCCCATGAGTGTCGTAAGAGCCGACAGAGGGAGCATATTGCAGAGAACAACACTGTAAGAGAAGGAAAACTTGATACAAATCTTATACCGACCCGTTTGGCCAGCGTGGTATAGTAGGCCAATTCCTCCTTTTAAAGGTGAGGCCTAGTCCAGCGGTGGACTGTCAAAGGCTAAAGGCTGATTGTTTTTAAAACATAAACTAACCTATATTAGATTAATAAAGCTAAAAACAAGTTAATATAACAGAGTATTAGTTATTTTTAATTTTAAAAGTTTCGTCGTATGAATACCTGTATATATAAAATCCTTGCGTTACTGACTGACTGACAGACAAGCTACAGCTGAAACTACTCGGCGCAAGAAGCTGAAATTTAGCATGTATGTTCCTTGGGGACCGTAGGGGTGCACTAAGGGATTTCCCGAAATTCCCACGGGATCGGGCAAAACGGGAAATTCGTAAATATGTGCGTGTGAAGCCGCTGGCGTCTGACTAATGTCGTATAAAATCGTGACGAACTTGAATGTTTTAAATTGGCAGTATGGATACTGCTCAAATTATTCCTATTCGTCACGCAATTTTCGTAATAGTCTCTGTCCTATATTTTAAATTGTACAAAAAGTTTTAAAAGTATCCGATTTCTTTAGAATAATTAAGTTTTGTCACTATGAGAATTTTGTTATTGCCGAAAATTCCTCACTTAGCTTGATTGTTTGAATTTGTAACACGTATTATTAGTAAACAACAACTTTTCTAGGGCGATGTGTCTAAGAAGTAACGAAAATGAAACTATTTGGCTGATTATTTATTATTGCGATAGAATTATGCAAATTTTTTCCTATTTTTGGAAACATTTTATGCTAATATAAGTTGATTTTTTCAATACCTGGTTGTTTTATTTCTGACTGATTATATTGTGTGAAGTACAGGAACACTTTGCGTCATATGTTGACTGAAAAACTAGAATATTTCTCATATTTATATATAAATTTCAATTTAAATTGCATATTTGTCTAGTTAATTACATATTCTTTTCTTTGATACCAGAGTAAATTAAGCAATTTCATTCAATCCCAAAATTATATTTCCTGATCGTCACGAGGTAATTTTTTCTGAAAATCACCTAATGGCATTCAGATAGGTTTGACTTACTACGGAATCCAATATTCGATCTATAGATAGATCTGTAGATTTTAGATTCGTTTTTGACATAAGCTCCATATAAAATATGTCAAACACGAATCTCGAATCTCAAAATCCATGTATGCATCAAATATTGAAAATGGCCGCTAGCCTCATTCAGTCTGGCAGACGTAGGCTTTGTGACAAAGGTAAATACTTGAGTTGGAGGCTTTGGAGGCATACGTAGTTTCAATAAGACTATTGCGATCCGTTCCAAGTAACGAATAATTAGTTTTATTGTTCCTGGATCTTCAAATACTGTATTAAGGAATAGTTTAGAAATACGAAGGCTGTCTTAAACTTTGTGCTTAGTCTGATAGATGTCGTCAGATATTTAACTTGGCACTCGGTAGCAGGGCTGCGAAACAGGTCTTAGTTCTTAAACACATTTGACAACAACAAAGACGATCCTGCCGTTCAATCATGCTGCAATCTATCATACATTTCTTTAAGTCTCTGAACTTTTTACAATTCTGATTTATCCTTTTGTTACTGACTGCTTCTATCAAAACCAGAGTCAAACTCTGGATCTAAATATAGATCTTAAACGACTCGCCTAGCAACATAACTTAATGATGCAATTTTTTAAGTATACAACTATACAGTCGGGTATGCAATAGTGTCCAACTTACACACGCTGATCGAATTTAATGGCGCATTACGAGTATAACATAGGTACAGCAAACTTTAGCTTACTAACGCCTGCGAATCGAAATTCCAAATTCCAAAAAAGAATATGTAACTGCCTAGGTTTTACGCGTTCTAAATCATATTTTTCATATTAAAATAGTATTCACAGGTTCGGAGATGACACGCACACATATTTGTTAATGACCGCTTGCTAAACGGTATAGGAAAACATGGAAACCTGCATGTCTAAGAGTTCTCCATAATATTTCCGAAAGACTAAGAAATGACATGTGATGTCTGCCAACCCGCACTTGGCCAGCGTAATGGAATGTGGTCAAAGTCTATCATCTTACACTTCACCAGCGTGATAAACTATGCCCTTACCATTCTCGTAATAAGAATAGGACCGTGCCCAGCAGTGGAATTATTTATATGCAGGACTGATGATGACGATGATATATTTATTAATTAAATTAAAAAATGGTTGTTACTTTGACATCATATTTATTGTCCTATGATACCGCAGTTATATTTCTTTGTATTGTCGGCTATTGCTTTCGTTCTAAGAATAGTCTCAATAGGTATTTGATTGGTAGTAAGTTGAAGTCTCTTTCATACTGAACATGAAAGATGCCCTGATGCATCGGTACACTTGACTCACGTAGACTTACTGGCTTTCAAAGGATACCAACCGAACATAATATAGGGCATGTAGGTATTGCACTAGATTCAATAGTATCGGGTTTTATGCCGTCTGAACGTATAGAATTGACCTTTTAGTTCAATATTTTGTTCTATAAATCGTAGGTGCAACTCAATTGAGTAACTATCTTTAGAAACAAATGCCAACAACACAAGAAACAATGACAAATGTTCATAAATAACACCCAGACAAGGGACAAGTGTTTGTGGTGTGGTGATCGAATCTACATTACAAAATGGTGAGGCGACCGCTACGCCATACGTGCAGTCGATACGTTACTATTGCACATTTCACTATTGAGGTGAACATTATTTTGTGATGGCCATTTTAACTGATTTGCCTATATGACTAGTTTAATTGTTTATTAATTTTGAAAATATTCGTATAACTTTACGAAATTGGCAAAGTTCGAGAAAATGGCAATGTCAACAAAGCAGATTGAGAAAAAGAGCTGAGTGATCTAATCTCTATTGGTTATAGTAACTGAAAAAATATATTTCCATATCATGCTTTTGCCATATAACTTCAACCTAGGGTCCATGGACTCTAGGTTGAAGGCCTCAGAGAGTATCTAAGAGCATAAAATATAAAGAAGAGAAATAACTTGTTTATTATATCCATGATCGTAAGCCATCGGTTCCGACAGTCTTGATGATCTTCGTCAGTCGTTATACTGACACTGGTCTAGCCATGGAATATCGCTATCCTTTGGACTGCGCTATTCAGACAGCAGTCGCTCAGTGGAAAAGCTGGTATTTTGTCAAATCTGTATAGACTAGATGACGTAACCGGTGCTCTAATAATGATGATACTTGGACTCTGTGTTGGTGGAAGTAAATCCTTGAATGCCTCCAAAAGGTTTGGACCGATTCTGATGAAAATGTTTGGGTGTCTTTGATTAGTAATTTAATTATTACTTTGACGGTTTAAACACAATTATTACACAATTGAACCTGACGCGTGGTAAAGTTGCTGAGATATATATTTTAACATTTGGGCGAAATAATAATTACCACCTATACAATGTTCAGATTGTTCGCGATAGATACAAAGAATAAATCTAGAAAATATCCCGTAAAAATATCAAACGTTTTGCTTCATTGACATTTTTATACTCTGTAAATGAACATTTCATTACGGTTGTGGTATTAACGTTTGACAGATTTTGACGTCTGTTAGACATTTGGTAGGCAACGACATAATAAAAATGTTGATTCATAGTTTAGAAGGACTTTAACATTTGGTTTGGAACCATTAGAACGGGAATGAAAAGTAGTTTTATTCATTGATCAGGTGCTCGTTGGAACTTCCAACTAAAGTTTCATCTGAATAATTGCCTTCTAAGTGAAAGCGAAAGATAACTACTACTACAGTTTACATAGGATAAAGGTATAAGCAATCGCTACTTTGGACAAACAAATATTCATGAAGTAACCAAGTCCTGTACTAACTTCCTGTTCTCTTATACTTATTACCAATATAATACCATCTCTAAACAAAAATAGATACAGATCATTAAGGTACTTAGAGATGTCTATAATAGTCCACCAGGTTTTATGACAAGGGTCTCCAGTCTCGGATAAAACGGGACAACAATATTATTGACAAATAGGACCATAATACTACGGTTACATCCGAGCATGTCCGAGCACTACCTAATGGAGTTTGGATCACAAACAAAACCACTTTTATCCGATATTTTGAAGGGCCTTTGCCCTTTTCTCTTTAGATATTTTGTTTATCCTTTTGTGTTGATCAAAATAATGCGATTTTGTTTTTGAACCGACTTTTAAAAAAAGGACTCGTTGGGCTCGAGATTTGCAAGTTGTTGTTGAATGTACTAACCGAGTGGTGTTGTATTTGGCATAGGTCACGTCGAAGTTTATTTGCTGTTTGAAGTTGGTAATTTACATACAGATTGAACCGCAATGACAACCGCGTCTAAATTTGAGCCAGTGATGAGCTTAAGGAACAGATCTTGATACTTGTGGCTACAAAAATCTAGAATAACTGTGTGGTGAGTCCATTTGGACCAGTATGCCACGTAGAAGTTTGATACGTCTCAAATTGGCAAGTTCGGCGAAAGATATAATTAGTGTTAAAAAAGTGAGGATAATGTGAAATTACGTAAATCTTAGATTTCTTTCTTCATAAATTTGGCCTGTCCCAGTAACCAACAATTGGATATTTCAGAAAGGAGGCCTAGAAAACTATATAAATTAGACAAGACCTCCAAGAATTATAATCAGGCTTCCTTTCTTTACTTTGTAATCAAGGTAAAATCCTATTATTAAGTACATTTCGAGTTTACAAAGTACGGACGCCTACTTCAATAAGTCGCAGGGTTACCATAAATATTTATTCAATTTGATATAATGATAACACTTGAAAATATAATTGGATGGTATACAAAGTTGAAGGTTGTGGTTACTTGGTATCTAAGTGAATTAAAATTGTTATTAAAGTAGTTAGGAGATGTATGGAGTTATTTTGTAAGATACTTACATTTTCTTAAAGGTAATCCACAGCACGTCCTGTCTGTATGAACACGATAAACTCAAACGCTACTAGACGGATTTGAGTACGGTTTTCATCAAAATATAGTGTGATTCGGGCGAATTCTGGTTTGGTATATTGCAGAGTGGTATAGTGGCCTAGGGTTTCTTTTACTGTTGTTTGTTCGATCTTCACCAATCATCATCATTATCATCAGCCCTTTATACTGTCCCACTGCTGGGCATGGGCCTCTTCTCATTATGAGAAAGGTAAGGCCATAGTCCACCACGCTGGCCAAGTGCGGGTTGGCAGACTTCACATGTCTTTCGAGAACATTATGGAGAACTCTCAGACATGCAGGTTTCCTCACGATGTTTTCCTTCACCATTTAGCAAGCGATTATTAACAATTTAATACGCACATAACTCCGAAAAGTCATCGGTACGCGCCGTGGATTCGAACCCGGACAGAAGGTCCGGGTGTGTAGCAGTCTGTCCGTCTCTCCACTAGGCTATCGCTGCTATCTTGATGATATTTGATCTTCACCAAGGACAAAACTATATTATTGGTTTCATACAAATAATCAATGTATAATTTAGATATATCGGCGAGCTATAAAATAACTTTTCTAGGTAATAGCTACACAAATATAGAAAAAATAATATAGTCAGGTAGCAAAATAAACATTGGCACCGGTTTTACTTCGTTTCCAAATGTACTCCCACAAAATAAATAACCAAGTTGTAACTACCAAATCATATTGTTGGTTGGTTTATCATTGGTTGTTCGGAACAAAACTGGAGCGTTGGATATATGAGACGATAGCTGGCAACAAACTCATGGCCATTCATTTTAAGTGCCAACATTACCTACCATATTGCGTATTACAAAATAATCACGTTATACATGTATAAAGAAGTTTGCTGTGATTATACCTGCCTATTAGATGCTACTGATCACATTGTAGTGAGAAAATTTAAATAAAAATGGGTGGGCAAATTAAACATGACATGATATGCTAGCTTTGGCCTGCGGGTCCGCCAGTATTCATGTTATCGTGACAAAAGTTAACCTTAGGTAAATTAACCATATTATGAACAATTCTACACACTAGCTTTAGCCCGCGTTTCCACCCACATCGGTGTAGGTTATCGTGACAAAAGATAACCTATGTACTCCAGCGGATTAGGCCAAGGTATGACAACCGCGATCCGGTTGTCCACCATTATGGGACGTCGATGTATATCACGGTCGTTTTAGTGAGTAGGTATTGGAGAATCTCACAGACCCTCTCTGCCTGCTCCAAAAAGCGGATGAAAGGCTCGTTATTTGTTTTTTTAGACGAAAGAACTTTGATGTATTCTAATGTTATAAAAAAATAAATTATATTAGTTTTTCAAAGATTCATCAAACTCAGTTCAGTGAATAAAAACGTTCATCGATCCATCCTCTCAAACTTTCGCGTTTATTTTAATTTTAGTTAGTGAGATTTCTTTATATATTTTAAGTTTACGTCCCAAAAGCTCAACACGGTATTTAATTTTAATTAAATAATTCGTTATAAGGTCGTTCATCGAGCTTAATGTCTTAATTCGTCACAGATCGTCAAAGATAAGCAACGCTTGCACAGGTCACCACTTGGATAGGTGACCGTGTGTGGCATTTACATCTGAGCGCTACCGTGCTTCGGAGGGCACGTGAAGCTGTCGGTCCCGGTTCTTGTCTAAGGATAAGGATCGTTAGGCCATGTCGTAGGCCTTAGGGCGGTCTGAAAATTCCGACACCAGAGTTGGCCACACACTCACATGAAAAACAAAACAAACTAACAAGATATTTTAGAAACTTTCATTCTTTGTAAATACTGATTCCTTTGTGAAAATAAAAACTGCTATAAGAATTATCGTGAGGTTAAAATGGCTTTGGACAAAATTACCAAACGAAGGGCCACTAAGATTTGACAGTATTTGTGTTAGTTTTGTTTAGATGGGTAAGTATCTAATCATGCCGAACTTCCTACCAATAAGAGTCAAGCGTGCTTTAATAATACAGGTGTTCTTGCAACAATGGTATGATGTATCATTGCATTATAAGATCCGTATTGTCAATTTAAAGCTACTGAACCAAAGTCGTCGCTGAAATGTACAATTTATTATTTCGCGAACGCAGAAACGAAAACATAAATTATCTTCGCCAAGTTCTAACCGCATCTGATATGTAATTCTATGTCTAAAATATTAATATTACGAAGCGTTTATTAAATTCGAAAATAAATGTGTTGTGTGATGAAAGATAACTAAGTTCTCCCGCAAAACAAGTTAATACAAAAGGAAAAAATATACAGAAAACCTTTTCCCCTCGATAACCATCAAATTATTGAAAGTAAGAAGTAACCCTTAACCAGTCTTTCGATAATAAGGTAAATTCCTCGGAGTTTTAACTTAATTAAAGTTTGTTAAGAACAAACTTTAGTTCAGAATTCACACGTTATATTATTGGAAACATTTTTATGACTAAGTTCATTTACCGACGGCCATCGAACACCAATTATTTCGATGAAAACATTCTTTTAAATGTTCAAAAGCAGATGTTAATGAGGACAAGTAATAACGCTGTTAACGTGGAATAGTCAAATAAAAAGCCCCGAAAAGCGGATACGTTAATGTTAATTAAGAAAATAAACAAATCGTCCAGTTAATGGCCCTTGACGAAGTGGATTTTGTTTTTTTTTTAGGTATGGTTGGAAACATATGTTGTGTGTTATTGATGGTTTTCAAATAATTGCTTATTTGCTACGCCTTTTAATACTTAAGTATATTTAGTTATTCTACTGTTTAGCCGATTTAATGCAACCATTTTTGCCCTCTGCATGTAAAACCGGTTTTGAATATTGTTTAATCGCTTATTTGAAAAGTAATATTAGGAATAGGTAAACATATTAAGTAATATGTTTTGATTGTGTCATGTATGATTATTTAAAATGATAATAGTATGATGCATTGGTTAATTGTTTACTGATAAGTTTGTTAAGTACAATTTTTATGATCTTCGAAATAATGTAGATAACTTCTTTGAAGTAAGAAGATTGAAGTTGTTGTTCATCAGAACCTTCATATTTAATATGATTTATCTTTTGTCAGTTATGAAATTAATGGTGAGATCATTTAAAATAAGTAGGTAACGTTGGACGGTAAGGCTTTCACTATGCCTTTGTTACTGTCCGTTTTATCACACAAATATTATACATGCGAAAGTTTGTGAGGATTACTGGATGATTGGATGGATGTATGGATGTTTGTCTCGAAATAACTGACATCGCTATCGTATCTCGAACTCTTTTTATTCACGCATACAGATTTACTATTATTATCACATAAAATGCTGGCCAGTAAAATGGTAAGAATATTATGAATGAAAAAGAGTAAAATTTATAGCGAAAACATGTGGAGTCACATAACCCACCTTTATCAGAGGACATTTGTAAATTCTTTAAAGCTAGCTACACTTAAATTGACATGACGACCACGACGACTCTGTCAAGAGTCTAACGATTAAGAAGACCACTTAAATTAAAAAATTATAATGGAGACATCGAAAAAGACCTTGAAAATTACGATAGCAACGTCTTTTAAAATCGCTCCATTTTCTTCGGTTATGGGGTGAAATTTTGTACATCTTATTCTATTTATACTGATAATGTTTATCAAATTTAATGTTAAGTTGCATTCTAATTCATCACTTTAAAAGGTGTTTTGATGATATAGCCGCACTTTAACTTTTTGAATTGTTAATTATCGCTTGTCTCGTGCCTCGGAGAGCACGTTAAGCCGTCGGTCCCGGTTGTCATGAAGATCTTTGACAGTCGTTACAGGGCGTCAGTACCTTCTAAATAAACTGACGCTAGTCTAAACCATGGAATATCGCTATCCCTTCGGGTTACGGAGGTCAGACAGGCAGTCGCTCCGTGGAAAAGCTAATATTCAGCCAAATCCGGTTAGACTAGAAAGCGGACCCCAGACTGAAACTGGGATAACGCTAAGAGAAAGAAGAAGAAGAAGCCGCACTTTAAAAAGAAAATTCATCTATCATTGAAACTACATAGTAAAATTATATTTTTATAGTCTTACGCCTGTATCCCCGAAGGGGTAGGCAGAGGTGTAAATATTACACCCACATTTAACCAGTTTCGGAATTTTCGATCCCACGTAATAGGGGGCGAGCCTATTGCTGTTACCCGGCACTTTGCCGGACTCCGTGCTGCTACTGAGAATTCGAAAAACTCAGTAACACTTTTGCCTGATCCGGGAATGGAACCCGGAACCTCTCAGGATCAGCAGACGCATACGCTATCCACTAGACCCCAAAGACAGTATATAATTTATTTATTGTGAATTTAAGAGAATGGTCTTATATATGCCTATACCTACTTACTTGTAATTTATACGAAGAAAAGTAGTAAAGTAAGCAATGTCTAATGTTCCGTTGTTCTGGTACATGATGGCTTACTACGGTGTTTCTATTTCCTGTTTACATTTCGGTAATGCTTATGTTTTTATTTTAAGTGTTGTGTTGAGAAGCCCATTCGTCGAGGGCTGCTATAGGTTGTAGATCACGCCATGAACCACGAGTGCGGTAGCCCTAAATAACGCGGGTGGAACCGCGGGCTCCTTTAGTTCATCATTGAATGTTGTTTGTGTGAGAGCACTATAACCTTTAAGAATGTCTACCTTGCTGGTCCGTGACAACTTAGTAGCCTTCACATATCCCAGCAGACATTTTAGAAAACTCGGAGACATGCCTTTGGACTGCATGTTTGTAAACAGTAAGTGCAAAATTAATCGCACTTTTCTATTAGTAAGGTCACGTCCCCGGTTACACTTAGTGCCATGGAGGCTGTTGTGATAGCGATGCGATTAACGGAGAAATGGCAGCTGTTTATTCACTGCAGTCAATGCAGTGTTGCTGATGTTCTCTGATGTCATAAATTAATAATATATTGGTCCCTTAAAATACAATTTTTTCCTTGAGTTTGCTGATGTTCCAGCTCCGCTTACCATGTTAGTCGAGACCACCGCCTTAAATAAAATTTCGAAAGTTTTTGGGCATAAGTATGCTCTGTCTCTTTCGGCTAAACGAAAGTAATTACATAATTTTCAATACGAAATAGCCTGTTACGCCGATAGAAATATTGCCTTCTTTGTTTAGATATGAAAATTTAAACAAATAGGTACGATGATTTTCCGGAAGATCCATTTTTGCTACCTATCTTGTTTGTTTTTTATGAGAGACAAACGAGCATTCCGAGAAATCTATTGCGGGATTGAAATAGGAGAAACAGCGGGATAATTCAGAGGATAAGGTGATGGAGCCTCCGGCACTCTTTATATGATATACATTAAATTAAAAGTTCTGCGAAATACACAAATTGATTGAAAATGTGCCATTTGTAAACCCTGTCTCAAGTTGTATTTTAAACTATCGTATGTACTTATCATCTTGTTTTCTAAATACAACGCACACCCCAGGAATATTCCTTACATCTTGATCTATTCTACTTTACAAACATTCACACTCGCAATAACAATTTGTTTATATACACGCCATAGATGACTTATTGTCTTCATGTTATAATTATACGAATATGCATACTCCAGATGACAAAAAACCCGCCTTTTCAAATCATGTGTTTATAGTTTAACCATATACAGATTTACATAAAATACCAAAGTGATTGTTAAATCAGCATGACTGTGCTTTGATGTGTATCAACCTGTGTAACTGAGATTTACCGAATCAATATATAGAGATAATACCTAACTTCATTCGTGTAATATATTTTACCACGATAACATGTTTTAGCTTCAGCAAAATAACGAGTCTGCCGAGAGCTGAAGTATTCTCTTCTATTAAAGTAATAAGTTAATATTATTTTCCATGAGAATTTCTGCCTCTATTTTTATTAGCGGTAATATTGAATTAATGTTTGAAGGCTCAGATACTTTAATGTGTTATAATTTACTACCATTTCTTTTGTTTGAGGGTTTTTTCTGATAGTATTAACGAATGATTTATACATACTTATAACGAATTCATTCCAATTTTCATCCCGTCTGTCTGTATAAACTCAAATACTACCGAACACATTTTTGCACGGTTTTTACAAATAGATAGTGTGATGCCTGAGGAAGGTTCAGGTGTATGATTCACGTGGGCGGAACCGCGGGCAAAGCCTGGTTTTCTATAGCTATGTATATTTTTATTTTAATATGACTACAGTTAGACAGGAACATGGCTAGATAGCTCTTTGGCAGATTTGCATATGAACAAAATGTTCTATGGATTTGATACCTGACTGTGATTTGACTACGTTGACAAGTTGAACTGTTCCGATTTTTAAGAAAACGGCTATAATGTAGGCTTCATGTTCATTTTTATGCTTAAAATCTGTCAAAGTACCTCACGTAATAGAGACACGATACCTTAGCAGCAGTAAGTATAGAAGACGTACTGCTGTTACAAGATGATAATAGAGATTAATCCATTACGTTGATCTCTTCAGCCGGGTATAAGCTGCAGGAAAAGAAAATATATATAATTAAAAACGCTAACCAATGACTTAAATCTTAATTTCAACTTGGATTTAGTCCAATCGAAACAATTAGAATTGTTCTGTAATTCGCGCAGTTACGCTGTAAGACTTTTAACTGACTATATGTTATTAACCTTAATGAACCCATTTAATTCTACGAACCTTATCTATTAATTGTCCACTTAACTTGGCCATAAGTCACAATCATTACGTATCTGTCAGATGAAATCACTAGCGGACGCCAGCAGCTACGCCCGCAATTTTTCAAATTTACCTGTTTTGTCCGATCCCGTGGGAATTTTGGGAAATCCCTTCTTAGTGCACCCCTACGGTCCCCAATGAACATACATGCCAAATTTCAGCTTCCTGCGCCCAATAGTTTCGGCTGTAGCGTGTCTGACAGTCAGTCAGTAACGCAAGGATTTTATATATTCAGATTATTTTTGCTACTTTGTATTATTTTGTCTTATTCGATAGCTCTATGCAAATAAGACCGAGGATTAGTGGTCTTTGTTTGCGTAATATTGTAATCAAATATAAAAGCATTCTTATTAAGTCAACGTTTATTGAATGGTTCAAATGTTAAGCGCGTCATACATTTTTGAGGTGCCGATATCTCTACACACAAATGCTTTAGTGCATTTAGGATCATGTGCTCAAACATGGGAACTTCAAAACTATGGGACGTAGTGTGTATACTCATATAAACATTGAATTACAATGTAAATTACCACGAAACCCTAAATACTTTTACTGTTTAGTGGATTTTAAAACTCACGTAGGGACTTAAAGTATGGTACTATACCTGCCTTTAGAACAATCGACGCTGCTCATCATGTCCTCAAAGCAATGGACTTATCACATTTTTCTGTTCTTTTCGTATCATTATTACATTACTACCCATTTGATAAATTTGTCCAGTGTCTAACTGTCTAGTCTATCCAGCCTTGAGTGCTGACTATGAATAAATTTATGCCATAGTTAGTAATATCTTTCAGTAGGCGTTCGCCACCTTAAACTTTTAATACAATGCTGCAACCTGTAGCCCCTAAAGTTACTACGCCGAGCGTTGCAGATTGCATCCGTATCTGGATCCTGAAGCATGGTTCATAGTCAGCACTTCTGAATATTATTTTTATCCGTAAAATTGCAAATCCAAAAAGGCACGTTTGGCTGTGCATAGAGGGGTGTTCGTGCGTAACCTTATGTATTGTAGTGAAAGTTGGGTATGGCAGAAGAGACTTGAAAGTAGAATAAATGCTGTAAAAATGAGAGCACTGAGATGTAGGTGTGGTGTGTCTGTGACCGACAGAGTAAAGAATTGTGTGATACGAGAGTGGTGTGGGGTAAAAGAAAATGTAGTGACAAGCATCGAGAAAGACATGTTAAGATGGTTTGGGCACATGGAGAGGATGGATGACGATAGACTGACAAAGAAGATATATGTAAGGCAAATGTGAATGGGACAGGACGAAAGGGAAGACCTAGGTGGACGTTCTCTGACCAGATTGGAGACATCCTAAAAAAAGGACAGGTCAGAAGTACCCTAAACAGAAGAGCATGCATGAGAGACTTGATGGGAGTGAATGAAGCAAGAGAGATATGTCAGGATCGTTGCAACTGGCGTTCCGTAGTCTCTGCCTACCCCTCCGGGAAACAGGCGTGAGTCTATGTATGTATGTATGTAAAATTACAGTAGTATTAAGAAATATTCTCTTTTTAGAAAAAGGTTTCTATTTGCCAAACGAGCTGAATCATCGTCCTTATCTTTAGAAAAGAAACAAATGGTATTTAAGTACTTAACTGAACACGTCTTTCCATTTATCTCATTAAAACAATTGATCAAAGAACCATAATGCATACTTATATCGGAGCAAAAAAATTTTGAGTGTAAGTTGTATTTTTTCTCTAGTAATATACGTACCTGTCATATTTAAAGCTAGCTTTAAACCCGACCCTGCTTCGCACAGGTTTTTTAATCTATCAAAGTATCATGCGGGAATTATGCATGTAAACTTTTGATCAGAATGTCTCTAAATTATAAGAAAATCGCACCAAAACTGGAGTGTACACATACATACTCACGTATGTATAGAATAATATAGAAACAGTGTAAAGATGTTATCGGCAAAATTTTGTGACATCGAACACAAAGATATCATTGTCCACTTTAATATACTGAGTGCTTTGTTTTCGTCTCTTTCTTACTGATGTAGGATTGTGATAAATGATAATATCATATAATTTACTAAGCTTTTTCCTTGTGCATTGTTCCCTGCGATTTAACCTAGTGTGTATTTTACTTAATAAAACAGGCGTGTATTTCTTCCTTTAATCGGTAAGTCGTAGGGTGAACATAGACTTTCTTTTGGACAAGATGTCACGTTGATAGAGGGCTTGTAAACGAAGTGTGACGCCATTTTAAGAGTGTCTGGCGTCTTTAAGATGTCTAAGAACCAGTTCGGTAATTTCATTTGTTTGAAGATGGTAAAAAAGTGTTCTTCTTAATAGTAATGTGTAGGTAAGCCTACTTTAATAATGTGTAAGCTCTTAAGTTCGAATTTTCTGAGGTAAACCTTTTAAAAGTATTTTTCGTATAAATCTAACTGACCTTTGCTCATTTGTAGAGTTTGTGAGCTGAATAAAATTTACATAACTTTACCTAGATCACACATGTCACAGAACCAGACTCAAGTTCACCCCAGTCTCATTGGCTTTATCGTCATCATTCTAGCACTATTTCGATTGATTACAAGAATTTTGCCTTAAGGCCAGGGACCATCAATCCAACCAGATTTGTTAGAATATTTGATATTTCACACAGCAATTGCTATCCGATCCTGCAACCGATCCTGCCTTATTATATGGTTAGACTAGGGTATGGTAAGTATTGACTCTGTCTCATATCTTTTCATGACAATCAAGACACTCTCTACATTGGTTCAATGAGTACATTTGTTTTCATTGCAATAACTATTACATTAATAATAAAAGTTAAAGTTGTTGATGTTTCGTACCTGCGAAGCTGCCGTCATAATGGGATTATTTTGTTTGTCATTCTCTATGTATGTACTTTATTCGAACATTCGGTTGACGATCCGAGTGTTTGCCCACGATTATGTACCTACATGAATAGCCAGTAGAGATGTAATTTCGATACGTGTTTATTTAATCTACTGTGCGATAAGTCTTCATTTTGTAGTGAAAGTGTTATTTCAATTATAGTGTTAAATGTGGTTCTGTCAAACTTTGGTTTTAACGCAATGGGTGCAAACTTTTAAGTACGTATTCAATTTTTTGTAATCTTTTGCCATGCTTATTAAAATCAAATTGGCATCGTTCAAAACATTGTTTCCCCTAATTTTTGAAACAAAAAGTCATAACAAGCTTGGGCAGATTTTCCCCGAATTTGCGAATACAACGTGTAAGGAAAGTTAGTCGGGGAATAAATGAATTAAAACGATATAGTCGAAGTAAAAAGTCGTGTATGGAGAACATTCCCCATTAGTTTTGGGGAATGAACGGCGGCAGGCATAAATTTTTTACATGATGACCATCTATAGAGCGGTCTAGGACCTACTTATTTAACCTTAGGGTTGCCACCTGTTTGACCTCACTTTATTATATTTTTTTTGTGTATATTCTTTTTGTGAGGGTCACGTTGTGTGAATGATGTTTATACTTGAGGCGAGATTATTAGTTTTTAAAAGTTAATTTTCAATTTATATTAGGGTTATTTGTATAATGTATGCCTATCTTTTTTAATTGTTGGATTCGAACATGGAGGTATAGATGGATTCGACTCTTTGTCAACTTTTAACGTGATAATGTAATATATGTTTTTCAATTGCTTGGATACCTGACCATAACGTTTTTAACAAATAATTTAAATATTAGGTACATACTGAATTCATACGCTTGATTTATTTGGTTTCATCAAATAATCAACCCCATAACCAAAATTGATGACTCACTCCCTTAAAGTGCAAGTCATGATATATCCCGCTAAGGGTCTATGGTAATTGGGCCTACAAATATTACGACGTAAGTCTGCGATGCGATGTTTGGATAAGGAAATTCTTGTTGAAAAGGCAAGTAATTTGATTATACACTGTTTATTTTATTAAGTTTTGCCTCAGTAGTAAGTTTTAAAGACATAAAGACATATTTATTTCTGCATTTTGGTTGTTTACAACACTTATACATGTCAATACCCTATTCTAGATGAAGCTGGCTTTTCCTAGCTAAATGACTTCTTGAGAAGAAAGGCCGAAACAAACTCAGAGTCACTGTTTTTTTTTGTCACTTCAATTTCTTTAGTCTTTTCTTCATCTTTTAAAGTACAGAAAAAAAAGGGTTTAGTATGCAAGTACAATGCAGGAAATTATCTGACGCTTTTGACTGACTCGGCCCACTGATGGCCCGCATTCAACAGCAATCGTACGGCTCAACCTTAATTGAGGGAGCCAGCTCGATCTGTATCACTATGCCTCCACGCCATCATTCAATGTTTTGAGTAGGGTATAGGCAGTGATAGCCTAGTGAAGATACCAATGCACTGCCATGGAGAGGGTATCGGGTTCGAATCCACGGCGCACTCCACAAGTGCACTTGCTATTCCCTCTCTCTCATGGTCCTATGGAACGCAATATGCGACACGAGCGAAGAGACATTGGGCGCAGAACCACGACCCAGGCATCGAACCGGGGACCTAATAATCGCAGTCACTTACACTACCGCAGGTCCACAGAGGCAGATTTGTACTACAGGTATATTGAACCTATAGAACTATAGGTATCCTGAAAAGACCTAGGACATAACTAAACTAATTTAAGAGTAACTTTCATCGTTAAATACCTTTGAAACCTTTTAAAACTCATCGCATCATATCTGTGACCTATACCTTTTTTAATTTTTGTAACATTAATCCTTCAAATTTAAATATATATTGCCCACAATAAACACATTACGATAGCTAGATTAAATCTCAAGTTGGGCATCCTGCAACACAATTCAAAACTCTGTCTTGCAATTGAAAGTTTGGCTAACTGAAGAGCCTCGTTTCATTTCGTCGGTGTACCAGTTGTTTTTTTTTTTTTTTCTGCCGAACAAATTGACTCCATGCTGGCTGATGTTAAGCAGTCAGTGAAGTCCCATAGTGATGGACATCATCCCAGCAGCCAGCATGGCATTACAGCATGATGGCCCTCACCTTGACGGCCTTGAGTAAAGCTTTTTCACGCCCCGCTTAAAGGACCCGGGATCATAGGTGGAGGGAAACACGTGGACTGGTAAAGAGTTCCACATCTTAATGGTACGGCAGAGATAAGAGGTGCCGAACCGTTTGGAGCGTGACGGTATCTGTTCTACCGTGTAAGAGTGGCACCTCAACCCAGCACGTGTCGTTCGGGATAGGAAAGGAGAGGGTGGGATTAGTTGAAAGAGATCTTCGGAGCACTCACCGTGATAGATGCGGTAGAAGACAGCCATTGAGGCCACGTCTCTGCGTAATTGCAGTGACTCAAGAGTCTTAGTGGCCTCTGGATCCCCGATGATACGGACAGCACGCCGCTGCAACCTATCGAGGGCGTCCAATTAGTACTGAGCGGAGCCATTCCAAAGGTGAGAGCAGTATTCCACGCAGGAGCGAACCTGGGTCTTGTATAACAGACACAACTGCTCCGGCGTGAAAAACCTCCTCACCTTGTTTAGGACTCCGAGTTTCCGAGATGCAGATTTGATGACACCCTCGATGTAGTTCTTCTGGTTGATATTTCTGCGTATGTCCATACCCAGGATATTGAGGCTGTCTTGAATCGGTAGTGGAGTGTCCAGAAGAGAGGGATGGGGAAGGAATGGAGATACCTTGGCTGAGAATGCGCACACCTGTGTTTTCTTGGCGTTGAACTCGACCAGGTTCTCATCACCCCAACGCGAGATGCAATTCAGAACCCGGTCAAGCTCAGCAACAAGTGTTCGCCTATATTCCTCAGTATCGGCTTGCTTAGCCGCAGGGTGTCCGAGATATCGCCCATGTACAGTACTGTCATCTGCATAGCAATGTATGCCCTCAAAAGTGAGCATATCATTGATATGCAGAAGAAAAAGCGTGGGCGATAACACGGACCGATGTTGCACTAGGTGCATGTTTGCGATTATCGTTTTGTATTACATGTACAATTTGTTTGTTGATTGCGAATTAAATAATTTATCGGGTCTTAATCACGTAAACTTATCTTATTTAAGGTATAAATACCTATTTGTTTCTGACTTTGCGATCGTATTGCACCGACCGTGGTGATGGTTAAAATTGATTAATGGATCTATGCGTCAATAAAAACGAATCTAATTCTATTTATTTGTCTATAGGCAAACGTTTGTCCGTGATCTCGAGAGATGAAACCGAAGATATGGTTGAAGCTGGAGCATGCTTGCCTAGATGATGCCTATTCATATGTAACCTGCAAAAACACCCAGATTGTACTCTTCAACAAACACAGACTCAGGCATAGCACTTGTCTGGTCGTCCGATAATAAAAGGGGGGACAGATATATATACATATATATATATATATATATATATATATATATATATATATATATATACATATATATATATATATATATATATATACATATATATATATATATATATTATTAGGATAATTAAATTTCGTTTCATGCATTTAGTGACGTCATCTCACGAATCCTATCAAAGTGGGGATCGTTCGCCTGTCAGGTCATTTGCTAGTTGGCTTTCGTACGGAAAGGTTGTCGTGAGGTGTCGGCGCTATTTGCGGTGAGTCATTTTTATAGTGACTACCTACTTTTTGATTATTATTTAATCGTGTGTAATTAATGGCTGTTTTTCTGTTAAGATTATTAATCTTGTGTTGATTATTTGTTACCGTCAAAATCTGTTTAAAATTAAAAGGTTAAAATACATGATTATAATAAGTTAGTGTCGCTCGTTTGTTTTTTTTTTAATAAAATTCATCTTCTGATCCTAAAATCAGAAGTGGGATTCACCTACATACCCACATAAATTAAATTTTTAGATTAGTTTTGAAAAACAGCCGTTAATTCGTAGTTCAAATGCCTCGTTCATCTCGTGATAACTCTGATGTGTCACCAAGTTATAAAACAAAGCGTAAGCGTAGCAAATCGCGCCGGCACCGTCGCGATTCGCCTTCGCGTTCCCGCCGCGACTCCGTTTCACGTTCGCGATCGCGTTCTCGTCGTAAATCTTCGAGTTCTCTGTCACGTTCCCGACGTGATTACCGGTCGCGACACACGCGCTCCCGCAGCCGCGATGGCACGGTTGGCCAGGCACTAGCAGCCATAATGACGCGATTAGACGCTTTAGAGGGTAGCACGGCTACCACATCGCAAACGCCTCCACGGGTCGAACATAGTACCAGTCTTCACTGTAGTAGTGACGAACCTTCCGCGACCGATACGTTAGCGGACGCCCTTAACGCCGTGATAAATAAAGTAAAACCACATAACTATTACGTGTCAAATTTCGATCCGGCGGTTCGTGACTTTAAGACATGGTGCGACGAAGTTGAGCGGGCAAAACTAACAAATAATTGGGGTGATTCAGAATGTTTGTCGCGGGTAGCTCATTGTTTGAAAGGCGATGCCAAGACCTGGTTAAACGAATGGGTTACCAGCGACCGTTCTTGGAGTAATTTTATCAAAGAATTTAGATCTCTATGTCCGCACAAACTTGACTACGCGAATATCCTCTTTGAAGTGATGAACACGAATTCTAATAAGTTCAATACGTATGCTGAGTACGCTCGACGCTCGCTGCTGCGACTTCGCATTGTTAAGGGGCTTAGCGAAGAGCTAATGGTTCAAATAGTGATTCGTGGTATCAATGACGCCCAGGTCCGGGCCGCAGCAGCTAACGCCGATCTAACCGTTGATAGTTTAGTTACATTCTTAGCGATTTATACCAAACCTAACCACAACAAACCTGACCACCGTACATATTCTAAACCCAACCCCTTTAACAAACGTAACAATGTACCTTCGGGAAATTTATGTTTCTCATGCGGTAAAACGGGACACTTACGGACCAATTGCCCTAAGAAGAGGAAACCTGATGATAAACCTAATGCGGTGACATGTGCCTTTTGCAAAAAGGTTGGGCACTCAGAGAGTGATTGTTATGCGAAGCGACGCGTCGAAGCTTCGAATAGCAATCAACGGAAGGTGAACCTTTGCAAGGAGGTACATGGCTCTTCCGTGGCTAGTGATATTACTACCGCCGTAATTCAGGGCATTCCGGTCGACGTCCTAATAGATAGTGGAGCGCTTGATGTGTCCTTAATCTCGTCAGACATACTTAAACATTTTGCTTGTTCGCGAAAGCCAACCTATCGTATCCTTAAAGGTATAGGTAGTAACGGGATTGTCGCTCACGAGTACGTTACTCTAACGGTCGAATTCTGTAAAATCTCGCTTGAGGTAGACTTTGTGGTGGTGCCGGCATCATATATGAATACACCGTTAATTATTGGGACCGATGTGCTTAACAGAGATGGCGTGACATATATCAGAACAAAGCACAAACAATTTTTGGCACATGCTTCAAACCCGATTTGCACTATAAATTCTGTTAAGTCAGTCGAGCTCTCCGATATTAACACACCTCTTCAAGGTGAAGAACTAAGCTTACTAGTTGAAACGATAAACGATTTTATACCCTTCTTCATATCTGGTACCGCTACCACAACGGTCACTACGGGCAGGATGCAAATTAATTTGACAAGCGACGTCCCCGTGGCATACCACCCCTATCGCTTATCCTATCAGGAAAAACTTAGGGTCAGGGAAATAATAAAGGATTTATTGCACATAAATATAATCAGGGAGTCTAAGTCCGAATATGCCAGTCCTATAATCCTAGTAAAGAAGAAGGATGGCACGGATAGGATGTGTGTGGACTTCAGAGCGCTCAACCGCATCACTGTCAAGGATCGGTATCCCCTGCCCTTGATAGAGGATCATATTGACCGTCTCGGATGCTCGAAGTTTTTCACAGGCCTCGATATGGCCTCAAGCTTTCATCAAATATTAATAGATGAGGCCTCAGTCCATAAGACGGGTTTTGTAACTCCTGAAGGACATTACGAGTACCTTAAGATGCCATTCGGTTTGTGCAATTCTCCTACCGTCTACCAAAGAATTATCAACAAGACCCTTCGAAGATTTATCGAGGCAGGCCAAGTTCTCGTGTACATAGATGATGTCGTTATCATGAGTATGACAGCTAGTGAAGGAATTGATTTGTTACGAGAAGTTTTAAAAACACTAACAGAATCTGGATTTTCGATAAATCTCCGTAAGTGTTCGTTCTTAACCACCGAAGTAGAGTATCTTGGCCGCGTTATAACTCATGGTCAGGTTAGGCCGAGCCCGCGAAAGATTGAAGCTCTGGTTAATTCCCCAATACCAAAGAACGTAAAGCAGGTGAGGCAATTTCTTGGCTTAGCTGGCTATTTCAGGCGATATATTAAGAACTACGCCACAAAAACAAATGCAAATATTTCTCGTTTGACCAAGAAAGATGTACCGTTTTGTTGGCGTAATGAACAGGAGCAGATTCGTCACGAATTAATTAAAATATTAACCAGCGAGCCAATACTTGCAATTTTTGACCCTAAGCTGGTAACTGAACTCCACACAGACGCGAGTAGCGCAGGTTACGGTGCCGTCTTGATGCAAGTCCATGATGACGGTAGCAAACGTGTGGTGGCTTATTTCAGCAAAATCACACAAGGCGCTGAGAGCAGATACCACTCCTATGAGTTGGAGACGCTGGCGGTCGTCAGGGCATTGCAACACTTTAGGCATTATTTAATCGGCGCGGAGTTTAAAATTATAACCGATTGCAATGCGCTGAAGTCCACTGAGCGCAAAAAGGATCTGCTCCCACGCGTTGCTCGTTGGTGGATTTATCTACAAGACTATAATTTCTCTATTGAATATAGAAAAGGCGTCATGATGTCTCATGCTGATTACTTGAGCCGGAATCCACCAGCGACGCAAGTCAATAATATTGAGAAGCCATTAAATTGGGCACAGATTGCACAAGCCGCTGACAATGAAACTGAAGTGCTTTTGCAAAAACTCAGAGATGGCAGTCTTGACACAAGACGTTACGTGTGCAAAAATGGCCTTCTATATTATCGTTACTCTCCGGTGGGTGAAGAGTCGAGGCTTTTATGCTTTATACCGAAGGGGCATAGGCTCAGCCTATTACGTATTTTCCACGACGAGCACCAACATATAGGAGCTGAGAAAACGTTGAACCTCATTCTCAAGCATTTTTGGTTTCCTGGCCTTAAGCAATTTGTTGATAAATACACGTTTCACAGTCTCGTATGTATGTCAAAGAAAAGGGTTCCCAGAGCCCCTTGTCAACCTATTACGTCATGGGAAAAGCCTGACGTACCTTTCCACACGATTCACATAGATGTGCTAGGCCCATTGCCCGAATCAAATGGTTTTAAATTTGTTCTAGTACTTGTAGACGCATTTACAAAATTTTGTCTTCTTTATGCATTGTACCGCCAGGACACTAATGAACTCAAACGTGTATTTGAGAATGCAATATCACTTTTCGGTGTACCTAAATTATTGATTTGTGATCGTGGCCGAATGTTTGAGGCTTCCGGTTTTACAGGGTGGGTGCTCGAAATGGGCTGTGACATACATTATGTAACGCCAGAAATGCACCACGCAAACGGCCAAGTAGAAAGATATGTGCGAACTGTTTTAAATCTCATTCGTGTTGAGAGTAGCAATAAAAATACTACCTGGTCGGATGCGCTGTGCAAAATACAATTAGTATTAAATGTTACTAAGCAAAAAACCACTCAGATGTCTGCTCTAAATTTGTTAATTGGATCCGAAGCGACCACTCCTGTTATTCGTGCGCTAGTCCGCGACGTAGCAATTGAAAACGCACAACCGAATCGTGAGGCGTGGCGAGAGATGTGCAGAGATAGAGCTAAGGATCTGCTGAATAAAAATCAACACAAGCAAGATTTCTATGTAAACCGTCATCGACGTCCTCCTAAGACTTTCCAGGTGAACGACTGTGTATTCGTCATTAAGTACTCGCAATCCACCGGTAAACTAGACTCGGGGATGAGAGGCCCTTATCGAGTGACCACGGTGCTTCCAAGTGGCCGCTACGAGCTCAAATTATTGGGTGGTGCTCGTGGAAAAACCACGCAAGCAGCAGCACAGTACATGATACCCTGGAAAGGGGAGTGGTGTCCCGAGAGTTGTGCGGCTTTCTTTGAAAGTGAGTACCTACTGTTTTATTGTGTGCATAATAAGTGTCTTATGTTACAGCTTTTAGGTACGTTCCAAGTTCCAAAACGTGTGAATGTATGGAATGTACGAGGACTTGCCTGGTTATGAAAGGTCAGAGCACTCAGGGAGAGGTTCTGGTGGCAGTCCTGGCTGACATATAAGTAACGTGTGGGCGTTGTCCCGGCAGACACACTTTGCGTGTGTGGGCGTAGTCCCGGCAGACACACTATATGTGTGTGGGCGTCGTCCCGGCAGACACACTTTGCGTGTGTGGGCGCAGTCCCGGCAGACACACTTTGCGTGTGTGGGCGCAGTCCCGGCAGACACACTATATGTGTGTGGGCTTTGTCCCGGCAGACACGTTGTTACACGTGTGGACTTCGGTCCGGCAGACATATCATGTGATATGTGTAGGTTGTGTGTGATGTATGAGAATGCGAGTATGTGACGAAAATGGAGATGCTTGTGTTGGATGGTTGTGAAAAAGCGACTGACGATTCTTATTAACTCGTATGATCCTTTGACAGAGGGCCTTGGTAGCGTGAAGTATGAAAGAATAGGCCATACTTGTGGAGTTAACAAATTATAAAACTAACTTATGTTTTTTAGGCACAGATGACGGAAATGATGACGATGAGATTGCAGGACCCTCTGCGGCGCCTACAGACCCTTCGCCTGCCACCGAAGATATTGCTGAAGACGTTGTAGAGGATGTCGCTGAGAACGTGCCCGCGGACGGTGCACAGTCAGGAGAGGCCGTATTAGGATAATTAAATTTCGTTTCATGCATTTAGTGACGTCATCTCACGAATCCTATAAAAGTGGGGATCGTTCGCCTGTCAGGTCATTTGCTAGTTGGCTTTCGTACGGAAAGGTTGTCGTGAGGTGTCGGCGCTATTTGCGGTGAGTCATTTTTATAGTGACTACCTACTTTTTGATTATTATTTAATCGTGTGTAATTAATGGCTGTTTTTCTGTTAAGATTATTAATCTTGTGTTGATTATTTGTTACCGTCAAAATCTGTTTAAAATTAAAAGGTTAAAATACATGATTATAATAAGTTAGTATCGCTCGTTTGTTTTTTTTTTAATAAAATCCATCTTCTGATCCTAAAAATATATATATCTTAATATATTAAATCCTTGCGTTACTGAGTGACTGACAGACACGCTACAGTCGAAACTATTGGGTGCAGGAAGAAGGGTGCACTAAGAAGGGATTTACCGAAATTCCCACGGGATCGGCCAAAACGGGTAAATTTAAAAAATATGCTGCTGGTGTCTTCTAGTATATACATATACAGGTATAGTGCCTTTGTACACTCCCCGAAATATTATATCCTATAAAAACCCACAGACTAGCAACACTGCGACGATGCTTCAGGCTTTAAAGTTTTGTGTAATCTAGTTGGTCATCGCTGATGTACCCTGTATCCATATAATCCATATCCCAGAAACCTGCAAAAAACTTAATAAAAGTAAAAATGATTTCAATCGAATGTTTCTGTATCCGAAAGGCGAAAGGTTTTCTCCTGTTGAAAACGAATACTCACAAGAATATAAATTCCATGGTACCTACCTATTCCCCAATATTCACAAACAAGATACCGCCCGCCGTCATCTTATAGCAAAATAATATCTTTGAATACTGGCTAAAATAAAAAGCAAATAAAATACAGTACGTTACTATTTCATCTATTTAGGGTAGCAGCCCTATTCGCTATTTTATTTTTATTGTTCGTTCTCATCGTTTTGTTTTCCTTTTTCCTCTCACGTGGAGTACTTGTAGTTTTTGTTTAAAAGGACATCTCTTAGGGTTAATACTTGCTGACAGTTATAGGGCAGTCCGTGGGGAGTCTATGAGATTCATTTTTGTTCTGTCTAACAATTATTTCCGTGTACGTTGACAAAACTGTACGTTTTGGAAACCAAAAGAATTTTATGTTTATGCTTTGATTTTGGTCTTTATTACTATTAAATATGGTACGGGGAGCCCAACTCAAAGTTTGACATGTATTATAGGTTTGAGGGGTGACTTTTTGTTTGCTAGTTTAAGTTTAATAAACTGCTACGCAGAGAGTTTAAACCCTGAGGAAACCTGCTGTCTGAGAGTTCTGCATAATGTTTTCGAATGTCATGTTAAGTCAACACACCAGCCTAGGCCACCGTAGTGGCCTACCCTTCTCTAAGCGAAAAGAGGGCCGCGTCCAGCATTGGGACAGTTCATACTCATCTCGAAGTTATGACCGCATGTATATTATACATTGTGGAGAAGCTTTTTTACGTCTCTTTCGTTCAGTACAGACAAAAGACACAGTGGTGGAAACACTTAGCATCGCGCTAAGTATTTCTACCACTGTTTTTTTTTATATATTGGTGAGTAGTCGCAAGCGGTCATTTACGTTATATAAAAGACAGCTGCTCAAAACCCGCCAGTACATTTGGCATATAAAGCTGGTGACAAATTGAGACGTGGTCGAACTATCCGGCGCTATCAATCGTTACACGCGCGGATGCTGCATTATACGAGATAAAGCCATGTTGTTGGTAAGCAGAATGCAGATGCGTTTTATCTTCTCGATTAAAGTAGGTTAGAGGGTGCATAGGGTTCCCACCAAGAACTTAGGGTCCCAAGCCAACCTCACCTGCAAGTGGTGCACCTGCCGATCAACGGACGAGGCTCTGGCAAACAAAATATCCCGATAAGCGGCAATAGGCTCACCACCTATTACGTGGGATCAAAACACTGGCGAAAAGTGGGCGTTTAATATGCCTCTGCCTACCCCTTCGGGGAAACAGGCGTGAGTCTATTTATGTATGTATGTGTATTAAAGTAGGTAAGTGATTGGCAGTGAATAATGATTGACGCTGATGCGTGTTGCTTTTTAATCATTATTTTACGTAATTTATTGGATATATATAATTTGTTTGTGTAAGATATAGGCAGGTATATATTTATTTTATGTTCATAAAATATTGTATCAATAGCTACATTTTGTTTTTCATTTGAATGTGTGTCCACCTTTGGTGTCGAAGCTTTGAGACCATTCTGCGCAAGCCTCATCCAAGCACTCCCGGGATCCCGCTTAGCTTCACCGTGGGTGTCCAAGCCACGGTTACTGAGTCCCCCCACCACGACAAGAGATCCCACAGGAGGGGTACATATCAAACCTACTTAAGATAAAAACTCTGTAAGGGGCTTTAAATATTAGACCCACGTCCTCTATTAAATCTCAGAAATAGTCCAGAATGTTTGGTACTGTAAAATCTTAAAATAAAACCGAAAAAAAAAATGTTTCTAAATTTGTAATACAAGGACAAGGATTTTTATACAGACCTTCCTATTCTAGTGGGTTTCATGAGGTAGGTACCTACATAATACGTTTGCATAGACTTTATAAAAGTAGAATTTTCGAATGCCCGTGTGGTGACAGATTTAGAATACAAAATATCTATCCTATTTAATTCTGTCGGTGTCTTATGAGGCGAATAAGGAAAATACACGAAACGAATAGTATCTTTGTTAAGAGTCGACATGGAACCTTGAACAAACCCAGCTGACCAACGTGGATTAGTGTGCTGAATCTTCCTATTGACTCTTAGTGCTACTGTCAAGCTAATTAGGAGAGGCTTTAGTCCAAAAGTAGTCTGCGAGAAGTAAGTAAAGGAACATTCGATTTAATAGGACCGTATGTATTTGGTGTTTTGGCTAAAATCAAACTAAGGGACGTTTTTCATATTTCCTATATCAACACCACTACTATTAACAGTTGCGGTTGTACGTTGACGGATAAATTTGTCAGAACCCGTTATTTCACAAATAAATTAAAACGTGATCAATACAACATAATTACCGTTTAGGTTTGCTGCACACTTTTATGTATGTACTAGCAGCCCGTCCCGGCTTTGCACGGGTGGATATATATTAAGGTAGAAAGTTATAACGCAGAAAAAAAATAGTTTTTTTGTTCAAATACTAATTAATACCTACATATTTTCAAAAATCTTTCAGTATGTCATAAATTAGCACCAAGATACAACATTAAACAAAATATGCTATTTTGTATTTATGATTATTTTATTGTTAAAATTATTATTAATTTTCATATAAAGTTGAGCTTGATGACAAACATTTTAAAATTAGATTTTCTACCGTCTAGATTGGCATATCATTTTTATAGTGACATAATTTTATTAGACAAGTATCTTCATACTAATCAGCGTCTGCCTTGAACTAATAATTTTGTGAGAAAATTATAAAATATTGACGTATTTTGTTAGCGTTATAAGCTTTCAACTAGCATCAATTATTTTTACTGGCTGAAATTTACGCATAAAAAAGGAAAATATAATTAATCATTTTTGACCGTATCCTTTGAGCTGAAAATTTTCATCACTGAACTCTAATCATTGAAAACGCGAGTGTAGTAATGTGTAACGAGTTGGAACTGGCGACATTTAGCGCCATCTGTCAGCGCGGACGTGTATTACAGGCCCAACGTGGATAATGAGAGGCCCGATAAAATAGGCCATGAACAAAATAAAAGGAGACATTGAGTTATATAGCGGTGAGGAGCAAACGAGAGGCAGTTACAGAAATGAGGTATAATATATAAAGAGGTCGGTTACTTTATTATTCTGACGTATATGAGACACAAACCTTATATTTTTATAGAGGTGGCCAGATTTGTAATATTCATATTAAGTGAGTGAACATAGTGATAGACTCCATGGGCATGCGATATTCAAAGTTATTCGTCGCAAAGGCAGAATTTATGCAGTCCCACTTGTTCAAACCCTTAAGAGTGCGCAAACACAGTCTTGATGGTTAACTTAATATACTACTTGCACGGTTCACGGCGTTGGATGACATTCGTATGCAGCTGCGTCGGCCGCACCTTACAGCAATTACAGCTCTTCAATAAATGATAAATAAATCGGGCTTCGCAATTATTCGAGAATATTTGCAGACTCCTACTGCTGATATTGAGACTATTCTTACACAAAACTCAATTATAATAGTGAACCTTACAATCGAAGCACAGGCGTCGTTAGATCCTTTGCAATGATTTATGCTAAGAAATTGAGATATCCAAATTACTTTGAAATTTGGGTTTCTGTGAAAGAACTGAAGCACTTCATTTCCTTAAAAGTATTTAGCGTATGTTTGCATTTCCACTTCTATTCCATCAACATGATGATTCGAGATCTCAATGATAAATCGGTCCTTTTCGTCTGACATTAAAAACCCTTTCCTAGTACGTTCAGTCATCATTTAGCTGGAGCTGCTCGTAAAAATGTGTGAATTACGGACTTTTTGAAACTTCGCCAGAAATGTAAGGCATGTTTCTATTCCTAATTCCTTTGCCTATTTGCACTTTATAGTTTTCTACATAATTATTAGTATTAAAGTATTATATATATGTATTCTTATTATAATCTCATATCGAAGAAACAGTTAATTTGCAGAACTAAACACACATTTCAAATACGTTTTGAATTTACAACTTTCTATACAGTTTATACAGTTAATTGACTGCACGGTTGGCGTAGTGGTTTGAGCGGCCGCCTCGCCGCTTGACACTGTGCCGAGTGTTGTGAATTCGATCCCCACACGAGGCAACACTTTGTGTAATTCACAAATTGTTGTGGCTGTAAATGTTTCGAGTCTGGGTGTTCATTGTGTCCGTTAGTTGTATGTTTGTAAAGTCCACCGCGACACAGGATTTAGTCATAATGCGGGAGTTTTCTTAAAAAAAAAAATACATTTTATACAGTCTTAAGCTTCGGAAGGATAGGGGGGTGACTCATCATCCCAACCATTTAAAAAACATGCGATAATTTTGTGTACGGTAACTAAGGGTAGTTGCGTTTTTCTGTATTCTCATATCTAAGCGTACATGATTAGTAGCATATAATATCACTGATTGGCAGCCGGTCGTAGATTTTGCTATATTGACCTTGCTGGGGTGACTGACTACCCCACTATCCTTTTACGTTCGCGTTTTCTTTTTCAAAGAATTTATCGGATCAGGAACCTTCTGGAAGTGAACCGCTATTGAAACTACAGAAACAAGCTCGGTGTTCAATATGTCCAAGAAAAAAAGACAAAAAAGTTAAGATTATTAGTGTAAAATTTCATTTGCCTATGTGTTCTGATCACCGTAAAGATATTTGTCTAAACTGCATTCAGTCTTAAATATATAGTAATATACGCCCATAAACTCTTTAATATTTGTATCTATACTTTAATTTAAAACTCTATTATTGATTTCATTAAAAATAAATAACTTTTTCTTTTATATATTTGTGTTTCTCTTCGTTAATAAGTTGTGGGGTGATGGGACACCCCGCTATCCTTATGTGTATCCAAAAAAAGTCTATCCTACCGAAGGTTAAGCTAACCTTAATTCTTTTATCGCTTTTTAAAAGCTTTCATTATACCCCATAATAAAACAGATCCCACGTACAAAACAGGAAGGATATTGCATCACAAAAGCCTCATATACACCGAATATCTCGTAGGCGATGTTTTCGAACCAAAACTCGATACTTAGCGGCCATCCGCGATCGATCCGCCAAGTTTAAATGTTTCATTAACAATTCAAAAAGTTTCGGATGTCGTAACCCGAGCGCATTATAACCTTCCACGAATAGGTTCACTGCAAATAACAACTTTGTGCGAAGTTTTAGACTCAATTCATACACAAAAACGTTGTGATCGGCGGCGCGGCGAACAATTACAATTTTCAGGGCCGGTTTCACCATTGAATACAGAATATAGTAACGTCACTGCTGTCTGGTAAGTTCTTGTTATATTAATATATCACATAACTCATACAAATTTCGTTCCAATTTTTAATTAATCTGAAAGATAAGGTCTATGTTCAAGTGGTGAAACAGGTCCATAATGTTTTGTTAATTCCTAAAAGCTGCATTTATGACGTATTTATTTTGGTGGACCCATGGGCACTGTCAGTACGTGGCCTATTAAAGGTTCGATCCTCACACGATAGAACACTGTGTGTGATCTACTCTTGTCGTTGCTAGGCTATGTGGTCTTTAAGTCTGTTAGTTAGTTAAACGTTTGGAAGTCTCAGCGATGTTGGAATCTTAGTGCGAGCGTTATACATAAAAAAGAAAAGTCCTTAATATTGTTTTGGACTTTTGAGAAAAGTCGCTTGGTGAAATCAGTCAGAGGACGTCGCCACAACGCTATTTAAGAGATATTATTTATATCTACTATGCAAATCAAAGTAAGGTTTATAATCGTAGCTAGTCACTGCTATTTCGGTGTGAATTGATCCTCACCCTTTTCAACTTGTAAGAACGCGTCACGTCAAGTCACAACTAAAAAGTCTTTTTTTGTTTGATTAATTTCACTCTGAGTAATACTGAGTAACTTTACTAACCCAGTTCGTTAGTTTTGCCCAGATTTACATTGGCTAGTTCTTTCTAGGGCTTAGTGACTCGGAACTGGTATTTACATCGAACAACTAGCTCTGTAAGTTATAAGTAAGCTTTTGGTACATATTTTAATAGCTTTATTAGGTTTGCAGTACCTATAGCAGACTGCAATATTTCTCAAGAGATTTCCAAACTAAGTTTTAATACTTATTTAATAAACTATTTGTAAATACTTAATCTATGTTTTGTTGGAGGCTTGACTTAAAAGATTATTAAAAGCATTAAAATATCTGTTACATTCACCACTTAACTGATGTTATTTTGATTAGCTCATGCATGGGCAAGGATAAAAGAGCAAGAATAAGAAGATAAGCGAAAATGTTTCTGTCATTCAGGTTGATGAATTGCAAATCATGATCATACACTTTCTTATAACCGGTAGATAATTAAAGATATATTTTTGTGGCAATTAATTCATTTAATTTCATCTGTGGTCAAGTTGAAGTGTAGACTATAGCATAGTGTAGCTTAGGTCCCTACATGGTCTACAATAGAAAAATATTTTTTTTTTATATTATCCTCGCAATCGCCTTAGCCTTTGGATCGAGTGTTTTTAATAACAGTTTTTTATATTAGAAAATATTGTTACATATTTTTTTAAACAATTAATATTATTTGAATGAAAATTAATAATCAAGCAGTATTTTCTTTCTGATGTTAGAAAAAGCTTCAATGTTGTTAAAATATTATATGTAACGCTTTTAGAAAATAAATACACAGCCAGTTGAAAAGAAAATTTACAATTTTAATGTTAAAATAGCAAGGAAGAATACGTTTAATATAAATAAGTTTAATATTAAATGTGATAGAGATACTTATAATATTAAATATTTTACTATTGTATATTTTGCATTATTTTCTGAATATTAATTTGTGCTTATCCAAATACAGCCTTTTTATGAGAGATTTTAGTTTTCACATTTAGTCTTTATATTTGTGCAATAAGAGTGCGTCACAAAAGAACAAACATAACAAAGAATACTGAACGGCTGGAGTAGAACCGATGCCGAAAACATTTTGAAGTACATAATATGCTTGCGATGCGCGAGGTTTAAGTATATGGTAAGCTAGTACGAGTTTAGGCAGGCCACGTCTCAGTTCAGCTCACTACTCATCGAGTATCATTTAGGCGCTTTGTCATTTCATTTAAAAGATGGCACTTGCCGCACTGGATGAAAAGGGAGAGCCCAAGAGAAGGGCAGCCAAGATGAAAAGAAAGGACTGTGTGAAGATGGTTGTGTAAAAGAAAGGTATAAATGATGACGAGAAGTATGGTAGCGAACCCCAAATGTTGACCGCCCGCACTGGGAATAAATCTAAGTAGTGTGACTTTAAAAAACAGTCAACGAGAGAAAGTACACCCAGACCAGAAACAACGATTTGTGTTCTGTTAGAACAAGGCAATCGCTTAAACAAATATGCTTTTTGTGCAGTCAAAACACAAAGGTAATCAGTGCGCAAAAGGTCGATCGAATCAGTTTTAGATGCAAGCTATCTTATGCCCTGATCCTTATTTAAAACAGAAATGTAATCGTAGCTTAAATTCCGTCATTAACACGTTAATTAGATTTCCATTCACATGTGCCTACAGCGGTGTGTAAATGTGTTTGTGTGTGCATAACGAATTAAAATCACATTCCGTGGTTGCGTACCGTGTAATAGCACCGAATAGCTTTATATAGCGTGGAGTACTGCCCGGCCACGAGATTCGCGATAAGCGACACGACAACAGTCATGATGACATAGGCGACAGTGCAGTGTTGCACGCTTAAGTTGTAGGTGAGCTCGGTGACCAGGCTTTAACTACTGAATCAGTGACGGGCACTCAAATTCCATGTACCTACATCCCGTGATCTATTTTAGGGCGACAGTGGAGCAAATGCCAACAAAAGATTACAACGCTGTCTCATCGTTTATTATAGTGGATGAGCTGTTATGGTTCCACAACTTCAATCTCTGCAGCGGGCGACTCCATTTACACCTCGCGCACTATTCTGTAGAGTCAACTAGGTAAAATAGGACATGAACTTCGCAACGCTGTCCCAAATCGCGTTTTTCGTCGCTACGCTTGAAACCATGGCCTTGCATGTAGATAGCGGGTCCGGTGCGAGCACCCACGTTCATTTGTCTCTTGCGCGAACTAATTTACGGGTTATGGGTGGCAATCTAAGCTGATTCTATTACAAAATTGATGTTATGCTTAATTCTCGTTGTTATGTTCATGTTTACTGCAAACATAATGATGAACTAGTTTCCAAACAACACTGATATGTTCCCTATGTGTGAAAGTTATTAAAAATAAAAGTAATATATTCTTATTCAGGACATCAGTCTTCAACTTGACCACGGCTGGTGCAACGCATGCCGAAATATCGGGGCTAATGACACCCGTCGAATATCGCTATCACTTTGGACGTCAGACGGCTGTCACTCTGTGGAAAATATAATATTGTGTCGAATCTGGTTTGACTAAAAATTGGATACTATTTTTTTTTTTAAAGACAACTCCTTCACTAGGAATAAATCCTGTGTCGCGGGGGACTTTACAGACATACAACCAACGGACACAATGAACACCCAGACTCGAAACAACAATTTATGAATCACACAAAGTGTTGTCTCGAGTGGGAATCGAACCCACAACACGCGGCGCAGTGTTAAACGGCGAGGCGACCGCTTGAACCACTACGCCAACCGTGCAATATGCTGTTGGACCGTAGTTTTATAGCAACTGTAGGCATTGTCATTGATTATTTTCAAATTCTTATTTACGGTGTCAAACTATGACCAGTGGACGATAAATTATAATCTTGTAATGGGTGAGGCTTCAAAACATAGCTGTAGAACTGAGTATCTATGAAGGCGTAGTCGCCAAAGGATACCCTTTGGGTACATACAGACTTGATTAAAATATGTATTTAATGCATATAGATCAACTTAATCCCAAGCTTGTCGAAAAAGTGTGAAATAAGTTTTATTCAACCTCGTATAATAGAATCAAGACTCGTTAAAACAAAATAACAAGCCCTAATAAATACATCAACGCTTCAAAACTAGTGAGATTAATATTTCTTTGTGAAGGACTATGCTGAGAATTGAATAAAATACACTAGCATAACATACACATACATAACGTCACGCCTTTTATCCCGGAAGGGGTAGGCAGAGGTGTATTTCTACACCTACTTTTCGCCAGATATACTTTAGCCACACGTAATAAGGGGCGAGCCTATTGCCGTACATTACAGACTCCGTGCGGCTACTGAGAATTTCGTGACAGAAAAACCCAATAACACTGCCCGACCCAGGAATCGGACCCGGGACCTCCCAATCCCACGCGCACATTTATGCCGCGAGACCAACGAGGCAGTCGTATAGGGTTTGATGTCGAGTTTTCTGTCTCTACGCAAAGATGGTATTTGCATCGTGTTATCCCTTAGTCGCATCTTACGACACCCACGGGAAGATAGGGGGTGGTGACACTTGTGTTCTATGCCGTCAACCACACGGCATAATTAAATCAAATATAGAAGATGATCATAATTTTACATAAGTTTGTACTTACAGAGATGTTGATGCAGCAACAAAAACATTTATTATCAAATTCCCCTCAGGTTCTTGCAAAATAAAAACTTAAAGGAACCACACAATTAGTGTTTCTTCACCAATTACTAAAGTTTACCAAACCAGAGTATACTTTTAATAACTATATACATGCATCGCCCACTCTACTTTTGAATACTTGTATGTATATCGGATAACTTTATAAACATTAAAAATAACAGACAACAATAAACCCTGACCCGACACAACAATTTGTCCGTATGAAAATCGAACTCACAACATGCGATCCACTGGTAGAAGCGTGGCCGCCACCTAAACCACTACGCTATATATTTAGTAAATGAGACAAGATATGTATCTCTGTACCATTCGATAACTGACCAGTTGTTTTGAAAATATGTAACTACTGTTGATAATAGAACAACATTGAAAAAATCCCCATGAATCAATTAACCTAAATAGGTATTTGTACTAAAAGTGATACTATTGATATTGGATTATTCTTGAGCAAATTATTAAAAGATATTTACGTAATCAACTTCCGAACTATCATCAAATTAAATCGCACTTTCGTATTCAACTTTGATATTTACTCAAAGTTGAAAACTCAACGCATAAAAAGTCGCAGAGAAACTCCAGTAGTTTCTCCAAACAATTAATTTCCAGTGATTCTGCAAAAGAGCGTCTGTTTACTAGTGCGGCCTCGACTAACAAACTCGGCAGTCATTCCATTAGCATGCAGTCAAATTTTTTGTCCAAGAATAACCCGTAGCATGGCTTTGAAAGCGCAAAAATCGCAAAACAACTACATAGAATTTACACAGTGTATTGATTTTTCGTAAAATAAACAGAATTGTGTGTAGTGAAAATAGATTGATCGCGGTTTATACAAATATAGGAACACATTTATTTACGAAGCGTTCATATTTCACGTTACATATTTTCCTAGAGTTTATGTTCGGATGGATATTGTTGCTGTAATCGGTTCACTGGCTTTGTTGCTAAAATATTATTAACGACAATCTCTATTTAAAAGTTAAGTGCAACGTGTGCTTGTGTAGACAGGCGGCTAACTGGATTAGTGCATAGCGCTTAATTTATGTTGGCAAATTTATACAGAAAGGATGACGTGTGCCGGATTGTTGAAGTACTTGCTCAAATGTTATTTAAAATTCTGTTGGTAGAAAGTAGTAATTCGGGCAATTCTTAATTATAATTGTTTGCCATATTGGTAATATAATAATTTGTGTATGATTAAAAACTAGCCGACCCGGAGAACTTCGTGCCGCCATATTTTTACCTTCTCCTGACAATAATGAACTCATAACAAGATTTATCCAATTTAGTGCAGTCATTTGTAAGTTATGCGGGTACAAACATTTCGGTGATTGATTTCATTTATAAAGATGTTATACAATTGCTTCTATTGGGTAAAGGTGCTACCCTTGAGGTTCCAATATCCATCTGACTGCTTTTTGTGCCTGTGACGCTCTTGTCTTCGGACTGGTTGCAATGTTTCTTAAGTATTGCCAAGATAACATATTATACGGTATATAAAAAACGGTATCGTTTTAGAACTATGCCCCTGCATAGATAAAGCCTCCAATTTCAATGATTTGGAAACAAATAAACACGTTATGAACGATTGAACCCCTAAACCAATGTGCTCGAATAGTATTATTTGATGAACCGGATCTGCATGTATGTATAGTCTAAAATGCATTTAAATATATCGACTGTTTAGATTATCATTTTTCATATAATACGGGCTTAGAAATCACACAATTGCGAAATCAAGTATTGGAATTAATTTATAAGTTTTTATTGTAAGTATTATGCGACAAAATTGCTTTGGCTCATTTCTCAGTATTTGTTTCGCTAACCGAATGAAGTAAAATACCTCGTATGTCCAGGGTTGAGTGTTGAAAACTGAAACTAGAGTGCTTAAAAGACAGCAGTAGAGCTAGGAACTCGTAATTTATACTCATATACGAGCACGGGTTAAGTGTCCCGACCATGAGTCTTTTTTTCCAATCTCGATCACCAACTAGCCAGATTCAACTGAATTGAACAATACGTTTAGGCGAAGTCCACTATAAATAGAACGATGGAGAAAGAGGTATGCATTAAATAATGGACCGATTAGGTACAGTTAGGTACACCTGTTATTTAAGTCCAAGTCGACCAATTTCAAAGAAACCTCTTTTACTCACTATCTTTCCACAAGTAACATTTTTGGAATAAATAACCCAGTTACTATGCTATCCAAGAAAGTAGGCACGTCTAAACTATCAAACATTCAATCACTTTTATACCACACTTAAAAATTGTCGTCTTCCAAATACTGCACACTTCATTCGCTTCCATTACTTCGCGTGCAAAATTTCAAGTTTCTACATCAAATAGTACCGGAAGGAATCGGCAGTGACTGAGAGACACCAAAGTGATTTCCATAAGTGTTCCGTTTTGACAATTTTGTTCCGGAACATTGTGAACTTTACACAGCGAATGTAAAGCTGTGGCTCACTGTCAATTTGTTTATTAAAGCAATAAACAAATTGGCAGTGAGCCACAGCTGAATTGACTTAAGTTTCTTACATGTTGTGTCTTTATGAACAGTTTCCTCAGCTGCTGTGTTTGTTTTTGGCAATGTTTAGGTCATGATGTACTTAGAATGGAAATATCTTACTTAATCTGCGGATATTAGTATGGCATAATATACGAGTATGTATTTGAAATAGATATCAGTATTCCTATAATAATTCGTCGAGTAAATTTTTTTGTCTATTGTAACTTTTTGACTCTGGTCACACTATGGGATGGCAAATCATTCTTTGTTCTTCCTTCCCGTTTTTGTCGTCTCGTAAAATCATCACCCTTTTGAAAGCACATGGTTAAACCAGCTTCGCGAATTGTATTGTAAAATCTTATAAATTGCCGCTAATTGATTTGTCCGGCACTGATCAGTCCGCCGTATTGTGAATTGGGATATTGAATTGAACATTGCCATCTGCAAAAGTTGTGTAAATCTGCACCTCGTGCAGCGGGCCTTGAAGACGTCGCGTATGAAACCGGCACTAGGTAGAAGTATCACTCGCTAATATTGGCCAATTTTAGTCTTGTGTGTTTTCTAGCTTAGTTGCAGGACTGACACCAGAAGATTTCATGTAACTGTACATTGTATTTTGATTGTCAGCGCCGAGAAACTCGGTCTCATGTATGTTCAGACTACTCTTCGTGTTGCCCTGGTCAATTGAAGTATGTAAACTAGTTTCCACTGCACTCTGCAACAATTTCCAATTGCCTAGGGCAATCTCTGAACAACGAGTATACCTATTATTAAGTTCTTAATAAGTATACATTTTAAAGCTACGACATATGGCCATATTGCTCAAAATAGTAAATATTTAAAGAACCAATTAAGAAACACAAAAAAATCCGTATTACAATCTGATAGCAGTATCCCGCCGATTTTTATCTGACGTATATAAAAGACTTCGGGTTGAACCACAAGATGATGTCCTTTGGAACAGATTTGTAGTTTGTAATAGTATTACAACATATTATGTTCACGAAACCTACAAAATCATTTATAATATTAGTATAATTTTGGTTGTAGATGATTATAATAATTGTGTATAATGTATTGGTAGCGCTTTGAAGGCAATGCCGTCATCAATAAGACAAATAATTGTAAATTATAAAGTCATTATCGTCAATAGCTAAAGATACATTACAATGTAATAAATAGAGTGAGTAGAACGTAAAATAGAGTCATAAATATCTCTTACACACCCCATTCAAATTACGAAGCGCGTATGAGCCGCAATAAATTACTACATTAGGACACGAATCCTTCTAAAGCGAAGATTTATAAATCCACTTTAATAGTTCAAAATATATTGACTGCTAAATCTTATTCAATTTAGTAAATAATAAGAAAAAAAACAAAACGAAAAGGAAAACTTAAAAATCGCACCAAAAATGTTTACTAGGTATTTAGTTTCTTTTTTAAAAAAAGAGAACCGCCTTCAAAAAATCGACCCACTGAAAAGTACGAAATAATTTTTACATACGCTAATACATAGTATATAACTTATAAGTCGGTGCCAAACCATCAAAAACAAAAAGATACAGATAGACACGTACACATGTACACACACACACTCGTACACACACACACGTACACATACAAATACATACACGCGCGCGCGCGCTTGCGTGTAGATAGATAGATAGATAGAAAATTCTTTATTGTACACCATATAGAATACAAATGCTACATATAATGTTATACAATTTTACAAATGTACAATAGGCGGCCTTATCGCTATAAGCAATTTCTTCCAGGCAACCTTGGGATGGACTAGAAGAGATCAGATAAATAAAAACAGTGGTGTAGTCATAAAATGAAGTAAGGATCCATATATACATACATAAATAAGTACATCAAAATAGTATATCACAAGTACATAAATAGATAAATACATGAATACATAAGTACATAAATACATCAATACATAAATATATAAATACATAAATAAATATAGTATACATATAGCTATACAAAATACATAGATACATTGAACTAAATAGAATATAAAAATTCAGTTACATAGCCAAGTAATGCTGTTTTATGGCGCTTTTGAATATGTTAAGCGAGTTTGCTTGCCTAATTTCTATCGGCAACGCATTCCACAAGCGTACTGCTTGCACAGTAAAGGATTTGTGCGTGTATGTACAAACATACACACATAATACATACAAACATACTAAGAACCAATATAATTATGTATACGGGTCAAACTGAGAACCTTCTTTTTTTGAAGTCGGTTAAAATACTAAAACTTTCTCCTAAGTGTAAGAAGTACTTTTTTTCTGAAAACCGCATAAAAATCGGTTCAGCCAAACTCGAGTTAATCGTGGGCAAACTTACATATATACGGGTCAAACTCAGAACCTTCTTTGAAGTCGGTTAAGGGCCTAAAACCTTCTCCTAAGTGTAACAAATACTTTTCTGAAAACCGCTTCAAAATCGATTCAGCCAAACGCGAGATAATCGCGGACAAACATACATACATACAGGTCAAACTGAGAACCTCCTTTTTTTTGAAGCCGGTTAAAAATTAAAAGAAGAGAAGGTGGTGGATGATTTCCGTTTCCTAAGTTTAGACCCAGTTTCGCAACCAAAATTTTTGGAACACACAACGTGTTGTCCCATATGGACTACAAACCCAGTACACTCTCCACATTGTTGTACGTCAAGGCAACGTTTTAAACCACTACGGCATCAGCTTAATATTTTGACCTTTATGTCCAGAAAAGCAAAGAAGCAAGAACCAAACAAATCGACAGAGGATCAGATTGATCACCGCGGTCTCCCATCCATCGCTAAGCTTTCGCTACAGCTTCGATCTTGATCCTCCAAACCGACTGACTGACTGACCTGCCATATATTATCGACTGGCTCCATCGCACTACTGGTAATCGTTCCGAGATGTTGCAGCAACAGAACTAATTCTGTTGTTCACCAACTAAACTTGCTGTCTCTTACTAAAACATACTGCGAGAAAAGATAAAGTGATATTCAAAATTGCGAAACCAAATCTCCTACTGAAACAAAAAAAAATATCAAAACAATCCAGAAACCCTACTACCCAATTTTCTATTGTCGGATAAACAAACGGATTATTCAAAAAAACTTTTTATGGCATTTTCTATCTAAATTTAGTATATTTTATGTTTTTATCTCGTTCCAATTTTATTAAAGCGAAAGAGATAACTGCCTGCCTGTATTTTAGTTCGTTTTAGTACATCAGAATCGGCAGCATATCGTGGTGTCTATCGCTACTACTATTGTTAACAGTAGTTACACTAGGCTTAGTGCATGGAACATTGCCATGCTTCTGTGTTGCGGAGGTCAGACCAGATGTGTAGTCATTTTATGGAAAAGTTAGTTTTCTGGCATATCCGGTTAGAGGAAGTGCGACCTCACTAAGCACACGCTCAAGGAAAGCGCATGCCTAATGTGAGACCTTAAACTAAAACAATTTGCTTTGAAAAATATTTGTACGGATATACTCCAGAATACGAATAAATATGCAAGTTTGCAACAGGTGGATCTTTCTACTTTCATTTCATAATTTGGATTATTTTGAGAGCCGAGCTGACATTGAATTTAATTTCTGGTAAATGAAAACAGTCGCGACTCAATATGCAAATTAAGCTGGAGTTCACCGACTTCTAGCTCCCACATTTCCTTTTGTAAAATTTTAATGACATTTCGCTTATAAACATTTGTAATATCAGAATAATATTGTTGTTACCACCCAATAAGAAATATATAGCAACTGTTGTGACGGGATCATTAAATATGAATGTATATAATTTTAAAAATATAAAGAGCATTTTGACGAAAACCTATGTAAATAAAAATATTTGCATGGGTGTCAGTTTTCAAGTCAAGTCAAGGTGTTGCAGTACGATTTTGATATTTATTTCCTACGCCATAAGAACGGCACAAAGGTCAAAGTGACTAGCTTGATGAGTACGTGTGAATGCCTGTACATATAATTTTCTGCAGTGCAAAATGTGACAGAAGTCATAATAGTGAGTCTGCCTCATTATGCCGACTGTGACTGTAATAATAGGGTCATCATTCATTATGTAGAGGATATTTATAAGGCAAATTACATGGCACACAAAGATATACAACTTCAACTTTGTCATTAACCGTGCCTAAGTTGTCTGACCGCAACTCTTAGAGTACAGTAACACTGTAACGCGAAATGTCAACGTAGACACACCCTCATTAAGCTATAAATAAATTATCCAAGCATAATTGCATACACTCTTACGAGGTCGAACAAAAATCCGGATCGATGTGCCACGCAATATATTTACGGTGCGTCCTTCATTCAAATGGTGTTCACGCTGCGACCACACGGGCACTAATTTGTTGACAGAACTTCGACACGGTAAATATTTTTAAAAACTGCCTACTTGACAGACGAACCTCTGATTAGAGTCACCATGCTTTCGGACTTTTCGTATACGTCCGGATTTTGAAGATCACTATAGTCTAACATATATGGAATTTATTAAACACCGTAGAGTTCATAGCGTGACTTGGCTTGCGCTTCGTAATAGGGCGGCTAAGTTAAGCAACGATTGCACAGGTTACCACTGGGATGGATGACCGCGGCGTTTACGTCAGAGAGCTATCATGCATCGGAGGACACTTAAATCTGTCAGTCCCGCTTTTGTCACAGGATAAGAAACGTTAGGCCATGTTGGAGGACATTGGGTGGTCTGAAAACCAATGCAAATTCAAAATCCTTTATTCATTTGGGTCACAATGTGACGCTTATGAACATCAAAATAATAAATTTATAAAATAATTACTTATAGACTCTACATTTACATTTACTGCCACGTTCGCAAAGCAATAGGTAGAACCATGAGAAAGAACGGGTAATAGAACTCACGGTCACTTTTTATCATCGCCAGGTTTTGCATAATACACAATTTACACATTTTGTAAGGTGCTGCAACTGTTACACCTTCTATATCACTTGTATATATTTACTGAACATAATAATACTCAAGCATAATACTTTTGGTTAGCCTCCTCAGAATAGACATAGTGAAACAGGAGCATCCACTTACATTATATATACCTAATAATGCAGGCAATCCGCGAAAGTGATCAGAACCATGATGGAAATGATGCAGTTAAATATTAAAATCAAATACCAGCCCGCAAGACCGTCATCGACCAGTCATCGCAAGTAGCACCCGTTCACGAGTATGACGCATGTGCCAGCCATCATCCCTCTCGCCATATTAGAGGGACAGGGATGACCCGACACACGACGCTACCACAAGAAATGACATTTTAGTGAGCATGATGACAACGGTATACGAACCAGCAGTAAGAAACAATCTATTGGTATACTGACCATGACCGCCAATTACCTCCATTTTCCAGATCTTGTTTTTATTAACATAAATAAGTGGAACGCGTGAAGGCATGCAAATGTAGAATGCCAGAGTTGGGCAAACATTTACTTGCATATTTGTCTGCAGTTTACATTTTAAACTCGAATATATCAGCGCATCCCAGCAATCATTAATAAGCTACCGTCCGTTCTAATTTATGCACTGAGATGGGATAACGCAATGAGTTTTCTTTAATGGCGCTACGGCAAAAACGCTATCTCTATAAGAGGAATCGCATTTCTGTACTAATGATGAAGCTATCGAAAGCAAGTAGGAAATTCAAGTTTTTATCAAACTCTACAAATTAATTACATATATGGATAGAGGCAAAACATAAACAGCAGTATAACAACAAAACTGCATTTTCCCCCAATATCGAGCAGCTTGCATGGAAGTACCTGCCATTATCATCATCATTGTCCGATAAACTTCCGAGAATAATTTAGAGAAACCTTACCATGCAAGTTTCCTTAAAATGTTCTATTCACTAAGCCGAGTGATGCTCCGACCGATATCCTACAAAATAGAATATAGTTTTCTATTTAATTGTCTTCCTGAGAGACTAAATTGTCAATTTATTCCAGGAGCTTCCATTGTCTTGTCCTTGATTTTCGAGCTTTAAATTCGTAACCCTGCAGGGGATGATCTTTGATTTGAAAGTTAAAATGGCATTTGATAGAGCCAATATTGATTTAATGTTCGTACAAATACCTTAAAATGATCATTTATTGGCGAACAAACCAAGCAGCTTACAGATGTAGGCTTTCCAACGGGGATATAGTTACCGATGTGACTTCCTTTTCTATGGATTTTGAGATATATAGATATTTGGTACAATAATTTCATTTGTAATTTTGTATTTGCCTTCGACTCTACCTACTTCTAAGTTTTATAAATGAAAGTTAGGATGTTTGAGTAGGTAGAAACAAATATGAATATTTTTGTTGTAATTTCATGCAATCATTACGGAACAGCTTTTGATGAAACTTTGAAGTAATATAGCTGTATGTACATCAGCATATCACATGGACTAGGTTCATTTTATTGCGCTAAGCGACACCCATAGTGTCAGAGCCGCTATGGCATTTGAATCCAAATAGTTTAAGTCGTCCTACAAAATGTTAAACACAGTTTAGCGTGGTAAAAGCCAGCTGTAATCTAAGACAACCGTTCACCTTTTATATCCGGATTAGAAAACAAGACGCATATGCTGAAAGTTAGTAAACAACACACAGATTTATTTTCCAGTTCAAAAACGTTAAATACACCAATGGATATCCCCTAGAAAGCATGGGATTTATGGATATATATATAATTTGGCCGCCATAGCGCGAGGGAATCCGCGGGTGGTCTAACAATTAATGTTTTATTGATATTGTAAATATTAATGTATTGGCTCATGCATGTGTTGACGACTGCTTGGTAGACTTTGATTAAATTAATATTATATTAAACAGTCAAACGTGTTGAAAATATAATAAAAGAGCTTTCCACAAATATCTGGTTATAATTTGCCTTTTGAATTTACTTTGCACGGATGGATTAGTAGTTTAAAGCGGTCGCTTCACCGGCCAGTGCCAACACTGAGCATAGAGATATTGACAGTTAGTTTCAACAAGAGACAACGGGTGTAGTGTTAACAATTCAATATGTGCGCGCCTTCAGTTTTGACCCGATACTCTATGCATGGCAGATCCTAATATTTCCTTATATGTCTGCCTCTCTATTAATACCTGTCTTTTAGGGGACTTTACAAAAATTCAACCCACGCACATAAAGAATACTCAGACTGGAATCAAAACTTCGTAGATCACACAATATGTCGTTGCATATGGGGATCGAACCTATGACACTTATCGCAATAATAAACGGTGAGATTTCCGTTTAAAAACTACTACGCCATCCGTGCACTGAATTATAGGATTTATTAGTTATTTGTATAAAGCGATTTATCAGCTGAGCAATTATGAACTGTATAAACTACATCGTAGTGTAGGACGCCCTCCGGCTAGGTGGAGTGACGATATACGCAACGTGGCTGGCAGCGGGTGGACACGAAGAGCCGAAAATCGGGCTCAGTGGCGTGCCATTGGAGAGACCTATATCCAGCAGTGGACTACGGCAGGCTGATGATGATGATGATAAACTACATCAGACTATGTCTTGTATCTTAATAAGCCCACCCGCTCCTACGCTAGAAAACTCGATAGAGATCTATCATGTCCTCCACGTACCTACTTGTTACTGCAAAACCAACCAACAATCAACAAGTTGACCAATTAAAACCCGACCATATTTCATACCTACGTGAAATTAATACCTGAACAATATACCTTATTACAAGCGATGAATAATTAAACATATCGATATAAAGGACAGGAAAATTGCGCTCCCGGTCCATGGAGGTTGGTAATTGGCTGCGAACAGTGGTCATCCACCAAATGACCTGATTAATGAGTTCTGCTCAGTAGATAAACGAATAGACACTAACAGTAAATGGACTTGCGAGGATTTGATTTGTTACTATGGTCTTATTTTAGGGTTGTATTGGGTTATGTCGGCTTTGTTTGTGAGCCGAAGATTATATGATGAAAGTAAGTAGTGATATTAATAATTACGCCTTTGACCTCATTTTCTTGTTCTGTTTTGTTTTGTGCTTTTTTATTTATATATAAATGGTATTGTACATATTTAACAATATTGTTTTTACTCGCCAAGCTCATTTGCTTGTACGCTCTGATTATCTATTTATAAATACGAATAAATAGATAATAAGAGCGTATACAATACGTACGTATATACGCTGGTACGGTCACCTGGTACGGATGGGTGATAAGGCGGTATTTTACGCTGAGCTTCAGCGCGGCAAGCGTAAATCTGGTGGTCAATATCTCCGCTACAAGGATGTCCTTAAGAGGCACTTACATCAGTACAATATTCCTGTACAGAGCTGGGATGAACAGTGTCTACAAAGGCCTGAATGGCGGCGAACAATAAAGAAAGCCGCTGACTCGTACGAAAAAATGGGTCTCGAAGACCTTGATGCAAAACGCCAAATATGGAAGACTCGACCGAAGCCTAATTATAATTATACGTACAACTCCAATAGCCAGTTCTACTGTACCATCTGTGACCGTGTATTTTCAACGCGTTTGGCTTTGCCAGCCACATCCGGGCACATGCCAGAAAAGATGTTTAGGGTCGCCGTCGACGGACACGTCGAGGAGGACATCATCAACATCATTATCATCATAAAAAAGAATACCACCATAGCATGTACCATAATATTATAGTAAAATAAGAAAACAACAAAGACATTAAACAAAACATAAATTATAACTTATAGATATGAATATGAAGCTTAGAAATTGACTGCTCGATGGTATTGGTGGGCCTTAGCAATAGCGGGGTCACCTTCACCTAGCAATAAATCCCTAAGCTTATTTTTTAAGATATACTTGCTATATTTTGGTTCTACTCTTATTATATTTATTCCATTAAATATTTTCGGGACTAGATATTCAGTCATTCTCTCTCCGTAATAGTTGTTAGGCTTTGGTTTCACCAATTTACTTTCCCTTGCACTTCTAGTATTGTAACAGTTTTCTATTCTATTTTTATATTTATCAGTATAATAGTTCTCTAGGGATACTAAGAAGTTATTTTTTAAATCTATAGGTAATATCTTACATACAGTATACAATTGTTCATACTCTTTATTGCACATAAGTTTAACTTTCTTACTTACTAAACACTTAAGCAATCTTGTTTGCTCCAGTTCTATTGGGCAGTATTTAATAACAAATCGACAATAATGTCTGCTACAATTATAATTTAATTAAAGACAACTTCAGCGTTAGCAATTTATCCAAAACGATGTAGGTCACTATGTAGTTTTCAAGTTTCATAACATTCTGACATCGAGAAAACCTTCAAAATAATTGACACGAACGCGTCTTGTAAAAGCATCGTCTTAATATAATCAAAATCGCACTAAATGTTTTTGATTTCTGGATCTCGAAAAGTTAATTACTCGTAGGCCAACATAGAGAGAGCAACCTTCAACTTATTACCTGCCAGGGAAAAGTAAAGCTATGTCTTCTCAATGGCGACATTTTTGTGTCATAATTTTACAAGTCATGTTGTCAAGTTATACTTAAATTTATTTTATCTTAATCCATCATTTTGGTATGTAGATATGGCTCAACTATGTGTACAGCACATGTATTTGGTCAAATTTACGTTCTTTTTAAAAAAAATAATAATAAAAATTACGTAAAAGAAAAATATTATATAGATCTTGCATAAATTTAACTTATTTATCAGCATATTAATGTGTCTGTCTGGCTATACTATTTAATATTAGAAACAGCTTACAAATAAGGCGACCCAATTCTGGGCTTACTTCTATAGACTCTAAATATTTATGAGTACTCATTATTTTGTCTCTAGTTTTGCTACAGAGTGAATGGAATGGATAAAATTATATTATTTTTTCTCAGTCCTTTAATATCCCTACTTCTGATTGAATTTGTTGCGGTTATACTTTACTCACTACGTAGTTTTGTCTTAGTCTATTTTCCGGTGGTTATTTATGTCTAACCTAGTATGTTACTGAGAAATTATTAACAAAAATAATAAAAGTCTATCGGATTTGAGCTGAATCATGTTACTTACGTTTTTATATTATACAAAAAAAATGACAAATAGAACGTTAAAAACCGAATTCTACGGCTACAAAAAAATACCTGATGTTTTTATGACCGTCTAAATAAAGTTTCATGCAACCGGGTGATATTCGTATCCACTTATAAAGCTCACCGCGCAGGAATTGAATCCTAATAAAAATAGCGCGATATGTAGGCTACCTCCTAGGCATAGCATAATATAATGAAAAGACAGTCAAATTCTAAACTACAAGAATAAGCAGTCAAGAAACTAATGAAATAACTACTTGTACAACTTAAATACTCCTTGTTCAAGCTAGTGTTTCTAAGCCAGTATGACTGTGCAGTGGTCCGAAGCCGCAGTATACGTGACCCACCAAGTTTGGAATACATTATTCGGTAACTTGTCCTACATAACCGTGAATACGAGTTTCACTCAGTGTTCTCGACGTATGTATAGTTTAATCAGCTGTAGAATGGAACGTATTTTCGGTCAATTGCGTTTTGGTTGCACTTGTGGCGTTTTTTTGACTTCTAGAGCAATCAATAACGGCCACACCTACCTACTTATGGCCAGGGCCTAATTTTCCGAGTACTTCTACAGGTACTTGGAAAATAAGGCTATATTACTAGGTATATCTACCTACGTGTTGTCACACGAGTGATTGGTTTCCCGGGATAGCCAGGATCGATCACTCGCCGAGCAATTAAAAAGAGATAATTAGGTTGTCTTACGGGAAATAAATAAAAAATATCACCAGGAAAGATTAAACTCGCGATATATTCCAGATTCACAATGGTTTTAATTACACAAAAGAACTGACACTGGAGATTAACCGACTAGACAATTATCCAGGGCGTGGGTGGTAGGTTGGCACTCCACAGGTCTTCGGATGGGTACTCAGCTTTGTCGTGTTGTCTCCAAGCAGAAAAGGCCCAACCACGTGTGTCGCCGGTATATATAGGGTCGGCGAGCGGGAGAGAGCTCCCCACTGCAGTGCGTCACTCGTAGCGAGGCTCGCAAGCGCCGAGGCACGACGTCACACACCCTCCCCCCGTTAGGCCGGGATTTTCCCTAAGGAAAATTCCCTAGCCCAACGGGCGTAGCAGGAATTAGAGAAAACAAGGGCATGAGTACCTTGAACAAGTGACAACCCTATACGCTAATTAGTATCCCTAAATAATAATGACCCACGCTTGCATTCTTCACGCGTACAACGGCAGTCTGAACTTGAACATAAACATTTATCATTCATAATTCATCACACATACCTACATGTAAATGCCAAGGCCAGTGTAATAGCCCAATAGCAAAGATAACAATCTATGGAGAAGCGCTTAGGGTAATTATTAGGTAATAATGATTTGTAGATATAAGAACTTGATCTAGCCCTACGACTTAAAAATCTTGGGTTCGGCCTTTGCCACTAGATAAGTAAACTTTTTGAATATAGTTAGGTGTAACAACAGATTTTTCGTAACTATGAACCGGACCGCTCAATGTCAAAGGAAAGAATTTAATAAATATTTTGCTCTAATTAATAACTACAACACGACCAGTAAACACCTTTTGAATGTAAACAATGGTGAATCATTAGTTAGGCATTTATTTATCGGCGCGTCGCTGAGTGAACGCGCGTGCGTCATAACGACAACTAGGTAGGTACGATCTAAATGGTAGGTACTATTCGACTGTTCCGAGCTCGCGACGCACGGTTAATTACTCTGGATGTTTATAAAGTACCTATAATAACAATTTGATTATGGAATTTATACAGAATTAAGAATAACAACAGAACTTCAGAACAAGGCACGGCGAAAAACAATACGCCAATCAATATGCATTTCAACAAATAGATTTGCGGAAAGAAAATACACATGCGAGAATCGAACACCAGACCGATCCGACAACGACTTTTTAACCACTGAGCCATAACTGATAGTTAGATAAACAACAGATTCTTTGTAACAATATAACATATAATAAACTTTATTACCATTTATAACTAAAACATTTATTCATTTTATGTTAGCATGTTTACATAAATCATTAACACAACACAATACATTATCTTGTGGGCTTCGACTCGAAAACATAAGAACCATTGTTGGCCTTCACAAATGATTATGTAGGTAATTATAACTTAGTATAGATATGCGTCTTACATTGTTGTTTTTATGCTTTTATTATTCTTTGTAATTAATCAACTTTAAATCCTTGATGTGCCATTCTCCTAAAGGTTTACCGGCCATGTCGTTCAGTTTGTATACTAGGGGTGACTTTTTTGAGGCAATCTTACATTTAATAAATTTAGGCGCCAATTTCTTGCTAAAGTATTTATCCTTGTCACTAAGTAGAAACGTTCTGCGCCAAACTGTATCACCGACATTGAATTCTGCCGGTTTACGGCGAAGATTATAAGATGAACAATTTCGTTGGTGGGCCGACAACAGAGCTGAATGTACCTTCTCAAAAATAGAGGATAAGTAGCCTAAAGTTTCGGCATAGCCATCCCGTGGTTCAAGCACCATATTGGAATTAAATTCCTTGTCAATATACTGAGAACCACATGTTATGACCTCCCTACCAAAAACAAGGAAATTAGGAGAATAACCAGTAACCTCCTGCGCAGTTAAGGGCGAACTGAACTTTAGTGATTAAAGTGTCCCAGATTCGATGATCAGATTCTATGAAAGTTGAAATAGCTGTCATAATGGTTTTGTTGTAACGTCCAACTGAGTTAACGTGGGGAGTATACAACGGTGTAAAATGCAAATTTGGAATTTTATATTTTGACAACATACTTTTAAAGGTTGCGCTAATAAATTGTTTACCGTTATCCAAAATAATAGTAGATGGAATTCCATGCACCAAAAATACATTTTCCTCGAGAATTTTTGTTATCACTTCTGCAGTTGCCCGTTTAATGGGGAAAAGCAAACAATATTTAGAGAAACAACAACTGACCACAAATATAAAAGTGTTTTGTTTTCTGCTGGGGGGCAATGGACCAATCAAATCAATACTAATCGTCTGAAAGGGCTTTTGACATGATTTGGGTTTTCCCATTAGGCCTAAATTTGGGTGGTTTTGGTGTTTATGGGTGATACAAGGTTCACATGAACTGACGAACTTGACAACATCGGAGTACATACCAGGCCAAAAGTAATTAAGTGCAAGACGTTTGTATGTCTTAAAGATACCCAGATGTCCAGCAGTGGGCGAAGAATGATTCTCCCTTAGAATGTCAATTCTTTGGTCAGACGGAATAACCTCTCTCCATTGAAATTCTCTAGTGAGAGGGTTTAATGTTTTTTTAAAACAATACAATTTATTGTTTATTACTTGATAGTTAACAAAGGAAGTCGGAGAACTTAAACAGCCTTTATAGATATTTAAATACCAAGGATCATTAGTAGAAACTGGTAAATTCTGATTAGAATTAATATCTATATTTATATCATTAGCCATAGCAGAAACGGGTAAAAAGCGAGACAGAAAATCAGGTAAAACGTTATCGGAACCCTGACGATGACGTATTTCGAAATTATACGAAGATAAGCGAACTCCCCATCTGGCTAACCGGCCAGTAGGGTTATTTAAGGTCAAGAACCATTTCAAAGCAGCGTGATCAGTGTAAACAATAAACTTTTTACCATTTTCAACATAACAACGCCAGTGTTCTATAGCAGATAGAACAGCCAGGGCCTTGCGCTCTGTGGCACTGTAATTTTTTTCTTGCTTACTGAGTGATTTGCTATAGTACGCTATGACTCTTTCCTCACCATTTAACCTTTGACAGAGGATCGCGCCAAGACCAAAATCGCTAGCATCTGAGTGTATTTCAAACGGTTGCGAGTAATCAGGACAAGCCAACACCGAGGAGGAAATCAAACAATTCTTTAGGTTATTAAACGCCTCATTAGCCTCTGTCGTCCAGCAGAAAGGAGGTGCGTTTTTACTTTGAGATGTTAACTTATTTAAGGGTGCAGCAATAGAGCTAAAATTCGGTATAAAACGCCTGTACCACGAGGCTGTGCCTAAAAATCGACGTACTTCTTTTCTATTAGAAGGAGTGGGATAATTTTTCATTGAATTTACTTTATCCGGATCGGGATGCAATCCACTAGAGTCGACAACATAGCCTAAATATTTTAGTTTATCTCTAAAAAATTGACATTTTTCGAGATTAATTGTTAAATTAGCGCTTTTTAGTTTATCAAGAATGCGTAATAAAAGAGTAATATGCTCGCTGAAGCTGGACGTGATACAGATTATGTCATCGATAAAACAGAAAACCTTATTTTCAAATTCTGGGCCATAAAATAAAATATCAACTAATCGTTGTTGAGTAGCTGGCGCATTCGTAAGACCGAAAGGCATTCTTTTGAATTGAAATGTGCCACGCGTGGGAATATAAAAGGCTGTTTTGCAACGGTCCTCTTCTTTAATTAATGTTTGCCAAAAAGATTTAGACAGGTCTAAACTAGTCAAGTATTTAGCATCTCTCAGATTATCTAAAATTTCCGAAATATAAGGCAAGCTATAAGCATCTTTTTTTGTAACGGAATTTAATTTACGACTGTCCAAACAGAAACGCAGTTCACCATTCTTCTTTGGTGTCAAAATGACCGGGTTTGACCACGGGCTTTCGGATCGTTCAACAACATCCTCTGAGAGCATGTCGTCAAGATGCTTTATTAAAATTCTTTGTTTATCGGGAGACATGCGATAAAATCTTTGCCGAATAGGGGGACAATCACCTGTATCAATTGAATGAGAAATAATATTTGTGCAACCGAGACCCCGCTTCTCGTATGAAATATCGGTAAATTTAGAAATAATGTTGTCAGCGGTAGCTCTCTGGTCGACTGTAAGATGATCATAAGAAACAAGATGTGTAGGGGGAACTGCCTGCAACTCCATTACTTGAGCGTCAGACTTGTTCACAATCAAAACAGACTCCAATTTGTTAGGAAATAGGCCAAAGCTTCGCCAAAAATCCATGCCAAGGATAAGGGAATTTTGAATCCCAGGTACAACATGAACTTCTAAGTTAATCAATTTATCCTGAAACTCGAAGGGTAGAAACACCGATCCCAAAGACTCAAATCGTTCGCCGCCTGCTGTTATTAACCTTAAAGGTTTCGATTTATCCAAAACATTGTCTTTCAAAAATAAGTTATGCAAATTATTACCTAAAATTGTAACGCAAGATCCAGAATCTAAAAGACCTGTGGTAGGTATTCCGTTTAATTTTAGAGTAACGTAAGGTAAATATTCTACTTTAGAATTACGGATTGAGGAAATATGATAGCTATTTAAGATTTTTTTTAAAAAGTCCAACCAATTATTCCACTCTGTTTTATTACAATTAGTTGTATAATTTGATTTTCCACAATCCTTATTAACTAGTTTTTTGAAACTGTAGGGGTCGACTTAGATTTACAATTGGGGCAGTCTGACACCTTGAAACCCTTTGTGCCGCACTTAAAACAGATTAGGTAGTGTGGCTGACGGCAATTACGTAATGAGTGCGAATTGCATCTACAACGCACGCAAAAATTTTTATTTATATTAGAAGTACTCGATACGGCGTTGACTTGTGGTACAGACTTGTATCTCGATGTATCGGCGACAGAGTTATATTTATTGAAGTGATTATGATTGTAAACATTTTTGTTTGAAGAAAAATTAGAAAACGGATAATTATACGCTAGATCGGGTGCTACAGTATTCTTTGAAACTTTAGGGGGTTCAGAAAATTGCTTACTGCGACTTTGGTAATTTTCGAAAAGACGACAAACTTCGACCAGACTATCAACATCAACAACCTTTGCAGTGAGCAGACAATTAGTGTAACAAGATCTAATATTATTTAGTAAAATTTCTAGCTTCTCCGAATCAGCGATAGGAGAACTAAGTCGCGAAAACAGACCGTGCATTTTTGCCACGTAAATAGTTATTGATTCGTTCTCGCCCTGTGAGCGCTGACGAATCTCCGTCATAAGCCGATAATCGTAGTTATGCGGACTAAAATCTCGCTTTAAAAGTTCGCAAAGTTCTAACCAAGTCTTTACATTATTTTTAACAGAACGATACCAAACTAATGCGTCACCCGAAAATATTTCAAAAGCGAAAGACAACATCTTGTCATGTGGAAAAATTCATCAATTTTTTCAATAAAAGATCTTACACATGATTTACCGTTAAATTTGAATTTACCTAATTCCGAGAAAAGCTTACGGTCGTAATTATAGGAAGTGTTTCCCTCTGCCACTGAGCAATCCGACCGCGAACTACGGTTCGTGATTAATTGTAATTTCGCATATAAGTCATTAAATTTATTCCACACAGACTCAATTTTTTTAATATCAAGACTGCCGGTATCCACCCTATTCAGTCGATGAAAACAATGGTGAAGCACGGTTTCGACCTTCCGTTGAAGCTCGGAGGTATAGTTTGCTTCCAGCATAGATAAGTGTTTATTTGATCTTAATAACGACTTTTCCACTTCAGCCACATCCTCCTCTGGTGGGAAGGGTGAAGATAATATATCCTCCGAGGGAATTTTAACTGAAAGTTTAGCGATTTGTTTGCGGGGATCGTCAGGCTTTGAAACGCCGCGTATTGTGGTCTCATATTCTAATTCCGCTCTAGTTAATAATGAGAAATTTATAATGTAAGCCATTATTACAAAACAATAATAGAAAATCTAAGTATTTACGCCGGTACTAGAAAAAAAAATTAAATATCGCCAGAAAATCGAATACCGTGCTAGAAAAAGCTGAAATACACTAAATTATACAATGGTGTGATGATTGGTAAAGGATAAAAAAAATTCTTAAAGGTCACTCGAAGGTTGAATCACAATATTTTTTTCGCGAACACGAGGCACGTTAGTTCAACGGCTAAGCGGTTAGAACCGGTTGGCGGCTGGGCACGCTGCCCGCAGTGAAACGTGATTTTAGACCGACGTTAATTAAATCACCGTTATGTTATTTACACAGTTAAATTGCTTATGGCCAACCAAAATAGATAGAAACTGTACCTGTACGCAATTCACCACACCAGAATATATGCACACACAGGAGAAAAATACACAAGAGAAAAAGAAATTATTTCACTCACCTGTAAAGTGCCAACTTACGTTTTAAAAATATATTTAAAAATTCTATTGGGCGCCAATGTCGCACGAGTGATTGGTTTCCCGGGATAGCCGGGATCGATCACTCGCCGAGCAATTAAAAAGAGATAATTAGGTTGTCTTACGGGAAATAAATAAAAAATATCACCAGGAAAGATTAAACTCGCGATATATTCCAGATTCACAATGGTTTTAATTACACAAAAGAACTGACACCGGAGATTAACCGACTAAACAATTATCCAGGGCGTGGGTGGTAGGTTGGCACTCCACAGGTCTTCGGATGGGTACTCAGCTTTGTCGTGTTGTCTCCAAGCAGAAAAGGCCCAACCACGTGTGTCGCCGGTATATATAGGGTCGGCGAGCGGGAGAGAGCTCCCCACTGCAGTGCGTCACTCGTAGCGAGGCTCGCAAGCGCCGAGGCACGACGTCACAGTGTTTATTTAATAAAATTTAGGCCTCTTGGTTTAGGTACCCGCTACACCTCATCCATTTACCTAAGCGTCGCGCGTTGTCGTTTTATCGCATCGCTTGCCAGTGCTATTATATTCTTTTTGCCTTATTTATATTTTTTAGCTCCCTAGAGCCGAATTTATATACTTACGTAACCTTATAACCCCTATGAATGAAGCTTTGGTTATATAGGAAAACATTTTTCAAACCAACTCTTCAGATTTATAACATTAGTTTACATTTGATGATTATTATGGCCCTCTTGCGCAACAATTTGCCGTTCACTAAAGTCTCAATGTATATTAAATGTTTAGCGGTACGTTTTGACATTTACGTTACGTATTTACGTGATTAAAATCAAATAAAGTATGTTATGCAATTCACTAAACTTGGGTCACAAGTTTTAATTTGTCTTTGTTGTTTCGAGTATTCCGGCACTGTTGTAAACGCCATGTCAACGGAAGTATTTTTAGTACTCGAAAGAACATTTAAACTAAATATTCATGACTTCTATTATTACCTACCTATGACATGTTGTTTTATCAACGACCTTCGTGGAAACAGTTCTGCTCTGTAGGACATCAACTGGGTACTATAAATAGTACCGTGGGAAATCGCTTTCCCTACTACAAGTTGCGCCAAATAAAATTCTGCTTGAAGTTCTCGTGTTGTAATGGATCATCTTGTTTTGCTATTTGTTGGGCATAGCAGCAGTCCAAAGGAAAATAACTCTTTTATTATCAAACCATTCTTTGAATTCTACAACAGCACTCCCCAAAGGGTCACATTGTACCCTAATCTCGTGTAATTGTCAATATTTACCAGAGGAGAGTCGCGTGACCTCCATGATTTAATTAGTCGGGACACAGGTAGCCTAATATTAGCCTAATCGAATTAAGATCCGTTCGTAGGTATTTACTTATACGACTATGTACGATTGTGTAGGTGTATATGTGTTAGTAGTTCAATGTTCGTTGTACGGGTTTAAATGGCGTCCGATTACTTCAAACTATTTGGTTGCATTTAGATTTAGGTACGATTGGCTTCATATTCAATTTTATTTGGTTTGCAGCACCAGATTGAAATTATTTCAAAACCCTCAATTTGAGCTTTGGTGTCTAAACACACTATGCCGAACTTATGCAACTGAACTTCCGTTGCGCAACTTTGTGTAGTGTCTTCGTCGGCCATCGAATCGAACTTCGGTCGCACATAATGTGTGCTCTACTACTAGTATCTTCGTCGGCAATCGAACCGAACTTCGGTCGCGTATAATGTGTACTCTACTACTAGAAAAGTTGCCGCCGAACTAACGCAGTTACGCCCGACCGAAGTTACGCTGTACGCTATAACGCAACGTAATTTCGGTATAGTGTGTCGGTAGTAATACAAATAGCATTGCAGGCGTAATCATGCCGAAGTTCAGTTGCGTAAGTTCAGCATAGTGTGTTTAGACACTTAGAGGGAAGAATAGATTCGACAAAATGTGTGGTTTTCGACAAGATGACCGCCAATTACTACCCTCTGCAACCCAAATAACTAGCGATAACTAGGCAGATGACTTGACCAGATTCAGGGTACATTGTATTGACTTCACTGTTTCGACTGTCAAAGACCTTTATGAGAGTCAGAACCGGCGACTATAACTGTGCTCTCCAAGACACAATCTGTATATATAAAATCCTTGCGTTACTGACTGACTGACAGACAAGCTACAGCCGAAACTATTGGGCACAGGAAGCTGAAATTTTGAATTTGGCACGGGTGTTCCTTGAGGACCGTAGGGGTGCACTAAGAAGGGATTTCCCGAAATTCCCACGGGATCGGGCAAAATGGGTAAATTAAAACATTATGCGGGCGTAGCCGCGGGCATCTTCTAGTTCAAGTATAAATTACCAATACAACGCTGGTACACTTTTTATATCAAGAACTATCTTCCTTTCAAGCATACGATGGAGGCCAATCATTAAAATGTTATTTACGTTTTGATCAGTCGGCATCGAACTGACGAAGGAGTGAGGTCAATAACCTTAACGATTAATATATCATCGTAGTGGACTCCAATCTCTGATATTGAAGAGAAATATCCCAACATAGTTAATTAAAGCCCTTTTTATTTTTTCATTGGCGTTTATTTTTTAATGTGGCTCCAGGGCTAGTGGTCTCTGCCGGCATCAATACTAATACAATTAAATAGCAGGAGGCAGAACAATTAATTACTGTGTATCATTGACTGTTTTCATTTTAATTAAAATACTTATTTACCTTTTCGTTTGAGATTCGATTAATCAATTAATTTTATAATCTATGAGAAGCTTAATCTAATCTTAATGTCTTAGTAGTAAATGTACAAAAAACCGTAAAAAGAAATTAAAAATTGAAAATATTTACAAGGTTTACGCGTCGTAATATGCCTCCGCATCAATGTCATCGGGTAACGTGCCCAGAAGGTTGGCAGTATTGCCACGCTGGATGGCAATGCTGATTCTCTGAGCAAAGATTAAACCAGCCTTCAGGTCACGTGAGACGTCGATTAACCGTTTAGAAATTTCCCGGAATAGTGAACGAGCGCTCGAACCCCATGAGCCTAGCGTTTCCACCCCAAACGGCTCAAACACGTAATTACTCACTAAATTAAATTATTGTATTTGCGCCGTTTGAGGGTTTCCGCAGTTGCAGCAGCAGCGCCAGCATGGCCTCCCGTGCTTGGAACATGTGATGGCGCAAGGGTGTCTACGCAGGTTGCGTCCCACACCAAAGCCCTACCCATTTTCCAAGGCAATAATGACATACCATCAGGTCTCTTACCGTCGTCGCGTAACAAAGAATTTGGTTCAAGTACAGCTGGTACGTCAGACGCGACAAGAGCACGACGAATTATGTCATTCAGATGGGCGTGACGGAGAATTCTACCAGCGCTTCTGCTGCAAGATAGCCCATGGTGTCCGAGGCTATCGACGTCTTCTCCACAATGACATCGATGTGGTGAAACACACGGAGCACCTAAACGAAGACAAGTGGCGATACGGAACGTCTTATCGTCTAACATGGTTCCAGTGTTGGACGATGGTAGCGCCTGAAGCCACAGACCCGATTCCCATTCTCCCACAGCCAGCAAGTGAGCACGCTCTGCAACATTAAAAGATGCATCTAAAAGACTTTTCCTTACAATGTTACAAAGCGGCGCGTCACACTGTATTTGGGAGAGTAAGTTGGTAGGCAAATCAGTGCTTGGACAAGCCATTTTCCAGGCGTTTACAGCTTCGGTTTTGCACAGCACTTCTGAGTTAGTGATGAGTAGGTGATAAAATTTTCCTAGTTAACTCTTCCGGGCTGTGAACCGAAGACAGAAACGCCGGTAAACTGAAACTAGAAATTTTGCGTACACCGAGCCCACCCAGACGTATAGGCAATGACGTTTGTAGCCAGGCTCGGTCGTCCAAGTCCACATTTAATATTCTCTTTAAAGTAATTTGGATAATTTTGTCGACTTGTTCTAAAAGTGCATATTTTTTCCAAAGCTGCGATGATCTTAAGGCATGAGTGAATTTTGGGACGAAAAGACAATATCGAATAATAGTATAAGCCGAGTGAATATTAATTTTAAATAGGTGATCTGAAACTTCACAGAAATTTTGTATCTTTTCCTTTAAGAAAGAATCGAAAGATTCTTCAAATACTGGCGAACCTAGAAGGCGAACAACAACTTGTGTTAACAGGCGAACAACCAATTGTGTCTTATCAATAATTTTGATGTTTGATGCCAAATTATTAAATTTAGATAGTATCGAAAGGCTTTTTGACAAAAAACCTTTCGATACTATCTAAATTTAACTCTACAGTCTGTTGTATTTATAAACAGCTCACATTTACTAGAATTTAGTTTCAAGCCAATAGATGCGAATTTATTTTTAAGAAGAGCTAAATCTTGTAATACAATATCTGGATGACCTAGATCCTAGGGTTCCATCCTCTAAAAACCATACATTAAATTTAGAATTTACTTGCCGAATAATGGGGTGTATTGCTAAACTAAAAACGACTGGTCCAAGAGGGTCACCTTGTTGACACCCAACTGCTGATTCCAATAGCTTATCCTGATATAATTATTTTGTGGGCTACCTGTAATATCAATCAATTATTACATTGCGGCGTTGGTTTATGATCATTATCGGTATATCACAATATGTAAAACTGGCGTAGACATTATACCAACGAGAAATACCAAATTATTAAGGTCATTTTCCTGCGACGCAATAAATAATGGTTCTAACTTTAGTATTCAGCAAAGCTGTCAGTATTAGTAGTTTTTATAGTGGAGTAATGAATCAATAATTAATTATGAGATCATAATTAATTACTGATTCATTAAGGCTAACGAAGGACCCTGTAATAAATTGTCCCCTTGAGAAATGAATTCTTGTGTTTTAAAGTAAACTGTCCCACTACTGGGCACCAGCATCTTCTCACTATGAGAAGGGTAAGGCCATAGTCCACCACGCTGGCCAAGTGCGGGTTGGCAGACTTCACATGTCTTTCGAGAACATTATGGAGAACTCTCAGACATGCAGGTTTCCTCACGATATTTTCATTTACCGATTAGCAAGCGATAATTAACAATTTAATACGCACTCAATTCCAAAAAGCCGGTTCTTCTTTATCTAAGCGGGACCGAAATACCACGCACTAAGTTTTTTGAAGATTCTGATTGAAGGTGAAAAGCATTACTTTTATAAGGTAAACTTTATTTTTGTTCTAGACCACATCTTTAAGCGACACACAGCATCCTACATAAGGAACGCCATAATACTTCACACAGAATTACCTAGTTCACCAAGTAATTGGGTTAAATATTATGGGAGTGCCAATTAGCAGCTGCTTGAGTTACATTAATTATCTAGTAATGGCGAATCTAATTAAAACATTATATGAGTTATCTTCGTTAGCGATTGAGACACTTGTCGAGATTGTCTAGCGTCAAATATTTTGGAATTATAATAACAATATTTAAAACTAGGCATTTATGAATAATTAAGAGGCATAGGCTTGTTGTAGTATTTTAATTATTAAGCTTATTTTCTACAGACATATCTTATCCTATCCTGTAAATCGTATTTCTCACAAACAGCACCCATACTAGGAATGACTTAATCTTGTTTGGTAACTTTACAGTAATTCAATTAACGGACATTAAGTACAGTTAAGCTTTAAACAACAAATTGTAGATCACAAGAAGTATTTTCTGTGGGGATCAAAACTATAACACTTGACGCAATGCTTCGGCATTGCGTCAAGTGTTATAGTCAGTAGTCAGTAGGACGATCGATTTATAAACTATTTTATCTGTGGATACGCGATCCACAGCTATATGTAGTAAAAACATTCGCGATTGCTTTATAATATAAGTTCCTAAAACAAACCGAACCAAGCTAAAACAGGCTCTGCTTTAATAAATGAGAGGAACATAACGCTTCATTCCTACAACAGTTTTTTTTCTCTCAAAGGTTCATTTGTCGTGAATTGATCAATTGAATCCTACTAGGCGCATTAATAAGTGTAATAATTTTGGAATGATTATAATTTGTTTATGTCAGAAATATTCATCTGTGCATAAGAACTTGTGATTTCTTGTAGTTGGTATAATGCTGTTACGGGTAACGTAACGCTATATATTTTAAGCTTCATTATAAATAAAATGGTACACTCTTGAGTATTTCCATGTTATGTGACATTCTGCTGAAGAGTATATACAGCACAACAAAAAGTTTAGTTTAAAGAAGCATATACATTTAATGAGAAGTTCCAAGGAACACTTGATGGAACTTTCGTAGAAAAAGGCCACGGTGAGTGGGCTGTTATTTGTAACGTTTGTTCCCTTCAATGTAATTTAACGGGTCTAAATCACGTTCGCTAATTTGTTTAAGGTATAAATACCTCTTTATTTGCACGCGTTTTTGCTGGTTTACTTACGCCGTGGTCGCTTATGAACTGATTCATTCCAATGTGGGTAAAACGTATATTCTGGATAACAGTGTTTTGTTTGGCAAAGTGTTACTCTAAAGCGCTCCTGGATTTGTAAAATCAGATTGCAATGCGTGAAAATGTCAACCGTGCTGCTTAAAATTCAGTTCATAAAAGATTAATATACTAGAGTGGTTCGTTGTCCGGTAAATAAATACTTAAATGCTCAAATATATCCATAAGAGTCCTAGAATACTTCGGCCACATTGCAAGGAAATGCAGTGTTAAACACATCTTGACCACCAAAGTAGATGGGCATCAACCTCTTGGACGCAGTCCAATATGTTGGACTATCAGATCAACTCCGCTTTTGGCTCCACAGTACCGAATGTCCTTCATACCGATAGACCATATGTAAGAAAATGATGCGGAAAACAGATCACAACCCTCAATACTCATGTATACGACGCAAAGAGGAGGATAATTATTAACTAAAATGCAAAACTGACGTCTGTCTTTCACATATCAGAAACATTAAACTGAAATTTGCCATTTACATTTGGTGTCGGGTTGGAAAATCCTCATGGAGTCCCTTCGCCCTGGGGGGGAAGGACGAAGGGGACTGTCAGACTCTTACTGACTAAAAACCAACCCGTGCTCCTCATGTACCCATGTGTCGGAGGGTAGGGTTTCACCAAAGCATTCCTCGCTACCCCCCGACGGGCATTGGCCCGCCAGATGGTCAGGCGGGCCCCGAACGAAACCCCCTTGGCGGCGGATGAAGGTGTTGGGATCCGCCGCCAAAACACCCAGCGGCCGCAGAGGATAGGGAGGACGGCAACGCGACACCGCACCAAACATTTACAATTTTTTTTTTTTTTTTGTTTTACGAGGTGGAAAATCCCTTCGGATCTCCGACTCTTGGGGAAAATAAGAGCCGGAGTATGTGGTGTTTCCACTAAAAACCACCTCGACTTCCGCCATGTACCCGTGTGTCGGAGGGTGGGGCATCACCAAAGCACTCGTCGCCACCCTCCGACGGGTATTGGCCCGCCAGATGGTCAGGCGGGCCCCGAACAAAACCCCCTTGGCGACGGATTAAGGTGTTGGACTCCGCCGCCAAAACGCCCAGCGGCCGCAGAGGATAGGGAGGACGGCAACGCAACACCGCATCTCCTCTTCCTCTGCGGCCCCACCGCGACGCATCGAATGGTTTGGTCGCGGGAGATAGGGCGCGCGGCAACGCAACACCGACACGCCTCTCCTCCCGCAACCGCGCCCGACTGCGAGGGACAGACAGGACTGTCCCCCGCACCCGCACCGTTGGACGCATCCTGCGCAGGCCCCTCCAAGCCCACGCGGAGCGTCCCCTCCTGGATCCCTCTTAGCTTCACCGCGGGTGACCAATCCACGGTTACTGAGCCCCCCCACCACGACAAGGTGGAGATCCCACGGGGGGGAGGAGATCCCACGGGGGGGTCCAAACATTTACCCTAACCAAATGCTAGAAAAATAAACTAACCCTAACTAACCAATTGTAATAACTGAGGTAATAACTGTATTACAAATGGCGTTAGTTTTGTCTGTACCTAATGACGTACAGATAAAAATAAAGACTATTCTCCTCCTGTCAGTGATCTTTTAAGTTATTTACTAACTTGTTCGCGTTGAAAACAGAAGTGAGCTGTATAGAATGGATACTCGATAAAACTCCTCTGCAACACTTCACTTTTATTTATAAGTTTTAAAGTAGGTATTTTTTATTTTTACATGCTTTATTCAGTTGTATCTGTTAAAGTTGGATGTCTGTTTAAAGAGTTAGTTTTTGAAGAAGACTGCAATTATTTTGTTTTCCCTGTTACATTGCTAATGATGTCAAGTGTGGATCGCATCTTATAAGTTTATTTTTACGTTAGTGCATATAATAACATGTCCGGCAATCTGATTGTTTTTCAGAAAAACATTTGTTCAAAATAGCGCGCAATAATACCCAATCACCATCATGTAGGTTTACATTAAAAGTACTGAGAATAATTTGTACATAGACTAACGCAAACATTGTATGCATTTAAGAAAATTATTGATTTGATGAATGCCATCCCGGACTTGGCCAGCGTGGTGGATTATGGCCTTACCCTTCTCATAGTGAGAAGAGGCCCGTGCCCAACAGTGGGACAGTATAAAGGGCTGATGATGAATGAATGAATTGATTTGATAGTAGAGATACATATTTTAATATAATTGACATAAATATTATAGCAGTAGATACGACTATGACTGTGTGTGGCTTTGTAGACAGTAAAAAATCATGACAACAATGAATTTCACTAGATATTTAAAACAGCAGCCGTTGCTTTTATACATAGGTAAATTACATTTTTAATTTAAGATCAAATTTAAAATTCAGGTGAATACATTCTTAATTTAAAATCAACAGTTACAAACAAATTGAACTGCCTATAAACCGTTAAACTAATTTTATATCAATGCAAACGTAACCATTTTGTAAGCTTATGAAAATATTTAATAGATATTACTTAATTGACATCGTAAAGCCCTGTTGCACGAATGTAAAAGCGGGAAACCACGCGTCTTCATCGTGATGACAGAACACGAAGTAACGGACTTACGATAAAACTCATCGTAGACAGATGTATTGGCGGCGCAGCGACTAATTTAATAACTTAAAAAACGCAGTGCCTACTCTAATCCATAAAGCGGCTTCCCATGTGGCGGACTGGCTTTTAAAATATTTGACCTACGGATTCCAAAAACGCCTATACATATATACTCGAAAAAAATATTTGTGGACCACACAAAGTGTTGAGAATCAAACTCTCAACACGATACAACCTCTAACCCATCCGTACAGTCAATCAGGCTATGGCCAAAATTAGCACTGCGAGCTAAAATAACTATTGTCCCGTCACAGTCGTCATCGTCACAAAATTACCTAAATATATTTTTACAGATTGAAGACGTTAATACAAGCGTTTAAGGTAAATTTAATATTTAATTTTGTTAAATTTTCATTATAAGGTACATTGCAGATGATTAATTATAACTATATACATGACTATCTTAAATAAGCATACTGTCTAAGAATATATATGTACATAAAACTAAAAATAAAGAGTAAAAATAGATACATATGTACAGGTGTGTTTAGGCGTCGTAGAATGCCTCCGCATCAATATCATCGGGTAACGTGCCCAGAAGGCTGGCAGCATTGCCGCGCTGGATGGCAATGCTGATTCTCTGAGCAAAGAATAAACCAGCCTTCTGGTCACGTGAGACGTCGACTAACCGTTTAGATATTTCTCGGTATAGAGAACGAGCGCTCGGACCCCATGAGCCAAGCGTTTCCACCCCAAACGGCTCAAATACGTAATTAGCTACTAGATTACTGTATTTGCGCCGTTTGAGGGTTTCCGCAGATGCAGCAGCAGCGCCAGCATGACCTCCCGAGCTTGGAACATGGGATGGCGCGAGGGTGTCTACGCAGGTTGCGTCCCACACCAAAGGCCTACCCATTTTCCATGGCAACAGTGACATACCGTCAGGTCTCTTCCCGTCGTCGCGTACCAAACCATTTGGTTCAAGTACAGCTGGTACACCAGACGCGACAAGAGCACGACGGATTATGTCATTTAGGTGAGCATGACGAGGAATCCTACCAGCGCTTCTGCTGCAGGATAGCCCATGGTGTCCGAGGCTATCGACGTCTTCTCCACAATGACATCGATGCGGAGAAACACACGGAGCACCTAAACGGAGACAAGTGGCGATACGGAACGTCTCATCGTCCAACATGGTTCCTGTGTTAGACGATGGTAGTGCCTGAAGCCATAGACCGGATTCCCATTCCCCCACAGCCAGCAAACGAGCACGCTCTGTACCATTAAAAGATGTATCCAAAAGAGTTTTCCTCACAATGTTACAAAGCGGCGCGTCCCACTGTCTTTGGGAGAATAGGTTGATGGGCAAATCAGTGTTTGGACAAGCCATTTTCCAGGCGTTTATAGCTTCAGTTTTGCACAGCACTTCTGAGTTAACTAGTGTAGGTGATAATATTTTCCTAGTTAACTCTTCCGTGCTGTGAACCGAAGACAGGAACGCCGGTAAACTGACACTGGAAATTTTGCGAACGCCGAGCCCACCCAAACGTATGGGTAAAGATGCTTGTAGCCAGGCTCGGTCGTCCAAGTCCACATTTATTATTTTTTTTAAAGTAACTTGTATAATTTGGTCGATTTGTCCTAATAGTGTTATTTTTTTCCAAAGTTGCGATGATCTTAAGGCATGAGTAAATTTTGGGACGAAAAGGTAATATCGAATAATAGTATAAGCCGAATGTATATTAATTATGAATAAACGATCTGAAATTTCACGAAAATTTTGTATTTTTTCTTCCAAGAAAGAATCAAAAGCTTCTTCAAATACGGGCGAACCTAGGAGGCGAAATGAACTCTTTTCAATAATTTTGATGTTTGGTGCCAAATGATTAAATTTAGATACTATCGAAAGTTTTTTTGTAGAGTCTGTTATATTTATAAACAATTCACACTTACTAGAATTTAGTTCCAAGCCAATAGAAGCGAATTTATTTTTAATAAAAGCTAAATCTTGTAAAACAATGTCTAGATCTCCTCCTAGGGTTCCGTCGTCTAAATACCATACATTAAATTTAGAATTTATTTGCCGAATAATGGGTTGTATAGCTAAGCTAAAAATGACTGGTCCAAGAGGGTCACCTTGTTGGCATCCAACTGCAGATTCCAAAAGATTGTCCTGATATAGTAATTTTGTGGGATACCTGTAACATTGCCAAAGATATTTATAAATTTTAGGGGTTTCTAATTTTGCCTGTGCCAACAAAGTGTCCCTATTCACTGAATTGAAGGCGTTCTTCAAGTCAACCTTCAGAATGACCTCCCCATCACCACTTCCAAGATACGTCGAAAGGGCATGTATAGCAGCCTCACAACCTCCCTTTGAACCAAAACCTAGTTGGAGAGGTTGGAATTTATCAGATAGCTCCCTGCTGTAAAATTTACAGCATACCTTAGCTGCTATACGCCGATAAGTGCAACCCACGGCAATGGGACGGATGCCACCATCTCTCTTGTTAAGGGCGCACAGGTTGGCCCCATACAAAATATCAATGATAGCATCGTCCACATTACCGGAGAGTATCATATTTACTAGCGCAGTCAACTCCTTCAGAAGTGTATCGCCAGCCACCCCAGCACTTGCACACACAAGATCTTTTAGATGCTGTGGTGTCAAGGCATCGAGGCCACCTGCCGAGCCACTTCGGAAGGAGCAAACCGCTGCTAAGACATCCTTGGCCGTGGTGATCAGATGTTCTGATTCACTGTCGGGAGCTTCAGGAAAGGAAAGGTCATTAATTGGCGCTGGATGCTTGCTCTTCAGACCCGCAAGCGTATCTGGAGAGCAAGGCGCCACCACATCACTGCTGAATAAGAGTCTAGACGCGCCCCGTATGTCGCCTTCCCTCAATTTAGATTCCACATATTGATACAGAGATTTATGCTTATTTGAAGTGAATTTAGGGTCTAAAGTGTTGGCCGAAATTTGACAATTATATTTAATTTGAGATGTTAATGAATTTTTGCCAGCCTGATTTTTATCAACATGTAGAATCCTATAAGGGAAAGTCAATAATTGCTCCCAGGCCGCTTTTGAGTTCTCCCTTAAGACAAGACCAATGCATTCAGCCAATTTTTTTGACACTGATGGTCTTGCCCCACGGGGAACTCTTTTGACTATAGGAACCGAATGTTTTAATTTAGATAGAGTTTGCCAAAAAGGAATTTGGTTGTTGTCTCCTGATATAGGTGGTGAAGATATTGAAGGGCCAGAAAGCACATCTTGGGATTTATGTACTTTGCCAAAATGTACTTTCAAGCCCCGCTTACCTTTGAAAAATCGGTCCTGAGAACAGTCCGGACAGCGCACCAGACCAGTCAGCGATGTGGTAGGTTGACTGACACTAACTCCCGTATCGCCAGCGTCATAGTAATCTTCCATACACACAATATTTACAGAAATAACACAATAAAAATCCTTACTTTAAGATAATAATATAAACAAACATTGTATCATAAATAATATGTACAAACTGTCAATGTCACTGGAATTTCTTTTAAAAGTGCTATAAACAATAATAATTTGTTTTCAGACTCAATGATAGCTTTTAACCCATTGTCTGCTATGTTCTCACTTCTGTACGCCAACTCACACTCAGCCATGCGTGTGCCAGCCATGCTGCGGCAGTGGGCCTGACGAAGTATCCATTTGTGGGTGGTTTATTGCTTTTATTTGCAGGAACAGTTCTTATATTGTAGGCAAAATTTATTATATTTTATCAAACGTTGACAGCGGGTGCTTCTTAGGTGGGGGGGGGGGCTTCTTGGGTTTTACAGATTTATGATGGTATATGTCTTCCGCTGGTTAGGCAAACTGTGTTCATTATGTTATTAATATTATTAAGTAAATTTTAAGCACGAATAGAAGCCCAGTTATCAAATTATTTATTATTATTTATTAATTTTTTACTTAGTTTTTTACTTGACATTTCTTGACGTTTTTTCTTCTTCATTCTTAAGGTTAAATTTAATTTCTTTCAACATAAATCATTGCCGCACTTGCCGGCACTCCATCAGTCTGCGCTGATCTTAATCCGTTCAAATTTGAAAGCAATTTGTTTTATTCACTTATCGACATTACTCAATAATTAAATCGGGCATGATCGATGTCAATGTTGGATTAACTTTGGACGTTCTGTATAAATATTATTCGTTGGTTTGTTAATAGCCAGATTTATTGTCGATTAATTGTTTTATTTAGACACAATATTTTGTTGTTTGTGACAGCGGCGGCTTGACAAAGATTTTTAACATAATTTTTATTTCATTTAATAGCGATTGAGTTTGTAACTTTGCTGTAATGGGTTTTATTGTATGTAATGCATAGAAATTAAAAAACTGTTCAAGGCACGTAAAGCAATTTTTAAGCTTAATTTAATGCGGAAGATATTTTTTTTCAATATTTCGTAGCTGACGTTTCGTTTTAGAAACTACAATATTAAACTACATTTCGTTCTTTCTTTAGTCACGAGTAGATTTGACGGTGATTAAATCGGCAAACAGTAGTTTAAATTAAATTTTCTAATAATTGTAATTAAGATAAAATGTTGTATCGATATCGTTTTGATATTTTTCGTAAGTCCGTAGTCCCCAAAACAGCGATAACCGAATGTTTAGGCTATTATTAATAATTATAATATATGTAAAATATACTACATATCTAGCTGGAACTTATCGGAAGCTAGCAAAACTATCCGAAAGGCTTCCAACTGCTATATATTATATCAGGTAATAGACTCAGGTATTTTATATCCTTTGCACTTGTGTGCGCGTGTGTTTCAATATTATTAAGTCTCCCAAAATTTTATTTTCAGCCGGGGTCCCCGTAAAAATGGGGTTAAATGGTTTTGCAATTATTAAATGCGGTAAGCCACAAAAACAGCATTTAAATAATTTGGTCAGCAAACAAAGATTTTGTTTGCAATAAAAAAAATCAGGCAACAATCCTTGTTCCGTAAATAATCTTGATAATGGTCGAACATTAAATCATAAATAGGCAGCTTACAATAACATCAGTTTGCATAATAAACATTCAGTCTGCAATATAACTACTTGATCAGCAAGATTTCATGATTAATCAGCAGAGAAAAAGTTTAAAGCACCTACTTAAAATATTATTATCAAGCTAGTGCTTAGGTTTGGGTGCGACGAACTAAATAAATAGGTTAGGTTAGGTTCTCTTTTGACCCTTACCCCAAAAATAGGAGACCTGCGAAGCAGGGCTCCGTCAACTTAGTTTATTAAACATAACACATAACGTCTACTTACCTACATTATGCTACCTGCAGTCAAATTACACGATAAAGACTCTTTACATAAACATAGTATTAGTAAAAGCCGCCCTCGATAAGTATATTACAATTGCAAGAGTTGTCGTTAAAAAAATCAATACATATACATATATGCTATAGCGTTTTCTGATTGGGTGTTCCACAATACTTTAATTTGCCCTAGAATTTCACTACTGTCAAATCTCACAAAGCTTGTAAACGCCGCCCAAGTGAGTGGCCGCTCAAATACGCAAACTTTTAAAATAATTTAATTGACAAAATTATTATTTTTAGACAAATAATAATTAATTAATATGTTGGACTATGTGTTAAACATTCTGAATTAACATATGTTTCTTTGATAGTTGATATTGACACAGACAGATGCAACATATTAAACGCATGCGATCATTCATTCATGCCAATCAAACGTAAAAACAACTTAACTATATTCCCAATGCCATTTTATAATTATCTTTCAATATATTTTGTGTAATCGTTTTATAATTTGCATCTAAGTAGCTCATAAAATTGATTTATGATACAGCTAATTAATTTGAATAAATTAATGAATTATATTGCAATTCTTATGTAATAGCAGGTAGCGTGTTTAAATTCGTATAGAAGCACTCCTATTGAATCAAAATGTTAGTGAGATTTACGTCCAGCAGTGGACTGCGAAAGGCTGTATTATGGCTTACGTCTCTTCCAATCTGCCTTTTTTGGTCATAGAAACAAAACAGAAAGCTAAATTTCATTGAAATGCTGGGTATGCAAGGTATGCAAACTTTGAAGAATAGCATACCTTGGCGCTTTATTTAAAAAAATTGAATATATAAAACTTAGATTGGAAATTAAATTAGCCGACCGTGTATTCAATCTTTGTATTTATTTATTCTGTCTCAGTACCGTCCTCTTCTTTGATTAGAGGTTGAGGTTAGTGGACGAAATCTGAAAGAAGAAATTGAAAATAGATTCAAACGAAGCAATTAATCAGACTAAGACCCTCGCGGTGTCCTTTAAATTGCCACTGCGGTATGAAACAATCTTCTTGACATCATTATTCTGCCAGAACTGGACATTTAGTCTACGATCCCAAATAAACCAAAAATACCTGTGTGATGTGTCCATAAAGTAAATGCAAATGCATCCGGATTTGGGGCATACACTGAATATGGAAACATGCTAATTCCATTATTTCTGGTTAAGAAATGAAATACGTTTTCCAAGTGATTTATGGTTTGAGCAAGTTATTATATTTTATGTATGGGCTTTTGCGTAAACTAATTAACACCTGTTGAACATGTGCTCGTGTGACAATTTATGACGATCATACTTTATACCAGATTAATATGGAGTAATCTGAGTGAATAGTTTAAGCTTATTTTGTATTTTTGTGACAGCGTCATTGATGTCAGATCGCGTAACAAGGCAACAGAGTCATCACATTATCAGTCCTGATTAGACAGAGTCTGATAAGTGGAAGTGTATACGGCAATGTAGATCTCTCAGGCCCGTTCCGACCCAATCCAGCGCCTGTGTGCGAAATCTATGAAGCGCCTGTGCAGTGGCGTAGGCTAGCTTGGGTTGCACCCGGAAGTTGGCGGATGACCTTTCACTCCCTACGCCACTGCGGCGCCTGTGTGCGAAATCTGTGAAGCGCATTTTTTGGCATCCTTTTTCGAATATAACTGTTATAATTAACGCATATCTTGGCGGCGGCGCCCCTGTCACCCTGGCGCCTATGTGCGCCGCGCACATTGCACATAGGGACGGTTCGGCCCTGAGATCTCTCAGCACAGTATAAGGCACCGCAGCATAGTCTAACGCCGCCTTTCCATGGTGCAAGGCTCACCTTTGAATTAGCCAACTGTCGGTGTTAACGCATGGCTACCAAAAAACTCATTTGTATCTTCTGTGCAACCCTACGTCTGTCTTAGTGTCGAAGTTGAATATGAAAATATGGTACTGGCGAAAGCTATAACGACCAGATACATAATTGTTTTCAAGGAAAATATGAAAACAATTTCGGATCCATAATTACAAATACATTTTTTATCTGTTACCCCACCGACGCGAACTAATTTAATAATATCTATCATGGACATTTCAGTAAGCCGTGTGGTTGACGGCATAGAATACAAGTGTCACCACCCCCTATCTTCCCGTGGGTGTCGTAAGAGTCGACTAAGGGATAACACGATGCAAATACCATCTTTGCGTAGAGACGGAAAACTCGACATCAAACCCTATACGACTGCCTCGATGGTTTCGCGGCATAAATGTGCGCGTGGGATCGGGAGGTCCTGGGTTCGATTGCTAGGTCGGGCAGTGTTATTGGGTTTTTCTGTCACGAAATTCTCAGTAGCAGCACGGAGTCTGGAAATGTGCCCGGTACGACAATAGGCTCGCCCCTTATTACGTGGGACTAAAGTATATCTGGCGAAAAGTGGGTGTAGAAATACACCTCTGCCTACCCCTTCGGGGATAAAAGGCGTGTATGTATGTATGTATGTATGTACTTCAGTAAAATAATTGTCAAATACGAAGTGTGCTCTTGATTTGAAGGTATAAAATATGTTATTTGTGTCATATTAACAATAACATTAATATAATCAGTCTTCCTCTCTCTCTCTTAAAATGCCTATTATGCCGCGCCCAACATGCTCCATGATTGATATATGCATATGGTATATAAGAGTACCACCTAAGTAAGACACACATAATTGAATTCCTAAAAATTGTTCAAAAAATTGTTGTAATAGCTTATAGACTTTACGGTTTAATTTTAATGGTATAGCGGCTACTTAATAAAAAAGAAAAGTCGCCTTCAAATCTCATCGTCATCCTTTTAGCGTTATCACAGTTAAAACCCGGGGTCCGCTTACTAGTCCTGACCACATTTGACTAAATTAGCTTTTCCACAGAGCGACTGCCTGGCTGACCTCTCCGACTGAACCAACTTCCAATCTGTTGTTAACTGAAGAGGTAAAAAAAATCACAACAACAATTATAAGGTCGGTGCCGACCAGCAGCACGCTCACACACATTTTAATTAATTTCTTTCACTCTCATCATGCATGAACTCTCCTTTTTTGAAATTGGTTAAAAAATACTTAAATAACCGTTTAACCTCTTTAACCCCTCCCGCGCGGGACGTAAAAAATAAAAAAATGGCCGGTAGTGCAGGCTGCTTTACCTCTTGATCGAGCAACAGCTGACCGGTGTCATTATTTTACCTATATCTTAGTTAGTTTTCAACGTATCACAAAAATAATGACGGTTTTTGCATCCTTGAAATATGCTTAGAAAACTTATTGTAGATATATGATGTATAATTACCTTTTATCTGCAGTTCGTTGAAATAAAACTCGAAAACATGAAAAAATCCTCTTCAAATAAACTTTTAACACACACTATCTCACAAATATTTAGCATTTTAGCAATTATTCACATCACTTTATATACTTTACTTAATGAATTATTGAATTTAATCAACAGTTAATATCAACTTCACTTATATTTTTATAAATCAACAAAAGTTTAAACACATCATCGGAATACGAAACGGCTGCCATAATCGCGCGCGAAACTGTGCCGACTTAGATACACTTTCGTAAATATCAAAACCATAAGTTTATTATTTTATTATTATTTACTCATTAGTTTGTGATAGAAAAGAAAGGTTATGAGTAATAGAACCGACTTTTAACTACCTAATCTTACAAAACTGAAATGCGGACGGGTGTATTTACAACTTGCCGCCATTTTTGATAATGATATTTTGAAAATCGTTTTTCGTTATAATTTATACAATGATCATATCTTAACTATATTTAATAGCAAACAAGATTAGTTTCCGAGTATAATGACATATAATACATATAGTGAAATTACGAGATTGTCAGTCTAACGCGCGCGAAATTGAACTTGTGGCAAACAATTTTCAGTCGTTATTATTGAAAAAAAAGTCTATAAAAATGACAGCCAATTACAATGCAGAATTGTAAAGAATATTCATACTTTGCAATAGTGGAACATAATCTTATTGGTGGAATTATTATAACGTCATTTCAAGTAGTGAAACATGGCGCTGTCGTTGCGGGACATACGTGTTTCCCGCAAGCGCTGGGCGGAACAAATTTTCCTGGGACATACGTATGTCCCGCCTGCGTTCCAGAGGTTAATCCTGTAATACGATCTTCAAAGTCCCGAAATCCTTCGCACCCAGATAAGACATCACTACCACGTAAACACGCAAAACTTCGAAATATTAAGTCCCTGACAGACTGACCCATTAATAAATGAAACCCAACCTGCAGTACAAGATATCTGTCGGTATACTCTTATCAATGGGCAGTATCTTGACCGAACCCACTCGCCCTCGAAACCAAATACCGTATAATTATAATGTAGGCCCTTCTGCGAGGGCCCTTATAATTAAATGCCGAAGCATCAGGAGCCATCATCGCTTATTAAAAATTAATTATGACTGTGCTTCCAGACGTAATCCGTCGAGTGTGTGATCTTTCAACCATAAGTATGGTCGTATTTTTATTGGAGTTTGTTTTACTCGAAGCTTACTTCCTGTAGATACTCGTAGGAATATCGATCCAGTTTAAGTTGACCTCTGAGTGATACAGGCTAACATACCAATAAAGAGTCTAACTGTTGTGTTCGAAAATAATTGACTTCATAAATACTATGAGGTCATCCCAAATCGTCTTAAATAATTTATATTGTTTATACAACAAATTAAACAGGAATATTTATGTACTCTAATCATCTTATGTCCCAAGAACTGACAGAGGCCAAATGGAACATAATACATGGTCCTAATAATTGTACCTTCTGGAAAGTATTTTTACAATATCAACATCACGTATAAAATAAAATTGGGCCAGATGTCCGCAGCAACGCCCGCACATTTTATTTTTATTTAACGGTTATGCCCGATCCCGAGAGCATTTCTGAAAATCCCTTCATAGTGCACTCCTTCGATCTTTAAAAGATCTAAGATCTCTAAAGCTGACATTTGGTATGTATGTTATACACTTACCACATTTCAACTTCTTGCGCCCAGTAGTTTCAGCTGTGCGTTGACTGTCAGTCAGTCAGTCAGTAACGCAAGAGTGTTATATACGTCACATACAGATAAATCCATGTGAGAGAGATAAAGCGTAATAAATCGAGACTTTCAAACCGTAATCATAATACCCAAAGCCTGATCAGCAACCAGACCACGATTTGTATAACCGCTTATTGGATCTTTTTTACGAATATTAAGTAATTAATTTCAATATTTATCAAACTAAATTAGTATAATTTGGAACGTGAACACGTGCCACGGTTGTAAAAGACCAAATTTAATATTGTAATATATTTTTTTTTTATTAATGGTAATATTTATTTCTTCCGTGGTAACCTCTCCTATTGGCGGGATGTAATACATCAATCATACTCCTACTTTATTACACCTATTTATAACTAAACGATAATTTGGAAATGAAAACACAAAGTACTGACGGTAAATCATGTTCATTAAATTATATAATACTTGATTTAGTTGAAGAAAACCTGTTGCTATAGCCCTTTGGTTAGAACGGAGAAATCAATCGAAATATCTGTTTGATATCGTCATATAATAATAGAATTCAGAGAATCGCGGACAGCTGGGAATCATTTTATAAATAATATTCTAGAAAACTGGTTTATCTTTTTTGGTTTCGCGGTGGAAGTCGAGTTGATGCCTTGAGGAGTGGGTACTGTACTGTACTGTACAATTTCGAAAGAAGTTCGACGTAAGCACCAAAAATAACCTCTGTGACTTCCGTCTAGTGTCACACTAATCTACCGCATTTAACAAGCGTGGCCTATCGAGAATAGAAAAAACATTGCCTGCCTCCGTGGTCCAGTGGATAGTGTATGCGACTGCTGATCAGAGGTCCCGGGTTCGATTCCCGGGTCGTGCAAAAGTGTTACTGGGTTTTCCGAATTCTCAGTAGCAGCACGGAGTCTGGTGATGTGCCCGGTAATGGCAATAGGCTCGCCCCCTTTTACGTGGGACCTAAAAATTCATGGTGAAATGTGGGTGTAATATAACACCTCTGTCTACCCCTTCGGGGATATAGGCGTGAGTCTATAAAAAAAAACATACATATACTCACGCCTTTTTCCCGTCAGGGTAGGCAGAGGCAACAGAACGCCACTTGCTCTTATCCTTACAAACCTCACTCGCTTCCTCTACATTCATTACTCTTTTCATACGTGCTCGCCGCTTTCGGGTACTTCGGACCTTTCCGATTCTTAGAAAAAGAAATCCGTTTATACCTACTCGCAAACGAGACATGACTGGGACGATTGATGATAAAGATATTTTTTAACAAGAATCTGTATGTCGAATGACTAATTCATATACATAACAAGTAATATGCTTGCAATAGAATGAAATGCATTAAAATCGATATATCCTATTTCTATTCCGTGTGGTGACGGATTAAGAATACGGAATGTCGCCACCCCATATCATCCCATGGGTGTCGTAAGAGCCGACAGAGGGAACATATTATGCAGAGAACATCACTGTAAGAGAAGGAAATCTTGACACAAACCCTATACCAACCCGTTTGGCCAGCGTGGTATAGTAGGCCAATTCCTCCTTTCAAAGGAGAGGCCGAGTCCAGCAGTGGACTGTTAAAGGCTGATGACGAACGATCCTATTTCTATGTCAATGGTAGATGCCAAGTCATTCGGTCATCACTGTAGTTATAAATTCGTCAAGTTGCAAGTCGCCTCAAAAAGGGTGGATCTAGTGAGATCGGCTTTGTTCACACAAGACCCAAAACTTACAGGAGCTAATCACTTAAACTCGACTTCGTACTGTTATATATATCCTCTGTATATAATAGTGCCTAGTATCCCTTACCTTTATGCATAGTCAGCACTTTTGACTGCTCATAGTATTTTATTATAATTTAGAGTTCAGTTCGCATCCATCATCCGCGCGTGACACTTGCCTCTCTCAAATCGAGCCTAATTTCGTGAATAAACTCTGGTCCTTCATAAAAGTCTTTTTTTAAAAAGACCTTCGGCGCAATCCGTATAACAATTTGGTGGCAGCGGTGGGATACCGACGGTGAAGGTATCCCTGGTACGTCTCCGTCCAGGCTCGTCAATAAAGCTGAACAGTGACCTTGCCGCGAGTGTCAAAAGTGCATATGTGAACTCATTATTACCCTATTTACAAAAGTGAATGAACTATAAAAAATTCTCGTATAAAATCGTCAGTCGTCCGATTATCCCCGCGAATAATTACTTACCTATATCTTGAAGTTACAATCGTCATCGCGTCGAAATCCTGAAAATAATTTGTCTCGTTCCTGCTAGAATAACCGTATACTTACCTTCGATCCGCGGTTATCTTCCTGGAAAACCTGAAAAGAAGAAGCCCTAGAAATTCGCGTAAATCGTGCCCGAAAGTGAGGGCCTTGCTGCAGTTCCGGTGTTTCCTGACGGTACAACCTTCAAAATCCGGCAGCGTCTTGTTCCTGAAAGGTGACCATGTACCTGTACGTTTTCTGCGTGTTCCTGTAAGTTTTCTTTCCAAAATATTTTATTTGTAGTGGCCGGGAAAGTGCAAATTTTACATAACCTATATAACTCGTAAAAAAAAGTGTGTGTTTTCAGTGAAACGATCATTTCTGGACTTATAGTGCATATTTTTACAAAGGTTTAATTATAGCATTATAACTTTCTCATAAATATTGTGTGTCGTATAAGATAATTCTAAGAACTATCCCGGTGGCTTATCGCTCCTGCGTTGCGCTTAGTGGCCGCCTATTACACCGAACCGTAATTTATATTTTTGGCTGAGTTTTTTCCTTTAATTATTATAATGTCTGTCAAGGAAGTAGAAGTGAAACAAGAGAAAGTAGAAGTTCAGATCGGCACATTATTCAAATTTATAAAGCCTTTCGATGGCGCACGAGAAAAATTAAACTCATTTTTGACTAATTGCGACAATGCAACTAGTTTAGCTTCCGATTCACAAAACTCTATCTTATTTAAATTTATCTTATCGCAACTCGAGGGCAAGGCTGAAATAGCTTGCTCCATCAAAGAGTTCGAATCTTGGACACAGTTGAAAACTTTCTTGCAAACCCAGTTTGGCGAAAAGAAACACTACACACATTTATTAGCAGATCTACAAGAATGCCAGCAGCTGAATAATGAATTGGTTAATCAGTTCGCTTTGCGAATTGAGACTTGCCTCTCAAAACTATTAACCGAAATTACCTCGGATAGACTAATTCGGATTTCTTTTATTTTTGCAATAAAAAGAAATCCGAATTAGTTGGTCGTACAGTGGCTATGGAAGATTTAGCGCTGCACACATTTTTATTAGGCTTAAGGCCAGACATTTCTAATTTAGTCCGGGGTAAAAACCCATCCAATCTTAATGAAGCAATTAACCTAGCCGTTTCCGAGGAAAAAATACTGAATATATTTAATAAGAGACAAATGCATGCGTCAGCAACACAGCGCCAAACACCCAAAATTCAATACTCCTTTAAGCCTTCTGTCCCTAACGTTAATGCTAAACCTCAAGTTCCAAAACCGTTTGACAGGAATACTCAAAGCCCTTTCTGTCGTTATTGCAAAACTCAAGGTCATACCATTGAAACATGTAAAAAGCGCGAGTTTAACAATAATAGGTTCAAAGTGCCGCAGACATATCAAGCTCAACAACGGCCTAACCATGACTACTCGAAACCCAAAACCGCTAACATTAATTGTGTAACTAATGACAACGATTTTAACCATACTTATTATGACCCTGAACCACAACCGTCTACTAGTCACGAAAACAATCAATATTACGCAGATGAAGATCATTTAAACGAGTAATGGGCTCACGTGGGTGTCTCGTGGGACCCAGACAACTTAAACCAGTATCCTTAAAAAATAACGACACCGTTCCAATACCCCGCGACCACACGGGTAACCAGCCCCAAATAAGCGTCCATCCTTCCAAACCCAAGGATCACATGGGTAACCAGCCCTAAATAAGCGTCCATTCTTCAAAACCCAAGGACCACAGGGGTAACCAGCCCCAACCAAGCGTCCATTCTTCCAAACCCAAGGATCACACAGGTAACCAGCCCCAAGCAAGCGTCCTTTCTTCCAAACCCAAGGATCACAAGGGTAGCCAGCCCCAAGCAAGCGTCCATTCTCCCAAGCCCAAGGACCACACGGGTAGCCAGCCCCAAGCAAGCGTCCATTCTTCCAAGCCCAGGACCACACGGGTAGCCAGCCCCAAGCAAGAGTCCAAAACGAATCCAAATACCCTAAAATACATTTACCTGAAAATAAAAATAATACCTTAGTAGATAATGAAGTATATGAAATATCATGCATTCCTAACAAAATTAGCTTACCTCATGTCCTCATCCGAACTTCGATATCCAATAAACCTCTTAAGTTCCTGGTCGATACTGGATCTTCAGTTTGCCTTGTACAAAACTCTTCCATCCATTCATTTTCCCATGTAGAACTCAAGGGTCATATAATTAAACTAAAAGGTATAAATAGCCGCGAAGATACCATGCCTACACTTGGGAACTTTGATATGAAACTTATATTTGGCAAAGAATCAATAGCTTTTTCTTTTCATATCATAGAAAACATAAACCTTCCCTATGATGGTATAATAGGTAATGATTTACTCAGTCGTTACCAGTGTTCCATTGATTATAACCGACATATCCTAAACCTAGATAAAAATAAAATTAGACTCTACTTCACTGATCCAACCTACCAAATTCCGTCCCGTTCTGAAATCACTGTAGAATGTTCAGTTAGTAATCCTCAATTAAACGAAGGTCTCATTCTTGACCAACATATTAGTGAAACATTATTTATAGCTAATTGCCTCGTAAAGGTTAAAAACAACAATCGGGTAAATCTAACTGTGCTTAATACATCCGATAAACCTGTTACTTTAAATTCTAACCTTCAACTTACCTTACTTCCAGTCGACTATGATCCATACCAACCACCATCTGATAACAGTAAAACATGTTTAGATAGAACCAAGGAAGTCCTTAAGCTTCTCCGTGTCTCACACTTAAACTCAGAAGAAACTGAAGCTCTTTTTGAATTGTGCTCTAAATATTCAGATCTATTTCATCTACCCAATGACTCCCTTACAGCAACTGATGCTATCCAGCATGAAATACGAACGTCCTCTGAACAGCCCATTAACGTGAAATCCTATCGATTTCCCGAAGTACATAAGCAAGAAGTAAATTCCCAAATTCAGAAAATGCTTGATCAGAAAATCATCCAACCTTCCCTATCTCCTTGGTCCTCACCAATATGGATAGTTCCTAAGAAAGTCGACGCTTCTGGCCAACGAAAATGGCGTGTCGTTATAGATTACAGGAAATTGAACGACGTTACTATTGGTGAAACTTATCCTATCCCAAACATAGTCGAAATCCTTGACCAATTAGGGAAATCCAAATATTTCTTAACTCTTGATCTTGCATCAGGTTTTCACCAGATAAAAATGGCTCCTCAAGACGCCTGCAAAACCGCATTTAGTGTCCCTCAAGGGCACTTTGAATTTAACCGAATGCCCTTTGGGTTGAAAAATGCACCTTCAACGTTCCAACGTTTAATGAATAATGTCCTTACCGGCCTTCAAGGAGAGCGATGCTTCGTATATTTAGATGATATAGTTTCCTACGCCCCTGATTTATCAAATGAAATACAAAATTTGGCAGCCATTTTTTAAAAACTCCGTTTATTTAACCTTAAACTACAACCTGACAAATGCGAGTTCTTGCGCAAGGAAGTCGGTTACCTGGGACCGAGCATGGCCTAAAACCCGATCCAAAAAAGGTAAAATCCGTACAAGAATTTCCAATCCCAAAATGTCCTAAAGATATCAAATCCTTTCTAGGCCTAATATCCTATTATAGACGTTTCATCCCAGAATTTTCTAAATTATCTAAACCACTCACTTCCCTTCTTAAAAAGGATGTCGCCTATGAATGGAAAAATGAACAGCAATTGGCTTTCGAAATGCTTAAAGAAAAGCTCGTTACTGCCCCTGTCCTCATCTATCCTGACTTCACAAAATCCTTTAACCTTACCTGTGACGCCTCTAACTACGCGATATCCGCTATCCTCTCCCAAGGCATAGGGCCTTGGGAGAGGATAGCGGTAAAGATCACCCAGTAGCATATGCATCCAGAACCTTAAACAAGTGCGAAAGTAACTACAGTACAACCGAAAAGGAGTTACTAGCCATAGTCTGGGGCTGTAAAACCTTCAGACCGTATTTGTTTGGTCGTAAATTTACAATTGTAACAGATCATCGGCCTTTGAAGTGGCTTTTTAACCACACCGATCCAAGCAGTAAATTACAGCGTTGGCGTTTCCAACTTCAAGAGTTTGAATACGAGATCGTATATCAAAAAGGTAAACTAAATTCAGCAGCCGATGCTTTTTCTCGTTATCCCGTAAATCCAGTGTATCCTGATAATCCTACCAACTTACCTGATACTGATTTAATTGATCTTGGTCCCTTAGATATAAGCCCGTTCAATGCGGAAGTCGGTGATTTTAGTCCTTTGAGTCTACCAAGCCCTGAAAACTTACCTGATCCTCTTCCTCCTCCGAATCCTTTACCCGATGTCACAGTTCAAAACCCTGAAACACAGAACGAATCTCAACCTTCAACTAGTAGCCAAATCCCGAATATACAATACCCAAATCCTGTAATAAACCCTACTATGCCAAACTTACCTGATCCTGCTGACAGTTACACTAAATTTCTTAAAATGCCTTCAGCTACGAGGTATGACACCGTGATTGTAGAACATAATGACAATTTACTGAAAAGCCAGAACAAAATCATTATTATACCTTCATCCCTTGATTTAGATGAATCTATCCCTTACGTTCAAGACGTCCTATCGAACTCATCTGAGTCAGAATCATTCATAAATTCAGAGAGAACTCTTCTTTCATATAAGTCACTCTCACATACTGACAAAAACTATTACTTTTTATTTATTAAAGTACATCACTTCGATACCTGTTCATATAGCGATATCTTTGAATGTCTAAAGAGAAATCATTTAATTTCTTTAACTGAACCTATTGACAAAATAAGTATTACAGATTTTAAAAACCCATTTGACAAACACACTTATATCAAAATTTATAACATACTTACACATTTATTTCATAATACAGGTATCCAAATCCATATCTATCGTAATAAAATATATTACCCCAGTCCTTCCGAAATCCCAAAAATCTTACGTGAAAACCATGACAACCCCATTGCTGGACATCTTGGTTCCAACAGAATGTTTAACAAAATACGCTAGCAATATTATTGGAAAAATATGCGTAGCAAAATCGAAAATTATGTCAAAAACTGCACCTCTTGCCAAACAAACAAAGCGCTTAGGAAAATTAATAGAGCTCCGATGCAAATAACAACAACTTCTGTTGCTCCTTTTGAACGTCTGTCCCTTGATATAGTCGGTCCCCTCCCTGAATCTGGCACAGCCAAAATTAAATACATCCTTACACTCCAAGACGATCTAACCAAATATCCGTAGGATATCCGTAGGATATCCCATTCGCAGTACTACTACTGAAGAGACCAGTGACTGCTTAGTCCATTTCATTTCCTTATTTGGTATCCCTAAGACCGTCCTCACTGATCAAGGCACAAACTTTACAGCTGAAATGTTCAAAGAAACATGTAAGTTTTTAAAGATAAAACAACTTTGGTCCTCCCCCTACCACCCTCAAACGCAAGGTGCACTCGAAAGAAGTCACTCCACACTTAAAGAATACCTCAAGTCGTACATATCCGAAACACAAGACAACTGGCCAAAATATGTATACACAGCCATGTTAGCGTATAACACAGCCGTTCACTCCACAACCAACTATACTCCATACGAGTTAGTTTTCGGTCATAAGCCCGTTCTGCCTAACTCAATCTATGAATCTACATCAAGTGCTACTTACCCCAAATACATTAGAATGCTACAACACCGCCTTAAAGTCACGCGAGACAAAGCTATAGAACATATAAATAAATCGAAGGAGTCCTCCAAAGCTCACTACGACACCCATACTCGGCCCATAAGCTATAATGCAGGCGATTATGTTTATCTAAAAAACCACCTTCGTATGCGTAAAGCTCTGTCCCCAATTTGGAAGGGCCCCTACAAAATAATTAAAATCAATGGTAGAAATACCTTAACACTGCTAATAAATAGACGGCATGTAATTCACCACTTCGATGAAGTAAAATTAGCCCGTCGTCGCGATTCTTAGTTTAAGTTAAAGTTATATACCTGTATATAGATAATAAAAACAAATTATTAATATTCGTTACAGTTCCCTGTCTTCTGCACAGGGACAGGGACAACATTCATCGAAAACACGATGAATACATCTGGCATTTACTTTGATCCTGTCGGTTCACTTAAAATAGTAGATGGACATCTCAGTGTATTAATTCCTATGGACATTTCATATATACAACCACATATCGAAAACCTGAACGGTGTGATATGCAGCTCTAAGTTTTTATGCAAGCAAAGTACTCTGTACTCCGATGTCGAATGTATAAACATACACCAGCCGTTATCAATCAGATACAATGACATTATTCGTAACTTTGATTCAATATCACATTTAATTGAATCTAGAAACAAGAGATCGGCCTGGATTAGTGGAATTGGTACAATATTTAAACATGTGTTTGGAACTATGGATGAAAATGATGCTATCCAATACAGTAATGCTATTCAACTTATAGAAACGAACCAAATTACGTTGTCTAAATTAGTTAAACAAAACATTCTTGTCACAAATACGACTCTCTCACATTTGAGAGACACATTAAATAAAATAAGCGTAAACGAGCAGCAACTGAATAGCGCCATTGACACTCTAGCCAGTTCACAACAAAATTTAACCGTATTATCTGATAAGTTACTTATAAGGTCAAAAATAAACGAAATTTTAAGCATATTAGAGAGTAGTTTATTAACGTTATCATTTAAATTGGAAGATATAATTAACAGTATAATGTTTAGCAAAGCAAACATTCTGTACCCTTCAGTAATCACCCCTAAACAATTATTTACAGAACTTGTTGAAAACTATAGATTTTTAGCCGACTATCACCAATTCCCTTTAAGCTTGTCTTTAGATAATATCTACACGTCAATGCATGTATCCGAAATTGCTACCTATTACACTGATATGACTGATATGACAAAATAATATTTGTTTTAAAGATGCCCCTTGTCAGTTCAAAAATGTATAATTTATATCATAACATTCCTTACCCCGTCACTCTGTCTGATAACATATATACCACCATAATTCCATCTACTAAGTATATAGCCATAACTAGAGATAGGACATACTATTGTAAGTTAGATGATATAAGTAGTTATAAGATTATATATAGTCAAAATTATATTTGTGACGGTTTAGATATATATTCAAGTGCTTCTAATCCAATTTGTGAATCGGAAATAATTTCGAAGGCACTAAAATCTGTGCCCAAATTATGTAAAACGAAAATTTTCCAAGGACACCTCGATGTATGGCAACAATTGTCAAACAATATATGGATATATGTTATTACAGACCCATCAAAACTGTCAATAGATTGTAAACAGTCGACCATCACCGATATTGTAGTGTCGAACACAGGCATGTTAAACCTACCCATACACTGTGTAGCCTTCTATAAGGATTCAAGGTTAATACCTAAATATTCCAAATTAATACAATTACAACCAATCCCAGTCAATTTTAATTTAATAAACAACTCTTGTTGTAATGTAGAACTGTTATCGAAAACTAGACCACATATTCCTATTTTGAACTTAACTAATACTGACTTTGATTCCATGGCATATCAATATAATGAAATTGTAAATGACCTCGACAAAATTATTGACCAACCGCATATTGTTTAATCTTAATTTTAATTGTAATTTGTAAACTTTTCAAGTCAGGCAAATGTCACCGTTATTTTAAGAAAAATAAAATTAAACTTAACATTGAAAAATCTGAAGAGCTTTCAGAAGTCGCTGTCGAATCTCCTGCTCCCAAAATCCGCACATTCCTTCCATAAACTTAACCTTAAGGGTAAGTTTATTCTTAACCCCGGGGCTGTTATATATATCCTCTGTATATAATAGTGCCTAGTATCCCTTACCTTTATGCATAGTCAGCACTTTTGACTGCTCATAGTATTTTATTATAATTTAGAGTTCAGTTCGCATCCATCATCCGCGCGTGACACTTGCCTCTCTCAAATCGAGCCTAATTTCGTGAATAAACTCTTGTCCTTTGTAACGTAATACTACACGTATTGCGTTATAATATCTCGCAGGCGCTTAACGCCAGCTTAGCCAGACATCGTTCGCAATATTACCAAATATGGTCATATTCACTAGCCAAAGGCAGTTGTGAGTCATAGGTAGCCTATATAAGATGGGTGCGCGTTGTAGAATGGTCACTTTCCCTAGACATCGGAACGCTACCGCTACACCTCGCGATTATTCTACATTCTACTTCCTATCTACTGTCCCGCTGGGGTTCACCCTACGAGCTCACTGCACCTATCTTCTTCCTATGGGCTACGTTCTTCCTACGGGCTACGTTCTTCCTACGGGCTACGTTCTTCCTACGGGCTACGTTCTTCCTACGGGCTACAAGCCACGAGCTGCTGGCGCCGTGCCGCTACTAGCCAGCTGCCACCCAAGCCTCCGTTCCTGCCTACGAGCTCCTACAGCCAGGCCACGGACGCCTGAGCCTGACCGCTCGGCCCACATCGGCTGCACCGCCTGAGACCCGCTCAGCCTGAACCACGACAGAGCTGCCTGCGCAGCGCACCTTGGCCAGCTCATCGGCGACCCTTCGAGCAGCTACCCTGCGAGCGTCGGAGAGCAGCAGGTGTCTACACTCCAGCCAGCTCAGGCCAGTGCTTACCTAGTTCGGTCATACTGTATGTAAGCGGTAGTGAGACATAATAAAGAACCTGTTCAGCTTAGCAGTGTTTCTCTTGAACCCCGACATCCTACCTGAGATCCTCCGTCTCAGTACGGCAGAGAACTAGTAACTTGCGGTTCACACTATATTGATGCCGAGTCAGGTGATGTTATTTATATACCTAGGGATTCTTATGCTGAAAATATAGGCTATCTATCAAGTATTTTCGATAAGGTCCAGTCTCTTTTAATCCAAGCTCACGCTAGAAACTCACACACATACAACTTACGTCGTAAACCGGCTGAGTTTAACATAGGTGATACAGTATGGAAAAGAACCTTCTATCTAAGCGATAAGGACAAATCATTTAGCAAAAAACTGGCTCCTAAGTTTACCAAGTGTACTATTATTGCTAAAAAGTCACCACTAGTATACGAATTAGCGGATTCGTCGGGTAAATCTATTGGCAGTTGGCACATTAAAGATTCAAAACTAATTAACTACACTGATTCCTAACCTAACTAGATTCTTTCATTGTACCTACCTGCAGTTTGAGTTTCATAGTCACTATCTACTTAGCACTGTCTACAGAAGTTCGGAGGACTTAGTTAGACGGATTTTTCTTGTCTAGACACGAAAAATCCTGCTGTACAGAGCGGGGTATTGTAACGTAATACTACACGTATTGCGTTATAATATCTCGCAGGCGCTTAACGCCAGCTTAGCCAGACATCGTTCGCAATATTACCAAATATGGTCATATTCACTAGCCAAAGGCAGTTGTGAGTCATAGGTTTACGCCTATATAAGATGGGTGCGCGTTGTAGAATGGTCACTTTCCCTAGACATCGGAACGCTGCCGCTACACCTCGCGATTATTCTACATTCTACTTCCTATCTACTGTCCCGCTGGGGTTCACCCTACGAGCTCACTGCACCTATCTTCTTCCTACGGGCTACGTTCTTCCTACGGGCTACGTTCTTCCTACGGGCTACATTCTTCCTACGGGCTACGTTCTTCCTACGGGCTACAAGCCACGAGCTGCTGGCGCCGTGCCGCTACTAGCCAGCTGCCACCCAAGCCTCCGTTCCTGCCTACGAGCTCCTACAGCCAGGCCACGGACGCCTGAGCCTGACCGCTCGGCCCACATCGGCTGCACCGCCTGAGACCCACTCAGCCTGAACATCGACCACAGAGCTGCCTGCGCAGCGCACCTTGGCCAGCTCATCGGCGACCCTACGAGCAGCTACCCTGCGAGCGTCGGAGAGCAGCAGGAGTCTACACTCCAGCCAGCTCAGGCCAGTGCTTACCTAGTTCGGTCATACTGTATGTAAGCGGTAGTGAGACATAATAAAGAACCTGTTCAGCCTAGCAGTGTTTCTCTAGAACCCTGACATCCTACCTGAGATCCTCCGTCTCACCTTCATAAAAGTCTTTTTTTAAAAAGACCTTCGGCGCAATCCGTATAACAGTACGCAAATTCAACTACTTTTTGGTAAAAAAATTACACAACTTAACAAACAGTACGTATTTATTTCCGCAGAAGGGTAATTCTGCGTTTTTATCCGCGGATGTATCTGATTTAATCCAAGAAGGGTTTGTTTTCAGTTAGACATCCTCTGCGGCTCCACACGCGTGGTACAATTTTACCTCCTTAGAGTGGGAACTTCCAACAATTCTCTCTTAGTGCGCCTCTACAGTTCCTTACAAACATACATCTCAAATTACAGCTTTTTGAGCCTAGTAGTTTCGGCTATGCGATGTCTGCACGTCAGGCAGTAACTGTAGAGCTAAATAAAGTTGATGCGCTCAGTAGTTTCGGATGTGCCTTGCCTGCCAGTCAGTCAGTACCGAAAGAGGTTTAAATTGATTTAAATCTTGCACTCTAAAAATGTGGTAGACATAGGCTAGGCATAAGCTTACAAAAAGTAAGTCCACTTTTTGTAAGTTCCTATCGTAAGAATCGCGTGACTGCACCGAGCTTTAACAGCAATTCTCTATCACAAAATACTTAATTACAAGAACTGACTGGGAGATTGGATTCAATCTTCGTTTATGTAAATTGGCCAACTGATTCGGCCGTCCAGTAATTGTTGCGGTTTCCAAAGCGCTGGGAGAATTGGTGCTTTCACCAAAACGCATTATCAAGACAAAGGAGTTTCAAAATCAGAATAAAAGGAAAACAGAGTGTTTAGATACTTTTGCGACGTAACTTGTAAGTAGATCGGATTACATGGATCGACTTGACCGCACTCGTACGTACGAGCGCAATCTTTCAATTATTCTGTCGTATTTTGTCCAGAATTTACTTTAGAATTGATTAAATAGATATTTTCCGTCTTTGAAATAAATTTGATGTTACACGGTTACGTTTTACTGCTACGTGCTTTGTTTGTAAATAATGCTAAATTGTTACATATAAAACAATTGTTTAGTGTTATTTAAATCTGAGCAGTAGAAAGAGTAAAAGTCTTTGAATAAATTCAGTAAGTATTTTTTTAGATTTATTCGGCAGTATTGCAAAACAGGGATTAAAACGACATTACACCACTTTAAATTCCCATAACAAAACCCAGAACGAATAAGCAACATATTGTTAAACAATTTCGCCATTAAATTGCTGTCAATTCTCTCCGGATAAATTTGCTAGAGGGGCAATGTTGTCGGCTATTGATGAGGTTATATGGTGAGCTTCGCAACGGTGCCGGCTGCTGCATACGTAAATGAGATAATAATGCGATCAATCTTCGTATCAAGCAAGGTAATCATTGATGTTTAGACCTCACACCAGATCTCTATGGACACAATGTTGTAAGAACGTATTGCTCGTTTAGGACTAACTAGCGAAATTGGTACTGGCATATTTGTTGGAGATGTTTTCCTGCATTATGAGTATTTTTGCTTTGTTGCAACAATGCGATTGTATAAATTTAAGATATTTTCTATGCTCTTTTGATGTAAATTTGCATTTTCAGGTGTTGTCAACAGTAAAAAAAGATGAAGCTATTTTTCAAAATTTCATATTGAAACATATCCGATTTTCATCGAAACCAATTTTAAAGTGATCTAACTTTATCTAATAGACTTCCAATTTGCTCGAATCGAGTATTATAAACAGGACCTCACTATTAAGTTTAAACTTGTACCCCGAGAACAATAACGCACCTACATTAAAATTAATATTTTCATATAAAACAACCGAATAAAGATGCGCAGTTATTTAATACTGTTCCATTTCGGTTAAAAGCTCTAATATTTGACTTTAATGATCGAATATACTCTCATTAATGAGTTTGAACAGTCGAACTAGTTACCAACACTACCAACGGACACAATGAACACCCAGACTCTAACTCGTGTGGTTATCAACCCACTACACACACCGTGCCCTCTATTAATTTTAACCTTAACCTTATCTGGGGAGGTTGCAACTCACAAGGAGTGAGTTGTAAGGTGTTACATTCATCAGATAATCTACAAGAGATCGAAGATACTTTACCTTTTCTTTAAAATTTTATCCAAAATTACATTTTCAGATTATCTTCTTTAATCTATTTATAAAGTAGATGAATGAGCTATCTAGATCTCACAGAAAATGAACTAGACAAACATGAGTGCCTTCAAAACTGCATACAATTTATATTTGGAGTGTATCTCAAGTTTTGACAAAACTTTCAGTGTTATCTAAATAGCGGTAAGGTTGGGTTTATAATAGTCAGAATATTGTTTCAAAAGAAAATCAACCTTCTTTTTAATGAAGTGCTAGTTAATTTAGACCGTGTATGGTGGTAGACCATGTCTTCTGCTGACAGTAATTTATAAGATCTTTTCTGTAACAGCTGTTAGCTTGTGGAATGCGTCATTTTATGTATAAGTTAGGCTCATACGGTAACTAGATGCCGAGCTTTAGTAAAGGACCAATAACTATAGTTTAGTAAATTTAAATTAATTAATTACCCTGAGTACCTAAGACCCGGTAAATATTATGCAAAAGTCAACATTATACTTTGAAGACTTTAGAAAAGTCAATATATTGCTGTCTCCACTAGACTATCACATATTCTCAGTTATATCCTTTCTTCGTGATTTTGAACAATGAAGAGTACATTTTTCAGAACGCACCTACAGATTGCCTCTGTGAATACCGGACAATGTAATATTGGAAATTTCATAGTATACAAATTACCATCATAATTACACTGTGGTATGAAATGCAACGGAATTTCACACATTATTTTTTTCATTTGGCGATGTTTAAAACCGGGTCTAAAATATCACTACATTTTATGACACGAGAGTTCACTATGTACGAAATAATACTAGCCATAAAATATTTGGACGGGTCATAAAAATAAATGTTGCGTTATAAATTAATTTTATATTTTTATGGCATGTAAAGTAATGCGTGATCACATAAGTCCCGGTTTTTATGTGATGCAAGTGGCAGGTGTCAACTTGGTATGACATGAGACCCGGGAAAATTAGCTGAGTGAAATGGACGGCTCTTTTACATACGGACATGTGTATTTAAATAATAATTATTATAGAGTTGTATGTAGTTTGAATGATTACGGCTACAGCCGTAATATGTTGCTGTACTCAGCCTTGATATCTTTAGTATAAGGAAGCCAGATTAGACGTTAAAACAGTGTCTAAGAAGCTTTTATTGTATTACATTTTGCTCTTTTTCTGGTATCAAATACTCCTTAAATCAATGTTAATTTTCAAAAAGCTTTTTTTTAGAAGATATTGAGATAAACGCCATCTTAGTTTCCCATAGCGCGCTTTCATGAAAATAAGATAGAAGAATTTAGTCCAATACTTCCTGATAACCCAAATTAAGTAACAAAAGAATTAAACGAATTTTCTGAAACTATTCACATTTTCTTCAATATGAGGTACGAGGTGTACGTCCCCGTTGGTGACGGGGTCGGCACAAGGCTCAACAAAGCAGTTCTTATTGCAAAATATTATATCTAATAATCTATTATTAACATTAAAGCATGAATTAAATTGTTTTATGTCTGAAGAACTCATAAAATCAGATGTTATTTATAAATTACTTCAATATCTAAAAAAGTTGCGAAATAAACCTTTTATCACGTGTCTAAAACAGTAATTATTTACGTAGTACGTATCGCAAAATAAGTGTTTTCTGCTTGGAGTAGAAACATACACAAAAATATACGGACTTAACCTGTTTTATGTATGACGTCTTCATGTAGGTACGATTGGCTGCTGTTTGAATGACCTCCTCGTTCGAACCTTTGTGGATAAATAAGACCAACAATGTATTTCTTGTGATCTACTCGTATCGTAAATACCAAAATATATCATTTCATAAATCGACAAGTGACATGAGCTTCCGTCAGGTTATATGACTGCAGAACTAAGCTCAACTTACATTGGACATCGTTTTCATACCAACCAACTCTTAGAGATTATCCAGTATTATTATGAGAATATTTGGTATGGATATTAAGCAAGCTATATAATTATATTAATTAGAAGGAGGGTCCACACCGTAAAAGTAAATAAGACACAACAACAAATTGAGATGACTCCGTGGTTCGATGTGCTAAGTGTTTTCTGCTTGGAGTAGAAACATACACAAAAACATGCGGACTTAACCTGTTTTATAAAAAGTTTCTAACAGAAGGCCGCTTTCATCAAGCCGATTTTGATGCCATTAAATCCTCTTTAGCGACGGTCGACTGGTACTATGAACTTCATAATACCGATAGTGTCGATACCATGGTTCAAAAATTTTATCGTGTTATCAATAACTTAATCTGTGAATTTGTACCGACTAGAAAGTATGTAAGTTCTAGCCGGTATCCTGTATGGTAAAGAAAGTTTCACTTAGAATGGAAACGTTACGGCAATTCTCTTGATTATCAAAGTTTCTCGACTCTTCGTAGGAGAGAACTTAGAACGAAGAACCTCTTAATCAAGTCAATTCTGTTCATAACTTGGGCGTAATAATGGACTCGAAATTGTCATTTAACTTGCATATTTATCATATAGTTCAGAAAGCATTTTAACAACTCGGTTTCATTTCTAGTATATCCAGGCCCTTCAAACAAGCTTCTTTTTTATTTTATTTCTGCCGAACAAATTGACTCCATGCTGCCAGTTGCAGTCTGCCAGTGCAGCTGTTAAGCAGTCAGTGAAGTCCCATAGTAATGGCCATCATCCCAGCAGCCAGCATGGCATTATGGCATGATAGCCCTCACCTTGACGGCCTTGAGAAAAGCTTTTTCACGCCCCGCTTAAAGGACCCAGGATCATAAGTGGAGGGAAACACGTGGGCTGGTAAAGAGTTCCACATCTTAATGGTACGGCAGAGATAAGAGGCGCCGAACCGTTTGGTGCGTGACGGTATCTGTTCTACCGTGTAAGAGTGGCACCTTAACCCAGCACGTGTCGTTCGGGATAGGAAAGGAGAGGGTGGGATTAGTTGAAAGAGCTCTTCGGAGCACTGCCTGTGATAAATGCGATAGAAGACAGCCATTGAGGCCACGTATCTGCGTAATTGCAGTGACTCAGGAGTTTTAGTGGCCTCTGGATCCCCAATGGTACGCCGCTATAACCTATCGATGGCGTCCAATAAGTACTGAGCGAAGCCATTCCAAATGTGAGAGCAGTATTCCACGCAGGAGCGAACCTGGGTCTTTTATAGCAGACACAACTTCTCCGGCGTGAAAAACCTTCTCACCTTGTTCAGGACTCCGAGTTTCCGAGATGCGGATTTGATGACACCCTCGATGTAGTTCTTCTGGTTGAGATTTCTGCGTATGTCCATACCCAGGATATTGAGGCTGTCTTGAATCGGTAGTGGAGTGTCCAGAAGAGAGGGATGGGGAAGGAATGGAGATACCTTGGCTGAGAATGCGCATACCTGTGTTTTCTTGGCGTTGAACTCGACCAGGTTCTCATCACCCCAATGCGAGATGCAATTCAGAACCCAGTCAAGCTCAGCAACAAGTGTTCGCCTATACTCCTCAGTATCGGCTTGCTTAGCCGCAGGGTGTCCGAGATATCGCCCATGTACAGTACTGTCATCTGCATAGCAATGTATGCCCCCAAAAGTGAGCATATCATTGATATGCAGAAGAATTTTACTTACTAAGAAGAATTTTACTTTCAAACTTCTCTATTTTAGTTTTGTGTATGGAATAATATGGAATCCCTTTTACCATTGTCACTCCTCGTATTGAAAGAGTTCAATTTTTTTTTATTAAACCTTTGGATTACCGCTGAACCAACCAACCATACAGATCTTATGAGGATTTGCTTAAGCGCCACAATTTGACCTTACCCAGTGAGCGTAGAAAATATTTTGACCAAGTTTCCCTTTATAAAACTGTCTTTCTCTTAGCGATATCCCAGTTTCAATCTGGGGTCCGCTTACTCGTCTAACCGGATTTGGCTGAATATTAGCTTTTCCACAGAGCGACTGCCTGTCTGACCTCCGCAACCCGAAGGGATAGCGATATTCCATGGTTTAGACTAGTATCAGTTTATTTAGAAGGTACTGACGCCCTGTAATGACTGTCAAAGATCTTCATGACAACAGGGACCGACGGCTTAACGTGCTCTCCGAGGCACGGGGCAAGCGATAATTAACAATTCAATACGCACATAACCCCGAAAAGTCATTGGTGCACGCCGTGGATTCGAACCCGATACCCTCTGCATGGCAGGCTGTTGGTATATCCACTCGGCTATCGCTTATTAACTATTAATAATTATATAGATTCGCCTGCTATCTTGGAGAAAATTGCTTTCAGAGTGCCCAGACCCAACTCTCGTTTAAAGACACTATTTTCAGAACCCTTATATAGAACGATTTATAGTGGCAACAGCTTATTTAGGCGCAGTGTAATTACTACAATAATCAACTTACTGATTTGGATATATTTAATGCAAACATGCTTGAATACAGACGTAAAATTAAAGAAAAGTTGATGCTGGCTGATCAAGCAGTAACATAGATTAATAATGTTTGATCGGATGCTAGCTATTTATATAAGGTGCTATAAAAATATCTGCCACGGCTTTAATGGGAGGTAGTATGATGTTTATAGGTTACAATAGTGAAGAACTTTCGTACCCCGGGACAGTTAATTCAATTTGACAAAATAAAGTAGTTAAATAAACATTGACCCTACTCTGCATAACGTGGTTCACAAATTTGTCAATGAAAACTGCTATCTCTTTCTATCTGTTCTGTGAATGAAAACTGAAATCAGCTGACTAGTTCGTCACACCACTATCTAATCTACTAGGTACGCAATAATACGCAAGCAAACAAGTGTGCAAATACTCACCAGCTACTGGATTCTTCCAAAAAACTGACGTAGGTACTTATCTAAATAAGACGATAAACTTCCCATCACACTTCAAACAGGCTTTGGACTGTCAAGTTAGTGTAAGAATCGTAATTTTATTCTTATTATTTTTAAACTAGGTACTTACGTAGATAAATATCAAATAACGATAAATTACAGTAACTTGGCGTGTTTAAAAGTTAATCATCTTATTTACAACAATTGGACCTTATTTACAAGTTAATCACCCTATTTACGACTATTGCAACGTATTTACAGTTATTTCCACACTCGCTGCCTAAGGTAGGTACCTACAAAACTGTTGCACAAGTCCGCCTCCGCGTTGCACACAAATGAAGGCACGTTTACGTACATGTCTCTTCACTTTATTTAATGTGTCCGTTTCACGTTTTACTTTCCTAAATGCGCGTTTGATGCGCCTTTTTAGTTCTTCCATACTTCTTATATCATGTCCGGTTTGGCCATACACAAGGTCCTTTACACGGCCCCACAAAAAAAAAGTCTAGAGGGGTTAAATCCGGTGAGCGAGGAGGCCACGGCACTGGCCCTCCTCGACCTATCCACCTTTCAGCGCCGTACCACACACTGTTCAAAAATTCCCGTACGCTGATGGCGAAATGAGGTGGTGCTCCATCATGTTGAAAGTAAAGCCCTCTTATCTCTTCAAGAGGAATACGTTCCAACATTCTTCTCACACGGGTTTGTAGTAAACGCAGATACGTGTCACCGTTCAGTCTGTCCAAGAACACTGGTCCTAGAATTCGGTTGCCGAGTATCCCGGCCCACACATTAACACTAAACCGAGTCTGAAAGTGGTCAGGCCGCACAACACGAGGATTTTCTTCAGCCCAATAATGCGCATTGTGTATGTTGAACATACCAACCCGCGTGAATGTAGCCTCGTCAGTCCACAGAATGTTGCGGCGTTCTTCTCGAAGCCAATTACAAAACTCGAGGCGAGCCCCATGGTCATGTGGATACAATTCCTGTACTCGTGTGAAGTGGTAAGGATGGAGCCCTTCCCGATTTAAAAGAGCCACACGTAGTTGTCGCTGACATCAAAGACTCGAGCAGCATCCCTGGTGCTCGCAAGAGGATGACGCCGGAAGAACTCCAGCACTTCCTCTTCGAGTTCGGCGGAATATGGAGGCCTGCCTGCGTCAACCGGAGGCGGGTCAAAGCGGCCGTGTTCTCTGAGTCTGTACACGGCATCCAGAATGGTATGATGACTGACTCGCACACCAAACCTCTACTGGTATAAGTTTACTGCAGGCGCAGTTATGGAGTTACACTAGTGATAGCACAATACCATTTCAAGATATTCTTGATTAGAATACCGTCGGCGTCTGGGAGGCATTCTTAAAGAAAGCGCGCGCGATATTCCCGTGACTGACAGCTAAAACTAACTTCCGACTTTCCGAGCGGACGGGCGCGTGGCTACTGGCGAGCGGAAGGAAGCGGGCAGTCGGCGGCGCGTGCGACGAACGGGGTAGTGCGGGTGAGGGTGGGGGCGCACGGGGCGGCGCTTTGATGACTGAGTAGCCGACACGCAGCGGCGTTGTTTGATAAGAATGGCAACAGTGTATGAACGGCGCGTTTGCGTAATGAATGAATTGAATTCGGTGCGGTGCGGCAACAGCTAAGTCTACGGGATGGTTTTATGCTAATAAATCAATTAAAATTGATATGTACAATTTTTTGTATGAAAAAAAATATGACAATTGATCAATAATTTATCTTTACTATTGTAATCTATAAACACAATACTGCCTCCCATTGCAGCCGTGGCAGATATTTTTATAGCACCTTGTATATTGCTTACTCAAATATATTGTATAAGTATTCCGCTACTTTAACTTCATCATTTTTGTTAATTTCTAAGAATCTCTCGAACTTGTATAGCTTTCTTTGTATTCTTCTTGTGATAACTATGGAATTGTCTGTTCTATTCTATCCATAAGAATTTAAATTTATTTTAATTACTTATTTAGTAACAATTGGATTGTAAATGATTGTATATTTCCTGAATATAAAAAAATAAATAAAGTAATTGGCTAACCGCCGGTTACAATATTCGATCTATCGATGGAGTTTGAGATTCGAGATTCGTGTTTGACATATTTTGTATGAAGCTTATGTCAAAAGCGAATCTAAAATCTAAAATAATGGTTAGATTGAATATTGAATTCCGTGGTAAGTCATACGAATTAAAATAACTTTTCTCCTCTGTTTTTGAAACTTTATTTGTTTTTGTTTTTATTTGGTAGCATTTTTATTATTATTTGTCGGTATAAACAATAAATAATAATTGTAGTTAATTGAATTATGACCAGTGGGCGACTGGGCGTCCAAGAATCTTCCTAACGCAATAATTATATACAGTTTGTATATTTCTGAAATAGTTTGAATAACATTTAATTACAATCTACCTACTTCCTTACAATTAATTAAAAGTTGATTAATAGAAATCCTGTCTTAGACATAATTAGGAATTTATATTTAGATCTGCTTGATCTACTTAATTTGTCTTTCCAGAAGTGGGTTTTAATTCGCAATGAATTAGATTACTTTTTGATTGCTCATAGCACCGAACAAATTTGTTCAATGACTTGAAGCGACAAAGACATGATAGCCTATTAAATTTTTTAAATTAACTGTGGATTCAGTATTTCTGATTTATACTGATTATTATATTTAAAAATAGAGTTATTATTACCACTTAAATCGTAATCGCGTTTTTAATCTAATAAAGACTTAAATATACACATACATATGACATATGTATGTAGTTAGTATGTTATGGAGAGCGCTGACTAATCTTTGTGGTTACCGAGTGGACAATAATATTGAATATGTGAGTGAGAATTTTGTAACAATTTAAGGCGCTGTTATACCTCAGAAGCCGTGAAACACCTAATTTTTCGTCGCGCATCTAGCCATAACGGTACATATTACAAACTAGCAAAAATTAGAGCTTAAAGTCAAAAGTCTGAACAAAAGACTTTTGAAAGAATTTTTCATGTACGTAAAATAGAATCACGGTAAAAAAATCACAAAATCGAGGCAGAAAATAATCTTTCGTCTCACTGTTTGCAATATTTTGATCGTAAGCTGCCATATTTTTTTTGATAATATTGTAGGAAATCTAATGAACTAAAGAATTACCCTATTTATTTTCATATTATACGTGTATATTTTGTAAAATTAAATAAAATCTGCCAAACGTCTATGATTTTGACGCTCGGTAGATCCCATCAATATCAAACGCTTCAGCAATTTAAACCTTATTAGCATAAGCGGTGTACTGAGTGTTAGTTGCTAGTTTACGCCCCGCCCAGACCTCATCATTCGGCTATGAGCCCTGTGAGAGATAGGTCACGTCGCTTGCGTCTCCGCTGCACGAAATTTTACGTAAACCTGTTTGTTATTATAATACGCCGATTTGAGTTCGTAATGTCATGTTTTATGTTATAGACTGAATACTTTGAATCAAATAGGCTTTTCATGTAACTATGGGCACATATAATTAGGACCTAAGTTTATACTCTTGTTGCGTTTATTGTGTTATTGTTTCTGTGCTTATAAATATATAATTAGAAGAATAAAATATGGACAATTAGAGAAATGAAGTTCTACGAAGGATTTGTACAAGAAAGCGTCGTAATAAAATAGGAATTCATCCATGGCCAAGTGATTATGAAATATGTAACATTTTTACACAAATTATTTTCATAAGAGTCTTTTATGACTAACTATGTTTCTTATATATTATCGATTATGCATAATATAATTATATAAATTATTTTCACAATACATAGCTGCCACAGTTTTCAATTTTTGAAAGAGTAATAACATAAAATCGAATCATTTTATGTACCTATATTTCAAATTCATTAGCTTGTCAGAGCGCCTGGAGCGCTAAGATGCCGCCACGGCGAACAATAATGATGACAGTGCTAATATGGCGCTCCGCAATCCGCACACAAGCGGTAACGAATGTTGTATTATTGTGTTTTGAACATAAACCTTTTTAGGTACATCGGGTAAAACTTTGATTATTCATAAACTATTAGGTATGTCTCAGTACATCTAATATCTTTTTAATTTCTAAAATCAATCATTTATAAGTAAGAAGGTAACTTCTCTGTTTGCTATAACACAAGATATAGTATTTTTTTAATAATAAAGTACGTAACTAATTATCATTATTGTAATTACAGAGAAGTTAAAGATAACAGTTCTTCAACGTCTTACACACATTTGACTTCAGTCATTCCTAACACGATCTGTTCAAGAGCTAGCCAAGAAATGCCAAAAAATTTTTTTAACAAATTTGACTCAAATTCCGTAGTGATAAGCAAAAATTACAAGAGGGATAGCAGTGACTGGTTCGAATTGCGTAAGAATATGTTGACAGATTGAAATTTTTGTATAGTGGTAAAAAGAAGAGATAACAGCAGTAAAGCCAACTTAGTAAAAAATATTTTGTACAAATAAAATATTTGCAATGTAAAATCAGTTGCGCATGGAATTTTAAATGAACAACTGGCTTTGCAACAACTGGCGAAGCAAGAAAATGTAACAATCGAGCCTTGTGGATTATTCGATTATTGGTGCCACGCCAGATGGATTAATAGGTCTAAACACGATTGTGGAAATTTAATGTTCTAAAGTTGCCTATAAGAATGGCCTGGAGAATAGTATAAAAGCAAATAAAATACAAATATGGAAACATGATAAAAAAGTGAACCGACTAGTCACAAATATTGTAATTGTTATTACCAAATTCAGGGGCAACGCCACGTTACACGCAAACAAAAGTGTTTATTAGCTGTGTGAAGTAGCGAAAGTATACCACTAAAAATAGAAATTATACAAAGAGATGATGTTTTCTGGGAGAAGCTTGTGGCGTTTTATATGAATTGGCAGTTGCCTGAAATTGTTGATTCTCGTCAAGCTCAAGGGATGGCATTGCGAGATCACGGAGACGAAAATGTTTCATCAGTGCTTGAAATTTCTACAATACCAAGCCGTAAAAGGAAAGTAAATGAAACTGTGCCTCGTGAACAACAGCAAATAATAAGTATTGAAGCCTTATCACCTCACACACTGCCTATAACATTCGATGAAAATAAAGAAAACCTGCCGGGTTGTAGCAGACAGCTAACTTTTGATGAGCTGTAAACTCTGTATTTCGTTAGTAAATTATAAATGAATATAAATAAATATCTTTTAATATTTATTTTCTTTGAAACAACACATATTTGAAGCGAAAGAATTTTTTTATATTTTTCCATACAAACATGTATGACGAGAGCTAACAAAAAATAAGTAACTCAAATTCTAATTCTATAATTTTCTAAGCGACAGCAGTATCTCATGAATAAGGTATATCCACATATATTTTTAATGTTTCATCTATTTTGAAAAATAATAATGGGTTGGGTTTCGAAACGAGTCGCCTGAATTTTAGGGTATTGGTAGTGTACGGGGCTTAAGGTAGTTCGTTTTAATCCCCTAAAAGTAATTTTGGCTGCCGGAGTTGCGTCTAAATATTTTTAAACAATTTCCAAAATTTCATAAATACTTCGGCAATTATGCAAAACGGAACATAGTTTTTATACTTTAGTACAGTTTTACAAATGTAATTTTTAGGTTTTATGTGAAAAACGTGAAACGAAACGCAAAACTGCCATCTTGGAATGATCATATTGACAGCTAATGTCAAATTTTGCGTCATTGCTTTCGAGTGCCTTGGGTTAGGTGCGACTGTAATAAGTAAATAAATAGGTTATGTTAGGTTCTCTTTTGACCCTTAATCCGAAAATAGGAGCCCTTCGCGGGGCTCCGACAACCTTAGTTTATTAAACTAGTGTGATGAATGTGGAAGTTGGCAGTGCCATACACACCGATGTTTGGAGATTTTTTTTTCAGAGGAAACCAAGTATTTCCGGCAAGTGAAAATGGTGAGGGGGGTTTCAAGACCTCCCCTGCTCCCTCTCCAATCACTCACAACCCCTAAAAACGGCGACGTATTTCGAAACCTTTGCCATAATAATTATACCTATAATAACAATAAACATCCATAAATAAATAAAAGAAATCAACTTTTACTAAACTTCAATTATCTCGTAACTCGCTTTAGTTGAGATACGGCTTTTGCGCTTAGTAGAGCAGTATTGTGTTTTTTAGGGTACCGTAGCCAAAAATTGTAAAACGGAACCCTTATAGATTCGCAATGTCTGTCCGCCCGTATGTCACAGCCAATTTATTGCAAAACAGATTTGAAAACTGCCAGGAATGGAATTAGATGTAGGTATTCTATGAACTGCTTCACTATTTTTATACAAATACAAAACAAACGTAATAATGGCCTCTCCATACATGGAACTGACTTAATTATTTGTATCATCTTACGGCACGTAGGTATTTACCTACTTTCGTCAACATTTAATACCTATAACGTCTAATGTAAACCAGTTTTGCTCATGGCTGCACTGAGAACAAAAATTGCGCTATGCCTATATTGTACAAACAGATTGATATATGTAATATAAATTTTAATATCAGTATCTCAATTCAATATGCTAAAACGTTTTGCTTGCGATTTTGAAATATTGGAATACGGATGTCGCCAGAATACGGCCGCACGCGACGAGAATGAAGAGGGGCGCCCCGCAGTAGACGGAGCTAAGCTCCCTTCACCTCCCCTGCTTCACCCCCTCATTTACCAAAACAGTCGCTTAGGACAGCGCCTTAAGCGTTTCTTTGTTAAATTTTAAATTACCGTGTAACAGCTACTCGTCGTACAAATTAAATAAATAAATATTATTTTATTATGTGAGGGCGGCAGACAAGATCCGGCTGCCTGATAATAAGCGGCTAACCGTAACATCCGTTCAACATCCAAGATAGGAAAAACAACATTGGAACATCCGCCCTCACGCACCTGTAAAATACTGCTACGTAAATCTTTCTGAGGGGGTAGTAGTTACTACAGTGATACAGCCAACCTGTAATTGGTGTACTAAAAGGCTGGCCCTATCGGTCTAAACAAAAAACATTTACGTAACTAGTTTTTCACAAAGATTACAAATATACAAGGTATTTCTCTACAAATAATAATTGTGAGGCAGTCATGTGAATCTACTGCTCATATAATTGCACGATGGATCTCACTTGCATCTAAATTTAAAAGACTCCACACCATACAAAAGTAATAAATATCAAACTACATCGCTAGTTTTAATATCACTTTTATATTCCTACTGTGAACACACATTAATTTATATTTACGATTGTTAATTACCCTACACATTAGAAGATAGTGGTTTTATAAGATGTTGTAAATGTCATACTCATATTTTAATAGCCTCAACAGCGGTGTAAAAGGATTTTGTATGAAAGTAATAACTACCTTTTTTCAATTTATATAATTACGGAATGACGGTAAAATTTAAATACAAGCTTGATTACATTCGGCCTCTTTACTTTTATTGCCTAACCAAAAGTATTATGCTTGAGTAATGTACAGTAAATATACACAAATGATATAGAAGGTGTAACAGTTGCAGCAGCTTACAAAATGTAAATTGTGTATTATGCAAAACCTGGCGATGAAAAAGAGTGACCGTGAGTTTTATTGCCCGTTCTTTCTCATGGTTCTACCTATTGCTTTGCGAACGTGGCAGTAAATGTAAATGTAGAAGCATACAGTAATAATGTTTTAAATTTGAGTATAAGTAATTATTTTATAAATTTATTATTTTGACGTTCATAAGCGTCACATTGTGACCCAAATGAATAAAGGATTTTGAATTTGAATTTGAATTGCTTATTTTAATGAACCTAATGTCGTAAAAAATATTTTTCTCTTGTTGGCGTTAAGTAAAAAATCTAATGCGACTTAAGTCTTATAATGCTTTTGCACAAACTTTGAAGGCGTGAATGTAGCCGAGTTTTGATGATATTGTAATCATGGTAGAATCTTGCAGCTGCGGACATATCTAAGTTAATTTTTACATTCAATTAGACGCACGCCTGTTGTGCCTTTTGAGTCCTTACTTAAAGTAATTACTTTGGTTTTCGCTCGTCTTGAATTAAGGTGGTTTATTAGATGACAGAATTTCTTAGGCTAAAAGGAAAATAGGTGTTGGAACGAATTTCTTAAGATATTTAACACATTAGCGTTCACAAGCAGGAAATTGGAATGCCAACATCAAAACATTGCTTCTCACGAAAAAAAAAATAAACGAATTGTTGAAAATCCTCAGATATATTACAGCACCACACTTTTGAAATGTTTATTGCTTTCATGTTGCTTTCACAGTTTTTGGTGATCGATAATTCTAGTCTACGATCTGGTGACGCGAGATGATGATTTCATATAATTCTTCATTGGGCTTTGATCAAAGTTGCTGTCTTAAAAAAATATATATTTATGTTTACATAATATATTATTTTAAGCACAAGTGTTTACGCATACTATTTCTTCACCTATTTACAACACGAACTAAATATAAAGCGACCTTTTTAAACAATTACTATAAAGTTTCATTGAAACAATCTAAATCAACAGTAATGTCTCAAAACCGAAAGAGAAAATAAAAAGAAACACGAGTTATCTACAAGTTTATTCGTCTACACACCGACAACTTTATACTTAAGTACCGCGCTATCTGACAGATAAAACCCTATTCAATATTGTAACGGATGCCAGGAATCGAACCTTTGCTAGTCCGCTACAGTGCGCTGGTGGTGTGTTGCTGACGTGTGCCTACGACGATGCGTGTTCTTCTATGTGTGTGGACTGTATGGCTTCGATGTGTTGGGGCTTCAGAAATGAAACATCTTCATACGTTGAGAGCGATGCTGTTCAGGTGTTCGGTGCTTGATGGTTACAAGATGGTGGTTGGGACGCCAACGAACTGGCCGAATTGGTGGTCGCTTAAGTACCTCGAAACTTTACCTTATCGTCGGCCATCGCACCGAACACGTGCACAGAGAATCTTTCGTTTATTTTTATTTTAAATACAATACAAATGTTACGTATTATTCGTTTCTTTTATACATACGTACATGTTCTATACATCGTTAGATAGGTCTCATTAAGTTCTATCTATCGGTATACAATACCTAAACCTAACTACTAGCGTCACTAAGTTATTCCATAAAAACTCCCAAAAAATGCTGTCACACAAGGGCCCGCCCACTATATTTTCTATTGAAAAACTATTGTATACTAAATTTACATATATAATTTTGGTAGGCCGTTGTGTGCAACTATATGGGGCATCTATTAAAACAAACACCATGAAAATATCTTTATTCAATTCGAACCTATCACATGAAAACTTATGAATCATAAGAAAATTACAGAATTTCTTAAGTAAATACTATCGTAAATAAACAAAATTTATGATAAACATACAAATGTTTGTTATTATGCTTATTTTAACTATATAAGGTAATAACTAGCAATAAGAAAGTATCTAGACATGATTTCAAGCCTATATGAAGCCAAAAAACACTTATAAAACTATAAAACGAATATGTAAACAAACAGCTGTTTTATGAAGTATTAGTTCTTATCTGTCACTACTGATAACGCTATTTATGATCGATATCTAGGTCTCTACAGTTAGCACAAGTTTAAGACTAATGTTCATGTATTACATAGTTGCTTATATTAACGATCTAACCATTTACACTATTTTAGCTATTTTTAACGTTTTGACACGTCCGGGAACCGAACCCGGTGTACCGCACGATTAGATAACACTGATTTTATACGATTTTCACTCGCGGTTTCGAATACACTATTCACTGTCATAGTTTTTATTGTCTGTCGCGAACAAATATCAATTAAGAAGCGAGTGAGCTCGGCCAAATTAAAAGGAATTCTAAAAAGATATGCCTTATCAGTGTTCAATAGTGGAGTGTACCTATAATTCAGAACAGTATAACGCAATGTGTGATAGCACCATCACCTACGGCGTATGTATGGAAACGAATCGTAGTACACATTCTAATGCTAATATTCGACGACCGACAGTTTTATCAGATAGAGCTATTAAGTTTAAGATGAATGCTGGCATTTACCATGCTTTTGGATTTTTGAGGATAGTATTGTTATTTGGGGTTAGATTTTAGTAGAATATTAGATGGCTAGGTCGTGGTTGAATGTTGATTGTTGATAGTTCACTAAAAAGGAATAATTTCGCGGAGGCATGTTGCAATGTTTGCATATTGCTGCTGCGTTGGGACGCAGCATACTTAACATAGTGTTAGCCGATCAATCTCATGTTATTGAGTTATTAGCCTTTACATTTTGGAGTTTGTGCATTACGGGGCGTTACGCATTGGAGTAGAGCGCTTAAAATTCGTGGCGTGACATAATCGCCAGCCAATAATTTCTTATACTTGCTCATTTGAAGTTAAGGCTCCTAGTCGATGCATGTTAAGTCAAATAAGAATCGTAAAAACAAAGTAAACAATCATGTTCAAAAAATTATTGGAATTTGGAAGTAACATGATAGAACAACAGTTTTAACTAATAAGAAGCTCATTCTGTCTATCATTTTACTCTGAGGGTTTTTAATCACAAAGTCTGCTCATTTCCCCATAATTCTTTAAACCTATACCTGTCTGCATAAATCCTAAAAATATCACTACCTGTTCCGGATGCCATAAAGGAGAATTAACATGTCCTTCCAAAACCCCATGTCAAATTATTTATTGAATGATGTTAAAGGTAATTTGGACATAGACTCGATATTAAACAAGCCTGATTTTATTGTTAATTAAGCTCTATAATTACTGTTCTATCTACCGAATAATTTTAGAAATAAAATGTGATATCGAATAGAGCACTTCTCTGTCTTGGATCGCAACCGGACAACGTCAGATTGATGATGATGAAAATATGCATATCGTATCTTTGCCAAAAAAAAGAGAAAGATTTGAAAATTTACTTAAGTCTCTTTTGGTCACATATGTGCTATAGATAGCCAGTAATAAATTAACAATCTTACAAGACCCTGCTACTTCTCTATAATGAATATGGAGAAACTATGGTAGTCGATTTGAATATACTGCTCACAACGCGTCCAATAGGTAACGTGTATTAAAGTACAAATCATAAAATTGCTTCTAAACGCAACAAGTAATATAATAAAAATACATTTATACTTAAATGCTTTAAAATTTCATACAGTACATCAATTGCAACGATAAATTGTCCCCTAAAATCAAATGATTTGGTCATTCGCGCTTACGGTATGCTAACCAGCTATTCAATAAGGTTCCGAACGACTTTCCAAACACAACAGTTTGGTGAAAATATCACCCACTATCTTCGATAAAGTAGCAGTAAAATGACGGCCGCTTTGATAAATTATATCTAGGGGTCACTGATAAATAATACGTTATGTATTTTTAAGAGAAAATAGGTATAATGGGTAATGCTTATCAGTTTTACTTCGAATGCCTCGTTCGACGCCAGGCATATGTACCTATTTGGGTGTCTCTCGAGGCAAATGGTTGTTTTAGTAAGTAGCTACATAGGGTCGAAAAGAGTATGATGGTGATGGTATAACGATACGCCTCTATCTAAAAACTTGGCCATAGATAAAATAATTTCATGGTGTTACATTCTACATGACCCTTTATGAGAAGCATTTGAATATAAGCCGAATTTTAAAATATTTAAAGATTGAAAATCTTTTAATAGGCATTTAAGGCTAAGTTTTAAGCTAGTTCGAGGAAACTAATGCTGAATTTTGTGAAGCATTATCCTCTAAAAAGACTGACTCAAGTGGAACAAGGTCGAATTTAAATAAACAACAGGCTTATTTGTCTGACAATTTGAAATATTTAGGACTTAGCCTAGTGCTTTATTTAGTTCTTGTCTTATAATCAGTATTTTGAGTTGTATACCCATAGATAATATGTGTACACCAGTCAGCTAGGTAAAATCTGACCCAGATAAATACACTCTAACCGACTAGATTTATTATACCACTGCAATTATAATGATATTCAATGAATGCGATGTTGACAGTTTGAACGTTATCAGTATTAATTTAATGTGGATCGAATGAAACCACACAATCAATCGCAAAGTGGATACCGATGATGACGCGTTCATACAGGCTGACCTTACATAGGTACGCTAATCCTACAACATAAGTAGGTATGTCGTGTACATAGTAAATACATATGTTGCATATCGTTTGGTACAATTGGGAACAAGCATTCGCGATTCACGAACAAATGATGATAAACATTTGCGATTTATATAAAACAAAACCCACCTTTGGACTTAATCCTGCGATGGAAATGACCGTCTGTAACTAGCATCTGAAGAGAATACGAAAAAAGGAAGGAACAAAAGTAGGGTTGCAACCCTGCATTTGGTATATTTTAGATGGGCATTTTTTATACTTTTCGTTTCAAAATTGCCGTCTTTAGCTAGGATCTTGTGGCGGTAACATAATTAAGCAGGTTTGCAACTTTGCTTGTGCCTGTGACTTAAAACTTTGGTGTAATAGTAAAAAATGTTAAAATTGCGTGTTCGATTGAAATAACACAATTAAATGTATTGGCCAGACAAATAAAAACATTTGGGTGATCTTCTTTCTTATCAAGAAATTAAAATATACCTACCGTCAACTTGCCAAGATTCTGAATTTAAGATACTTTTAGAGTATTTCGAACCAGGTACTAAAAGTTTTTAGGTACTAAATGCTAAAAAGTTTGCATTACAAAAAAGCGAAATAAAAGTTCGAGTGACTTAAAGTTAAGAAACGTATTATAACGTATTCATGTTTTAAAAGCTTGCTAAGATTGAAACTATGACATAATTATGCATGTAAAATACAGATACAATTTTTCCTGTGAAGTTGAATCTTGTAAGTTTCGTTTTGTTACCTAATTTTATCATATTAATTTTCATATTAATTTCGGGGACTGCGGGGAACAGTGTGAATGGAGCGCTGCATGCCTTTATGAACGGCCAAACCGTGCCTAAAAAGGCGCGACTGGCGGTTCATAATGGAGTGCTGGTGCCCACCTTGATGTATGGAAGTGAGTGTTGGGTATGGCAGAAAAAGCATGAAAGCAGAATTAACGCAGTTGAGATGCGATCACTGCGTAGTATGTGTGGGGTGAGACTGATTGATATAATTTCCGAATGCCGTAATACGAGAGCGATGTGGCCTGAAAGAAGATGTCGTGACAAGGATTGAGAAAGGAATGCTGAAATGGTTTGGACACGTGGAGCGAATGAGTGAAGAAAGATTGACGAATCAAATATATTTATGTCAGAGGTGTATGGGCAAGCCGGTTGCGGCACACCTCGTAAGACGTTTGTAGGGGGTTGTCAATAGATGTTGTTGTGTGAGATAAAGAAATAGTCCAAATACTGCAATATATACCTTTACTGTGGTACCACATAATAATTAAAATATGCTACATAACTACGACCTAACTGTATGGGAGCGTGGAGACGACTGCTGCACCACACTTACACAATAGCGTGCCTTCTATATAATTTGTAGCGTCAGCAGCCGCTACAATACTCCCCCTTTATTTAAAAAAAAAACCGGTCAAGTGCGAGTCGGACTCGCGCACCGAGGGTTCCGTACAAACCTGTAGGTATATAAGTAAAAGTTCACCAGTCATAGTTATGGTATTTTTATTGCCAAATGAAATCCATACAGTATGGAAAGCTGGAGGAGCATTAATTAAAGAAAAAGGGATCTTTGTCGTTTGTAATCAGTAATCCTTTATTTTATATCAACATATATCGCTTATTATATAATATAACTTAAATACCTATACCAGCCTTGCAGCAGCCTTGCAAAAGTCTGCTGATGAATGATGGTAAGATTTTTTATCAAAGTTATTGATTTACAAAGTTTTTAGTTACTATTAGAAATCTGGTACAAAAATACTTATAAAGTACAGAATAATTAGCAAAAAGGTTTGAAGACTATGTAATTATTTGAAATCTTAATCAGCCTATCGCAGTCCACTGCTGGACATAGGCCTCTCCCAACACGCACCACAGCACACGGTCCTCAGCCTTCCGCATCCTATATCTGGGCTATAAGAGGTTGCTTCGTACCAAATTTCAAGATTTTGAGTTCACGGGAAGTACCCTGTAGGTTTTGATTCTCTTGCGAGTAGTCGCGAGTTTCAAAATATGATTATATTGCTCTTTCTTTTGATTGCGTAGACATAGAAGTTTGATTTTGTTACAGGTGTTATATACCTGAATATTTGATATGAATTTCAATTTAATACCTCTACGCGTTCAAGAGAAAGGGGTAGTAACTTTAAATTTATTAAAAATAATTTTATATATGCTGTTAGTAAGAAAATACGGTTTTCACAATTTTTAAGGCATTGCTTCGTATCAAATTTCAAGATTTGGAGTTCGCGGGAAGTACCCTGTTGGTTTTGATTCCCTTGCGAGTAGTCGCGAGCTTGAAAATATGATTATATTGCTCTTTCTTTTGATTGCGTAGGAATAGAACTTTGATTTTGTTACAACCTAACGGTGTTATATACTATATGTATTTGATATGAATTTCAATTTAATACCTCAACGCGTTCAAGAGAAAGGGGTAGTAACTTTAAATTTCTTAAAAATATTTTTCTTATATGATGTAACTAAAAATTTACTGTTTTCGCAATTTTTCCTTCATATGTGATATAAGACGTTACTTCGTACCAAATTTCAAGATTCTGAGTTCACGGGAAGTAGCCTGTAGGTTTTGATTCACTTGCGAGTAGGCGCGAGTTTGAAAATATGCTTATATTGCTCTTTCTTTTGATTGCGTTGACATAGAAGCTTGATTTTGTTGCACCCTTACGGTGTTATATACCTGAGTATTTGATATGAATTTCAATTTAATACCTCCACGCGTTCAAGAGAAAGGCGTAGTAACTTGATTTTTTTTTAAATATTTTTTTATATGCTCTAACTAAAAATTTACGGTTTTCGAAATTTTTCCTTTATAAGTGATATAAGACTTTGCTTCGTACCAAATTTCAAGATTCTGAGTTCACGGGAAGAACCCTGTAGGTTTTGATTCCAATGCGCGTTTGAAAATATGGTGCAATTTGCACCATATATGGCTGTATCTTTTGATTGCGTTGGATTAGAAGTTAAATTTTTAACAGCTCTATGGAACCGTAGATTCGAGTATTTAGTATAAATTTCAGTTTGATACCTCCATGCATTCCTGAGAAAAAGGGTCTTGACAGACGGACGGACAACAAAGTGATTGTTCGCGCCTTGTATGTTGGTGCCCCTGGCGGGGGGATGGTGGAGCGCGGAGGGCACGGTCTCAACGGCTATCGGCGGCGCACGGGCGGCGACACGCGACTCACTCCGCGACCGAACGACGATCGGCACGCGCGCATATCAAATATTTTAGTCTCCAATATTGTACTGCTTACCTTTACCGGCGAAATATATTGTGATTATACAGTCCACACAATTGTTTCCTTTACATCGAAGAAGAATCCTCAAAAGAACAATGCCCATTTCTGGCCCAGTTTGGAACTCATGAACAGCACAATAAAGTTTCAATTAGTTGTTGAATAATCCTTTTTATTTATAACTTAATTTATAGGCATTACTAAAGGTGTGCCGAGAAACTTATTCAATAAATAGGTTTAAAAAGATGTGTTAACGTCTAAATAGCCAACACGTAATAGATCAGAAGTTGCCAGTAAAGAAATCATAATATTAAATCGATTATCACTTCTACTTTATCGATTTTGCATTTTCTCTACTCAAAATGATTTGAGTTAATAGCAAATCTCTACTTGGTTCTTAAACATTTAAAATGTGTGTATTTTTAAGGTATGTATGCGATTAACTACAAATAAGTTCGATTTTGAACCAAATGCATAGATAACCTATGTCCGAATTCCATATCGATTAATCAATATCATTTAAAAACTGTAAAATGGCAACACTTTTTTTACTCTTAAGTAAATGTCAATAATGTCATATTCAGTTTATTTTGTTTGTTACCTATTTGTTTTGCTCGTGCACATTGTGAATGCTTTTTATGTTTTTGGATCTTTGACGATTTCTGGCTTTTTCTTTCGGATTTCTACCCTTACCAAATGATTAACTCATTCCTTTCTACTTAAAACTACGAAATACTTTAACTATCCTAATAAAAGTGGGTACACACCTAATGTTTTGTGAGCATATAAAAGTACTTCTTGTAATAAAACTATGAATGTGATGGACCTCTAATCAATCTCAAAATTCTAGTTTAACACTCTTTTATCGAATGCAATAACAACTACTACGATTTTTGACTGTCCACATCTGGGCCGGCGTCTCTAAGAAAAATGGGCATTGTTCTTTTGGTCATCGAGCCGACAGCAAATTCCGCGTAACGTTTATTACGAAGAAAACGTTCGCGCGGGGGCAGTTCGTGTGACGTTGGCGGACTTCGTATTTGAATACCGGTCGAAAGCGCTGTGTCATAGTCAGCTGTTTTCAACGGCAGACTAGTTTGGAGTTGGAGTCGCCTAAGTAAGAGCGAGGACAGGACGTCTACCAGTTCCCGAGGTCTTCACGTCAACGGGTGGTCAAGTCTCGACTACGTTGGTCGAAACCGCCGAGAAATCAAGTAGCTTCGTGGGAATCTTCACAGTCCGTCTTGTGGATAAAGATAAGCATATTTGTGTATCGTTCCAATTTCCTATCCATTTCATTTCTATTACTTCGTTTCAAATTTCAAAAATTCCGTTACAACCGTTTCAGTTCAATTTCAAATTTGAGTTATCAAGTGATCGTTTTTTCATATCGTTAGTCATTATGCATAAAGTTCGTCGTAAATCATTTACATTTTAACATAATAGCCGCTCGAAAACCGGTTTGCTATCGCCTCTGCTTAGTGGGTCACACGGCTATTCATTGCAATATTTACCTTCTTTATACCTATTCGCTGCTACATAACTGTTTATATCGCATTATCCTTATTCTTTGTAATTACCTAATTTTCTATCTAAATAATTGTATCTATTAGCGAATTCTTTTTCTTTTCCATTGAAATAAAACCAGTTTTATAATGTCTACTGACGATCTATTAGTAAGAAAACGCAGTGCCATGAAAGCTAAGCTTACAAACTTCTCCAATTATGTTAACGTGCTTCTTAGTTGCGAATCACTTTCAAGCTTGCAGCGCATTGAGCTGGAGGGACGGCTTAGTAAATTTGATGCCTTATATGAAGCATTTGAAAATTTGCAGTTGGAGATTGAGATGCTCTCGGACAACCTAGACGAGGCGTATGGGGAACGTGCCAAGTTCGAGTGGTGGCGCAAGCGCGCAGTTTGATGATCAGCGCTGATGCCGGCAATGACGCCGCGTCTGTAGGGGGCTCAACAGACAAAAACACTGAGACGGAGGATCTCAGGTAGGATGTCGGGGTTCGAGAGAAACACTGCTAGGCTGAACAGGTTCTTTATTATGTCTCACTACCGCTTACATACAGTATGACCGAACTAGGTAAGCACTGGCCTGAGCTGGCTGGAGTGTAGACTCCTGCTGCTCTCCGACGCTCGCAGGGTAGCTGCTCGAAGGGTCGCCGATGAGCTGGCCAAGGTGCGCTGCGCAGGCAGCTCTGTGGTCGATGTTCAGGCTGAGCGGGTCTCAGGCGGTGCAACCGATGTGGGTCGAGCGGTCAGGCTCAGGCGTCCGTGGCCTGGCTGTAGGAGCTCGTAGGCAGGAACGGAGGCTTGGGTGGCAGCTGGCTAGTAGCGGCACGGCGCCAGCAGCTCGTGGCTTGTAGCCCGTAGGAAGAACGTCAGCCCGTAGGAAGAACGTCAGGTGCAGTGAGCTCGTAGGGTGAACGTAGCCCGTAGGGTGAACTGGAAACAGCATAGAGAATACACAACAACCGGTCAGGAACAGGTTAAGGTCAAGCCCCTATTTGGCAATACGTTCTCTTTGGGAGCTCGCAGACCGAGAAGGCTTACGTTTCCCGCGAGCCTCCGCCATCTTGAAAGACGATATTTACGTCGATGACATTTGCTCGGGCGCCTCCATAGCGGACGAGGCGATCCTCCTGCGGGACGAATTGATAGGTATTTTGGCCTCCGCTGGTTATGAGTTGCGCAAATGGATTTCCAACTCACCAGCGCTTTTGGAAGGCTTGCCAGAGGATCATCAGCAAGATCCACATCTATTTGAGATTGTTGACAACCCCGCCATGATGGCTGTTCTCGGCGTTCAGTACAGACCAGTCCAAGACATCTTTACATATAACGTAGACTTGAAATTGCCGTGTTCTTGGACTAAACGTCTCGTATTGTCCACTGTCGCCAGAACCTTTGATCCGAATGGTTGGATCTGTCCAATTATATTTTGGGCAAAATGCTTCTTGCAGAAGCTTTGGACAGCAGGATTGACCTGGGACGAACCTCTGCACGGCACTCTTGTTGAGGAATGGACCTCCTTTGTATCCTCACTTCCTGCCGTCAATGAGATCTCCTTGCCTCGTCCCATCCTTCCTCCCGGGAAGTACAAGTCCACCCTTCACGGGTTTTGTGATGCCTCGGAACGTGGTCACGCGGCCGTGGTGTACTTGCGCACAGTTAGTGCATCAGGTCAGGTGAGGGTTTCCCTGATCATGGCGAAGAGCAAGGTTGCACCCCTTCGGACATCTCTGACCATTCCGAAATTGGAGCTCTCGGGAGCAGCACTACTTGTACGCTTATTGAACCACGTGTCTAACACTTTGGGTAAAAGCATTTGTATTAATGGGACTTACGCCTGGACAGACGGCCAAATTGTTCTTTGTTGGTTGAAGGCGTCTGTCCACAGTTTGGAGGTATTTGTTGCTAATCGCGTTTCCCAAATCCAGAAATCCGAAGTCAAGCTTGTTTGGAGACACGTGCCAGGTGAGCTCAACCCCGCTGATTGTGCCTCGCGCGGATGCTTGACGCCTAGTTTGATAGGTCATTCGCTGTGGTGGGGTCCGGAATGGTTGAGTCGACCAGAAATTGATTGGCCTCGAACGCCAGTTTTGAATACTTCTAATTTGCCGGGTCTACGAACACTCGCTCTTGAGAAGGTAGAATGCGCCTTCGACCCCGATTTTTGTTGAATCGTTACAGCTCCCTCGACAAGTTCTTAGGTGTCACTGCTTGGATAAAGCGTTTTATTTTTAACTTTAGGCACCCACAACAGAAACGACTGACACCGTTTATCTCACCACAGGAACGACAGGAGTCCCTCACTTTTTGGGTTCGTTCTGTGCAATTGGCGCATTTTGAAAAGGAGATTGCTATCCTTAAATCAAGGAGATCGAAATTCTCTAATTCTCGAAAGCTGTCTCTAAATTGAACCCCTTTTTGGACGATACGGGTCTCTTGCGCGTTGGAGGACGTCTCAAGAACGCCAACCTCCCTTACGGAGCACGTCACCCCCTTTTGTTACCTAAGGACGGTCATTTGGTACGCTTGTTGGTACCTGACCGTCACCTTAAAAATTTGCATGCTGGTTGTAATGCTTTGTTGGCCATTTTGCAACGCGAGTTTTGGATTTTGTCTGCCCGAAGAATTATTCGGAGTGTAGTCTTTCGCTGCATCCCTTGCTATAAGCTCAAGGCTTCTACCATGCAGCCCTTGATGGGAGACTTACCGGCAGATCGCGTAACTGAGAGCAGGACGTTTGACGGTGTTGGCACGGACTTCGCTGGTCCCTTTTTGGTGAAAACGTCGACACTTCGAAACAGCAAGACTGTTAAGGCCTACTTGTGTGTTTTTGTTTGTCTCTCCACAAAGGCCGTACACTTGGAACTGGTCTCCTCGCTTACGACCGAGGCGTTTGTAGCCACATTTGACAGATTTGTATCCCGCAGAGGGCTGCCTTCCTTGATCCGTTCTGACTGCGGCACTAACTTCAAGGGCACCTATAATTATTTGAATGATGTTGTTAATTTCCTTGAAACCAACAAAGCTGATATAGGTGATAGGCTTGCCCGACGTGGGATAAATTGGTTGTTTTCCCCACCAAATTGTCCACACTGGGGTGGTATATTTGAGGCCGCCGTAAAATCGGCCAAAACACACTTGCGCAGGACAATCGGTGAATCTGTCCTTACATTTGAGGAACTCGCAACTGTGTTATGTAAGATTGAGGCCGTTTTGAACTCTCGGCCATTGTGCCCGATCTCCTCAGATCCGAATGATTTGGAGGCCCTTACGCCGGGCCATTTTTTGATTGGTCGCCCACTTGTCGCCTTGCCTGAGTACCCCTATATTGATACGAGACCTGGTCGTCTCTCGCGTTTTGAATTGGTACGCCAGATTACTCAGAGCTTTTGGAAACGCTGGAATTTGGAATATTTGCACATACTCCAGCAACGCGTTAAGTGGACCGACAAGACCGATCCACCAAAGATTGGTGACCTCGTTTTGATCAAGGAGGCTAACCTTCCGCCACTCAGATGGCGCAGGGGGCGCATCCTTCGTTTGGTAACTGGGGCTGATGGAGTTCCCCGCTTTGCTGAGGTCCTGGTGGACGGTTCGATTCTGAGGAGAGCGGTTGCAACATTGTCACGTCTACCAACCGATTAGCGGACCGGTAGGCCGGTCCGGGGCGGGTGGATGTTTGAAATAGTATTAGTTTTTATTATAAGTCAAATCGATTATATCGATTAAGTAACATTTTGTTTAGTCTATTGAAAATTTCTGACAATGGTCACACTGAACTGTCACTTCCTGTTCTGAAAAAGTTGCTTGGAAGACACGATTTTCTTGCGCCCACGCAGTATTGTAAATTTGTATTTTTGCGTGTTGGAATTATATTGATCGCCTTTTGGAAAGCTCCTCCTAGTAGCTTCGCGAATTGTTTTGTGTTTTGTGATAAAAGATAAACTTATGACATATTGAACATTTGTGAAAAGTTTTGTGAACCGCAAACGTGCATCGTGGTCTGGAGAAGGACTTCGCCGAATTGTACACTGGTATCTATTCGATTCTCTTGTTATTTTGGCCAAAATTATGAGTTAATCCTATAGGTCCACTTCAAGAACATCACCAGGAGATATAAGGTAAAAATTTCATGTACCTACTCAATACTTTACTCACTGTGCAACGCAGTGCATTGTGTCTGGATATATTGTCTATCGTGGTCAGGTAGATGTATTACACCTTCCACTGCGCACTTCTGATACACCTTCCTGCCTGGCTACGGTAATTCTAGACAAACATTTTGTAGTATTATGTTTAATATATGGCCTAGGTCAAAAGATAATCCACGTATCTAATTAGTATATTCTTATTTTAATTAAAGAGATAAATTCATACTTGAATACTCAAAATTTCGCGATTTGTACAGATACTTACTATTTATGAAACGATTGTATATTGAGAAAATAAAGATGAGATATATCATATTTTTCCCGTCGTTTCGGCATGGGTTACACCAGTCGTGGTCATAGAAAGATGATATCCTGCAGCGTGACTCCGCGAATTGTTGATATTCTTTGAACACGCCCATGAGGTATTTATTTATTTATTTATTTATATTGGCACACCAACAGCTTTTAGACGAAAAATACAATAAATTATCTTATTTCAGTTTTTTTCTCAAATTCATACCACCCGTAATTCTCCTAGGATATATTGCGGCAGAAAGCAAAAACTCTCCTTACAATAACTAAAACATTATAGATAGTGAAAATAATTTAATAATATCAGCTTATTTCATTTATCTATATGTGTGCAGTTGTGTTAAAGGTCTGCAAGAACGACGAGTAAACTATGGCCACATTGAAGAGATTTGAATGCACTTTTTATGACGTGGGGATGTCAGCATGGAATGACGCTGGCTTATTTATAAAAGCGCATTAAACTACGAACAAGTGCATGCAACTACTTAGTCGTAAAAATGATTTGATTGGCATACAATGATACTAAACCATTCTACATAATACGACGCATTGTACCTTATTCGGAGAAACGGTTTATTTGTAAATCCAAACAAGTGATTTTAGAAGAGCTTTTGCGCCAGTTGTATGCGACTGGACATGAGCCGAGCGTTAATTACAACTCTGTACCCTGTCAAGTAAAATTATCGTTGACTCTGGGAGAAAAATAGCAACCCGTGCCACCGGTGCCGTGGACCCACACACCATGACTACCACCTGTGATCACAATTTTTGATTCGCTCTATTAAATTACCATATAAATATGTTTCTACTACCATAATACAATACATTGAAATAATAATAACAATGAAGTCTTACAAACTTTAAACTAAATACAATACAAATGAAGAAGAAACTTGAAAGTATCATCACCTATACCATCTCACACATTCCAGTCCTCTTCCTATTCCTTCGCCAACCCAGAGGGCGGCAAACAGGTACTTGTGACTTCTCTGGTGTTGTTTGTGTCCATGGGCGGTGGTAATCGCTTACGATCCGGTTATCCATCTGCTCGTTTGCCACCTATTACATTAAAAAATGTTACATAAACAGCTGCAGCAAACAGGTATTCCGGTTAGCATGTATGTATTAGGCCATTGTGATACAGCGTTGGCCGCTGAAGAAAGGGTACACCGATGACTGATAGAATATAGGCAATTACTAAAATACTGCACCGATGAAATTTAAGATATCGTAACAAAGGTACTTGATACTAATCACGAAAGACAATTTAAAAGTAATGTTAATGACCACTAACATTTAAACGCCAATATTAATAAACCGCCTAAAATTAAGTAATTCAACTCCCTATCTTTTGTCGCATGACGTTCCAGATAAGGCTATTTAGAAAATGCGTGTACCGTCTCATCAAATGAATCAAACCTGTACAATCTCGATATTGAAAAGCAATTGAATACTTCTGCAACCAACAAGGCTTCACGTAAAAGCTTCTTATGGCACCGTCTTACAATTCGTTTCTATGTTCAGAGCATGAGCATCATTATTTAATTTTATACCCGCCATACTACTCCGAAGAAAATAATGCTCCGTTTGTGACATCTTAAAGATAATTATCATGTCATTATAAGGTTTCCAGAAAGCTCAACGATCAATGGCGAGACTTTGATGTAATATTTCTGTTATTACCTTTAGAGAATTTTGACAGTATTTTTGTATGAAATAATTAATGTGTTAACTATCATGGTTCCCAAGATACAGGCCTAGCCTAGTTTGGGATCAGTGGAAACATTTGTATAGAATTGGAATTTTTTTGGGGATAAATGAATTAAATGAAGTGAAAAATTTAGCGTAGGTACGACGACTCATAAATGTACAGTATACTTTGGTTTATTTAATATTCTGTGACTGAGATTATTTGATAAGGTACCGTAAAAAAGATAAAATTTCCTTCATTGTTAAGCAACTCGACCTTATTATGTTACGTGGACTAAATATAGTTCAAGATTTAGCCCTTAGCGATTTGTGTAATATAATTTCGCAGAGCATCAATTTCCTTGAACAAAATGCAGAACAAAATACAATAACATAAAACAAAACTTGTTATAAATCAATAAAAAAAATACACAATTCAATTCAGTTGTTCAACTTATAAAAGCGATTTTTACGAAAACATTAAACAACAATTTATACAAGCCAACCCCGGACCACAGACTTAACCCCAGAAGACACATAAAACAAAATTCCACTGTAAACTAAATAAGTCGCCAACAAAAAATTAATTGAGTAATCATTAAAGCGCTTTAAAAACACTATAAAATAGTGCTCTTCTTCCTTAGAAGGGTGTTTAAGATGCACTTGGGATTACTGTTCAGTGTTACGATTGTCTTTGACCAAAACCGATGAAAAACTACGTGCCTCGATTTTATGAGTTTTTCAAACAGACGCATTGGAAGACACTTAATTGAAATAGCATTTAATTTAAATTGGTGAATTGTGTTTATTGTGATAGCTTTAAAGGTGAGCTTTGACATGTTTTGCATTTTATATTACTGTTCAGGGGTCCAAGCTGTCCAGCCGTCAAGATACTAACTAAATTTAACAAGTTGTACGATTTTGTAGGACTTACACTCTGTCAGAATTACCTTCACTTTTATTATAGTCATAAAATAAAGCAGAGCTATTGAAACCGAATCCAAAGTTTAACAAAATACAAACATTATTCTGAAACCGTTTTAAAACGATATCGACGACAAAATTGGTATTTACAAAATATCAATTTGAAGGTTTCTATGACACTGTTACTTTAGTAGTTGATCGAGATGGTACTACAAACATTTATTTGCACTGTACCAGAATATCAATTGCAGGTTAGTTTATAATTGTATCTCGATCTGACCAACATTCAGTGTCGGTGTAAATTAAATTCGAGAATTGGCTGAATCTACATCTATTCATACAATTTATTTATCAATGGACGGCGAAACAACGATAGATAACGGAGATTTATAGATTCAGTGCGTAATAGTCGTATACGGGTGTTGCGGCGTGCCAATATGTTCAAATGACACATAATAGAAAAGCCTTTATATGATAGCGTGTAAAGGCTAATATTGCTTGTAAAAACTCCTAGTTAACGTTGTTACCAACGTTTTAATAGTGAAGTTCATAAACAGAGTTTGAGTTTATTTTCGCACATCATCATAGGTCATTTTGCTGAATTTAATAGCGCGGCCACACATTGGATTCAACTTTGCGTCCAAGCTGGACTCAAATTTCAAATGACCAGTATTGAACCCAACTACTGCACCACACATTGGCTTCAATATGTACTTTGTAGCCAAATACTGGAAATAGACCAAACATTGGACATGTCTCAATTGTAGTCGCAGAGCGACAAGACGATGGACGAAAACTTATTTGCACTAGCCGCTTATGCATATGGTTTAGGTACATATGCCTATTATTTGCATTGTACATGTTCATTTGACTAGTCAATCGACGGCGTTGTCATTTCGAAAATAATTACGTACCTACACAACAAGTAACACGTACAAACAACAGCGCTGATCGCGACGAATGAACAAACCAATGTGTGGCGCGCGAGCGGCATTTTGTCCAAGATGACCGCGCGCACTCCCCCTTCATACCCCTCGCCTTTGAACTTACTTCAAAAACCGACTCGACACGGGTCGGTGTTGGATATTCGATTGTGATTGGACGCAATGTTCACATTGTATCCAAGACTGATCCACACATTGGTGTGTTGGACCCAATACGTAACATTGGTGCAAATATACCTACGCGGCCACACATTGGCACCATAATTGGTGCCAATGTGTGGCCGCGCTATAAGTGTTTTGAGCTGGTTCCCGTGGTGTTAAGGATGGGCTTTGAAATGTTTATACGAGAAATAATTCTCTTATACTAATCAAACCTTATCATACAGTGGTAAACGACGTATGGCATTTGGCGGTAAGAGACTGATTTTGGCCCATAGACACCAATGATGTCCATCAGGCCTCGTCTTTTTTTTTTCGCCTGGTATTGATACCACATAATTGGTGTCTCGTGTTGAACCTGTGCGTTGCTAGTAACAGGAGGAGTAGAGAAGACGATGTTTTACTCCCATTTTTTTCGCTTTTTATAGAAAAAGAAAAAATAGTACTTGCTCCACTGTACTTGGTATTTCCACGGCAAATGCAACACTGGCAATACCTTAGCTCTAGTGAATTTTACTATAGATCTACAACTTATAACCACCGCGGTGCGGCTCTACCACTTGGTAAATGTTCTTTTGACCTTAAATTATGCTACTACTAGTAATATATCTAGCTAATATCTTGCTAATATAAATAAACCGCCGTCTATGTATATTACTCAGGCTTATTACTAAAGATGGAATATCGTTAGGTTCTATTGCGTTCAATCAGCGTGGAACAGTTTTATTACCGAACTGGAGCACAGAGCACCTGCGAAAGCAATTGTTTTGTCAATTAAATACGTAATTAGGTACCTTCGTGGATAGTCCGTGTAATAATAATCTTAGGCAACCTCACGTACGGCCATCTGATCCCAAACTAGGTGTAGACTGGACAGATATACAGATACTGACCTGATAAGCATGTTTATTTAAATCTAAAACACATGTATTAAAACTTTTTGATAGGCAGAAAGGCAGTGTTAGTCTAGTGGAGAGACTCACAGAATGCTACGCTGAGAGTCAAAAACCTAGAAAACTAGTGTTGTGGGTTTGAACCCACAACACTGAGTTTTCGGAATAATGTGCGTATTACATTTTTAATTTTTTACCTGCTCGACGGTAAAGGACGAACATCAAATAATCTGCGTGTCTGAGAGCTTTCCATAATGTTCTCAAAAGATATGTGAAGTTTAACCTAAACCACACTTATCTATGCCTTAACCCTTCCAACGGTGAGGTCGGTCTCCAGCGATGAGATAGTTCAATATTAGGGCTTGATGTTAAAAAATCACCTTCACCTCTTCCACTCAATTGATGACTTTAAACACGACGAGGTACAATAGTTTTCTATATCTGTATTTACTCTAAAGTTGTTGATTGTCAAGTTACTTAAAGATATATAATTTAATAGGATAAGAGAAAGCACTTTAAGGAGTGCTGATATTAATAACTATTCAACTCTATTCTTCAGATTTGTGAGACAACCAAAGTAGAAATTGATCAAACAAATACCAACTAGCTATCAATACACTCTTGTCAACTAACGAAACTCAACAGCACACCTTATTATGCAACATGATCGAGAGAAATTCTTTAGAAATATTTGTTACTAGTAGCAGTACATACTTTAACCAGAGACGAGTAAGAATATAGACTTACAAAGTCTAACAAAAAAATGTGACTCGATAATTCGTTAACATAAATGACGAAAGATGTCGCTACGCGTATCGAATCGAAAAATAATTAGGGCCAGATGACGCGTGACGTCACTTGTACCCCCGCTTAATGGTACATAACATCACTAGATGGCGTTATATTCAATTTACTTGTCTTAAATTTATTAACGTGGACGAAAAACGACAACGTAGGTAGCCCTTGTGCAATGTGCAAGGTCATTCGAGAGTTGAGGCCCTCAAGGGTGCTCAACCTACCTACTACGGTACTATCAATAATGCTACCGTTCAACTCTTTAATCAATTTTAATTTTCGAATTATGTGCGTGGTTTAAGTACTTTAAGGTCTAAATCTGCAATGAAATGTTGCACTATATTTTGCTGGTCTGATAACAAAGCTGGCAGATGGCCTCGTAAGGCCACCGAGCTTAGGGTCGATTGATTTGTTTTGAGGAGCACTTCACACTTAGATGATATCCAGGGTCTGATGATGAAGCTGGAAGGTGGCCACGGTATCTCTGTGATAAAACGACATAAACCGACCGAATTTGGCCTCGATTAATTTGTCTTGAGGAGCACTTTACACCTAGATGATATCCAGGGTCTGATGACGAAGCTGGGAGGTGGCCACGGCATCTCTGTAATAAAACGACATAACCCGACCGAGTTTGGGCTTGATTGATTTGTCTTGAGGAGCACTTTACACCTAGATGATATCCAGGGTCTGATGATGAAGCTGGGAGGTGGCCACGGCATCTCTGTAATAAAACGACATAACCCGACCGAGTTTGGGCTTGATTGATTTGTCTTGAGGAGCACTTTACACCTAGATGATATCCAGGGTCTGATGATGAAGCTGGGAGGTGGCCACGGCATCTCTGTAATAAAACGACAAAACCCGACCGAGTTTGGGCTTGATTGATTTGTCTTGAGGTCCACTTTACACCTAGATGATATCCAGGGTCTGATGATGAAGCTGGAGGTGGCCACAGCATCTCTGTTATAAAACGACATACCTACTTAAGCCCACCAAGTGTGGGGTGGATTAATTTGTCTTGGGGAGCTCTTTAGGTACACCTAGATGATATTCGGGGTCTGATGATGAAGCTGTAGGTGGCTACGGCATCTTTGTAATAAAACGATGTAACCCTACCGAGTTTACCCTAGACGGCCGGTTGGCGTAGCGGGAGTGTAAGCGACGGCTACGTCAAAGGTCGCGGGTTCGATTCCCGCTCAAGTAAACATTTGTGTGCATGAATATGGATATTTGTCTTGATCTGGGTGTTTCTATGTATAACATATAAGTATGTAGGTATTTACAAAAAAAAGTATAACTATAGGTATGTATGTTTATCCATTATCTAGTACCCATAGTAGGGTCATTTCGCCTGTTCGCATCCATTTAGTGCAGTTGACAAAGGACAATGGGCGGTTTTGGGCGGTCGGCGGCCATCAATGAATTTAATATCAAATGAAAGTACTAATAATTAGGAACATCTTTTACTATGGGCGTTACGCTGTATTCCATTTAGGAAAAGAAATATTTGAATGTCAATATAACCTAATTGTATAGATAATAGTTTTGTGACACGGTAACACATCATCAATATACCTAATTATATAATAAAGTATCGCACGTGATCTTTCGTGTGAAGATAGCTCGGCGTTATAAGGCTGAGCACCTAGTACAGGGCGTGTAAAATATTGAAGTGTACCGAGAGCAACAAATAAGACGTCTTAGCGAATATATTGAAGAGGAAGAAGTGTGGTTGTTACCCGTTCGAATACAGTCAAGGCACGTAAGACCTAGGACTTATTTATCATCGTCCTAGCGTTATCCCGGTTGCATCCGAGACTTACGCCTTGAAGCTCGACGTCCGCTTACTAGTCCAAACAGACATGACAGAATATCGGCTTTTCCACAGAAGGATCACTGCCGTCTGACCTCCGTAACCCAAAGGTACAGCGATATTTCCATAGCTTAGACCAGTATCAGTTTATTTGAGGCAACCGTATTGACTTTCAAAGATCTTCATTAAAGCCAGTAATTAAAGCCATTAAAGGCAAGCGATAATTAACTATTTAATACGTAAGTAAGATCTGGGACTTACTATTCATAGATTATTCCAAGTTATAGGCGCACGGTCAAATGCTGCGCACATAATTATTATGTGCGTAGTATGGTATATTATATACTTATATGGCTGGGTAAGAAATCAACCCGAAGAGTTGCGATTAGCAGCAGCAGAATTAACTGGGATTATAGAGGATGAATGAGAGGAACTAGGCTACACAAGGCTTAAAATCATACTTAATTCTTTTTTTAAACCATTATGTTCTTTCATAACTTTATCTACATACAATAATTAATTATGCATTATAATAGCTTATAATTTATTGATGATATTATGTTAGTTATATACAGAGTGTAACAAGACCCTTAACAAAAACTGAAATCCTATGTTGTACCAATCAGTACGAACATTTTTTACTTGGGCACTATACCTGGGAAATTACTGGTTCAGGAGATATTGAGGCTCAAAGTTAGTATGGAATTTTTCTAATTAGGTACAAAATCAATGCATTAACCCCCTCATATTTTCTTTAGATGCCCTATAACCCCATGAATATGTAGGTATTTCGAGAATTGCACGCGCGCGCTTTTAATTGCAGTTAAAAAATGTGAAAGCTCAAAAAAAAATCGTTTCCCAGCTATTATTTTTGGTTAGTATCACTTGGCATGATGTCCACAACGAGTAGACTTCGGCTTGGTGATGGGTCTTGTGACACTCTGTACCCTTATAACCAAATAAAGATTTTATGTTTATAACAAATTGTATGGTAACTGTATTATATATGTAGGTATATTATTTAACATTAGTTACATCTAAATAGTAAAATGCACCTACCACTTTCATCTCTGCACCACCTTAAGGTTGACAGGTAGAGAATGCCATATGGCATTATGTCTACCGATGTACACTATGTTTGAGCATAAATGATTAAATAAAATAAATAAATAAACTGTGCTTACATTAGTAAGCACAGTTACCATACAATTTGATACAATAATATGTGATATATTATAAAATGACAATCTAAATAAGTTGTTTCACTTTCTTTAACACTTTCGTTAGCCAGAGTAGTAAGTAAAACGATTAAAGTTTCAAAAATAAAAACGTCTTTTATCTGTTTTAGAAGTACACCACAGTGATAACACTTGTCCACAGTAATCGTAGGACTACACTAATTAATAACAAAATCATTCGTGTTCGCGGACCGCCTAGGCTCCATACAAAAATGCCAATTGTCCTCTGAAGGAGAATATAAAAATGTAAAAAATTTGTTCCAGCAAGTTGATTCAAAGAAAAAATTATGTAATGCGTTCATTATATAGTCTATTTTAATATTAGCTTTCGAAACTTGTTGTGTTTTTTTTAAATAAACAAGCTTCAAAATTTGGCGTTTTGCCCAGTTTGCGTCCAAAAAATCCAAATTGCGTCCACCTGTGGACCATTTCGCGTCCACCAGCTAGAGATGGAATATAAGGGTGATATTGTTAAGCCAATCTAAAGAAAGATTGGCTTTTTACAATTTCTACATTTAAGATTAAAGTTATAAAAAAGTCAACATTATTATCATTATTAAATCACTCTAAAGAAACTATAAACTATTTATTGTTTTCAACATCGATGGAACTTAAAATCAAAGACAAAAATACATAACGATAGGTACATGTTGTCCAATATTGTGGTCTTCGGAATAGCTTATTTTTTACATAATTATGTATTTGTCTTATCGATTTCTTTTCTTTTCACGAATATCACTAAACGCTTGCTTTATTTAATCAATCTTCTGATTTTTTTTTCTTATCCTTCTTCTTTCTTGTCTCCTAAGAACTCATTTTGAATAGAAAAAAATATGGAATAAAAGAAATTATGCATTTCATTGCACTAAATTCGTAAAAATCTGATTTTAAACTCAGTCTTAATCAAATGCATTTAAATCTTTTTATTAATATATATATATATATATATATATATATATATATATATATATATATATATATATATATATATATATATATATATATATATATATATATATATGTTATCATTTCTATTTCATGACAAAATGGACGCGATTTGCTATAATATTATCCCTTGTAGGTATAGTTTGCGTCCTCGTGTGATCGATTATTTTAAGGATTGTATCTTTTATTAGAACCATTATAATGTGGACGTAAATTGGACATTACATTTGCATACTATTAATGTTAAAATAAACAATATCCTAATTTCTCTCTCATATTTTAATCATATAAAAATAAACAACTAAAGGAAACATAAATAGACGAGTTCGCGTCCATTGCGGACGCAAAGTGGAAGTTTTATAAATTCGGTATTGTAATTCGCGTACACCTTATTATAATTGTTAACTATAAAAAAACATGCTAATTCATATTTCATACTATTCGTATTTTCATTATTAATATCTAGAAACAGCTATGTATCCTAAAGTTCACATAAAACAATAAAATACTTACCGTCAAACAAAAATTATGTTCAAAAATATTACGTTCAATAAAAGTATGCTTAATAGTCTTTGAGTAACTAAGCAGAGCTTTGAGCTTGTAGGATCATTTCGCCTGTTAGCGTCCATCGCCCAATTCGCGTCCATTTACGGACCTCCCTTTAAAAATTAAAATAAGTATACTAACACACTAATAAAATGAAAAGTCAGTACCGCCAATACCTCAACGTATAAGACGGACACGCACAAATAGACAAAACGTTCCGTGCGCCCAACTAATCCTGTTTAAAAAAAATAGTTAATCTCGGTTGAACAAACAAAAGAGTGCAGATGCGCGGGATATAAATAAAAATTAACCGGCCAAGTGCGTGTAGGGCCACGCGCAATGCTGGGTTCCGTAGTTGCCCATAATGGCCATTATTGATAGTAACTTCTGTTTCACATGGGCCTAAAAATGGGTATCTTTAAGATTAAGCCAGCGCTCCCAATGTAAACTCACAGAAATTGGTATTTATAAGTTAACCGACATACATACATACATACATATCGCCACGCCTTTTATCCCCGAATGGGTAGGCAGAGGTGTATATCTAAACCCACTTTTCACCAGATATACTTTAGTCCCACGTAATAAGGGGCGAGCCTATTGCCGTACCGGGCACATTTCCAGTCTCCGTGCTGCTACTGAGAATTTCGTGGCAGAAAAACCCAATAACACTGCCCGACCCAGGAATTGAACCCGAGACCTCCCGATCCCACGTGCACATTTATGCCGCGTGACCAACGAGGCAATCGTTTAGGGTTTGATGTCGAGTTTTCCGTCTCTACGCAAAGATGGTATTTGCATCGTGTTATCCCTTAGTCGCCTCTTGCGACATCCACGGGAAGATAGGGGGTGGTGACACTTGTATTCTATGCCGTCAACCACACGGCTCAACCGTTCAACAGTTAACCGACAATTACTCATAAACTAGTGATGTCTACTTAGTCTAGTTTTCCTTTTAAATTCGTTATATGTACTACATTTGTGATTTGTTTCACCTCTTCCAAATTAATAGTTTAGCCGGCAGAGGGGGGGGGGGGGACACTTGAGTCTAACAATTATTTTCTACAAATTTTATTCTACGGTTTTGTTACAATATCTTATGTCTATATTCATGTCAAATATCAGCTTTCTAGCACCAGGCGTCTTTGAACTAAGCTGCGGACGGACAGACGGACGGACATGACGAAACTATATATATATATATATAGTTAGACGGACGGACATGACGAAACTATATATATATATATATAGTTTCGTCATGTCCGTCCGTCTGTCCGTCCGCAGCTTAGTTCAAAGACGCCTGGTGCTAGAAAGCTGATATTTGACATGAATATAGACATAAGATATTGTAACAAAACTGTAGAATAAAATTTGTAGAAAATAATTGTTAGACTCAAGTGTCCCCCCCCCCCTCTGCCGGCTAAACTATTAATTTGGAAGAGGTGAAACAAATCACAAATGTAGTACATATAACGAATTTAAAAGGAAAACTAGACTAAGTAGACATCACTAGTTTATGAGTAATTGTCGGTTAACTGTTGAACGGTTGAGCCGTGTGGTTGACGGCATAGAATACAAGTGTCACCACCCCCTATCTTCCCGTGGATGTCGCAAGAGGCGACTAAGGGATAACACGATGCAAATACCATCTTTGCGTAGAGACGGAAAACTCGACATCAAACCCTAAACGACTGCCTCGTTGGTCACGCGGCATAAATGTGCACGTGGGATCGGGAGGTCCCGGGTTCAATTCCTGGGTCGGGCAGTGTTATTGGGTTTTTCTGTCACGAAATTCTCAGTAGCAGCACGGAGACTGGAAATGTGCCCGGTACGGCAATAGGCTCGCCCCTTATTACGTGGGACTAAAGTATATCTGGTGAAAAGTGGGTTTAGATATACACCTCTGCCTACCCATTCGGGGATAAAAGGCGTGGCGATATGTATGTATGTATGTATGTATGTCGGTTAACTTATAAATACCAATTTCTGTGAGTTTACATTGGGAGCGCTGGCTTAATCTTAAAGATACCCATTTTTAGGCCCATGTGAAACAGAAGTTACTATCAATAATGGCCATTATGGGCAACTACGGAACCCAGCATTGCGCGTGGCCCTACACGCACTTGGCCGGTTAATTTTTATTTATATCCCGCGCATCTGCACTCTTTTGTTTGTTCAACCGAGATTAACTATTTTTTTTAAACAGGATTAGTTGGGCGCACGGAACGTTTTGTCTATTTGTGCGTGTCCGTATTATACGTTGAGGTATTGGCGGTACTGACTTTTCATTTTATTAGTGTGTTAGTATACTTATTTTTATTTTTAAAGGGAGGTCCGTAAATGGACGCGAATTGGGCGATGGACGCTAACAGGCGAAATGATCCTACAAGCTCAAAGCTCTGCTTAGTTACTCAAAGACTATTAAGCATACTTTTATTGAATTGTTTTATTTTTTTGTTTTCTGCTATTTTGTTAACTGTAAAATAACTAGGTACATTTAAATAGTTTTACTACATACATTATTATTGTCAGTGTTATGCATACCGTAATTGTCATATTATATCAGATACAATGCCTTTTAAGTGTTTACCTTAACTGTATAAATATATATGATGTGGTTGTGCTAATAAATAAATAAATTAATTAATTAATTTGGGACTAGATGGTGTTGTGTGAATGTGGTAGAATATTATATTATATAATTATAGTTTGGGCTCGATTGAATTTTCTTGAGGAACACTTTACACCTAGGTGATAATAATTATGATACTACGATACTACCTATAGCGGTACCAGGTTCGATTCTAGGTATAGTTGCTTTTTGCATTTTCTCATACAAAGTACCTACTTAGTTAATAAATAATATGGTCTCACTCATGGTATGAGTTCGTGCGTGCGTCCTTGAGGCATACATAGAACTAGTTCGTAGATGGTTGTTTACGAATTGTTACTAAATAAGTGTATCTACCTATAAAACCCGTAACGTACCCATCCCATCTAAATAGGTAATTTTATTTTGGTTTAAGCGTCATCTAGTGAAAATTCAATGTAAACCGTTGTACATTACCTTTCGTGTTTTTACTACGCCATCTATTAGTACACGTTCAAAAGTGATAAAATATGCACGTAAAATGAAATAGATAAATTAGCTTATTATGAGCAATATTACCAATTCTAAAAAATACTTAAACAATTTCAATGGCCGTTAATGAAAAAATAATGATATTTTTATGACTTGTCTGGCTGTAATTAACGTCGCGTGCTATTTGATCAGCGCCCTCTGGATATAGCTCGCGATTTGAGCTTTTTCCGAGGCACATTTTTTTGTTCGACTTTGGCAGTCTATATTCTTACTCGTCTCTGCTTTAACTTATGAGGATCAGTAGTCCAAGCCACTCGAACAATGACAATACATGAGATATGAAATCCACTCTTAAGAGAAAGCTACAAAGAAGGACTGGATAAAATATCAATAGGATTGCGATAAGGGCCGATAAAAATTACAAGTGTGTCTTATAATATGAATAAAGCTTCATATATGCATGTGGATTGAACGAACAGTGCTGTATTCGTAGTGTGTTCAGATGAGAAAGATATAAAACGTACACGGAATGACGTTCATATAATTTTATTTTTAAGAACTTCTACAATAAATTCTTGAAACACCTGCCCTTATGATGAAAAACACTTTTTCGATAAAGGATTAACATTTTTGAGTCAGTATCGGTTGTTGGTCAAGTTTATGTTTCTCGTTTACAAGCTCAAATTGTCCACTTTGCAAGCTACTACCCACGCTTAAATACAAATATTTAAGCTTATAAAATAGTTAAATAGACATACATACATACATACATGGATTCACGCCTGTTTCCCGGAGGGGTAGGCAGAGACTACGGAACGCCATTTGCAACGATTCCGACATATCTCTCTTGCTTCATTCACTCCCATCAGATTCCTCATGCATGCTCTTCTGTTCAGGGTACTTCTCACCTGTCCTGTTTTTAGGATGTCTCCAATCTGGTCAGAGAACTTCCGCCTAGGTCTTCCCCTTCGTCCTGTCCCTTCCACATTTTCCTTATACATCTGCTTGGTCAGTCTTTTGTCATCCATCCTCTCCACGTGCCCAAACCATCTTAGCATACCTATCTCGATGCTTGTCACTACATTTTCTTTTACCGCACAACACTCTCTTATCACACAATTCTTTACTCTGTCAGTCAGAGAAACACCACACATACTTCTCAGTGCTCTCATTTCTACAGCATTTATTCTACTTTCATGACTCTTCTGCCATACCCAACTATCAATACCATACATAAGAGTAATGAAATGAAATGAAATGAAATGATACTTTATTTCGTGTAAACTTTGTATAAAGTGCTTACGAAACGTCAATTTTAAATTTAGCAGTTGTACAAGTTTATATTTTTAAATATGTTGAATTAGAGCAGCTCAATCCCAAGCATTTTTGTCGTCTTTATAATCGGAAATTTTATAATATGCTTTTAAACACAATTTAGTTTTAACAATTATCTTAAATTTATTTATTGTTAAATTTCTTATACTACGAGGGATCTTGTTATAAAAGCGTATACACTGCCCCATAAAACAGCTACTTATTTTGTGGAGGCGGGTGCTATGAACTACAAGATTATACTTATGTCTAGTATTTACAGTGTGAAGATCACTTTTTTTACTAAATTTGTCAATTTTCTTGTGGACATATAACAGATTATCGTATATATATTGCGATACAACAGTTAGAATGCCTATCTCACTGAACTTTCCTCTTAGAGAAATACGAGGACCGAGGTTGCAAATTCCCCTTATTGCTCTTTTCTGCAGAACGAATATCGTGTTAAGGTCTGCAGCATTCCCCCAGAGAAGAATCCCATAAGACATGATACTATGAAAGTAACTGAAATAAACCATTCTAGCTGTATCTATATCTGTAAGGCGTCTAATTGTCCTAACTGCATAAGCTGCAGAACTAAGTTTGCCCGAAAGTCTTTCTATATGCGGGCCCCATTGGAGTTTGGTATCAAGCATAATACCTAGAAACATAGCTGTCCCGACGGGCTCAATTCTGGATTCCTTAAGTTGTACATTGGTTTCCATCTGTTTAACATTGGGCATTGAGAATTTTAATAGTTTGGTTTTCTTATCATTAAGTAATAAATTATTTACATTAAAACTATTAACAACTTTAGACAGTGCATTGTTTACTTCGTCAAAATTTATCTGTTGTCGTCTAATATTAAAAATTAAGGAGGTATCATCCGCGAACAACACAATCTCATGATTCTTTTTTACATAATAAGGTAGATCGTTAATATAAATCAAAAAAAGAAATGGTCCGAGGATTGACCCCTGCGGGACTCCCATTTTCAAGGCAGAACCTGGAGATGTCTTGTCATTGATCTGGACCTTCTGGATTCTTTTGCCCAAGTAAGAAACCAGGAGATCGAGAGCTTTGTTCCTAACGCCGTAATGATACAATTTTCTGACCAGAGTGTCATGATGGACACAATCAAACGCTTTTGACAAGTCGCAAAAAATACCTAATGCATCTTGCGACTTCTCCCAAGCTGCAAATATGCTTTTGAGTAGCTCAACTCCTGCGTCAGTAGTCGAACGACCCCTCGTAAATCCGAACTGTTTCTCGTGGAGTAGATTATGTCTATTAAAATAACTAAGCAACTGACTAAGAATTAATTTTTCAAAAATTTTACTAGGTGTCGGCAATACAGAAATAGGTCGAAAATTAGAAGGGCTGGTTGTGTCGCCAGATTCAAATAAAGGTATAACTTTACTTTATTTCATTAAGTCATATTCCAGAAGCAACGCAACCATTGAATACCGCTGCAAGATGTGGAGCAATTATGCTAATAATAGATGAAGTAGTCTTCACTGACAGTCCCCACAAATCCATTGTCTTTTTCATATTTAAAGTTTTAAATTGTTTAAGAATATCGTCAGTAGTAACAACAGTGAATTCAAAGGCTGCATCACATTCTGGCACGCAGTCCCTAAGAAGCATTTCAGCAGACATGGAAGATGAGTTGAGTGACTTTGTTGTCACTATAGGTATATTAGCAAAGAAATTCTCAAATTCTGTCGCAACTTCCAGATCCTCTGAAATACTCACATTATTGATTTTTAAAAGGTAGTCGCAGCTGCGTGCTTTGGCTCTGCCAGTTTCATTGTTGATGACATTCCAGATAGCCTTTATAGTGTTTTCTGATTATTTTATTTTGTTTCTCAGATAAATAGATTTTGCCGTGTTACAAGCTTGTCTAAATATTTTAGAATATTTTCTTACGTAATTAATAAAGGTCTGACTATTATTATAAGACTTTTCATTATACAGTTCATATAACCTAATCCGGCTTTTATGAATACCTTCAGTTGCCCAATCACTCGACATCAGACGGTCAGTTACATTTAATTTTTTGGATGAAAATACGGTCTGAAATTCGTCATTAATTAATTTAAATAAAGAATTATATAACTGATCCAGATGGTCATGATGACGCAACCAACGCATTTTTCGAGATAAATTGTTTTTAAAAATTTTAAGTCGATTCTCATTTATTGGTATATATTTATTTAACAATTTTTCTCTGGTCTCTCGGACATTCTCTTGGACAACAGATTAACTGCCCACTGTGATCTGACTGAAGCATATTAATCAAAGATTTGTGTATTGGTTTTATACTAGTAAATATATTATCAATACAAGTACCACTTGTAGCAGTCACTCTAGTTGGTTCATAGAAATTATGACATAAATTGTATGACTTAAATAAATTAAAAAAATGGATAGTTGAGGAGCATTTTTCTAATATGTTAATGTTAAAGTCTCCACAAATAGCAACCGTTTTACGGCAATTACAAACTTTACTTAAAGCATCCTCCATAATAACTAAAAAACTTTCAAATGGTGCACATGGAGGTTTGTATACACTCATAAAAATGAGCTGCTCAAACTCAACACATGTAATCTCTACTACTCGCTCAACAGAGAGGCTCACAATGTCAGTCCTTTCTTTAAATTTTAGAAATTTACTTGCTATGATTAACGAGCCACCATGGGTAAAATTTTCTCTACTGAACGAGCTTACAACCTGGTGGTTATTAAAATTTAATATGAACTGGTGGCTTCTTAGCCAATGTTCTGTAATGCATAAAATATCAATATTGTTACAGTTCATAAACAATTCCAATTCTAACTCCTTGCCCATCAACCCTTGTGTATTTTGATGCACCAGGTTGATAAAATTTTTAAAATTATTTTTTGTATGTGTGGTTGATGGAACTATATTTTTGTCACTTAAACTAGATACAGAATTTGGTGTCTTATTAAATATATTGCCAGAGATTGACTCTATTGTCTCAGAAGTCAATTTAAAGAATTTGGAACGGATTCCAAGCATAAATTGCATGTCAAATTTGACTGCTCAATAAAAGCAGTGTGGTTAGCCAAAACCTTGGCTGAGTTATTAATATAATAAGCTAGCAATGATGCTATTTGCCTTTTTTAAAATTGTGATATATAATAATTATCATATTATGTCAAATAAAAATTTCTAATTAAAGCATTAGAGTCAATAATGTCAATCAGATTATTATAAAATGTCATGGTATGCAATTTTGAATTAATCTTAAATCTATAATCATTTTCAGCTTGTGGCAACAGGTTACTGTAAGGTAAAGCAAGTAACAGAATTTTTCTAACTTTTAACATATGTTATGTTGTTAAATTGAGTAATTCGTCAAAATATCTCTGTATTACATTTATATTTGCATTTCCTCTTCTCCCAATAAATATAATAATTGTTGTTTCAGGACACAGTATGATTTAGACAAAATAGATTGCATTATTTGAGTATAACTTGCTCCAGGCATACATATGTTAGTAAAAGCCAAACCTGTCCTTTGCCGCAACAATTGGCTCATGTTTTTCCCTATCTCATCACTAAACGTTAATAGTTTGTCAGTGTTTGTAATGTGGGGTGAGAAGGAAGTGCCAAAATTAGAATCAATGGTGCTGTTACCCGCTGCATCAGACGGTGATAACAAATCAGGGCAATAATTCAATATAGTTGGCTGTGAATGACTCCATGGCATCTGGCTATGTTCATTGCCATGATTATTATTGGTAAGAGATTGGAGCCTCTGCTCATTATACTTATACAAGTCCACTAAGTCATCCATTGCCAAGATATGCTCATTTATTTGTTTTTGCGATAAATTATATTTCTTTGTCATGTTCAACAATGATTCTTGTAAACTGTCAATCTCCGTTTGCAAACAATGAATATCAGCATCATACTTTAATAGATTAGAATCTAATTTAGCTAAACATACTGACATCTGTTCCTTTAAATTAACATATTTTTTGCAATAATCTACATTAATATTTGATTTCTTGTACATTCTTAACAATTTTTCCGTTTTCCTGATAAATTTATTAATTTTAACATACTTCTTCAATTTATTACAGGCTTTCATCTTTCTAAATGACTGAATAGATGAATTAGACTCTGTTAAATCAATAGTCACTATGTTTCTACTGCTATCATCGGAGATGGCAGAAACCATGCATGGAGCGCTACCAACCAGCTCATCAAATAGCGATTGTGTTGTAACTGATTTCATAGTCTGATTTGCACTTTGTAATATGTTTATTTGATTATTGGCCTCACTTAGGAGACCCTCCAATTCAGTGATGCGTTTGAGATCAAATTCATCACTGCACCTGTCAAATTGCATTACAATGTTTTGTAATCTATCCCTTTCGTCTAAAGAAGTGACTAAATTAGTGTGCATTTCTGCCATCTCACTCCTAAGCTGAGAGTTTTCCCTAAAATCTGTAGCATTTCCTTCTCATTGTCCTCATGTTCACTTTGTAGTGACTGACACAAATCCTTATATTTCTTTAGTTCAGTAAGGGTCACCTGTAATTTCTCATCGTCTTGGCGTGCCCTTCTGGTCATCATCTTGTTAAAAGTAAAGAAACAAAGCAAGAAAGGTCACTGAGGTTTGTGTAAGACACCAACAAAGTTGTTTGAGTAAATTGTGATATGCTAATTTGGTATATTGCTTGTGTAAGGTGTACGAAAGTCAAATAAGAAGTAAACTCACCTCAAATTTAGCTATTATTGTAGAAATAATGCAAATTTTTTATAGATTTGTACGTTAGTTTGACAGTTGACTTACTTGAATTTGCAAAACTTTTACAACTTGATGAACAACACTTATCACTGTTATTATACGACAATTATAATTATCACAGCTTATTACGTAAGGAATTACCAAATTAGGCACATTATTATGAATTAAATAGATTTAAAACTAATAAATTATTGGGAGAAATACAGTTTTACGTTATACTGCCAGTGTTGCCAGAAGCCAAAAAACCAGTAGGTACTAACACCCCTCTATGCACAGCCAAACGTGCCTTTTTGGACACGTTTTGGCTATTCATAAACGCCTTCAGAGCTCCATTCACTCTATTACCTGCAATAACTCTTCTTTCAATATCTTCTACATTCTTACCATCTCTTGTAAACAGCATACCTAAATATACAAACTCATTCACTTGCTCCACTCGCTGTCCATCGATCATAACATTACAAGCCGTAACGCATTCCTCCTTTTCAAAAACCATAACTTTCGTTTTACTTACATTCACTTTCATTTCTTTCCTCTCTAACGCACCATGCATGATTGTTACCATCTCCTGTCCAGTTAAATAAAATGTTATAATATGAGGCGTATATGTCCTCTGCCTGCAATCACAATAAACAAGTAAAAAGTCGAAATACACTGCTATTGGTGACGTAGTGTAACCAAAACATATTTTATAACCTATACAAATTTTGTCGCAGATTACCTTTGCCAAGTTATTCGCATTGACAGATACCAAGAATCTGAATACCAAACATTTCGTTTCCTACTTCACTTAATAAATAGGTATATTTGGGTTCACCTACAAATATTTTAACCAGGTACACCAAGAAACGTATTTTAAAATAATATTATATTAAAGCTCAGACAAACTCAAACAGAGTCTTAAGTTTATTGCATGACGCTAAAATAGGCAGAAAGAAATAAATGCTAATTATTATACTATAGAGATGACAGTTACGTTTAATACAAGACAGAAAAGACATATTTTAGAGAAGGCAGAATGATCCCAGAAACGACAAACGAACTTATTGAACTTACTCTTCCTAAACAATCTGCCGACATTATTTCCGTGGAAGGTGCTCAATTTCTCATAATACAAACTAAATAAACCCACTTACTATTTTACGAGTGAATATAATTTAATTGAGCTCCGTACGACCACTACTTCCAAAGGTTAACATTCAAGACATATGCACAACATTCATTTTAATTTTATCGCATTGTTTAAATTAAGCTTTCATAATATAGATATTAAACACATTTACAAGTATACAGAAGTAGTTTAGTGTTTTTCATTTATATTTAACAGTTACTTTCGAAATAAACTTTACATTTTTAAGGTAAGTTGATTGCTGATGTATAAAAAAGTTATAATATACGGTAACTGTTTATATGATTTGAGATAAATTTGACCATTCTTTTGAATTCGTTGCACCTTATGAAGCATACACTAAATTATATCGAGGACTTGAAAACACAAAGGAATAATGTAATTGCCAATTTACAAAGTAAGCAGGATGCGAGCATTCAGACCAAAAATAAAAAATATTGGGCACAATATCAACGAAGCATGGGCTAAACACCATCAACTTCCTGCATTCAAGGAACGAGTTGATTATTCTTGTCAAATCGAATACGAGACCGCAGTCTTTTACATTACCACTAGAGTACCGACAGTCACAACGTTCAAATACATATCGACAAATTACCAAAACAATAAAGAAAGACAACAATCATCTCAACGAAAATGTTATTGACATGCGTCGACCTGTCATTTAGCCACACCATTCTCTAACAGGCTATTCCCATAATGATAAAACACCATTTATCAGCCGGTCCGGCAGTATCATGGTATTATTTTCCCATCAGTTAATTTGCACTAATAGAAATGATGTTATCCGTCCTAAGAACTCATGCGGAGAAACGGGTCATCATCTTCATCTAAATTGACGGTAATTGTTCGTTGACTAAGTAGGCACTGTATTTGTGAAGCATTTCACTAAGGGACCGTTATATTCATTAAAAACATCTGCGTGTTTTTTAATCGCTTGGCTTATGGTATGTTTATGTTGCGGGGTAATTAGAAAAACACGGATCATTGAGTCATGGAGCGATTGAAATAGTCTGAATACTGATGAGATAGTAAAACGATAGTCCTAGGCGCTCGTCAAATCTAGTTACACTAGTGAGTGGACACCGGGCTCCAAGGCGAAAACGTTCCTGCAACTAGGATAACGCTAGGACCATGACGGTGTAGGCTTTTGATACAGCTGTTAAGCGATGCTCATTCATAATTTGCTTGGTAATTGTATGAGGGTTGTCAATTGGCCGGGTTATCTCAGTAAAATTTGGTACCTCAATAATATCTACCTAACAACCTTATAAAGATGAAAACTCAAACCTCGACTATGCCAAACATTAGAGATATCATTCAGCATTTTCTTAGAATGAGCTTCCCAATGTAATCTTGAGCTTCACGTTCATGTGGACGGAGTCGCGGACAAAGCTATCGTTACATATTTCAAGTACAGGAAAATAAAACTCGAAAAAAACGACCTTAAAATAAGATAATTCAATATTACAAAGGAGAACAGATACCAACAGTCTGAACAATATTAAATAAAGCAACATCTAATTATGAATTTATTAGCATAAAATAAATATTTATCAAACAGAACACACAGAACTGTTGTTATTTATATATGAAACATTGAGAGTTTCTATGTCAACATACACGTATAAATACGTATATATGTACAATATATGCTAATAAGATCATTGACACTACTTCACACATTATGTCGGAGATAAAGTATGAACGCGAGTTTGGATTCATTGAATAGATGAAGAGAGAAACCAGTTTCAGATGGAATCTTCTTGAGTTTATGTATTAGATATTGACATTAACTAAATTAAATCGAAGCATTTACATAAATAGAAATACCGGCGTTTTCTCAAAAAAAAGTTAACGTAGAATAAATAGCAAACAAGGGAAAAACAAAACCATGGTAACGTATGTTTTCGATTCTTGGATGCAGCAGAGTACATACTACTTACTCTCATCTCTATGCACTAGACTTCGTCGGTGGCTCCGCCCGCTTGGGTGTCGGTTATTGTGGTAAAGGGAACCATTGCTACTCTCCAGCTTTCTTCCTATCCCCACACACCAAACTCATACCATAATAATATCTCATCCTACGTATACTATTAGTAAGAATAATTATCTATGCCCATCCCTTTCTAAAAAATGCAAACCAGACGCCATCATTAAAAAGGTATATCACTCACATCCAGAGAAAACAACTGAATAAAAAGGTATTTAACATCTACTTTACTATCGACGGTCCCTACATATATAAAGACATGTCGAAAATGGCATATTTTTTTATTGCATCATTGGCTTTAGATTATCTACCCAATATTTTACATACTGACATACGATTTTTTTTAAACTTTATTTATTTACCTTGTTTTACGAATCGTATAAAAGAACAAGTACTATAAATAAAACGAATAAGTGACGTAGATACGGACATCTGTTACATATATTTTTGTACGGTGTTTTAAAATGCGTGCCACTCGGTGCGAATGCGGTCTTGTATAGGGGGTTGGTATAGGGTTTGTATCAAGTTTCCTTCTCTTACAGTGCTGTTCTCAGCATAATATGCTCCCTCTGTCGGCTCTTACGACACCCATGGGATGATATGGAATGGTGACATTCCGTATTCTTAATCCGTCACCACACGGACAGCGTATAAAAAGGTATAATAGACATGACTGACATACTTTTACTTTATTATCGGCGTAGAAACGGTCATCTATCAGTTTTTTCAAGAAAACGTAAAAAAAAAAAAATTTGTTTAAATAGCATTATAAATCTCTTAAAACTGTTAAAATATTGTAGAAAGAAAATATTTATTATTGGTCATAGAACTATTTCTAGGACGTGTTGAACACAAATTACGCTCTCCTGTAAACCTCGATTTTTGACTTGACCTTATGTGCGTAGGAACCGTCGCTATGTAAAACCAAAAGAAAGATTACGTCACATATTTTCAGTCACATGTAATATCTCATCCAGAAACGAGTTATCAAGTATTAGGTTGCTAATCAGAAAGCGCAAGACATACTGTGAGCTTTCAAATGTAATGTTGAACGGGTTAATTGGCGTCTTGCATACACGCAAGAAGTTTGCACAAAAGATTTAACAAAATGTATCAGTTAAGGTCCTCAACAACAAGTGATCTTAGATATGCATGCGTATTTTTTAAATTTTTAAGTATGACTTTAGAGGGGAAATTCCTTTCTTTAACCTATTTATTACACGTATAGCGTAGTTGTTTTATCTTTAACCTCGCCGAGTAACACTGCTATGAGTACTATGGGTTCAATCTTTCTATAGGAGATATCGCTTTATCTGTATAACTAAATACTGTTCCGAGTATGGATGTTATATTTTATTTCTGTTAGTTTTGGTAGTAAAGTTTCTCACATTCCTTTATATAAACTTTGTGTCCTAAATGTTATTCTCCTTTGTTCGCGGATATCATTTCAGATATATAACCGAATATAATTTTAGAAACGTTTCTTATTTGATAAAGGCAAGCCTATTTTATTACCCTTCATACTAACTCGTATTTCACAAAGGAATAAATTCATCTGCCAACATTGCCTATTAAAAAATTACGTTTGTTAAACATAATGTTTGTTTTGTTATAAATAACTTATAATTAAATATGTTGTAACTGTATGAGAGCTCGTTATACACACATTCGTTACAGTCGGGGCATTTCATTATGTTATAAATATTATGACTATACTCTTGTAGAGTACAGTCATAATATTAAAGGAAACGCTCGAGTCTTTATTTATTTCCACTTTTACACGACCTCAGATTTGTTTCCACTTTTAATAAGAATTGATTACTATGAGAGAAGATATGAAAATATTTTGATGACTGCTTCTCTAGGCTTTAGGATTTTTATCTACTTTTAGTATCGACAAATTGGATACTACAATCAAAGGTAAAATAGACCGAAAGACAAGTAACTAGTAAAAAACAAATTCATCAGGTAATTTTATAGAGACCACTACTACTCTCTATGAAATTACCTGATAGTATCTTATAATCATGATACAGTTACTGTGCAGATAGAGCTAAAATCCAAAAAAATCACCGACCTAAGTAAATCTCAGGTACTATTTGACCTGGACGTCTTTGAATTATCTTCTGGACCAGTCTAAAAGACTAGATATTACAGTAGCAGCTTCAATAATAGTCCTCATACGGTTTGGTGTGTTTTAGAACATTCATTATGCCAGCATGCAACTGCGTCAACCAATTATACTAACAGCTATACGTAGCAAATGCATATGCTATGCTTGGCATAACCTGGACTCAATTCCGAACCAACGTCTCAATCCTTGAAGAACTCGGCATCAAGCAGCGTCTTTCTTCTCAAACTCAAACTCAAAATCCTTTATTCATTTAGATCACAAAGTGACACTTATGAACGTCAAATTTAAACATTTTTACTGTATGCTTCTACATTTACATTTACTGCCACGTTCGCAAAGCAAGGGCGTAGAACCATGAGAAAGAACGGGCAATAAAACTCACGGTCACTCTTTTTCATCGCCGGGTTTTTAATAATACATAACAATTAAACTTTTGTAAGGTACTGCAACTGTTATACCTTCTATGTTACTTGTATATATTTAGTTTACATGATACTCAAGCATAATCAAGTTAAATTTTGATGTTCATTTAGTTTAGTTCTATCGTCCAATGTCGAATTCTGACTTTCTTTGGTCATATCACACGTCGTGGAGGCACATCTGTGGAACGACTTGTGGTTCAGGGGAAGGTTGAAGGCACAAGAGCGCGCGGCAGGTCACCCATGCGTTGGACCGACCAAGTTAAAACTGCACTCAATGGTCCACTCCATGAATGTTCGAGAAGGGCTGCAGTACGGGAGGAATGGCGACGGATTGTGAGGCTTGCCACCACCCCTAACGTGACGACTACGACCACTCTGCCAAGAGTGTGACGACGAAGAAGAAGAAGAAGATACGTAGCAATTATAGTCACTAATTCAACTAGATTGAAGGATTAGTTGCTCAAGCATGTACAATATGATGTTGTTTAGTTGATTAGTGTTTAGTGCGAATTCTGCATGAGGTTTTACCCTAGATTTGAATAAAGGTTCCTAGTTTACTTCGTTTTTGCTAATTCAAGAAATGTTTGACTGCACGTATAGCGTTTTATGTAGTTTAAGCGAATGTCTCGACGTTTAACACTGCAACGAGTGTTGTGGCTTTGATCCCCGTCCCGACATAATTATGTAGCGTTCGCCCTGATACTAGATTAATACACATAGTGTTGTTCTAGTCCATAAATATTGAAATTTGTATTTTTAAGTAGTTGCAAGACGTGGAGCAATAATGGTAGGTAATAATAGATGAAATAGCCCTGTCAGACTTCATAAGAACATTTAACCTTTCATATAATGTATAAATAAAATTATTAACTCACGTTTTACATACAAATTACAGAGGCAAGAAATATAAAATTTGGACTTTCTAAAGAAATTCAATTCCCCACCTAAAGGAGTAAAAATATAGTGGTTGAGTGTGAAAACCCGTAAATATTGAAGCACTATGAAAATGGGGGCAAGAATCAACTTTTTATTAAAATAATTATGACTTTAATTATTCTCGTATGCAATGAAAATGCTGTGTGTTCACGAGGAACTACAACTATGTACTTCAATAACAGCCGCGCAGTCTCCAGGCTGGGTAGTGGTAGTAATACTAATGCAGTTTCCGTGACCCTGCCATTCAATGGGATCGGATACAGGAACACCATGGTGGTTTTAGTGGGTAGTCGCGGCGCTTATCGTCGGGGAGTCACTACACTCTCCCGGGAGGTGAATTGTTTGCTTTCCACCATGCGTCAATAAAAAGCCTCGCAGTCTAAAAAAGTGTACGCTTAACTTTATCAACTACACGATTTTCCACTGATTTCGTGTTACTCCTTGACAAACATTGAACTCCTCTTATAATTATTTTTGTTCGTTGGATTAAAGATAACGCCAAGATGCCGCCCTCATAGTTTCGAGATCAAATCGCATCGCTAGGATTGGATTAGTCGCTTGTCGCCTAACGTTTTTGTGTACAATGGGAGCTTTATTACATTATAACAACTAAAAGTAAATGGAGACAGAAAAGTCTTGGCGTTGGAAAGGCTTTTGATCTGCTCTCAGACATAAGAAATCTATGAATAGTATGATAATTAATTTGATTATGACGTATACTGATATTTATGCTACTAATATAATAAACTAGACTTCACCCGCGGCTCTGCCCGCGTGAATTATATATCTAAACCTTCCTCAGGATATAGTTGATTGAATCAGGCGTTACTTGGCGGAACTCCATTGTAACCTAATGGAAGGCAAGAGGAACCCACCACGTACCCTCGGATTGCCCACCCCAACTATTGCAATAGAAAAAGGTTGACAATACCGAACTCCTCTAAGGATAAGGGATAGACGGAATAATGCGGAAATGGGTTCCAGGAAAATACCTGACGTGCAGTATCCCGCTCTATGCGCCGACTATGCTTCGACACGTGTTTCGCCTCTCCACGAGGCATCCTCAGGACCGATGGGCAACGACTGAGCTTATAACCTATAAATTAAACCTATAAAAACCTTATAAATTTTCTTTTTAATACCTACCCACGTTTTTACGATAAAACATCCAGTTCATACGCCCAAAGTTGCTTACAGTAAACCTCTTTCAAACCCATAGCGTAAATGTATTTGCAAAGTAATCATATAAATCAATACCTACCTGAGCAATACAAACTATATGATTGATCAACATTCATAATTGATTGTCTGCCGGCGCCGCTACGGTCAAAGTTCATTGGCGCATTACAATCTTGATATATTAGCCATCACTTTACGATTTGTTCCACATACTCAACATAATGTTAGGGACTGCTAAACTAATCAGTGCGCTGTACTGCAAATTCATGTGTAAACCATATAAGATAAACGAATTATTAGGCTTGAACCTAATTTAAAAAAAATGTACCGGAATGGAATATCCGGTGGAATTCACGTTGCACTAAAGTTTTGGAATATTCAATAAATATGAAATGCTAAAATAAATGCTGTTGACCAGAAGAAAACAAGACAGAATTCAGAAACGCAAGTGGAAAGCAGGACGGGCTAAAAGCGAAACGATCTTGTTACAAAGCAATCATTTTGAAGTGGTAATTTGTCTCGATCACCTTTATTAAGAGACGCCCGCGTAAGTGACGTTTTCATTATTTTGCAGATAGTGTTAAACAAGAGTTGTTTCATTTCTTAATTTATCTTGGTATGGATGCCCCTCTCCAAACGTGGTGAGATAGCCCCATACTCAGAAAAAGATCGCAGTTCAAAACTTTGTATGATGTTCCTATAAAAGGTGAATTTTCGGGTTCAAAGAGCTATCTTTATCTTTGTTAGCCGACAGCATGGCAAATTATTTTTGGAAATGAACCACTACAGGCATGGGCTAACTTTGGTACAGCTCTATATAACTTCCTAAGGCCTTTTACGGTAGGGTCACATTGTTAAAAGTATCTGGTTTGATGTCGAAGTACACAGAAGAAGGATAAATCAGATCAGAAACCGAAAGTAATTTGGAATCAGCCAGTAAAGTCAGCAGTGATTAATCACAATGGACCCTATAAACATTAATTTGAATGGTACGTATTAATCAAAATTAAATACCGAAGTGTTGCGTAGGCCATAAACTATGAATGACACATTAGAGAATTAAAAATTAACATACAATCGTATATCTTATATACGATATCTTATATAATATATAGAGCGAGTAGTGGCCCGCCAAGGTATCGCAACACGTGTAGTAGTTGGTTTACCATTGTTTGACAAAAAACGTATGACAAAAGATCATTTTACAAACAACGTTTGAAAAAATAATCATTTGACAAACTTTCATTTCGCAAACATATTACTTTAAAAACAATCATTTGACATAATACAGGTTTCGCAAATGTGTAAAGAATCAGCTCTCTATCTCGAATAATTGCCAATGATTACTTGGATTTAGATGGATTGTATGAAAATAAAACGACCTCTCGGTTCAAGCTGTTACAGTATAATGCGTCAAAATCACAACCGTTACACATGACATTTGAAAGTATTGTTGCCAGAATATAATTCTAAATCGGTATAACGATAATATCGATATGAAATCGTAATTCGTATCACTAATTACTAATTGTTCAAATAATGTTTAAAGGTATACATAGACATGAATTATTACACTATTCTCATAAATTAACCTTACAGTTCGGCCATCCTCTCTTAAGTGAGTCCTCTCACTTATATTATATAACACAATTCACAATAAAAAAAAATATATTAATAATTATAATATAATAAAATATATATGAATACAATAACTTTGTCTTAAATCAATATCTAATCATTATCAATTTACAGTTACATCTCAATCGGAACTCTTATTACATCGTATCGTAATTCTCGTAATAATATATCACAATCTTATCTCTATTCCTGCCCAGTTACTCTCCTCGGTCATCGGTGCGACCTCACTAACGTGATGCCATTCATTGTCTGCACTGACCTCTGAGAGCGATTGTGCTCATTCTCAATCATTTCATCCTGTAAATCCTGCCCAGCTAATCTCCACGGTCATCTGTGCGACATCCTTAAATTGATGTCATTCGCTTTCTGTACTGACCGCTGAAGATAACTGTGCTCGCATCATAAAAAAAGGTTAGTCTCTATCCTGCAATCATCTGTGCACACCAATGTCTTGGTTGTTGTCTGCACTGATTGCTCAAATCAAATTAATTAACATTTTCAACAATGACACACACAAAGAACGGCAGTGAGTCAATTGCAACAGTCACTTCAAATTATCTCGATCCGCACAACTGATCATGAGCAGTTGTATACCTATCACAATAGAAGAGCGGCTGCCCGGAGAATCACTCCTCCACGGCGCCCGTACAGGGATCTATCTCACCCTCAGTGCTATCATCACTAGTGTATCCACCAAAACTTGTCCACGGGTGTATTTTATCCAACGCGACTACATTTTCGTACCGTTTGTTACCTTTTTTCGTTAAAGGGGTGTCTTCAACGAGAAATCTGTCGTTAGGTAATATTTTGAGGATTCGATAAGGGCCCTGAAACTTAGGGATAAGTTTTTTTGATTTACCTATGTGATCTTTATCAATCACAGTTCTCTCGATTCTAATTAGATCGCCTACTTTATAATTAGTCCGAGGTTTCCTATGCTTATCAAATTGTCTTTTATTATATTCTTGTTGTTTTTTGGCGTTAAGGCGGTCGGATGTTTCAGCAATTACATCAGTCAAAACATTTTTGGAGGCATTTATTAATTTGCACCCAAACAACAGCTCTGAGGGGCTTTTCCCCGTGGTTTTATTAATGGTGGTATTAATACCTAATTGTATTTCTCCGATATGTTCGTCCCATAAATTATCCCTTTCACCATGACAACTAGTACTCAAGGCATCAAGTATGGTGCGATTGAACCGCTCGACCTGTCCATTCGCTCTCGGGGTAGCTACTGCATTTAGGATATGCTTAATTTTTAGTTTGCCTATATAATCCTTAAAGAACAATGCCCATTTCTCTTAGAGACGCCGGCCCAGATGTGGACAGTCAAAAATCGTAGTAGTTGTTATTGCATTCGATAAAAGAGTGATAAACTAGAATTTTGAGATTGATTAGAGGTCCATCACATTCATAGTTTTATTACAAGAAGTACTTTTATATGCTCACAAAAAATTAGGTGTGTACCCACTTTTATTAGGATAGTTAAAGTATTTCGTAGTTTTGCTTAGAAAGGAATGAATCATTTGGTAAGAGTAGAAATCCGAATGAAAAAGCCAGAAGTCGTAAAAGATCCAAAAACATAAAAAGCATTCACAATGTGCACGAGCAAAACAAATAGGTAACAAACAAAATAAACTGAATATGACGTTATTGACATTTACTTAAGAGTCAAAAAGTGTTGCCATTTTACTGTTTTAAATTATACTGATTAATCGATATGGATTTCGGACATAGGTTATCTATATATATTTGGTTCAAAATCGAACTTATTTGTAGTTAATCGCATATATACCTTAAAAATACACACATTTTAAATGTTTAAGAACCAAGTAGAGATTTGCTATTAACTCAAATCATTTTGAGTAGAGAAAACGTAAAATCGATAAAGAAGAAGTGATAATCGATTTAATATTATGATTTCTTTACTGGCAATGTCTGATCTATTACGTGTTGGCTATTTAGACGTTAACACATCTTTTTAAACCTATTTATTGAATAAGTTTCTCGGCACACCTTTAGTAAAGCCTATAAATTAAGTTATAAATAAAAAGGATTATTCAACAACTAATTCAAACTTTATTGTGCTGTTCATGAGTTCCAAACTGGGCCAGAAATGGGCATTGTTCTTTGGTACTCGTGAAGCAAGAACCACGATCTGTAATAAGACGAGACGGCACGCCAAAATAACTAAAATGTTCATTAAACACCTTGATTGCTGTTGTCGATTTAGTATCTTTGACGGCACCGATATTTATAAATTTAGTAAAAGCATCTATAATTACTAATAAATACATATTTCCCCGTTTCGAGCGAATGAACGGGCCTAAATGGTCAGCATGTAGTGTATGAAATGGTTTCTCTATCTTTGGTATGGGATGGAGTATTCCTTCTCTAGGCCCACCAGGAGCCTTATGATGTGCGCATTCCAGACAGGCACCAACGTACTTCCTGGTAAACTTACGCATTTTCGGAAACCAAAATGCCCCTTTTAACCGATTCAGTGTTTTCTCATAGCCAAAATGTCCTATATCGTCGTGGTTCATGCGCAACACCTGCCACCTACAAGCCCTAGGAACAACCCACCGTAATCCCTCATCTAATATTTTATGAACATGATTTCCCTTTAATTGGTAATTTTTGCGAACGTCTGCTATAAATTTGGTCTCATCATCTTCTAAAATATCTCTTATGCGCTTAACTTCACTATCATCACTCTGAACCGTCGCTATCCAATCACGAATGTCTACATGTAATACATCGAGCACATGCTCTCTTTCCTCTACAGCAGACCCCGCGACAGGGCCACGACTGAGAGAATCTACATGAGCCATACGCGTTCCTGGCCTATACTCGATTTCGCAGTCGTACTCCTGAAATTGAACCCACCAGCGGGAAATTCTGGGAATAAGGTATCTCTTTGTAAGAGTCGTACGTAGTGCATTACAATCCGTGACTATTTTAAATCTCAATCCTAGTAAATATACTCAAAAACGATTAAGTGATGCAACGACCGCAAGGGTCTCCAACTCGAACGAGTGAAACTTTTGCTCATCCACCGTGGTCTTGCGACTATAATATGCTACCGGTCTAATCAAGCCATCTGTTCCTCTTTGCATAAGAATGCCTGCAATACCAACTTTATAGGCGTCTGTGTGCAATTCTGTATCTAATTTGGGGTCATAAAGAGCTAGAATAGGACGTTCAATTAATTTTTCCTTTAGATCCTTGAAAGCATCCTCTTCCTCTTTAGACCATTTCCAATTGAATTTTGTACGCAATAGATCCGTTAATGGTCGAGCTATCAAAGCGAAACCCTTCACAAACCTACGAAAAAAGCTAGCTAAACCGAGAAATCGCCTTACATCGTGTACGTTCTGCGGTGTCGGGAAGTCTCGTATGACTACAGTCTTTCGTGTACCGGGGCGGATACCGTTACCACTTACGTGGAATCCTAAAAAGTCAAGCTCAGTATAAAAGAAGTTACACTTTTTGAGTTTTAGTGTGAGTCCAGCCTCCTGTATAAGTTGAAGTACCTCCTCTAATCGAATCAATCCCTCATCGACAGATTTTGCCGGAATCAACACATCATCCATATAAACAATAGTATAGGTCACCTTAGCTAATACTTTATTCATTGCCCTTTGAAAGACAGATGGTGCGTTTGCAAGTCCAAAGGGCATTCTCTTTAATTGGAACTGCCCATCTGGTGTAACAAACGCAGTCTTATCCTGTGAGTTAATCTCCACGGGTATCTGATAATACCCAGAGGCAAGATCTAGGCTCACAAATACAGTATTACCAGCCAATCTATCGAGTTGATCATCAATCATGGGCAACGGATAATGCTCTTTCTTAGTTTTATTATTTAAGGCTCTATAATCAACGCATAACCTACTCTCACCGGTTTTCTTTTTCACCAGTAATACTGGACTAGCATACGACGAACTCGACTCGCATACTATGCCTGCCTCAATCATCTCATTGACCATAGTTCGAACCTGAGCCCTTTCTGGAAATGAAAGCCTATACGGTCGATAAACCACGGGTTGTGTGTCATTCAGCTCTATTTGCATTTGAACTACGTTAGTTAACCCTAGATCATTCAAATTATCCGAAAAACAAGATTCGAATTTCTTAAGTAAAGTTTTCAATCTGTTAACATCGCTATTGCTTAGTTGCTGGCCATAATTCAAAGCAGCAACTGTATCGGCATTGTCAAAATCTAATAAATTTACACTGATTGAGTCTTTGGTGATAATAGCGCGCGTAATAAGTGAATTTCGTCTCAATAATATCGATCTATTAATGAAATTTTGCACCAAAACAACACCTCTGCCATTTTCTATTTCATATTCGCCTGGCATTAGATAAAACAAATTTTGTGGATTGCCACGTAAGGAACCGTTGACATTTACCGCGCCTGAGTAACTGTTACTCGTAGTAACTAACAATGGAAACATTTCCTTAGGGGGTACATTCACGTCGTCGTAAATTCTTAACTGTACTTTAATAGAATTGTCACGAGCAAAGACCAAGGAATCAGAAGTCTTCATAATAACTATTCCCGGTTTTTCAGTGAAACTATGACCAATCAACACCGGGTATTTAATAACACTGTCATCTACAATGTATGCAAGAAGTTCTTCTTCGATATTTTGTATTTCGATTTTAACCTGAGTGACACCGATCGGTACTACTGTATTATTTCCAATACCTCTCATGGTAGGCAACTGGTTATCTGTCCAACTGATGCCTCTATTTATGGCTTCGCTATACCTTATTAGAGTGCACTGACTACCTAAATCAATATAGCCCTGAATAGCCTCACCGTTTAATTTAAAACTCAATAAATATTTTGAATCACTCGATTCATCGGTTTCAACACGCATGACATTCTTGTCTTTCGAATTATCGGTCTTGTTACAACCCGCATCACCTGGTAATCTAGGACAATTAACAGTTATATGACCTAACCTACCACAAATGTTACACTTCAATATCTGTTTTGTACACTTAAAACTAAGATGTCCGGGTTCGTTGCAGTTAAAGCACACGAGTGGTCCGTTATTCCGAAATTTTGAGCCCTTTATTTCATTAGTACTTGAAGTCTGCTTCGAACTATTAGTGGGTAACGGCACTGAGCTGTTACGTTTGTCATAATTTACTCTCAATTTGTCTGGTTCACGAGCCTGTTGCTTAATCGATTGAAAAAACTTTAAAACTTGCTCGGGTTCCTGACAATTCGCTGCTTTAGCACCTAATCTCAGGGACCGATCGTCTACCCCATATAACAAACAATCAACAGCACGCTTACCTTGTATTTCACAACGATTAAGAAAATTAATCTTTTCATAGTAATAATGTTCCAGGGAATCGTTATATTTTACACGTTTGGACAGCATTTCGGTAAGCAATTCAGCATAATCGTCACTACTCGGAAATTATTCCTGCAACTTAATTTTCCACTCGTGCCACGAGAACGACATGGTTGGGAGAGCTTGGTACCATGTTTTCGCGACGCCCGACAATTTAGGTAACGCATAGTGGATTATCTGATCGTCACCCCAACCATAAAGCTTCGCGCATTCATCAACTTTATTTATCCACATGTGAATGGTTTGCCCCTTAACCATGGGGTCAAACTCGGGTATCACATTCCCTAGCATAGGAAATTTATTGCCCTGAGGCCGGTTATTCGAAATAGCTTCTACTAAAGACGACAAAAATGCCTGTGTGTCACTGTTAAAAATGCTAGGTGTACTCACGCGCCTTGGCGGTGTATAACGATCGCTGCTGGCTACCGACTTCGCTCCGTCACGCCGCCTGCTACGTTTTCTACTGCTACACCTCTCCATGCTGCCGTTCGATCCGCGTTCACAGCTACGGCTCCTTCCCCGACGATGCTTGCGCTTCGCACGAGAACGACGGTGGCTTCTCCGAGACTCCACTGAGATTGAGGATGTTCGCTGCCTGCGCCTGCTCGATTTGCTCCTGCTCCCATCACGCTTTCGTTTTTTCTTGTCGCGCCTCTGACGGGAGGGTCGCACACGACTGCGACTCCTGCCTTCATTTTCCTCGTCGCTAGTTGCAACCATTGCGTAGAAGTTTGTGTTCCGTAGAATAAATTTTTTGTCGAAAACACGTGGTTACAATTTTCCTTGTCGTCGAAAATAACGTAGTTATTTCTTCAAAATCGTGGGCGAATTTGATACATCCCACTTCTGAGATAAAGAATCAGCTCTCTATCTCGAATAATTGCCAATGATTGCTTGGATTTAGATGGATTGTATGAAAATAAAACGACCTCTCGGTTCAAGCTGTCACAGTATAATGCGTTAACATCACAACCGTTACACATGACATTTGAAAGTAGTGTTGCCAGAATATAATTCTAAATCGGTATAACGATAATATCGATATGAAATCGTAATTCGTATCACTAATTACTAATTGTTAAAATAATGTTTAAAGGTATACATAGACATGAATTATTACACTATTCTCATAAATTAACCTTACATGTGTTACTTAGAAAATAATTTAAATGTTAAATAATTATTTTAAAAATAATCATTTGACTAAATAATTCGTTTGCCAAATTGGTGATTGTACAAAAAGTTAGAAGATAAATTATTAGTTTTTAAAAATAACTAATTTCTATTCAATACTTACGCGAAATTTTGAAAATATTTAATTGCTTGGTTGCAATTTTCATCTTGGACGGATTATTTATAGGCTAGTAGGTAATAATTTTTTATTAATACTAATTCCATAGAAACTTAAGTCTTTAAAAAAAATACACACTGCCTGAATTAAGCGAAATAAGTAGAATTCGGTTCTGGCACTCGCCGGCCGCTGCCGCGGCACGCTCGCTTCGCTCGCTCGGCTCGTGCGTTGTGGTCGCAGTTCTAACCTAACCTAACCAGCCTTTGTTTCAGTTGACCCTACACAAAGATTGTTGTATTATCGTAGATTTTGGTTAATATAATACCAAGCAAGGCATTTTGTCAAATGTTATTTATGCTTTACGTTGTTTTGCCAAATAACATGTTTAAAAAATAATCAATTTGTAAATTAATGTTTTAGCATAATAACTTTTTTATAGTAAATATATTGTCTAATGAGTAGTTTATTAAACAATAGTTTGTAAAATAATAAATTTATCAAGTTTAATTTTGTTAAATGTTATTTGTCAAAATAATGATAATTTTTCATTTGTTTTTTGTCAAATGATCGGACACCGTAGTAGTTACTATTAAATATACACAAAACTTTATACATTTAAACCTTCCTCATGGATCTCTCTATCTTTTGGCGAAAACCTCGTTTATCGTGGCGTGGGACAAAGTCTTATAATTTGAAGTGATGCTGAAATTGAAGGCCCCGGACCTCTTGGACCTTCAATTTTAGTTAACTTCAATCACGTCATGGCAATCATAAGTCGTAAAGCTTTAATTTGACTCTCTGTTAGGTCAAAATCACTGTAAGTACGCGATGAAGAGTTGACCTTCTATACTTATCAGTTTTGTGTTGTAATTCTTACCACGTTTCAAATTTATGATTTGCTTTATTTGTACCTACGTTTTACTAGTTACGTTTGACTAGCATATCATCGCAGAGCCTAAACTACAGATGAAGCTAGAAATATGGTATTATACAATGCGTACATTTTATGACGTAGTCAGCCTATTTGGAAGGATATTTTTATAGCATTTAACTCCTAACGGCGCCATACAGGCTTAAAGTTGATTTGGAACCAAGTATGCTGACAGTACTGCCGTGCTTGTGATAAACACAGTAAGTGACATGAAGACAGTTTAGAGAAAAACGCGCTTAAAGTTTTTTTCTTTATTTTTAGCATTTCTGCCTTAATATAGATAAAATCAAAGTTCTTACAAATGTATAACGTAAATATAGGCATGTTTAATAGGTGTTCTATTTTATTTTTTAATTACATGTCATAAATGTGTTGTAAATCTTAAAAATATATTTATGTTAAGTAATGAAGAAAATAAATAAAAACATTTTCTTATTATTACTACAGTAAGTGTGTGACTTACTGTAACTATCTTTAGTTGTAGGTACATACTGTAACAATGATTATTAAATAAGATAAATGTTTAAATAGAAAAACAAATATGATATTTTTTGCTTACAGTAACTTAGGCACTTACTGTAATTATAGCTAGAAGAAATATGTAAAATTACAGCATCCGTCATAAAGCACCGACACCAACTTTAATTACATTTTTCTTAATTATTTGTAAGAAAATGAAACATAACTGATGTTATGAAATCACAGTTTAATAAAACAAGTACAAATAACTTTGTGAAACTAGAAAATTTTAAAATCAGTTCTATTATTTAATTATTTATAGCATTAAAAATGGCTTAACGTAACCAAAGGTAATCATTCGTATTTGTACAAAACTTCTTCGTGCATTAAACAATATCAAACAAACTAAGCACTATCTCTACAACATAACACGTTTATAGTTTTCCATGAAACTCTTATTAAACTATTAGTTGTACTTCTTTGTACACAGCAAAAAACATAAAAAGACAAAGGCACTTTTATTTCTGATAAGGTTTATTTACCTTTCAGAACGAGAAAAATAAAATATCTTCATATAAATCATGAGATCTTAGTTACACTTACTAAAAGAAATCAGTCTTACAAATTATTCTTCATCAGTCCTATCATTCATTTAATAAGTTTTATAACCTATTTGTAGAAGTTTAAAAGAACCTTAAAAGTGTTTTAAATGACTAGTAAAATGTATACTTAAAAATATATTTTCCAAAGTTACACTAACCCATATATGCCCAGAAATATTTAGATCACCAATTTTAATGAATTTTGGATATTGTTGTCTCTAATGGAAGTAATTAAACTGAAAACTAGTAGATTTCGGTTTCAGTACCTGGAAGTCACTTTTTTTCAGGTGGTCAATAACGACCCCTTGGGCAAAAATGATACAGAGTGTACTTCTTTTTCGCAGGTCACGGCGCGTGCTCCCAACGAATGAAATTGCTGATGTCTTGGAGAATTTGACCGATAGTGATGATTTTGGTGGCGTTGACATATATTTGGACCCGCCTTTAGGAGGAACAATATCCGAAGCTGACTCAGGGGACAAAGAATGTAATGATATTGCGAGCTTTAGGCAATGAAGAATCCAATATCAACGTTACAGAGAATATATCCATTCAACAACCAGAGTTTGAGGTTCCTTTGGTTATCCATCCAATAACTCCCTTCAGTAGTCGCAGTCACACATCGAGGCGATAACGTAGTAATGCAAAACTTTTTTTCTTTGATGCACAAAGGAAATTAATCAAACGGAACCTACGACAATCTGAAATTGAGTGGTCAGCACCACCACCACGAGCAGTAACAACATTGTCGGCTGAAAGTGAGCCTATTGAGTTTTTTGAACTTTTCTTCGATTTGGAGGTGGCACACTGTGAAGCATTCTGATATATATGCTTTCAGCAAAGACCTAGATACTACTTTCTCTCTATCGACTGATGAGATGCACTGCGACTAGTGGGGGGAGTGATTAGATGGATATCCAAAGGAACCTCAACCTCCGGTTGTTGAATGGATATATTCTCTGTAATGTTGATACTGGATTCTTCATTGCCTTGTAATATCAACTCATCCGGGGCAAGAAGCTAATGACGGCTAAAGCTCGCAATATCATAACCTTCTTCGTACCCTGAGTCACCGTCGGATATTTTAGCACCTAAAGGCGGGTCCAAATATATGTCAACGCCACCAAAATCATCACTATAAGTCAAATTCTCCAAGACATCAGCAATTTCATGCGTTGAGAGCACGCGCCGAGACCTGCGAAAAAGAAGTACACTCTGTATCATTTTTGCCCAAGGGGTCGATTTCGACCCTAACAAACATTTCATCCAAAATTAGCAAAAATAGATAGTCCTGAACAGATTTGATATGTTACCAACATACAAAATATATTCATTTTATTAATTCATGAACAATAGTTGCAAGATTTCAAGCAAATAAATAAGTACTTACATTTTTGTCAGCGAAGGTCTTAAATTTTCGACCAAAAAAACGTGTCCCTACTTTTCTCCTAATTTTCAACTGTTATTGCTTTAGTTTTGCATAATGTAGCTCTCTTACAACGTACGTAGTTCTTCCGACAACTCGTAGATAGCGTTAAACTATGAAAATAATATACGGTTTTTATTTATGGCGCTTTGCCACTGAATATGTACCGTTGGGTCGTTTTTGTGCTCTTGGGCATATATGGGCTAAGATAGTTTAAGGGTTGCCTATTGTTTACCCGAAGATTATATACCATAATCTCATATTCCCGAATTTCATTTAGGTACCCAAATTTCATTTGCCCGAATGTTTTGTTTGCCCTAAAAGACATGACATACTTTTAATTGCCCGAAACACAGATACCATAAGATACGAGTGCCATACGTGTTGTTTTACATATTTTTAATTGTCATAATAATAATTAGACATAATATTTAAACGCCATAATGATTATTAGACATAATATTTAAATGGTTATGTATCAAAATCCAGAATTTTAAAAGACCGAATTTTAAAATGCCGATGGATGAAATCCCGATAATTGAAACGCCGAATGGTTGTTTGGTCGAAAGTTTAAAATCCCAAAGTTTTAAATCCCGAAAAATAAATTAACTATTATTATCAACAGCTAGTGCCTGAGGTTAGGTGCGAAGAACTCATCATCATCAGACTTTAATAGTCTCTCCTTTGAAAGGAGGAATTGGCCTACTGTACCACGCTGGCCAAGCGCGTTGGTATAGGGTTTGTATCAAGTTTTCTTTCCCTTACAATGCTGTTCTCTGCATTATATACTCCCTCTGTCGGCTCTTACGACACCCATGGGATGATATGGGGTGGTGACAATTCGTATTGTTAAATCTGTCACCACACGGACAACGACGCGACGAACTAAACGCCTTAAAAATCTTAAAATATATACAGTAAGTAATGCACTTAAATTATTTGTTCTAGAAAAGTCTACACATTATATGAGGTATTCCTAAACATAATCACAGTAAGTTCCACTTGCTGTTGTTATGCTAAGGTAATGCAATAGTATGTTTTATTCCAATTACTTAATATAGTAACGACAAGTGCCACTTACTGTTAATATGTTTAAGTCGTACTTGGTGTAATAAAATCGTAACTTTATAATATTTATAGTAAGATTGCTTACTGTAGTAAAACCTAGGTAAATTGATTTAACTTTATGCAAAAATCAACCGTATGTGCCCATACTGCATTCGTAATAAGTGCATCTTGGCGCCTATTGTGTCTTACTGTAATTATGCTTAATCTTATTTCTTTATGTAAGCCACATTTTCAAATTCTGAATATACAGAATTGTAGATCTCGATCTCTACTTTCTGAATATATACTTAACTCAATATCGACAAAAATGTGACTTACTGTGATTATCGCATGGGCGGCAGAGTATACCTACTTAGATATTGTGTAATTAATTAATAATTGACATGTTTAGCAATAATTTGTTTACAAGCTGTGTGGTTTTCACTTATTTTGAAGCTAGTTGTATGCAAAAGCAGGCAACAATAATTAATAAAACATAATTATTTTGTTTCATTGCTTCTTTAATTCTTTATTCAATATTTATTTGTTGTTAGCAGAAGAAAGAAGCGGGAGTCGCCGGTCGGGAGTCGTGGCCGTTTGTCATTTGCAGCAAGACGACTTCCTGAATGAGTTAGAAATTAACCAGCAACTTATTTGAACTAAACCCTTTGAGACACAATATAACAACGATTTACCGCCGACATTTCAAATTGCAGGTTCAAAACTTATTGTACCTATTATCTGAAGGCAACGCCTCGGAAACCCAAGTTCTGTTCAGACCGGTCACTACCATTTATAACTGGTTAGCACGTAGGTATCTTATGGCTGTATTCGCTTCAGTCGGATTCAAATCTAAGGATTTACTACGGGCTTAGACATGTAATGACTCACCCCGAATCGTACAGCTTTTAAGAACGTTGTAGAACTCAGATCAGAACCAATAAAATTATAATCATCATCATCGTCCTAACGTTATTCCGATTACATCCAAATCTTTCGGATAGGAATCTCAAACCACTAGTGTAAACAATTTTTCTAGTTATATGCTTTTTACCACTGAACGACCACCATCCGAAAAACGCACGGAGACACGGGGCAAGCGATAATTAACAATTTTATTAACCTTTCGACGACCGAGGACATGAATTCATGTCCTACAAAAAAGTCCCCTTGTTTACCGACGACATGAATTCATGTCCAGATTCCGTCCTTCAATCTATGACGTTTTTTACACTGGCCTAGTACATTTTATCAATTATTTCAAATGGCATTGCATTTTTACGAATCATAGACAGCTATGAAACCTTCTTCTGATCCAATTTGATGTCAAATTAAAAAGTAAAAGGACATTTCATTTCAATGCGCGCGAAACTGTGAATTTTAGCAAATGTTTGCTATTGAAAAGGGGGAATTATTATAATGGACACATGCATATTTTTAGTTTTAATTGGAAAACCCATATTATACAGAATATAAAAATACAAAAGTAACCAAAAAAATATTTTATTTTTGATTGTAATACGCTACAATTGTCGATAGCACCGGTTTTCTAAGATCCGTTCAAAACAGAGACCTATACAAAACTAAATATACACTCAAATGTTATTATTATATTATTTTAATATTGGCTATATAAGTGGGTTTCAAGAAATTATAACTCGAACTCTTGAAAACATAAACAAAGACCTCTCAGAGCGATAACATTCAATGTCTAGTACCGCGCGCGCGATGATGTCGTACGGCGCGGTCGTATAGCCAAATTGACGTTTTAGAGGGCGCGGTACTTGAAAGGTTAAATAAGCACATTACTTTGAAAAATCAGTGGTGCGTGCCGTGCATTTGCACCCGATACCCTACACATATAAGTATGTTGATATTTCCAGTAGGCTATCACTATATAACCAGCAAATAACCAATTTCGAGAGTGAGAGTTTAAAAGTGAGGTGATTACCCATGGTAGTCTTCTAATATCGCCCTTGGCATAAATAGGTGTCACGGGGTTGGCTGAACGCAAACAAGCTATGACGTTAAAGGCACGTGTCTTACTTGTAAACTAACGTTGCAAAATTATTGCACGGGTGGCGATGGCGTAGTGATCTCAGAGTCTACTTCGCCGTTTAGCACTGGGCTTGGTGGTGGCACTGGAATTGTTGTTGTGGGTTGGGTTCAAACACGAGATATCTTTGTGTAATTTGTGTCCGAAAACCAATTTATTCCCAGTGCGGGAGTTGTGTTTAAAAAAAGAAAAATGATATAAAAAAATGAAAATTGTAAAATGAGTCTGAATGCCGTTTTAATGTTTTTATGTCCTCCGTGACACAGGATTTATTCCTAGTGTAATATATTGTTTAATGCCTATATATAAACGAAGTAAATAACAAACTAAATAGTTCACATAACTCTAGTCGATGATGTAAACCGTCGTCCTAACTTATAACGATGAATTAAAGATTTTGAACAAGAGCAGAAGTAATAGTTTCCTTTGTAGCTGCATTTACATATATCGTGTTCCACTTTATTTCAGAATAACAAATCAAATTCGAAACTTTTGGTAGCACTGCGTGACATTCGCGTGTTCTACATATTCATATCATTTTTATTTTCATTCCCATCGATTTACCCTTTCTCTTTCCCTTCTACAGAAGAGAAGAAAGTAGCTACTTAATTTTTTTAAAGAATTTGTAATGCATGTTTATATTTGAATACAGCCATGTATATTTGTATATTAGAACCTCTACCGTGATATGTTTGAAGCAGCACCACTGTTTGTTCTATGACTAAGGAAGCGAATCTTCTTTCTAACACACAGATTTAGTTACGATTCTGTTTCTTTCTGAAGTAGTTGGTTTGCACCTTCGCGCTCTGCAATATTTTGCTGTAATGCATTTTGGCGCACACACTGGCAATTGAACTACCCATATATAATGTGTTCAAATTTAAATGAAAAACGACAAAACTGACTTGCCTCAGGTTCCGTTTGAGTGACGAAATGGTCAGTAGTGGTAACAATTATAAAAATAATAAAAATAAATAAATAAAACTTAATTCAATAAAATAAACGTATGTTCCATAGGAAAGTATTACAGTAAAAATAATTAAACGTTATAATTAAGTATAATGTATGCGATAAGTGCCTTTGTTAGATTGTAGTACATTAATGCGTAGTTACTTTATTTATTACGGTAATACATAATATTTGGTATCTATATAATATAGCTATTTTAATGTTTACCTGAACTAGGCACCTGTGTTTCAGGAAAAATATCTTAAATAATAATAATAAAGGGCTATATTTTTACATAATAATAATCATGAACTGCCAATATGTAATAGAAAGAAGACTTAATATTATGATTTGTTGTAACTTAGAGTAGGTACTTACACACTATTTTATTACTGAAAGAAAATTCAATTCAAATATCAGAGAAGGTCATTGTCATTAGGTGTTTTGTATCAACAAGGTGACACTGCTTATAACTTATGCTATATAAATCTAAGGTTGTATTTAATTTATTATATAGGAAAGGTCCGAGGAAAGCAAATAATCTATTTACATAAACATGTTTACCTCGAGGTTTGGTGCAGACTAGATCTTTCCGTCTTTTGCCTGATGGGATTGGTGAATAAGGAAGAAGGGTGTGTTGTTTTAGTATGGTGCGTAGAATATAAAAAATGGCGCACAGTTAGAACACCGGTGGACTGATATAACTCATAAGTGGGAAAAATGAAAGGGCGAAGGGTGGCTACCTTTAAGATAGTGCTTTGAGCCCGTTCTAAAGGCAGTAGGATCGTTTAGCTGCAATGCTGAATTATTTTCCCATGCCGGTTAAATTGTGAATATTGTCATAAAACGAGCGCTACGTTATGCAGAGAACGTGGCGCAAACAGCGTCGATGCACAAACACACACGATTGATAGACGCTGGTAATATCTGATTCTAACCATCAAGTAGCCGTACGATGGCTGATGAATGTGGCCCGCAATATTGCATCAGCGTCAGTTATAAGCATCAGACGATATCCTGCATTGTAGGTTCTCGCATCTAAACTCATTATGTTTGGAATCCAAAAAAATATGTACTAAAAAATGATGAAATAGAATGACAGGAAAAAAGGAATGTCTCTGAATTTATTATATATTTCTTCCCAACAGTTTGGTAGGAACAGCGGACTTCGTCTAGAGTAGGGTTTTGACTTGTATAAGTGTTGTAAACAACCAAACTGCAGAAATAAATGTCTTTATGTCAAGTGAGCCACTGGCTCATCTACCACCGACATCAATAAAAACAAAAGTTATTTTATTGAATAAAAAAAACCGGTCAAGTGCGAGTCGGACTCGCGCACCGAGGGTTCCGTACAAACCTGTAGGTATATATAATTATTTAAAAAAATATGTGATGTAACTAAAAATTTTGGGTTTTCAAATTTTACTTTTGATTAGTTAGTCTGACTGCGCTCTAAGGCGGACGTGTGTCGCGTAAATAAATTTTATATTATTGTTTCGCGCGGCGCGAGCCGACGCTGGCAATTTTTGCCGCCATGAGTGATAAACTTGTGGTGAACGAGCTGCCGCCGTTCCTGCAGCAGAAGCTGGATGTCGTGGACGAGGTGTTGGCTATCCAGATTTGTGCAACGAACTTCAGCGAGGAGGACATTGCGGCTGCCTAGCTGCTTGTATACAGGTCGCTAAATAAATGTGACCAGATGGTGTCCCGCAGGCGTGAAGGGACAAAGAAAAGCCTACAAGACATAATCACGCTGCTCAAAGAGACCGAACCTTACGACATGACGACGTTTGTGGCGAGGGACTTAAACAAGTTACCTCCTATCACTTTCGACATAGTTTTTCTTAAGTCAAGTTTAGCGGATGTACACAAGAAGTTGGAGACAGCTCAAGATACCGTCGCACTCTTGCGCACGGAGTTAGACGACTTACGTAAGGTGGTCGATTTAAGTGGGTCCCCGGCGCGTAGTAACATCAACACGCGCCGAGGTGCATGCGTCAATACATCGGTCGCAAGCTTCGCGTCAGCAGTTCTGTTGCCGCGTAATATTGTGACTGCTGAGTACGCTAGACAAGCGCCCCGCAGCTCTGCCCCCGTCCTCGCGACTCCTCCGTGTATCACCGCGCGACCTAAATCAATAAAGGTTCAGCAGGAAACTTCGAGCACCCCTGTAGCTACGAAGTCCAAGCCGGAAAAGGCGACAAAACAGGCTGACGTAGCAGACGATGGTTTGGTGACGGTGCAGCGGAGGAAGCGTCGTCAGAAGACAGTTGTTGAACTGTTGCGGCACGGCTCCTGTGGAGCCTGGTGCAACCCGGCGCACTGCCGCGCCGGACACACCCGTGTACATCTCTCGCCTGCACTACACCACTAAGGTGGAGGACATCGCGGAGTACGTGCGCCAAAAGTCGAACTACATGCCGAGAGTACAGCTGCTGGAGTCGCGACGCAACGTCAACTTCAAGGCGTTTGTGGTGCGGATCCCGACGCGCTTTCTGCCTGTTGTTATGAAGGAGGACTTTTAGCCGAAAGGTGTGGTGTTCCGTCGTTTCCGCGGACAAGTGCCACCAGAACGCACAACATTATCGTGGCCGTAAGTGAAGCAATTTTAACATAGTATATAAGTATATTCACTAACAAAAATGGTATATTGTATGTATGTTAGTATGTAAGGTATGTATCTTAATAAAACATATGTATGTCAACCCATTGTCTAGTACCCTTAGCAAAAGCTCTGCTTAGTTTGGGACAAGATGGTGATGCGTGTATAATATATGTATTGTGTATGTACTTATTTATTTAAATAAATTGAAATTGAATTGATTTGAGTTCAAATTTTTTCCTATGTGCTATAAAAAGTTGCTTTATGCCAAATTTCAAGATTCTAGATCGCCCCCCGTGGGATCTCCACCCTGCCGTCTTAGTAACCGAGGCTTGGACACCCGCGGGGAAGCTAAGAGAGCTCCCGGGAGTGGACGCTCCGCGTGGCCTGCGAAGGATGCGTTCAAAAGTGCGGATGCGGGAGACAGTTCTGTCTGTCCCTCGCAGTCGGGCGCGGTCGCGGTAGCGGAGAGGCGTGTCGTTGTTGGTTGCCGCGCACCCTATCTCCCGCGACCAAATGGGGACGCACCATTGTTGCGTCGCGGTGGGGCCGAAGAGGAAGAGGAGATGCGGTGTTGTCAGGTTGCCGTCCTCCCTATCCTCTGCGGCCGCTGAGTGTATTGGCGGCGGAGCCCAACACCTTCATCCGCCGCCAAGGAGGTTGTGGCCTTCAGGCTATCCGCCACCGCTAACGCGACCTCCTGGCGCCCCTAAAATGTATTACGGCCTTGCACTCTAGCCGTCGCATCCCATATACGTGCGTAAATGCATTTCCACAGTGAAAATAATCAAAAAAAAAGATTTTAGATCGACTGGAAATACCCATAAGTTTTGACTTGAGCATTTGATATTAATTTCAATTTTATACCCCTACGGGTTCATGGGTAGCAACTTTAAAGTTATTAAAAATATTTTAATCATATTTTTAATATTTTTTAAGCAATTTTTCCTTTATATATGCTATAAGAGTTTACTCCGTGCCAAATTTCAAGATTCTGAGTTCACGGGAAGTACCCTGTAGGTTTTGATTCCTTTGCGAGTAGTTGCGAGAAAATATGCGGCTTAAATTGCTGTTTCTTTTTATTACGTTGACATAGAAGTTTGATTTTGTTACAGCTTCAAGGTATTATAGACCTGAGTATTTGATATGAATTTAAATTTAATACCTTTACGCGTTCATGAGAAAATGGTAATAACTTTAAAATTATGAAAAATATTTTTATGATATGATGTAACTAAAAATTTTCGGTTTTCGCAATTGTTCCTTTACACATGCTATAAGACATTGCTTCGTACCAAATTTCAAGATTCTAAGTTCACGAGAAGTACCCTGTAGGTTTTGAGTTTCGAATATTTGCGGAAATTTGCAGAATAAACGGCTGTATCCTTTGATTGCGTTGGCTTAGAAGTTTGATTTTTTCACAGCTTCAAGGAACAGTAGATTTGACTATTTGATATATATTTCAGTTGGATACCTCCACGCGTTTCTGAGAAAAAGGGTCTTGACAGACGGACGGACAACAAAGTGATCCTATAAGGGTTCCGTTTTTTCATTTCGAGGCACGGAAGCCTAAAAATAATTTCATTCAAGTTTTTACTGTTGACCGTTTAAAGTTATAATTGTAAATCGTGTGTGAACTTCATTTACATAATTATATGTGCGTCTCGTCTATCTTGTATTGTAATAAAGCTTTCTTTATAAATATTTAGATTTTATAGATTTTTTAGCTGCAGCTATAATTTAAATGGCTTAAAACTAATTTGTTTGGTAATTTGTTGTTTATTATTATGTAAATGACTATCATGTTGACCTAAATGTTTAAACTCTTCAATGGTGGCAAATGTAATGGATTATTTTCTCAGAACACGCTAACTGGCCAGTCGCAGCAGTTGTTGAGATGAATGCTTGTGCATAATAACCAGTTATAGTCATCAATCTTATAACCTAGAATATCAATGATTATCAGTAATGGTTGATTTTGTTTGGAAGAATATCTAAAGTCTTATCAGATCTTTTGCTGGGTGCGATAGTTTAACAATAAAATAATTATACATTCGTGTAAACTTGTAGCTAAAGAAATATATTGTCTTAATAAGGCACTAACTTTATACCCTTAATTATAATACGAATGCATGAAAATCGAGTGAATGGCAGTCGTAATGTAGAAAGCAAAAGATCTAACAAATCAACGGGTCTAGTCAAATGGCATTCATTTAGCAATGACGCTATTCTAAAAGTTAACTACAAAAATATATGGAACTGGAATATGATAAGTCTCGTAGTTGATAAATATCACTAGTCTACGACGTATGGTTAGACTAAAAAGCGAAGCGGGTTTCAGGGCGCAAGTCTTTAAAGAAACTAGGATAGTAACGCTATGATGATACTGATGCCATTGATGCTTACTTCCTACTGTGACTATATCTTATCATATATATCATATATATGTCATATATATGTCTGTGCTACGGGCTGAAAAGATTGTCCAAATTAAAACCACAAATCTAACGAGGCAGTCAGATTAATAACAGTCCATTAAAAGAGGTGTTACGTGTTCCCATAAAGTCACTAGGTACTCTCTTTAAAAAACAAAGAAAATATGTAAACAGCCCGGTCAAAACTGTTCGCACAGAAAATGTTAAGCTTTAACGCAACGAGACACTTATTTTTTACATTGGATATGTGAGTATAATATGTAAAAATTTTACTTACGTTAAAAAAGCTCACTCACTTAAAATATTTCATATTACAACAGGACGTGGCTAGAATACCGAGACCCGGCTTTAATTACTTTGTGTGATTATTTAAATTTATTTTATAAAGATATGAAAACAAAAATATGTTGTTATCAAGCCAAAGTTTCATGGAGTCAAAAGATACGTTTCAAGACTCCAGATATTTTAAAATGAGGTGTAATGTGGAATTTATTTTTTAAGGTTCATTCTCACACCTCGTTTACTGCTTTGTTGCTCCGTCGACTATTCCCTTCTGGGAACGGGCCTCTTCTCTCTATGGAATGGATTACGCCCTAGTCTACCACGCTGCCAAGGTGTGCAAACTTCGCAAACTTCACATACTTATGCAGATTTCTTCACGACGTTTTCCTTCAACGTTTAGCATGCGATAATATAATTACTGTTTAATACGCAACAAACACCGAAAAGCCATTGGTACGCGCTATGCGTTTGAGCCCGAGATCTTATGCGTAGCAGTATGTTAGTGTTTCCACTAAACTATTGCTACGTAATGCCTGAATCATCTACAGCTTAATATTGTGGCAAGGTTATTTATTTTATTTTACACTTTATTGTACACATTAAAAAACATTATTAGAAATCTTATAACTAAGTAGAGTACAAAGGGCGGCCTTATCGCTGAAAGCGATTTCTGCCAGGCAACCTTTGGATGGAAATATTATTGGTAGGAGAAAATCGGTAGTTGCATGTGTATCAGTAAACAAAGCTATATATTATATACATACTTAATATACGTTAGTTATCGTTTGAGCCTGTCTTATATGTAATGGTAAAACATTCCATAGGCGAAGGCGAAGCGGTAACACAAAAAGATTTGTCATACAATGCTGTGGAATGTACTGGCATTTTTAGTTTCAAATTTTCTGATGACCTTAAATAACGGTTATGCGTATCATGAAGGAACTCGAAACGTCCTTTAAAATAGGAAGGAGTTGAAGGGTTAAACAATATGTTGTACAGCAAAGAGAGAATATGAGCATTCCGGCGATGTCATATAGCTCGAAAGCCACTTGAGCTGTGCTCGAAATTGTGAAACATCGTCATATTTGCGTAGTCCAAATATGAATCGTATACAGAGATTTTGAAGGCGCTCAAGTTTATCTAGCTGGTTTTCGGCGAGATCTGAATAGCTGACATCTGCATAATCGATAATGGGCAAAAGGAGGGAGTTTGCTAGTGCAATTTTGGTGGCAGTAGGAAAAAAATTCCTAAGCCTTCTCAGTGAACCTGCTGAAGCAAATAACTTTCGACTCACTTCTTGGATCTGCGATCGCCTATTGAGATTAGAGTCTATAATAAGACCCAAGTTCTTAACTTTGTCTTGTATGGCAATAAAGGTGCCATCAAAGATGACGCGAGGGAGCTGAGACCAGTCAATTTTTGATGTCATTTTTGAAGTACTAATAACAATGGCCTGAGTTTTTGAGGGATTAACTTTTAGCCCAAAGGATTTGCACCAGTTGCTAATCAGTGCCAGATCACTGTTAATGGTACTTACAGAAAGTGACATATCTGCTAGTGACGACTGCGTATAAATTTGAAGATCATCTGCATAAAGGTGATAGGAACAGCGAAGATTATTTGATATAGAATTTATAAAAATTGCGAAGAGTAAAGGAGCACGCCACCCTGGGGCACACCAACAGTTGTGTTACACTAAGAAGAAAGTGAGTTTTCAATGCGTATACGCTGTCGGCGGCCACACAGGTAAGTACGAAACCAATCAATCACCGTAGGAGATATGTTAAGAGAGCAAAGTCGACTGAGTAGAATATCAAAATCGACTGTATTGAAGGCGTTACTAAAATCTAGTAGAGCGAGAATTGTGAGTTTTCCGCCTTCCATACCAGCCCTGATATCATCCGTAATATTGACCAGGGATGTAACGGTACTATGTCCCGAACGGAATCCGGACTGAAATGGATTAAGGAGACAATTTTTGCAGAGGAAAGAGTTTGTTTGGTTATAAACGAGGCGTTCAAAGACTTTTGAAAGGAATGGCAGGATGGAAATGGGCCGATAATCAGAGAAGGATGAAGAATGAGAGGTTTTTGGAATTGGTGTAATAAGAGCGTCTTTCCACATCGATGGGAATACACCACTAGACAGAGAATAATTGAGGATATGGGAAATTGTGGGTAGGATTATATCGAGGATAGGAAGGATCATATTACGGCTGACACAGTCACTACCTACAGCGTTGGACGTGATTGACCTTATGCACTTCTTAACATCACTATCGTTGAAGTGATTAAATACAAAGGGTGAATAACTAGGGGTTGGCAGAGATGAAAGATAATTTATAGTGCTTGCTTTAGTAGTCCCATCAATATTGGACGAAGCAGAGAAATGTTGATTGAGCAAGTCAATATTGAAGTCGTTAGAAATAGCGTGTTGGCGCGCTTTGCCAACTCCGGTTTTAAGAAATTTCCAGACCTTTGCTGGATCTCCGTTTTTCACAGAACTATGAATATGTTGGCGTTGTGCATCCCTACACACCCTATTGCAGTGATTTCTTATCGCGACATATTTTTGTAGGTAAGAGGCATCGGGCTTAATTTTATATCTAAACTTAGCTGCCGCTTTTTTGTGTATCAGTTGTTTAATGTTTTCAGTAAGCCAAGGTGAGGGACGGTGTTTTAGTTTTACAGGTCGCATTGGTGCATGCTTGTCATAGAGCAGTATAATTTGGTTTGTGAAGATGTCGACCTTTTCATCTACAGATACGGAGTTGATCAGATGAGACCAGTCGATATCTCTGGTATCTTTATAAAGATCATCGGTGTTAATGCCACCAAAATTGCGCTGCAATAGAACTTTAGGCTTAATCTTAGGAGTACGGATTTTGTAGGAGAGGAAAAGCAAGTCATGGTAAAAGAACATGTCTGCAGGGTATTGCCCGTGTATGGCGACATGTTCTTTTGAAGAAACCATGATTAAATCAAGAAGAGAAGGCGTAGAATTTGGGAAATGATGAGTCGCGCTTGTAGGGAGAATTGACAAATTACAAGCTATAGAAGTAGAAAGAAGAGAAAAAGAGCGGGAATCATTTTTATGGAGACAGGTATTAAAATCGCCCATTATGATTGTGTGACTGTAAGAGGGCACAAGATAAACCAGTAGGGTTTCGAAACTAGAAAAATAATCTATACGTAATGAAGGACAGTAATAAACGCCGAGTAGGACTTTGGTGTGGTTTAGTAATACTTCTAGAAATAGATGTTCTCCGGCATTAGGAGGCGGCGGCTGTGCAGACATACCTACAATAGTATAAGGGATATAGGACCGTAGACATATGGCAACACCCCCACCACCCCCAACCGCACGATCATTTCTGATAAGTTGGAAACCATGACATGGCTTAAGCCATGACTCAGAAACAAGGATAGCATGAATGTTCTTACAGTCTAGATTGGCCAGTATATCACAGAAATGTGCCGGAATGCTTTGGGCATTGATATGAACGGCATTGAAATTTTTAGGTACATCAGAAAACTGTGAGTTAAGGCAGTCCGAAAGGGACGGCACACTAGTAAAGCTACCATCAGAACATGAACTACATAATGAGTGGAAACTATCTTCACTTACGTCATTAAAGTCAATGGTTACAATATAATATTATAAACGTACTTAAATAAAATAATACAAAAAAATAATAATAATAATAAAAACATGCTACTAAAAAGTTAACCAATAATACACCAGCTGCCAGTAGTGCCATCGGTAGAAATAACTAGATTACTACATAATCTTAATATATAAAATCCTTGCGTTACTGACTGACTGACAAACACGCTACAGCCGAAACTATTGGGCGCAGGAAGCTGAAATTTGGCATGTATGTTCCTTGGGGACCGTAGGGGTGCACTAAGAAGGGATTTTCCTAAATTCCCACGGGATCGGCCAAAACGGGTAAATTAATAAAAAAAATGCAGGCGTAGCTGCTGGCGTCCTCTAGTATTATTATATAGAGAGCAAAACAAAAAACAAGAAGAATAAAACTGAAACAGAATAGTAATATTAAAAGTGAAAAATAAGAAAGCGGACTTATGCCAAAAGCCTTGTACCCAAACAAGTTACAGTTTTGACACATATCATTTTGACAGATGACACATGACAGACATGACAACATGAAAAGAAAATAACGAACAGTCGCCGCCAGCTATTACTTTATAATAATTATAATACGAAATAGTAAAGTAGAATAGATAAGTGGGTACAAAGTAAGAAAGACAATGAATGTTAGATAATAATATTACTTACTACCCGGACCGAGGATTCACCAAAGAAGCAATTATGATTACAAATTATTTCTTTTGGGAAACAGTTCTTTTTGACTTGGACACTGGTTTCGCTGCTGAGGGTGGTTTCTCCGCGCTGTCCTTCAGCTCGACCTTTTGCAAGTCACTGAGATTGACCAAACGATGACGGGAAACATCGGGCGCCAACATATATATGATGCCCTCTTTGGTCCAGCATTGAGACACACCGAACTTCTGCCGAGCAGCCATAAAAGTGTCATGCCTTTGGCGTTTCGTCAGGAACTCCGATATAGTTACGCCAGTGCCCTTAAACTTCGTTTTGCCAAACCACACAGTGTCACGAATGGAGGCGCTGTTGAACTTTATAACTATGGGCCTGGGTTTGTGGTTATTTGATATACGTCCCATTCTGTGGCAGCGTCGAATATCAGCGACCGTTATATCAGACTTGAGGTGCTGCCTGATGACATCTACCACCACTTTGGCCGTATCTTCTTTGCTGCCCTCATTCACACCATGCAACAATAATATTTTACGTCGGGTTCTCATCTCCATTGTATCCACAGTTTGTGCCATAAGTTCAATTTGGTGCTGCAACCCATTCAGAGCCTCCATCACAAATGCCTTAAAAGATTTGTATTCTGCGGCCAGTCCAGGCATGGTAGGCCCTGAGATCTAGGCAACTCTGCTTCAAACTCTGCCATCCGCTTGAAGAACATATCCTTCAAATTACTCATTGAATCGTGCAGTGACTGAGACATAGTGTGGTGTTAATAAAAAATAATGTGATTTGTTATGTAGGATAGTGCTAACACAATACTGGCAGGTACTGGTTTTAATTAATATAATAATTTCATTAAAATTAGTTAAAACTATAATTTTACTATTTATTTAAAATTTTTAAAGAAGAGCTTATAACTTTAGGTGTTTATTAGTGATGGCAATTAATGCGATTTAGCATTAATTTCATTAGCATGCGAATTCGTGACTCTTAACATGCTAAATGCTATTGCTATGCTATTTGCTAATTATAACGATGACTAATTGACTAATGTTGTATGTGAAGTGTGAAAGAACATTGGTCATTGTCCATACATGCCAAGACCTGACTACCAAATCACGCGACCATGAAAGATGTATGCGTGAATTGGTTAATCTACAGGCTATGAATCTAATACTGAAAAGGAAATATTTTTAGAAAGCAGAGTAGCATAGCAAAATAGAAGTTTGCATTTGTATTTTTAAGGTTATGATTCATGTTATGTGTAGCTCTAACAACCAGATTTGCTTGCTATTTCAATTAAATCTAACTATATATTATCTACTTTTACTTTTGTGTTTATACACATCGCTTTTTTTATTACCTACACTAAAAAAACTGATCTGTATAAACACAAGTTACTACTACTATTAGGTACTTACCGGGTAGGTATGTACATTACTAAAAATGTAATATCTTGAGACAGATCTAGCTTCTGCTGATTTGATATGAATGCTGATGACAATAAAGCCACATTTCATAATAGGAAACGAAGAAAGTAAAGGAATAAATAAAAACAGTGATTATGCATTATTCAATATCTTCCCGTAAGGGAAAGTAGGTAGGTTGTAGTAATACTACATCATCTAAGTACTCAGCAGGGGGCCCATGCAAGGTATCACACCAGCGTCATCACATGAGCACACACATATCCAACTGTGCGACAACCTACCAAACAGTTACAACAATACTCTGCTATACCTAATCTATTATTCTCAATTAAAATATATACATAATATTGCTTTCTACATATTAGGTGTCTACATTTTATTTTTCCGCGTATCAGAGTATTGTCGTGACTTCCTCTTAGATTGTATCCATTAAAATCAATATTTTCACTCGCCACTTCAATCCTATACCCCCCATGAAATCTAACATGTTCCCCATAGCAAAGAGCTCTGTATTCATTGCCATAGTACGAACATACTCGTGTTATCTGATAAGAAGGACTAAGGAAGGACTGCGCGGTGCCGCGGTAAAACTAAAATGTAAACAAACGCGGTTTGACAGTAGTCGTATTAAAATACGTTTCGTTTTATGAAATAGTTCAAATTGTAAAAATGTTCTATCATTAAAACCTTTTTTGAAGCAATCATTAATATATATTTTATAACTTAACAAACACTGATTATGATACAAAATCACCGTATTATTGTGTGAAGACAAAACTAAATAATTCCAGATTTAAAAAAAATATTCTGTGTAAAATGAAACACACATCACAGATTATGTCAGAAACGATTTGGATGCGTTCCAAGTAAATGAAATATAGAAAAAATGGACTTTTTTGATATTTAATTATTAAAATAATCCGCTGTCGATAAAAAATTATAAAGCCCATAATTTAATATAAACATTAATGCCAATTTTTTGAGCAAACAATCATTCATGGTCGTTTCGAAATTTAGTCAGGTCATAAATGGCCATTGTTCTTTATTAATATGCGAATTAAAAAGTGCGTTCGCTTAAGAAAGACTCTTTGCACAGGTATGTATTTTATGTACCTAAGTAAGAGAAAGATCGCAATTAAAATTAAAGAATAATATACTTAAACATAATAACATTAACAACTTGAAGGACCTTCTGTCATACTTACTAATTAACTACTTTATCTAGATTTGGGACTGACAGTAAAATATAGAAACTGGTGTATTATTTAGTAGGTAGGTATCTATATTATTTACAGGTAATTATATAATAAGTTCATATTATTATTAATTATAAGTACAACAATATATATTAGACGAAAGAAAGTTTATCAAATACGTAAACAAAACTCATTATTATGTGCCAATTCGTACTTAACTCTGACATAATATTAACACGAAGCGCGCCAAACGCGTGTTACACAGATTATTATTACCTAAACAAACATTCACACGCATTCACTCAATATACGACCTTAAATAGGTACGAGTAAATCAAAGATAAGAAGAATATAATAATAGCTTAACATCACCCTTCGCATTCGCACCATTTGCTAATAATTTCACTTGTCGTGTCAGGTGAAACAGATATATTGAGCATTCCCGTGGACGACACAGAGAACGCGTTTCCCGCGTTAGCAAAAAAATATAAACGAACCGAATCGCGCACGAAACGATGAATTCACAATTCACGAAATTTCGCAACAATATTTCATATGCTAAATGCTAAATGAAAATTCGCATGCGAAAATTAATGTGATTGCTAATATATCCATCACTAGTGTTTATGCTACAACTACCCACGAGCAATTTAGTTACTTAGTTCGGTAAGTTTTTAATAATGTTGTAAACATTATCAAAAACTGACATGATTACATAAACGAAGGTAAGTTTATTGAGTAATTGTCTTTCAGGCTTTATGGTGTGTTACCTAACGATATTTCGGCACTGTTGCAAGCGCCATGTTCACAGATATACTGGTATATATCCCGAAAGACAATTTAAAATCAGTTTAAATGACCACGATAGCTCAAATTCTGAAGCTATATTTCTCTCAATAGTGTTTACAGTAGCAAGTCAGGTGAGTGGACACATATGGTAGAAGTCCTTTTTAAATTAAGTGATGAAGTACGGTCAAACGATCAGCCTAATGCCTAGTATGATACATGGAGTACGTACTTGATATGACTGTGCTAGTATTTTTACTTCTCGTATTTGGGGTCTGGCCTCGTAGCATAATTTGCCACCTGTCACATAAAAAATACAAAATTTTAATTCTGTTCAAAATAAAGATAACACTATAACCCAAAAGTACGTTAGATTACATTTTCACCCTTAGCCCACATTTGACCTTATTTAGTAACGGGTTATAAGATGCAAAAACGTTGCCAGGACATAAGTAATGAATATTACTGAGATAACAACATTTTAAGGAACCTTTTAAGGTTATAACACCGATAACATCGTGACATACTCGTAATGCAAAGTTTTATTACTGTCAAAAATTATTTTGTCTTGTTTAAAAGCATCAAAATATTTTTATTTATATGTTTCGCAAGGCAGGGCTGTCTAGCATAAAATTATAAAGCCTGACATATTACGAGCTTATTTATGTGACACTGAGTGTAACTTATGTAAGTTTTAAAAGTACGTAAAAACATTTGCTTTTAAAATATATTTATATGTGATACTGAGACAAGTTTAATCTCACCTTCTAAAATAAAATATCTCGAATTGGTGAAAATTATTACCCCCGGTTCATGATTCATGCTAGGGTGCATGAATCTTGAACCGTAGTTACAAACATAAAGGTAACAAGTGTTCTATGTTGGAATCCAACCCACAACATTCGGCGTAGTGTTTAACGACTAGGCAATAGGCAGCCGCTTAAACAACTACGCCATACGTGCAGCTAATCTTTCAATGACATTTTGATGAACTCTCAAATATGCAGGTATCTCACGATATTTTAAAGTAACTGGTCGAAGCCACGTACGTGTGTCCAGAAGCCTGTACTTTTATAATATGAAGTCCCCTTTTTTGTTCCTTCATACAGATATGAAGGAGATTATCTGAAAAATTACTGAACCGATTTTTGTGTGGTTTTCACCAACATATGTATACCTAGTGTGATTCCTGAGAACGATTTAATAGTGTATAATTCATGCAGGAGGAATCGTAGGTGAAGCCTAGTTGTATATACTTATGTACAAGTTATTTTAAATACAAATTGGGTACTTAAATAGTTGACATACTTACTTAAAAAAGAAGATCAACAGCCAAAGCTATAAGATAAATTCTAGATACCATATAAAGAAATATTTTGGTCAAGATGTCCTCACTAGTATTCATTATGAAGTACCTATAATCTACCTCGGTAAATATTGTAACATTCGGCCTATTAGAAAGTATTCTACAGCGAAGCTACTAGCAAAGTCTTGCTAATTAGCCACAGACAGGTTGTTAAAAGACCGTGTAGCACATTTCACGTCATTAATATTTTACGTCGATAGTATCTCGGCCGCCGGTATTTATTTAGTAAGGTACGTGAATGCATACAGTAAAGGATTATAAAATGATAAGTACTGCAAATTGTACTGTAAAGCTCATCGTAAACCTAGTACACTATCTGAGCTATTGATAAAAGCGTACTCAACATTGCAAACGAAGCGACTATTTTAGGTTTATTATTTTGAAAGTTTATTTTATCAAATTTACATTAATTAACTAGTTAAAAAAATGCACCAGCTTAGTTAACATATATCAGATAATCCATTGACATTATTAATATAATAAGCGGCGGTACCACAAAAACAATTAACTACTAATTTTTGTCACTCGAAACTACATATTAATTTTGGATATAAATAAACCATAACATAATTACCATGTTGGATGATACGACTTTCGCTGCTTGCCTCGGTTTAGGTGCGTCATATGTTTCTTCATATCGCTGTCACTGTGGGGAGGCTGTCGACATTCTTGGTCACCATGGCTTGTCATGCAGCAGGAGCGCAGGTCGTATATCACAACACGGAAATCTCAATGACATACTCCGCCGGGCTCTTGTCACCGCTGGCGTTCCAGCCCATCTTGAACCTCAGGGGCTGGCACGTGACGATGGCAAGAGACCAGACGGTAACTCTTTACTCCCATAGAAGTTGGGTAGGCCTTTGGTGTGGGCAGCAACGTGTGTCGATACCCTCGCGCCATCTCATCTTCTTGGCACAGCGGGTTGTGCGGGCGCTGCTGCTGCTACAGCGGAGACCTTCAAACGGCGCAAATATGTAAACCTGGTTGGGGATTACGTGTAAGAGCCGTTTGAGGTCGAAACATTGGGTCCATGGGCATAAGCATTGCCATACAACGTGGCAATGCTGCTAGCGTTTTGGGCACGCTCCCTGTCGACGGCGATGTGGAGAGCTTTTATGACGCCCTCTAAATTATTTTATTTTCTGTTTTGTATGTTCCGTATATATTTCTAAGCAAAGTATTTTAAGATTGTTAAGTTCTATTGAATATTATGTAAAAATAAAAACCTATTTCAGTTAATTATGTGCATTGACAGATTGATATCCCTGCGGTGACGGGGTATGAATACCACAGAACAAGGAGGCTATTGGTGTACGTAACGGACTGCCAAGAAGAAGGTCTCGTGTTCGATCCCCAGTTACCCCGGGCACACACCTCTGACTTTTCGAAATTATGTGTGTATTAAAAATGTTAATAATCGCTCGCTTAATAATGTGCCCTGTAGATGGCAAAAAGCTCGTACTCTACCCCATTTCATACTTCAGATGTCGTAAGAGGCGACCAAGGGAAATGCACGAAGTAAGTAGTATTTTTGCTAACACGGAAAACTCGACAGACCGTGAGCCATCGCGTCTGGCCAGCGTGGTAAAGTAGATCAAATCCTCCTATTGACTTACAAAGCTATTGTGACGCAGGTTAGGAGAAGTCTTTGCCCAGTGGTGGAGTGCGGAAGGCTGTATGATGATGATGATGTACATTGTTACTAATAGTAACCAGAGACGAGATTCAGGAATGTTGAATAAAGGATTTCCAGTATTAAAATACATCACGCTTAACTTCGATTTGTCTTCTCATGACTACGGACAATGTATGCTCATCAAAAGCTCAGGAAAATACGGTATTTATACCTTTCTATAAGTATCTACGCTGATATTAGCGCACGTATGATGTAATATTTTAATCAGTCACCTCGCTGTTTAGAACTGGCCTAAGCTTGTGGGTTCGATTCCCACACCAGACGAGACTTGTGTGATCCACAAACTGTTGCTTAGTCTTGAAACACAATTTTAAAACATCTGTAAAAAAGCTGTAATCCATTTCGATTTGGCATTTGTTTCAGTGAATTTCAGGATGCTACACAAAAATGCATTTTATTTGCTGATAAAAATGGTACAGACAGATCTTACAGTTCAATATGACACACACGTATAACCATATATTATATAACATACTAACATTACTCTGAGAAACTCAAGTTAGTCTTGAGTTTCTCAGAGTAATGTTAGCAGTAATTTGGATTTACATTTAAGTTTACTTTGTAAAAAGCCGCCGTTTATTTTGGACTATAAACTAAGCCAGACATTCTTAATAAAATAACGGTTATATAAAACAATGTGAAACTTATGAATTACTAGTTCGCGCTTTGGTAAGTACTTACTCAAGTTCGTACCCTGAGCCTGAATTTGGAACAAACCCTTTTTAAGATCTCGCTACGTCATGCCACCAGTTTGCTCGGGTCGGGATTAAGGGGTGGGGTATTAGTTCTCATTCGCACGACAGCTACTTTTCATACATACATACATACATAGACACACGCCTGTTTCCTGGAAGGGTTGGCAGAGACTACGGAACGCCATTTGCCAATATTAAAGGCAAGTGTGAATGGGACAGGACGAGGGGGAACACCTACGCGGACGTTCTCTGACCTGCAGGCCGATTCAGAATGTCACGATAAGTTATCGTACGATATGTTAAATTATTGTCCTCGTCTTTTAGACGCCTATCAGAGATATTTTGAACAAATATTCACTGAATTCGGTTTATTTATTAATTTACTACATACTGAATGCATAAAATTGATAGGAAATGCGATAGTTTTGACAAAAAATGAGCTAGCCCATTTGACAATTAACGGAATCGAATGTCAAATGAGATATCGAACGATTCTGAATCGCCCCCCAGATTGGAGACATTCTAAAATGAGGACAGATCAGAAGTACCCTTAACAGAAGAGCATGCATGAGAAACTTTATGGGAGTGAATGAAGCAAGAGAGATATGTCGGACCTTTTGTAACGCGCGTTAATATAGCGTTCTAATGAACAAATGCATTCCCTAGTATTCGTTCACACGACAGTGCTATTGAAACGCGACCCTTTATTACACTGGGCGTCGAGCGATAATAGAAAAGACTTTATGAAGAGACCAGAAGAGGATGCATGAGAAACTTGATAGGAGTGAATGTAGCAAGAGAGACACGTCAGGATCGTTGCAAATGGCGTTCCGTAGTCTCTGCCTACGTGAGTCTATGTATGTATAAATTTATGGAACTGGAGACAAGTGTGATTATAAAGCGCTCGTACTAACGCTCTCATCGAAAGCGCTAGCACCAAAGTTGAACGCTTTTTGCTGCGCGTTAAAACAGCTCTGATGCGAATGAGGCCTTTGAAGAAACAATTTTATGATATTGTAACACTCAAGAAATAAGCGTGATTTGTTTCTTTTTATTTGTATGTAGTTATGATGTTTCGGCTGCCAGTTAGATTATATATATGTTGCAAATTGTTTTATTGTTTAAATATTTATAGTTTACAATTAGGAAGTAGAAGTGTTGTAAATGTCTTATGCTATTATTTCTATTGTACCTGATCTTTTGCTCATATAATTTAGCATCGATTATTTTCGTAACTTAGCTGTTCTCGCAGGGTTTCTTAGTCCTGTGGTATTTTCTTATAAATTCTGCTAGGATTATAAATGCAATAGTTTGTGATGAGGGATAGACTCTACCCTCGTGGCGCCCAGATATTTTATGGCTCGTCCTCGACTATGGCCCAAATGTCTTTCTCATAGGACATAATTGTAACAGTCTTATACGCCCAAAGTTTTGAGTTGAATATTTTTTCTGTTAGAGATAATGATGATAATGATTATATTAGCTAGTTTTTTTTAATGTCAATTAGCTTTCTATCCTTTGTTCTTTACAAAGGTCTTTGGTTCACAGTTAATAGTTTAATAGTTGTTATTAGGCTATGTAAAATTAAACAAAATTTGTAGAAATAATGTTTATTTCGATTATTTTTCAATGTAATGATGTACCTTTTGAAATTTTTCAATTCGATTTAAGAAGAGACGGACCACGTCTCGCAGTTCGAGATGTTTCTCCACGAGCATCTACACCAAGACCAAGGCCACTGGATATCTCTCCGCGAGACCGTGGTCCGTCTCTTCTTAAATCGAATTGAAAAATTTCATCTTCTGAACTTGTTTCGGGCAAGCTATTTTCTGCCTTATCACCATAATCTTCTATGAAATTGGCATCTGCTTCCCCACCGTCTTCAAACACCAAGTTTTCTAGAGTACCAACTTTCACAATAGAGTTGATTTTATCATCCCGTAAACCTATAAACAAAATATATGTATAGGTTCCTAAAGCAATCCTGAACTAGGTTTACTATATTAAGTTGTTAGTTAAATATAAGCATCGTTTTTTTATCCTAATTAAAAATATTTTTATACTAATTTCATCCCAACAGCCTTTACAAAGGACATAATATTTTTACTCAAGATTCCGAAAAATAATAAAGGGAAACCTGCGAAATTATTGACTAAATTTGAGTGGTACCTATTGAGTAGCAACATTTTAAATAAAAATATACTTGAAAACCATTGATTATAGTTAAAAAATACGATTTACTTACCATGTTTTCATGCCGCAGCCATACCACCGTCCGCTTCCTTAAAAATTACATCTTTCGATTGCCGCAGACAAAAGTAGCATACCGAAAATAGTTCTCTAGTATTTTCTCCAGAAATTAAATAACATTATTTTTATATGCCGCGAAATTTCGAAAACCTATACACAGGTTTATATTATGGACTTCTGAAAGGCGCTTCAGCGGTAATTGAAAGTTATTTGAAAAAGTTCTGGGCTGGAATCGCCATGTTTATTTTGGTTTATCAAAAGGCGCATGGGCGCCACGAGGCTACAGTTATAAAGCTTGCACAACAGTTTAGCTACGGGTGGAGACGTGGATAGAAACAAGAAGAATTAAACTATAAAATTAGAAATTACTTCAATAATTTCACCTTTCTTATAGACGCTTCATACCTCTTAACATCGTTATTCAACTACCAAGTTGATATTTTCAAATAGAAAGATAGATGTTACTTAAAATATTTTCTTAAACAAGTAAAATCAACAGTTAGGTATACTTTACACAACTCGCAATGTTGCGTTTATTGCACCATTAACATATATGTATACGTGTGTGTAAACAGCGTGTAATTACGTCCACACATGCACGTATAATGAGCTGCATGCCCCGCGTAACTGACTTCAATTTGAGTGCAAACACTCAGACTGTGCACTTTGTTATTGCACTTACATATTAGATGCATACAGTGGTGGATTCGATAAAATATGCAGTTCTCAGCGGTATCTATTTATTTTATCTAATGCTATTTTGATTACAACATACAGTAAAATTACGTCTACAATTTGCTAAACAAGTACAAGTATTATACCTGCAGCTTACTATATTTGCTTACAGAGCTGCGGCGTTGTAGTGAAGATTTAATGCACCAGAAAGATATAGAATTGATGCTGCTATGCACGACTATAGTTACTTTTTATGAGCTCTTCGATAAATTGAAATGAAGACGGGAAAATAAGAATCACCGCAAACACCGTCGAATCAATACACAATTTATTTTATTTATATAAAAGCGAAGGATTATTGTATTTTTGCTCAGCTCGTATTATATACACGAAAATACACGTGTCACGAAAAGACTAGATCGTTATAACAAAATTAGACTTCTACGCAAGACTTGACCTCTGAATTAGCTGCTTAACTATATACCTTACGAACGGCAACACAAAAGTCAGTCACTTATCAGTAAATATTACGGACTTAACACTTACTTTAAGTTTCGAAACTCATTTCTTAAAGTGGTAGGTGTGTTTATAAAAACGAGTTTTAAACCTGGGTGCATAGGGATCCCACCAAGAGGGTGCATAGGGATCCCACCTAGAACTTAGGGTCCCAAGCCAACCTCACCTGCAAGTGGTGCAGCTGCCGATCAACGGACGAGGCTCTGGCAAACAAAATATCCCGATAAGCGGCAATAGGCTCGCCACCTATTACGTGGGATCAAAACACTAGCGAAACGTGGGCGTTTAATATGCCTACCCCTTCGGGGAAACAGGCGTGAGTCTATGTATGTAAGTATGTAGTTTTAAACCGCCACCAGGTATTCTCGTTAAAACTTGTAAAAAGTCTCGGCAACCAATATTTAAGGGATTTTCTTAATAATTATATTCCCCTTACTCTTTCATTTCCCCTACTTTTAATCTTCCGTCTCTGTTTTTGATTCATATCTTCTGCACGCGGCATAAGTAAACGCCATTCAAGTAATAATGCGCTTGCGCAGCTGCGCAGTAGGTTTTATTGCGCTTGATTGTAATTCGCCTGCTATATTAATCTACTTTAGTCTGTACTTGATTATTTTTCAAGTTTATATCTCATCCATATACTTGTAGTACCTATTTTTCCGAAACAAAATCAACTTTGAGTTTAAGACATAAAGTTGATTATATCTCAGCAAAATATGAAAACATGTGGCGCCACCTCAAAGGCTACAAAGGTTACTTAGTTATTTTTCTCAGTTCTGTTAATCCAGAGATATGCGCTTTTTGATTTAATTACAATTCATATTTCTACTAAAGTCTAGCTTTATAAAACATTATCTATTTCTGAGAACACCATCAGTACTTCTATCTTGAAATTCCTAGAGCTCAGTGGAGATACATTAAGGTAAAAAATAAGATAAAGTTTGAAAGAAACATTGCTACCTAAGTAATCAATTTTGGTGTTTTTCGGTTGGAATTAAAACTGTGGAAAAATATTTACCAACTTTATTGGCAAATGAAGTATTGGTTCCCGAAAATTCAGTCGCTTGTCAAAGAACTGAAACAGACTTTCAGGAAACTGTTGATTTTAGTTAAAACAAGTATTTTCATTTAACTTTCACAGTCGGATTGTTTTACGACAGTATCGATTCACCAAAAGAAAAATATTCAGAGAAAAGTAATCGTTTCGAGCTAATTTGCCCTGCAAATGAGACTTACTCCAAGTTCCTCACTATTTTCTTGGATCAATTTGCTTTGGAAGATGTAACTTGTTATTGGTTTTTCATTTATACCTCGTAAAGCTCCTGAATGTTTTGTGAAAGTCAGCTATGTATCTATATATCGAGGATATGCCTTTTGGTGCAACATGTTGCTTTTAATAAGCAAACATTGTTTTTTTCACGCCAATGCTTTATAAAGTTGCTTAGCAATTGCATCTATTGTATCATTTGAGTATATTGTTATGCATCTTTACTTCACAGCGTAATAATAATTAGTGTAAGTCACACAGTGAGCAGAACAAGTCATATCTCAGATATAAATGATATGGAACTTATAAAGAACACACACTAAAGATATGTAAAAAAATTAACGATAAAAGAAAACAGATGATATAACTTAACTGTCCAGAACTACAGAAAACTAAATTAGTAGAGATAATAGAAAAGGAAAATCAATAAAAAAACAGTACATAAGAAAAAACGTTTGAAAAATAATAACAATAGAATAAACACTATTTACTAGATATATAAACAACATCATGAGGCAGGTGACAGTTTTTATAACCGTGTACGACGTCATGGCCAAGTTATACAGCACTTGTTTGTTCGAGAAAGTAGGTACATATTTCCCAGGTGTCCCCGACTGCATGCAAGCGGCATCCTGTATCACTCTAAAGGCCGTAGTAATTTCTATACCTATCGCTTTATGAAAATGATCGATAACTGCATCGATAAGGTATAGCGCTTTTGCAACTGGCTGCATCCACCGCGGCAACACATATGTATGTGTCCATTATCTATTATACTATGATATTATATGCCCTAACATTAAGCAATTATAGAATAACTAGACGTAACTGCCATACTGACTGACATTACTCGATAATATAAGAAAACCGTGTAATTTAACCGTGGTCTAACTTGTAGCAACAAGTGACGTTGGTATAAAAGCTTTATTTTAAAAATAAAACTGTATGTCGCTTAATTTGAAGGAGGTACAGTTCTCAGGCTGCTTGTGGATTATTCTATTATATGGTAGTTAATTAAGCCCCTAAGCAGAATAAAAAGATTACAAAAAGTAAGCATGTGACTTCAAGTACCTAGTAAGTTTAAAAACTGTGGAATTGAAAGAAAATAAATAACCTAAAAACATTCCGAGCAACCCCTATTGCGACAGCTGTCTTTTTAATTTATCTTAATGTAATTTTTTACGTAACTTGAAACACGAGGATTACATCTGTCCATTTATCAATCTCAGCTTCTCCAACAAACAGGTATTCCATATTGCCAAAGAGGAAACGACAGCGAACCTCACCGTGTAACCGATCATTAATAATTATGAAACTATGCGATGAGGAATAATTAAGGTAATGATGTGAATGATTAAATGCCTGAACGGAAGTCACTTAATCATTCAGTAAATCATTGTCGATTTGTCGGAAAGCAAGCGGAAAATGAATTGAGATTGTGGATTTTATTTGACAAAAGCTCGGTTATTTCAATACTGTACAGTATTCAAATTACCGAGCTTTTGTTTGTGCTTTTCGATTAAGCACTGAATGTCAAAATATTTAGCGTATTGGTCGCATATTGTTAAGATATACTTTTACATTATTGTAAATGTTGGTTGATTTGATAAGTCATTCTTAACTTTAAAATACACCACGAAGATACTTAGAACAACTACCTACATACCAAGAAGTTACTAAAAAAAAAGTTATAGAAGCTACAGAAACACCGTTTTGATATCTTCCAAACACAGAAAACCATTTAATCCAGTAAATAAAAAAGCGATAAAGATTAATTTTACATCTTCATACTAGAAGCAGCATTTTATCACCCCGATAACGCATCTAGATAAGTGACCAACTTACTGCTAAAATTAAACATTTTTATGTCAGCTGCAATCGAATGATTTCAATCGACATTATAATCAATTTAAGTCAGAATGTTAGATTCCTTTAAATGAAGATATCTTTATTACTGATGGATGGATTGTTTTGTTATAATTTAAGTTCTATAGCTTTAAGTTAAGACTGCTTTTTGACTGCCATTGGTGTGGGTTTGCGTTCACGTCCAACTCATGCAGTATTTTCTAAGTACTGTGCCCTATATAGACGAAGATTCAAGTTATCATCATACAGTCTGGATGTATTGCTTCCAGAAAAATAAATGATGATTATGTTGACTTATATGAAAAATCCGTGCTTTTGAGTAAACAACTTTCTGATATTATTAATAAAAATGACAATACAGTTTATTTTTAAAACTTGAATCGCAATTTCATTTCAAAACGCCGAATCGTTGCATTTGTACATCGAACTGCAGATTAAAATACCAAAAATTTATAGCAAATAAATTACAAAGGTTTATTTTTCATTAAAATTCGTTGTAGCTTTTATGTGAAAAAATTACGCGTAATTGCAAAGATATTGTGACACTTGCTTTATTGCATATCAAGCAAATGACCAACCTACCGGTCTAGTGATTAGTGTCCCAGGCTGCTAAGTTCGACATCATCATCATCATCCTCCTAGCGTTATCCTAGTTGCAAGCCGGGGTCCGCTTACTAATCTTACCGGATTTGACTGAATATTGGCTTTTCCACAGAGTTTCTGCCTGTCTGACCTCTGCAATCCAAATAGCGTAATTCCATGGTTAAGGTGGTAAGCTCGAGATCATGGGTTTAATTCACGCCCAGGATACATTTTTGCGAGAAGAAAATAAAAAGTGTTGGAGCTTGTGACGTCAATCCTTGACGCATCATTTTTTGCTGCCTTCAGACCGAGCTAAGTGACCAGCTTTCCCTGACGACCACCGACGGACCCTCAACAAATCCCTTACCATCGCCGAATCACGCGACCCTGTTTATATCTTTCCGAATAACATTTTTTTTTGTAATTTTTTCGTAAGTAAAACGCTTTGCTAAATGATGTTTAGATTTACTTGACGAATTAAATCAATTTTTATTGTAACATCAACTCACATTTTTCATTTTAAACACACCCTAAGTAGGGAGAACGTTACAGTGGACACCTGGAAGGTCTCCTTTATTACAGTGGCGCCCACGGGAATATATAGGTAGGGTTTTGTTGAGAATCCGCTGCCCGGTGAGTCCTTTTTTTATTTTTTTTAACTGTGTATGTGTGAAATCATTCCAAAGCAGTGTAATTATTTCAGTGGCATATATTGTTTTTTGTTCTGTTGTGCACGGAAGGTCGGTTATGTTGCGCCAGTCACAACAGACAATTTTTTTTCTTACTACGCATGGTAAGCATTTTTATATTATAACTATTTCTGTTGCCGCGTGTGATAATTAATTTTGTATCAACCGCATAAGTAACAAGTTATAATCGTTTTGCTTGCGACCACGTGTCAACTTAATTACGCGCTGTGGTCACATTCATTGATCGCATTCTTTGTATTGCGATTTAAGGCCTCGCGTCCTCTAACGACGTGCTAAGGTCACCTTCGTTAATCGTATGCTTCGCGATTAGCTTTTTTAAATGCCACTACGGTAAATAAGTGCTACTGGTAATTATTGCTAATAATCTGCTTTGGCTGACTTATGGAACGAATTCACACCCTTCTCTTTCCATTTCTTTCTATTTTCTACTATAACCTTCTGCTAGTGATTTTGTACGGCGATATATTTCTATATAGTAGCTATTATTCAATACATTTACCGCCTACTATGGCGATTATCTTTCAAAGTTAAATACTTTTTTTCCTTCTTACTAAGAAAGTTGCATCTTTATTATACCACGTGTACCTAACATAGTTGGACTGGCTGAGAATGAACGTACCTAAAGATGCTAGCGTATTATATACTAGGTATTTAGCTAGAATTTCGCGTTCATTTATTAATGAAATGTACACGTGTCACATGCAGGTTGCTCACTAACAATAATGAACGAATGTAATCTTTGTCTATTTTGTATAAAATACGAATATCATCGTAGAATTATTGGTTGTTCGTTTTGTCAAATGTTTATTTTGCTACAATCGTTGTTTTTGGTCTTCGATTTTATCTCCCTTGTTACTGCCAAACGGTATGTTATTTGCTAATGCATCTATTTATGCATTTACTGTTCATTGTGAACTCAAAAATTAAATTCCTGCGTCGAAATTATTGAATTAATTTTTTTTTGTAATGTTTTGTGTCGCTAGGATTGTTTTTCAATGTCTGGTTTCTATTGAAATATATAAAACTTATAATAATAAATAAATGGTAAAATTAAACCGCTGACGGCCGGAAAAATACTTAATTATCAATATGTAACTTGTTTCCTTTATACAAAATGCTATGCATCTGGTTTTACTTAGTGCTGGTTATAATGTGTTCTTGTGTTTACGCTAATGTTATTATATCAAACTGAAATTATCAAACTTAATTGAATTGAAACTAACTTTAACTAAAGTGGGTATTTGCACATAAATCGAATCAATAACTTCTATTCTTGAATAACTAAGTGGCTATTTACATATAAATCAAATAAACAATTTTTATACGTCATTAAATGACTAAAGTGGTTGTTTACACACAAATTAAATAAATAATTTCAATACTTAAATAACTAATGTGGGTATTTCTACATAAATCAATAATTTTTATACTTTAATAACTAAAGCAAATTAATTGATTTACAAGTTAAAGATAATACCATTTCGTATTTCACCGTCGTTTATTTTAAACCTAAAAGCTGAATAAAATAATTAAATCTTATTCTATTATAGCATGTGTTTATAAACGATGGGGTACAGTGTCATTAGCAACAATGTAAGACGCATATGTATGCGAAGTTATAATTACCTACATAATTGTTTGTGAAGGCCAACAATACTGCTATTGTTTCCGAGTTGGAGCTCACAAGATAACGCATTGTGTTTTGTTAACGATTCATATAAACATGCTAACATAAAACATGAATAGTTCTTACTGTTATAAATTGTCGCAGAAATTTATTGAATGTAATATTGTTACACAAATCTGTTATTTATCTAAATTAATATCTAACTATCAGATTTGTCTTGGTGATTTCCATATAAAAGATCTTAAATTAACTCACTACAAAGTTTAGAAATCTAATGCTTAATGCTCATCACTAATGATCTAATCACTAAAATAACTTAACGCTTTGTTACAAATGAGGCATATAGAATCAAAAGCAGCTAAGTGCCACATTTTCAAAAAATGAATTAAGTATGGAGCCCTCTAGTGTTCTTTTAGTATCATCTCTTCATAAATTTATAACAAGAAACAAACCCGACTAAGGCCCTTAAAATTACATTCAAAAATTGAATTTAGGATCAAATACAGCTAAGTGCCCTTTATCATATTAAAAAACAGCTAAGTCATACGATTGTTTGATATTTTTAAGCTTATTAGATAGCAACCATAGAAAAAGACAACCAAAACCTATTATTATTATACATCACAAGCCTACATCCAAAGTCATTACAAATGTAAAAATACCTACTAAAACGTTTTTTTCATTTCCTGCTATTTCGATATGAAGTCACTTAGCTGCTTTTGAATCTATATGCCTCAAATAGTATCATCATATCAGCCAAACGACGTCCACTGCTGGACATAAGCCTCCCCCAAGGTTCTCCACACAGACCGGTCTTGAGCCGCCCGCATCCAACCGCCTCCCGCGATCTTGACGAGGTCGTCGGTCCACCTTGCGGGGGGCCTACCTCTGCTGCGTCGTCCGGTACGTGGCCGCCACTCCAGAACCTTTCTGCCCCATTGGCCATCGGTTCTTCGAGCTATGTGCCCTGCCCACTGCCACTTCAGCTTGGCTATCCGGAGAGCTATGTCGGTGACTTTGGTTCTACTGCGGATCTCCTCATTTCTGATTCGATCTCGCAGGGAAACTCCAAGCATAGCTCTCTCCATCGCCCTCTGAATGACCTTGAGCCTTCTGATAAGGCCCATAGTGAGCGACCACGTCTCTGATCCGTAAGTCATCACTGGCAACACACACTGGTCAAAGACTTTCGTCTTGAGACACTGCGGGATATCGGACGAGAAGATATGTCGTAGCTTCCCGAACGCTGCCCAACCGAGTTGGATTCGACGATTGACCTCCTTCTCGAAGTTGGACCTACCTAATTGTACTACTTGTCCCAGGTAGGTATACTTGTCGACAACTTCGAGCGTGGAGTTCCCAACCTGAATAGGAGCAGGTACAACATGGACGTTCGACATGATTTTCGTCTTGTTCATGTTCATCTTAAGACCTATTTGTTGAGAGACTCTACAGAGGCCATCGAGCATTGTGCCTAGGTCTTCCATGGTCTCAGCCATGACTACGATATCGTCTGCGAATCGAAGGTGAGTGATGTACTCGCCGTTGATGTTGATGCCGAGCCCATTCCAGTCCAGAAGCTTGAAAACATCCTCCAGCGCAGTGGTAAATAGTTTCGGGGATATGACATCCCCCTGTCTCACCCCTCGCTGGAGTTGAATAGGTTTCGAACTCTGGTCCTGGAGGCGGACTGACATAGTGGCGTTTTCATACAAACACTTCAGCACTTCGATATATCGGTAGTCAATCCGGCACCGTTGGAGAGACTGTAGCACCGCCCAGGTTTCGATCGAATCGAAGGCTTTCTCATAGTCCACAAACGCCAAGCATAGGGGCTGGTTATACTCCTCGGACTTCTGTATAACCTGCCGCAGCGTATGTATGTGGTCTATGGTACTATAGCCTTTACGGAAACCGGCTTGTTCGGGAGGCTGGAAGTCGTCTAGCTTGCTCTCGAGACGATTCGTGATGACCCTCGAAAACAGCTTGTAGACGTGGCTCAGAAGTGTGATGGATCTGTAGTTCTTTAAGAGGGTTTTATCCCCTTTCTTAAAGAAAAGCACCACCACACCTCTGTGCCACGCCTGTGGCGTTTTACCCTCGAGAATGAAACTAAATAGCTTCCGGAGGGCTTCTCTAGCGGGTGCACCGCCGGCCTTCAGAAGCTCGCTCGTAATTCCGTCATCACCCGGCGCCTTGTTGTTTTTGAGCTGTTTGAGAGCCACACTAATCTCGTGCATGCTAACGTCCGGGATATCTTCGGTATAGTGTCGGGTCAATCCAGCTCTAGGGTCTGACGCTGGAGTGCTTGCGGGTTGTTGCGTTGTCGTGTATAGCTGTCCATAGAACCTTTCGATCTCCTCCAAGAGCTCAGGCTTGGACGATACGATTCTGCCATCTTCCGTCTTCAGCTTTGTCAGCTGACTCTGCCCAACAGACAGATCCCTCTGGATCACTTCTGAACCCTTATTCTGCTCGATCGCCTCACGAACACGTTTTGTGTTGTTTTGGCGGAGATCGCGAGTCAGAGACTTAGAGATCTGTCTGTTGAGGTGCCGATATTTCGGCATGTCGTCGGAGGATAGCAGAACCATCTTGCGCCTTTCCTCTAACAGCTCGAGGGTCGGATCCGAGATCTTGCTGGTTCTCTTGCTTTTCTGGGGCTTAAAGAATTTAGCCCCGGTTTTATGGACAGCATCCACGAACCCGATACTGTATTTGTCCACATCTACGCATTCGCCCAGGCATTCGAAACGGTTCTTGAGCTCGAGCTGAAAGCTCTCGGGGTTTTGGATATGAACCGGTGCCGGTCGGAGCGTGGACTTTATCAACCTCGACCGTTCGAGGCTTGTACAGATATTCAATGTGCCTCTTACCATTCGGTGATCGCTCCCCACTTTAAGTAAATTGATCACGGAGACATCATTGAATATCTGCCTCTTCGTCGACATGATAAAGTCGATCTCATTTTTGGTTGCACCGTCTGGGCTTACCCAGGTCCACTTGCGGCATTCTCGCTTCTTGAAGAAGGAGTTCATCATATAGAGTCCTTCCTTCTCCATTAAGCTAGCCAGCAAGTGACCCCGGGAATTCCGATGCCCATAACCAAATTGCCCCACTCTCAGCTCATCACCGTCGCGTTTGCCCAGTTTCGCGTTAAAATCTCCCATGACCACGGTGTAATGGGTTTTGTAGCCATGTATAGCCCGAGATATATCCTTGTACATGGCTTCCACCTCCTCATCGGGGTGCGACGAGGTCGGAGCGTATACCTGTATGACCTTCAGCGAATACCGCTTGGATATTCTGAGTATAAGGTACGCTACCCTGCTCGACACACTCCCAATATTTACCACGTTGGTCACGAGATATTTGTGGACGATGAACCCGACACCACCTTGGGACTGTTGGTCGCCCTCCCGGTAGAAGAGCAAGTTACCGGAATTGAGAACTATCGAGTCCTGCCCTGTCTTCGGACTTCGGATTCGGAGAATTGAGCAAGTTGCGATGGGATATCATAGGCCTCTATGATATCCCAGCGCAACTTGCTCAATTCTTCTTCCAGCTCGACAATCATCTCGTCGGTCCGCAGTGTGTGCGTGTTCAGTGTTGCCAGGGCCAATTGTCGTTGGTGGTGGTAGCCCGATCTCTTCCGGAGATTCTTCGCACCCCTTGCCCCGCCGTTACCATGGCCGCTAGCATAACCAGGACTAGTGGGGCCGCCGGGGACTAGGGGCCGGTTTTTATAGGTGTGGTTCATGATGGGGGGATTTGCCATAATCGCCACGCTTGGCAGGCGTATTGGCGATCGCAGTGGCGGAAGTCTTTAGTGCTGGACGCTGCTGCCCATCTAGCATCTAGGATTTTCTTCCGCCAGGTTCGGATGGTTTGACCGCCATCTTTCGGTTGATAGACTATAATAGTAAAGTAGTAGTAGTAGTGATGAAATAGTATAAAAATCTTTAATTCCTAATTACAGCTAAATCATGTACCCAATTATCTTGTTACATATAGCTTTAGTAATGACTGATCGAAATATAATAAAAAAAAAATTTCCCTTATGGCTCAGTGGCTAAAAGGTTGTTGTCGGATCGGTCTGTGGTTCGATTCTCGCTCGTGTTTTTTTTTTGTGTTTTTTAACTACGGTAATATATACTATATCATCGACCGTCTCCTTCGATTATGTATTATTCATTACATCTTACTAAGAATTGTGCATTTGTTTTTAATTAATTTGTATCGTGTTCAGAAACTAGATAATGACTCGCGTCAATGGAATACGGTCAGCGCCAAGCGCGCAGTGATGACTCACGTGTTCACCGGCTCAAACTTTCGATCGCAGTAATCATTGTTATTCCATTTTAAATTAAAACAATTTGACCTTGCAATATTGCATCGACCTTGTTAATGAGCAATTTGTTTGTGATATTGCTGATCGTAATATTGTTAGTATCGTAATATCGTAAGATCATAATATTAGTTTACGACTTATACATTTTCAATTTAATTTTACTTATCGAACCAGGGTTGTCAGGTGGAGCCTACCAACATAGACTGGGTGGCTATTTGCTCTAAAACTCACGTATAATACCTCTTCGCGCGTCGTGTATTATAATGAATACGACTCGCATCGGGAATGAATGCTGGCTTGTTCATACGTATGATTGTGTGTGGGCCTTTTGAATGTGATGTATGTCAAAACGTTCAATGCTTGGTGACGTATGAATGGTCGAGGGTTATACTTGTTTTTTTTTACTCTTTCAGGGTTAGTAGTTGCCTTGTATTTAACCTACTGACACCACCACCACTCATCTGTTTCAGGGTCCCGGAATGTTGTTGCCACCTGTTGCCAGCCACAGAATTTTCCCTCCGGGAAAAATCTGGCCTACAGAGGGTAGTGTGTGACGTCAATCCTTGACGCATCACTCGGCCCGGTCGACCCCTCCGCCCGCGCCCTGCAACGGACAATAAATACGGCCGCGCGGCGATGGCAGTTCCTCTTTTTTGCTGCCTTCAGACCGAGCTAAGTGACCAGCTTTCCCTGACGACCACCGGGCAGGCGGACCCTCAACAAATCCCTTACGATCGCCGAATCACGCGACCCTGTTTATATCTTTCCGAATAACATTTTTTTTAGTAATTTTTTCGTAAGTAAAACGCTTTGCTAAATGATGTTTAGATTTACTTGACGAATTAAATCAATTTTTATTGTAACATCAACTCACATTTTTCATTTTAAACACACCCTAAGTAGGGACAACGTTACAGTGGACACCTGGAAGGTCTCTTTTGTTACAAGCTATCAACGTGTCCGACCTTCTAAAACGGATTTTTATATCCTGTTACTTAAAACTTAGAACACTGACATCAGAATAGCCCGATAATACAATGTACAGAGGAACATATAGGTATTTTTATTGCTTTGATTTACTAAAATCTGTGTTTCCGGTATCTTTTCTTTAGAAAAATCTCCTGTTAGACGATTACCAGAATATTTAGTACATAAGGAATATTTAGTTAAGACGACTGATCTTAATGTTCAGCATGTTCTCAAGTGAAGTTCACAGATGTGCAATTACAGTATTAAAATACATGAATGATACAGATTATAGATTATACAAATAGTGACCGATCTGGCCTGAATTTATTTTATTAGGTACTTTATTCGCTTCTGAAGTTGTTAGAACACAAAGTGGATTTACGAAGATTGACATAACCCTAAATAATGAATAGAGGGAGTGAATAACCAGATGACGTTTGATAGGAGAGAATGGAAGAGAAAAAGATTCAGCGTCGGCCCCAAGTAATATGGGAACAAGGCAGGCAGAATAAGAAGAAGAATCAGAATTTCAAATGACTTTCATTTCATTTTTTTGTAGTTGGCTAGAGAGATCTGTGACTTTTTATATTGTTTTAGGCCGAATAGCAAGATCTACGACAAGAAAACTGAAGGCAAGCCTTTATGGAAAGCAAGTTCTACAAGAGAATTTAAAATACCCATCATTCAGGTAATATATACATCTGAACGCAATCGTAACTTTCATGTACGTACACGTAATGTTTTCATCCAAATCTCAATACTAAGTAAAATAATAAAAAAATAATACCTACTTACAACTGTAATATTACTATTGTTACGAGCTGGGGTTCGGTGATAAATTATATACACTATGCCAGAAAAACTGCACTTTATTCACTAACACAATAACACTAGATACACACACTTAATTTTTCAACACTAATTAAACTCACTATTCACACCACTAGAAACACCACTAAACACTTCTGACTTACTTCCTTCGCTTGATGATTATCGCTCCGAAATTCAATTGTAACTATGTCCGGTCCGTTCGCTCGCGCTCTATTTATACTGGCCGGATAAAATCACTAGCGCATTCTAGATGCTTCCACAAAACTGTCGAAATAATCGCGATCAGTCGATACTCGATACAGCAACGCCATCTAGTACAGAGTAGATGAATTACCTTTAAACCATACATTCGATCTCGATGGTATTGCGGTGGGAGGTCGAAAAATTTCAAACTTACGTTACGCTGATGACACAAAACTTTTTGCGACCTCCATTCCTCAAATGGAAGAACTTATGTCCAGAATGGAGAGAGTTAGTCTTGAGTTTGGTTCAAAAATCAACCATAACAAAACCAAGATGATGATTGTCAACCGCCCCCATAACAACTCGCCGGAAGTAACGGAAATTGCGAACTGTAAAGTGGTACCATCATATATCTATCTTGGAGCCTTGATTTCAAATGAGGGTGGCTGTGTTGATGAAATCAGGCGACGTATGGCTATTGCTAGATCTGCGATGGAACGGATGCACAAGATTTGGTGCAATCGAAATATCACCAAAGCCACGAAGACCCGACTCGTCAGAACCCTGATTTTCCCCATTTTCCTGTATGCTGCGGAGACGTGGACTCTTAGGGAGAGCGATGAGAAAAAGATCGACGCCTTGGAAATATGGTGCTGGATACAGATGCTGAAAATATCATGGACAGAATTTCGGACCAACAAATCCATACTGGAAGAACTGAACATCGGACAGCGTCTATCCTCCATTGTCAAAGGCCGCATCCTAACTTTTTTCGGCCACATATTGCGGCGTAGCGACGATTCTATCGAGCATCTTGTGGTGCAGGGCGGGGTTGAAGGTGAAAGAGCGCGCGGCAGATCACCTACAAGATGGACTGACCAAATCAAGGCAGCAGTGGACGCACCCCTGCATCTGTGCACAAGAAAGGCTGCCAGGAGGGACGAGTGGAGACGGATTGTCAAGCTTGCCACCAGACCGGACTGACGACCACGACGACTCTGTCAAGAGTCTAACGACTAAGAAGAAGACATTCAATCTCTTCTAGTACCCCCATTCACCGATAGACGGCGTAACACTGCCCCCCTCTTAAACGTATTCGTCTCGAACATCATTGGATCCATAGTAACGAGCCAACCGGTCCACATGAACTATCTTCGGTGCACCTCGCGATCCCTTCTGAATTCGATAGGTGACGTCGTTCATCCTGATAATTATGCGATATGGCCCGTCCCACCTGGCTTGTAACTTAGGCGATTTTCCTTTGCTTCGTACTGAGTTATGAAGCCACACCAATGATCCCTCATCGAAGCCTTTGTTGTTTGCCTTCCGGTCGTAGCGAGTCTTCATCTTCTCAGACATCTGTTGTCCAGATTCCCTGATATGCTCGTATACGTCGTTCATCCTGTTGCGTAGCTCGGTCACATAATCCGTTATATTGCGTGGAGATTCTGGTGGAACACCGGTGATTAAGTCTGCTGGTAAACGTAATTCTCTGCTGAAATTGGCAAAAGCTGGTGTTACTCCTTTGGTTTCGTGAACCGCACTGCGATATGACAGAAGGAATGGTTGGATGTGCTTGTCCCAATCTCTTTGTTTGCTCTCCACGACCTTCGCCAGGTACCTTTCCAGTGATTGGTTAAACCGTTCAACCATGCCATCTGATTGCGGATGATAAGCCGTGGTCCTGGTTTTATGTGCACCCATTACGCGACAAGTCTCCTTGAACACCTCAGATTCGAAGTTCCGGCCTTGATCGCTGTGGATTTCCAAGGGCACCCCGAACCGACAAAAGACTTCATGCACCAGCTTAGCGGGCACTGTGGAAGCTTCTTGATTTGGGATTGCAAACACTTCAGGCCACTTCGTGAAGTAATCCATCACAACCAAGAAGTATTTGTTTCCGTCCTGGCTCTCAGGAAACGGCCCAGCGACATCCAACGCAATGCGCTCCCATGGAGCTCCTACATTGTACACCTTTAATGCACCTCTGCTACGAGTGTGTAGCCCCTTCTCAGCCGCACAACTTGTGCATTTGCGGCACCAATCCTCGACGTCATCCCGACAGTGGAGCCAATAAAACCGCTCTCGGATCTTAGTAAGCGTCTTCTTGACTCCCATGTGACCTCCCGAAGCACCATTGTGATAGAGCTGCAAGACTTCCGGCACCTTAGTTTTAGGCACTACCATTTGCAAATGGCACTGGTTACCGCGAGCGTTTTCCCATTTGCGGCACAGAACTCCATCCTGGACGACCAAGCTTTCCCACTGTGCCCAACAACTCTTGGTGATAGGGCTCATTTTTGCGATATCACTCCATTTGGGCCTAGGAGCGTCTGATTTCTTCCATTCGAGAATCGGCTGTATGTCCTTGTCGTCTTGCTGAGCACTCTGCAAAGCTTCTTTCCATTCGTCGCTCAGATCCGTCTTCAACATCCTCACTAGCGCTGCCTGCTTTGCTTCCTGTCGGCTACAGTGCTTGCACTGGTCGGGACACGGCCCACGCGATAGGGTATCTGCGTTACCATGAGACTTGCCGCTGCGATGTTGTATTACAAAATCAAACTCTTACAGTCGTTCAATCCATCTGGCTACTTGTCCTTCTGGGTCCTTAAATTGAAGTAGCCATTTCAGCGCAGCGTGGTCAGTTCGCAGGTGGAATTAACGTCCAAACAAATATTTGTTGAAATGCTGCAATGTCTTTACTACAGCCAAGAGTTCCTGCCGGGTGACGCAGTAGTTTCTTTCGGGTTTGGATAAGGCCTTGCTGAAGTATGCTATAACAACTTCTTGATCACCTTTCTTTTGTGACAGCACGCCGCCAATTCCGGTGTTACTGGCATCTGTGTCAACTATGAATTCATGCTCATTGTCAGGGTAGCCTAGAATAGGTGCAGTACACAGATGTTCCTTGAGCTTCTGGAATGCAACGTCACAGCTCTCATTCCAACAGAACTGTACTCTGTCTTCGGTAAGCTTATGAAGAGGTCGAGCAATGTCAGCAAAGTTCTTCACAAACCGTCAATAGTAGGAGCATAATCCGAGGAATGCTCTGACCTGCGTTTTGTTCTCTGGAACTGGCCATTCCTTCACGGCAATGATCTTATCCGGGTCAGTTTGAATACCGTTCTCCGAGACCACATGTCCTAGAAAGTTCACTTGCCATCTGAATAACGCGCATTTCTTCGGACTCAGCTTCAAATTAGCTCCTCGTATCTTTGACAGCACTTGCTCCAAGTTTCGAAGGTGATCCTGGAAGGTGCGCCCCACGATGATGATGTCATCCAAGTAGACCAGGCAGGCGTCTTCAATCAGTCCCATAAGCACTCGCTCCATCAGTCTCTCAAAAGTAGCCGGAGCGTTGCACAATCCAAAGGGCATGACGTTAAATTGCCATAATCCTTTCCCTGTGGAGAATGCCGTCTTCTCCTTGTCTCGAGGATCTATTTCCACCTGCCAGTAGCCACTTTTTAGGTCTAAGGTAGAAAACTACTTTATCCCCGTCAGCGTATCCAGTGTGTCATCGATCCTTGGCAGCGGGTAGCTGTCCTTCTTCGTGATGTAGTTTAATCGTCGGTAGTCAACATAGAAGCGCATGCTGCCATCTTTCTTCTTAACTAGCACAACCGGAGAGCACCATGGGCTGGACGAAGGCTCGATTACGCCTTCCTTCACCATACCGTCGATCATAGCTTCCACTTCACGTTCCCATGCCACTGGCACACGTCTTGGTCGCCGGCGAATCGGTGCTTCACTTCCCGTGTTTATTTTGTGCTGGACTAGTGCTGTCTTCCCTATGTCGGCATCACTGGTCGAGAAAATATCGGTGAACCGGTTCAACATCTTCTGAGCCGGTCATCTCTTCCTCCGACAGGGTACTTTGGCAGTTCTCTAAAAGTGTAGACACGTCGAATCGTGCACCTTGAACGTTGTCACTGCTAGGTAGCTCTTGACATCTACGCATCCAAGCCGCTCCTTCATAGGTGCCCAATTCCGTCCTTTTCTTGAGCGACACTTCCTTGTCACTTGCATTCAGTGCGCGTACTGATGAAACTTTGGTACCCCTTACCAAGGTTCGTGCAATCTTCCACGAGGCCTCTTTTACATCGATCTCGCAGCGATACTTCCGCATGAAGTCTAGGCCCAAGATGCAGTCGTCCACTATATCGGCCACGATGCCTTTGTGACGGTAAACTTTGTTGCCTAGCTTCAAATCCACTTCCATTTCACCTCGGACGGTTATGTGCTGACCGGTAGCTGTTCTCAGATTCACACATTCATTATTCCTGAAGCAGCCCCGAAGAACCCGTCTTGCCAGATGGAAACCGACGACTGTCCGAGAAGCACCCGTGTCCAATGTCAGCTTGCATGGTGTTCTGTTTATTTCGCCTTCGATGATCAGGCTGTTCTCGTCACATGATTGCGAGATCGAGATACTTGGGGCTCTTCCATTACCAGCCAGCACCCGCCCCGCAGTCCTGGCTTCTACTCGTTTCCCTGCTCTCGCTGCCTGGCAGGCACATCAGGCGACCCCTTTGGTGGAGACAGGGTGTCACCAGGCTGCTTACACTTTGGGCAGCTTAAGCGGATATGGCCTCTTTCTCCGCAGTTGTAGCACCGAGGTGACGACACAACTTCCCTGATGCGGTGACCTCGATCGTCGCGTCACACTGCTTCCACCTCCAGAGCGTGGGCTAAGGCGTCCTTGAGGTCCTTGAAGTGCCCAAGCCTCACTGCTGCTCTTACCTCCAGGTCCCGGATCCCATCCGTAAAGGCCTGTACGAGGTTTCCGTCAATAAGCGCAGGCGACGACTGGTATGCCTTCCTGACCAGCTTTTCCACCTCCAGAGCGCAGAGTTTCTCCGGTGCGTTGTGTCCTGTCATTCAGCTGAGCACGATACACATGTTCAAGGTGCGCGTCACCGTATCTTGCCTCCAGCGCCTCCAGGAGCTTTTTGTAGGTGACGTCTTGCCTGAGTGCCTCCAACACTGTCAAGGCCCGGTCGCGAAGGCCTAAGGTTAGGGCGGTTAAGGCCTGTTCTTTGGTCAAATCAAATCAAATCGTTTATTGCAAACTAAGTGTACATTTAAGATAGTATACATTAATAAGTGCTTTAGACTTAGCGCCTTTTTCAAGCGAAGCAATACATACAAGCTGAGAAGCATATAAAAACTAGGTACATGCATTAGCAAAATGTAACAATACTAAATAATATTTATAGAAGTCATTACATATATTTAGAAAATAAATTTTATAAGTTAGACGTAAGCATTTGAAAGCAGGAATTATATTAAACTAGAGGACGCCAGCAGCTACGCCTGCATTTTTTTAAAATTTACCTGTTTTGGACGATCCCGTGGGAATTTCCGGAAATCCCTTCTTAGTGCACCCCTACGGTCCCCAAGGAACATACATGTCAAATTTTAGCTTCCTACGCTCAATAGTTTCGGCTGTAGCGTGTCTGTCAGTCAGTCAGTAACGCAAGGATTTTATATATTAAGATTAATGGAATTATTAGATTTGAAATTTGAAAATTATATGAGAAAGAAAAATAAAAATACTATTAGAATTCAAGATACGGATTAAAGATAACATTTTAAATAAGAACATTATGAAATTACAAATATATTATGTCACATGGAAATTGTATAAGCTTATGAATACTTAAATACCTAAATTGTTTGCCTAGTAATAAAAATATTATAAATAACTTAAGTTTGGGAATTTATGCAAATAATGAGCATCGTCATACTAAAGATATATTTTAAATAGGTTATATTTTGTCATTTAAATATTCTGTAACTGAATAGTAACATTTTTGGTTCAGGAAAGTTTTAAGCTGTTTGTTATATTTTGTTTCTATCCTTTCATTTTTAATTATCTTAGGCAATTTGTTATATATTTTAACAGCCATGTAATAGGGGCTTTCGTTAAGCAGTTTTGTTTTTGAAGTGGGTAAATGCAATCTATCTTTATGTCGTGTGTTTATGTTGTGGATGTCTTTAATTTTATTAAACGTTTCACTATTTCTGAACACAAATGTACATATATCTAGTATGTATATTGACGGCAATGTTAATATATTAAACTTCGTGAAGTATGGTTTGCAGCTTTGTGTATTGTCAATTTGTGCTAGAATTCTAATACATTTCTTTTGAATTATAAATAGATCGTCTACATTAGCGCTATTACCCCAGCGCATGACCCCATACCTCAGCTAGGATAATAATAATACGCGGACAATGCTGTTTGTGTGTCCGTGCTATGTTTTATTTGGAATAGAGCATATGTGAATCTAGACAGCTTGGATTTGACGTGTTCTATATGTGTTTTCCAGTTCAAGTGCGTGTCTATATTTATTCCCAATAAACTAAAAGTGTTGACTTCTTCTAGTGGTGTGTTTTGATCCGTTATTTATAGCGCGAGTGGTGGTTTTTTGTATGTCCTAAATTGCATTATCTTTGTTTTCTTTGAGTTTATTTCTAAATTATGTTCTTTTAGCCATTGTGTAACAGATTGGAGAGCGTTTTGGACCTGGTTATTGTAATTTAAACTATCACATTTTATCAGTATTGAGACATCGTCGGCGAAAAGTACTGGCGTGGATGTTTCTGGGTCTAAGGATTTTGGAAGGTCGTTAATATAGATCAGGAACAATATGCAACCTAAGACGCTTCCCTGGGTGATTGAGCATGTTTGGTGTATAACTTGGTCTTAACAGGACCTTAACTAACTGGTCCACCCATTCAATCGCATCACAGCCTCGAACTGAATCTTATATGCTGACCATGATGACGAGCCATCAAATGGTGGAACCTTAAACCCACGAGGCGAGGGCGCTACAGCCGCTGATGTCACTTCGAGCCCACGCAATTTCTTCTCCACTTCAGCAACACAGGTCTCGTGGTGGTCATGTACCTACACGCCTCTCAATGTCGCTGATACGGGCCTCATGCTGCTGGAGTTCCTCCTTGACCGCCTTCAAGTCCTTCCCCACTGCAGCGCTAAGGTCCTTCATGAGCATCAGCTGTTCCTCCAGGCGACGGGCGTGCTCTTCCTTGTCGCGCTGCAGCTGTTCCTCTAGGCGGCGCGCGTGCTCCTCTTGACGGCGAGCCTGCTCCTGTTGACGGCGGTCCTGCTCCTCTTGACGGCGAGCCTTCTCCTCCTTGTCGCGCTGTAGCTGTTCCTCCAGGCGGCGCGCGTGCTCCTCTTAACGGCGAGCCTGCTCCTGTTGACGGCGGTCCTGCTCCTCTTGACGGCGAGCCTGCTCCTCCTTGTCGCGCTGTAGCTGTTCCTCCAGGCGGCGCGCGTGCTCCTCTTGACGACGGGCCTGGTCCTCCTGACGGCGGGCCTGCTCCTGCATGAACGCCATCAGAGCCGCGATGTCGGGCACCGTCACGGAGTGTGTGGCGCTTGCAGGCTCCACTGCAGCCGCGGAGTCGCCTGGTCCACTAGGCGATGGAGAAGGAACGTCTCCGAAGCGTCTCTGGTCCAGGTCTTGCTAGCGCTGGTTCCTGGTACGCACACCTTCAGTTTCTTCCTTCGGCATAACCGGCATAATTTATCCCTTTCTTCTGACACCAATTTGTTACGAGCTGGCGTTCGGTGATAAATTATATACACTATGCCAGAAAAACTGCACTTAATTCACTAACACAATAACACTAGATACACACACTTAAATTTCAACACTAATAAAACTCACTATTCACACCACTAGAAACACCACTAAACACTTCCGACTTACTTCCTTCGCTTGATGATTATCGCTCCGAAATTCAATTGTAACTATGTCCGGTCCATTCGCTTGCGCTCTATTTATACTGGCCGGATAACATCACTATCGCATTCTAGATGCTTCCACAAAACTGTCGAAATAATCGCGAACAGTCGATACTCGATACAGCAACGCCATCTAGTACAGGGTAGATGATTTACCTTTAAACCACCGATACATTCAATCTCTTCTAGTACCCCCCCATTCACCGATAGATGGCGTAACACTATTAAGTTTATTAATAATTTTTAAGGCAAAAAACATATTTTTAAGGGATAATTTTTTTACATCAGCTAAGGAGAGACTGATGTAGAGCGAATACGAGAAGAAGGCTGACCTAGCTAATGGCCGTGCTCAATTTAAATATGTATAATGATCACATCTTTACGCACTTTTGTATGTTTACTTACACATACGAGTAGTGAGTAATAAATACAAACTAGAAGGTATCCACTCTTCGGTTTTACCCAGCAAGTAGGGATTACCATCGGATGTCGGACTTAAATAATAATACGGAATAATTTGGACTTTAATAATAAGTCGGAATAATTTGGGATACTTCGCAATTTAGAGAGTAGCAAAAATGATAACATTTTATAGAAAAACTACTACTAGGATGTTTAATAACAGTTAATAAGAACCCATGTTGACATTTTAACTAACTACAGCCTACCCGGTATCAGACCTTTATCAAACAAGCATTCCTCCCAACCTACATGTTGCTTCAAACATGTAAGTTATATTACGAACCTTATGGCGATAGCAATAAAAACGGCAGAATTTCCTTCCAAGATAGCCCATGTACTTCTTCAAAGATGCAACATACAATTCGAACCTTATGGCCATGACAATAAGAATGATAAAGTGTATTTCCAACTTAATTACCAATAATCCTTAGATAAGTAAAGTTAACAAGACAGTTGAGTTAGTTTACTATCAGTTGGTGAGTCGGAATCGAACCGTAACTAATGATCTTATGGACATCATTGTGCATTTTATTACGATGTTCATGGGACATAATCACCTTAAGCCGGTATAGGGTTTTATGGCCAGTTTCTTTTTTTATGATTACTATTTTTAATATTTTTGTTAAATTATAGGAAAAGCAATTATTAAAGAACCAAACACGAAATTGCATTTCGACAAAGATGGTGATTTGAACAAAACCTTTTCGAAAAATAAACTTAGCATCTGTAAGCTATGTAAGATTTATTTTTTATCTATTTAACTTGATTATTATGAAAGGTAGGCGTTTACATATGGGCAAAAACCCTAAGAATATGTTCAAGGAATGTTTAGTATATTCAACTCAGTCTTTGTTGTTTTCATTGTAAATAAGTTCAACGGCCGGTTTTCTATGAATAGCTTCTCTCGACTCTCACGATAGGCAGCGGCTTGCCATTAGAAGGAACACTAACTCGTCTGCTCTCAAACAGTAATAAAAACTGAACGTATGTATGTATAATTGTATATACACTGCTAAAGAACACCTCGGCAGATTTATTTCCGGGAACATATTTGTGCATTCACATCAATCACTAGGGTAAACTAAATTATTTGAGCCTGGGTGGTCTTTGTTATTGCAGTTAAAGTTAGTAGCCATTAAATCGAATGCAAGATGTGTAAAAGGGCTTTATTCACGAGTCTGAATTTATGAACTAAACTCAAAAATAACGCCAATGTAACCATTTCACACAAAAAACTGCCTTGAACAGTTATTAGCTGTTGTATTTAGTTAACAAGATTACCCAAATTCTAGTAATTGACAATCCAAACAGTACTAAAGAGTGTTCTTACGTCCTTTAGAAACAAATTCAGTCGTTCTTATTACGAAGAAAAAATGCTTTATAAAATTTGCGGCCGCCTTTAGATGACACGAATGGAAAATGAAAATAACATCTGTTGATTTCCCCAGGGAACTTAAAATTATTAAGAAATGTAGCAGCTATCGTATTTCACTGGTTTTTTTTTCTGACACGTAATGTACTGAATTCTGGTTTTAATACCGGTATCGACATAATCACACATCGACCGGTAATGACAAATATTCAAGAAGTTTCAAGTGGTGACGGCATAGAATACAAGTGTCACCACCCCCTATCTTCCCGTGGGTGTCGTAAGAGGCGACTAAGGGATAACACGATGCAAATACCATCTTTGTGTAGAGACGGAAAACTCGACATCAAACCCTAGACGACTGCCTCGTTGGTCTCGCGGCATAAATGTGCGCGTGGGATCGGGAGGTCCCGGGTTCGATTCCTGGGTCGGGCAGTGTTATTGGGATTTTCTGTCACGAAATTCTCAGTAGCAGCACGGAGTCTGGAAATGTGCCCGGTACGGCAATAGGCTCGCCCCTTATTACGTGGGACTAAAGTATATCTGGCGAAAAGTGGGTGTAGAAATACACCTCTGCCTACCCCTTCGGGGATAAAAGGCGTGACGTTATGTATGTATGTATGTATGTATGTTTCAAGACACATTGGGGTTTGCAATAGGATTACATAAGGCGAGCTGCCTCTATGGTTTAGCACTTTAAGACAATGATTGATGGCATTGATAGTATCTGCTTGGTTTATCATTACCTGAAATTAATGACACTGGAGTAACACACTCCTACAATCGACGTTCAAAATATGTGGTGACCAGCCGAAATAGAAGACGTTGCTTTGAAACCAATAAGCATCTTAGAAAAAACCTATATTCATCTCTTTTGCACTCGTTAAAAGCAAATTCCATAACGTCAATTCAAAAGTGATGAAAATTGACCTTTCATCGCGAAATGCGGTGTTCTCCAGTTTAAAAATATTTTCCCATTTTTTTATTATTCGTATTACTTAACAGAAGGTTGTGTTTATGGGTATGTATAATTTATTCATCCTCTGTCTCGCCATATTTACTGTATGTTTAGAAATCCATATCTTAAAAGTCAGCAACAAAATCATTGTTAGAAATTGGATCAATAAAATGGACAAAATTTGTTAAAAAGTAATATATTAGAAATTAAATCAGCAGATTCAGAAAATCAAGGCATCTTTTTCAGGCTCAAGTCATTCTACAAGGTTGCATAAACAGTAATATACATTTTATATTTCTAGAATGCAACGCTTAACCGACGTTTAAAAATGTATATTAGGCGTATCTCCTAGAATTTTATGTATTCTACGACAAAGTAGGTATATGAAGAAGATGCTAAGAATATGGTGCCAAAATTCTTAAATTATAAAATTTTTAATGAGCTAGCGCACTCCCGACTACGACCACGACGGCTGGTAAAAACAACCAGCGCGGCGACCAAACCTCGACCGGTGGAGCGGACGTTCCACCCCAGACGACGCAGCCGGACGGTTGTGTTGCGCCGCTGACGGCGGGAGGCGCGACTGTTATAACAGACAGCGCACTCCCGCCTGCGCGCGGCGCACCAACTACGGCTGCTCCCGGGGCGCCCCGCCGCGCTCCTCCGGTGGGGATTGGTAACGCTGCGCAGCCGTCGTGTAGAAACAAGGAGCCGCGCCGCAAACGCGGCCCAAAAAGACGCGATCCGGCGCCACCAGGACATCCCACTCCGACACCAAGCACGAAGAGGGATCGCCCTGCGGACTCTACACCACCCAGCGCCGGGTCGAAACGGGCGAAAACAGACGCCACACCTAAGAGCGGTAAGACCTACGCAGACGCGACAAACTCGCAGCTGATGGTAGCCATCGCTACCACCCCCGCCACGGACCTGACGGTGGAACAGGCGAAGCAGCTCGAACTCTCAATTAAATAGAGTATAGTTGAAACTGCCTTCGCCACACCGCCGAATAATGGGCCGGCACTCGCACCTTCCTTTAGGGACAAACCTCTCGCAGTGGAGGGTGTCCTGAAGTTATGGTGCGAGAACGAACACTCACTGACGTGGCTCAAAAACACAGTAGCCAAACTAAGATCGCCGATTGAGGGGACCAGGCTGGTCGTCATCAGGCAGTCAGATATAGCGAAGCGCGTACGCGCAGCGCTGTGGCTGCCGAGGACGATCACCATGGAGCTACCTAAGATCCACCATCTCCTCATTGCCCAAAACCCCTGGTACGCCGTTCAAACGTGGCAATTGTACGGCGCATCCTTGCAGGAGCACGGCGTGTACCTTACCTTGGGCATCCCGGAACCCGAGATCCCCAAGATCACGGGACGCGGCCGTCGGGTTTCCTTCTTCGCTGGCAGCGTGAAGCTTCCAGCGGGGGGGAGAGCTCGGCGGCTGTAGGGTCCAAGGAGACGCCGAGTGAAGGTAAGGACACAACGGGACGAGCTGTACCAGCCATCCCAAGCACCTCGGGCATAGCCCGTATTACACCGGCGCCCGCAGCGACTACACAACAACGCACCGCTGCGACGGAGGCAAAAGACGAGCACGACTCGTCTGACGGGGAGTCTATGGACAGCAATGTCCTCGACTCTTCGTCAGACTAGAGTCATACAAACTAACCTCCAGCATAAACAAATTGCAACGGCTACCCTACGCAGGCTGCTGGAGGTTAATCAACAGACAATAGCCCTAATCCAGGAGCCGTGGATTAGAGGCGACAACATATGTGGTCTAAACAACATCGGAGGTAAGCTACTGCACAACTGCTCGGTCACTAAACCGAGAACATGCATATACATTCCCCGAACAATACCAGCACTGTTGCTAACCAACTTCTGTTCTAGAGACCTCACTGCCGTAGGACTCCAAACAGGGCCCAACAAACAGATGTTAGTACTAGCTTCGGTCTACATGCCTGGCGATGAGGACATCCCATCAAAAGAGCTGGCCGAGCTGGTGCAGCACTGTGAGGAGGACCACGGCTGGCAGGTAATCATCTCGGCGGACGCAAACGCGCACCATCCGCTGTGGGGAAGCCCCGACGCAAACAGACGAGGTGAGATCTTGACTGAATACATCTTTTCAACAAATCTATCTGTAGTTAACAACGCACATACAGGTATTTTCACGATCAACGCGGCCAAAATTATTTTAATGCTTAATTGGTATCTGACCACTGTAAATAAACAAACAAACTATTTTTTTTACTTTTTACTATTATTTTCAAAAACAAAAAAAATATAAACATAAAAAAACATAATAATTCTAACTTTTTTGGCTTTCTCCGTCATTGTCGTTCGTCGTCATTCGTAAGTGGGTAACATTTCTTCTTGGCTTTCTGTAAGGCTCTATAGCACGGAAAAATCTTTTTATGACTCTTTCTTATAATTTCGTACTGTCCTTGTGTCAAATCGGCATCTATAAACATTTCCAAAGCTTGCATTGGTGTCAAGGAGGGCTGGCCTTTTTTAACTGACTTCAAAAAAAGGAGGAGGTTTACAATTCGTCGGAATCTTTTTTTTTTTATGTATGTTCCCCGATTTCTCTAAGACGCCTGGACCGATTTCGAAAATTCTTGTTTTGATTGAAAGAGTATACCTCCTAGTTGGTCCCATGATCATCAGGTCAGGATCTGATCATGGAATCCTGAGAAATCGAAGGAACTCTTCAAATTTTATGAGCACACTTGAAGCGATTTGACCCTAACAACCCAATGCCGTCGAGTTTGGGCTCGTTTGAGTCGTCTTTTACATGGACTTTGATGCTAGAAGATTTCCATGGTCTGATGATAGAGTTGGAAGGTAACCAAGAGATCTTTGTGATACAATAACCCAATCTCATCGAGTTTAAGGTCGTTTGATTCGTCTTTACACTGGACTTTGGTACTGGATGTTTTGCAGGGTCTGATGATGGAGCAGGAAGGTTGCCATGGGATGTTTGTAATACAAAGACGCAATCCCATTGAGCTTGGGCTCGTTTGATTCGTCTTTACATGGACTTTAGTGCTGAATGTTCACCAAACTCTGATGATGGAGCAGGAAGGTAGCCATGGGATATTTGTAATACAATTACGCAATCCCATCGAGTTTGGGCTCGTTTGAGTCGTCTTTACATAGACTTTGATGCTGGATGATTTCCATGGTCTAATGATAGAGCTGGAAGGTAACCCAATATCATCGAGTTTAGGGTCGTTTGTTGGTCTTTACATGGACTTTGGTACTGGATGTTTTCCAGGGTCTGACGATGGAGCAGGAAGGTGGCCATGGCATCTTTGTAATACAAAGACGCAATGCCATTGAGTTTGGGCTCTTTGGATTCGTCTTTACATGGACTATAGTGCTGAATGTTTACCAAACTCTGATGATGGAGCAGGAAGGTGGCCATGGGATCTTTGTAATACAATAACGCAATATCATTGTGTTTAGGCTCGTTTGTTTTGTCTTTGGTATTGGATGATTTCCGAGATCTGATGATGGAACTGAAACGAACGTGTTTAGGCTATTTAGTTGAAAACAAAAAGTACTTAAAATTGCCAGAAAGGTACAGGTCTACATTTCAGAATTGAGGCACGTAAGGAAGGCCTCCCCATCATGTACCACCTACACTATCCTATGTACCACCTATTACTATTTTTTATTAGTATACCACTAAAAAGCAAAAAATAAAAATTATTTTTAAATAAAAACAAACCTACTTCAAAAAACACTAAGGAACTAAAAAACAAAAAATAATTGGTTTTGGAGCAAACATTTTTGAATTCGGTGCCAAGCCCTTACGCAAAAGTTACTAAATTACAAACTACCTATTCTATCAACAACGAAAGTTATATAAAAATGTGTAGAGGTTGTATAGTCAGATCAGAAATACTTTGCTTGGCACCGACTCCAAAAATGTTTGCTCCAAAACCAATTATTTTTTGTTTTTTAGTTCCTTAGTGTTTTTTGAAGTAGGTTTGTTTTTATTTAAAAATAATTTTTATCTGATTTCAAATGATAAAATGGTTTGGTTGCTCGTGTTGGAGAACTAGTAATATCTTTTTTAAGTCTTTCGCCTCTTGCCCCTTTCACTTGCGTCTTCGAACAACTTGGATGGTTGCTCTGGCCGTTTTTGTGTATCAACAACAGGTATTTTAAAAGTACTGGTTCGGCGTTACACCGAAACCGTAGGGTTCTAGGCGACTTGGAGAAGGAAATGGACTGTATACAGAGGATAGCGGTTCTTCGCCGCCTAGGAGATGGTTACGGGGTGATTGAGTGGGTATAGGATATTTCAAGGATGGAGGGCACTTACCTTATACAACCTTCTTCTTTCCGTCGGGCAGTCTCCTGGTGGTTTCGTGATGCAGCTGCTTGTTTTCACTTCAATTCACCATTCGCGAGCGGGTTTTCCTTGGTGGAAGCGGTAATAAATCACATACAACGGTGCGGCGCGGTACGGTATCGCGGACACGTTCTCAGTGAGCGGAATGTTCTCAAATGTCACTCGCGTCGACGATCGCGCCGACGAAATCAGGCGAAGGCAGTGCCTCTTCCAGGGAGAGGGATAGAGGGAGACGGAAATATGGTATCGCTCACACTTGTACGTGGAACGATTCATGTTGATGCGATTAGTTGTAGATAGGAAGGTAGATGGCGCTACCATATCCCCCCGGCCCTAAAGGGTTGCCTTTAAAAAAATAGAATTGAACTTAGCTATGTTGGCTGTACTACCGCATAACCCATCAATAGGCTAAAACAGCGATATGACAATAAAATTAATCTAAATTAACTTTAGCGAAAACTACAAACGCAATAATAGCGAAAACTACTAACTAAATACTTAAACTAAGAGGTAGGTCCAACTTCAGGCTAGATCTCACTGAGTTGGAAGCGGACGCGAATTGATCAGTGCCTCGACTTGTGCAAGGACAGTTAAAGGCTCTTCGTAAGAGAGGATCTGTTGACCTATAACTTTGAAGAGATGCGTTTTAATTACTTTGACCATGCTTGCCCAACATCCACCGAAATGTGGTGATGCTGGTGGAAGAAACTTCCAGTCAATATGATCTATGGAAAGTTCTTCCTGAAGACGAGTACGATAACCCGCGACGTGATTGAAACAAGTAGCGGGAACAAGTTCAATCAATTTAATAACGCGGTTGGCGACAAAAGTCTGCTAGCGGTGAAGAGAAGAACGAATCCAAGCGAGCACTACTTTGGAGTCGGAAAATGCGTATATTTATTAATAGAGTAGTGGGGCAAAACTGTGTCTTGAACCTTGTGGAGCAACTGAGACAGCAGAAGGGCCGCGCACAACTCCAGTCTCGCAACCGAAATGGTTTTAACAGGCGAGACCTTAGACTTGGCACCAACTAACTGCACCGAGTAGTTAGAACCAATGCGGACTTGCAGATATACGACTCCGCCGTAAGCACGCTCGCTGGCGTCAGCGAAACCTATTAAGTTGATGGTACATCCATCTACCAACCCAAGATGACGCGGAAGAGTAATTTGATTGAGCGCGGTAAGCTCAATACAAAACTGGCCCCAAGCGGCGACAATATGGTCAGGGGGTGTTTCATCCCACTCACACTTTGATAGCCAAAGCTCCTTGATCAAGAGCTTGGCGTACAAAATTGTGGGAGCCACAAACCCATTATGTCCCATAGTCGAGCCACTGTGGACAGCATAGTGCGCTTGGCGCACTTATCATCTGGCGGTGAGACGTCAAACCGAAAACTATCACAGGATTTGTCCCAGCGTAAACCGAGAACCTTATGCGGTACAGACTTCTCAAACTCAATGTCTGGAGAAGCTTTATGAGAATCTGGTATGCGTGCGAGAACCTCCTTAGAGTTGCTTGTCCATTTGACAAGATCAAACTGGCCTCGCTTGAAAAGCTGAATAAGCTCTTCACAAAGCGAAATTGCTAGCGGAGCGGGTATGACATTACAGGCAATGTCATCTATATACAAAGCGGATGTGTAGTATAGTATAGTGTAGCGTAGCGTAGCTTAGCATAGCATAGCGTAGCATAGCATAGCATAGCATAGCATAGCTAATTAGTGCTTTATCTTACACACAGTTTTAGCACCCACCCTGATCTCTTGAAGAGCAGAACAACAACAAGACGTAATACAATGAGAAGTATGTAACGTAGGTACGGTACCCATAATCACATACCCAAGTACCGTCTCAATAGCGGGCGGTAAATCATATCGCTCACTTCGTACTATTTTAGTCAGTAGCAAGTGCGGAAATATTGAAGCTCCGATCAAAAGATCAATGCCTGCCGGATTCGCAAACTCCGCGTCGGCTAGCGGCAATGACTCGAGATGAGTGAGTGATGCTACGTCTACATTAGCGTTCGGCAATGCGTCCGTGATACGCTCCACGATAAGCGAAAAATTTTAAAATTAATATTCCTATCAAAACGCGAATGTATTTTAATATCTACGGAACCCCTGCAATGCCTTTCTGATCCGCCTATCCCTTTGACGGTTGAGTTAGTATTTTTAAAGTTATTCCATAATCCGAGGCGTTTGAAGCATTCCGATGTTATTAGATTGGTCTGAGATGCGCTATCTAGCAGACAACGTACCATGTGCGGCGACTCATTAACAACATATACGATAACTTGCGCTGTCGCTAACAGTACCGTCTTAGACGCCGTACACTGCGTTTTGGCCCTGCGCGGATCATTATAGATGCGCGAGTGTCGTCCTCGCGTGCGCGTCGCCCGCGCAATGGATGTCATACACAACGATACTTCGCCCTCAGACGCGGAAGGCGCAGCCTCGACTCAAGTTATCAAAATGATGATTAATAAAGATCATGATATGGTATAAAAATATTCGATTCCGCACTCGCCTTGGAGCCCGAATCAGCTTTTCCGCTGATCGAAAGTTTGATCGCCGCAAACCAAAGGGCAATAGCATTATGACCAGTATCAGATATTTAACGCCCGATTATGAAAATCCTTATTTTCGTGTAATTTTTGTAACCGGTCATCAACCGAATTTTGACGGGGATCGGGTATTTTTATTTATTTTATTTATAGTCTCACGCCTGTATCCCCGAAGGGGAAGACAGAGGTTACACCTCTATCACACCCACATTTCGCCATGAATTTTTAGGTCCCACGTAATAGGAGGTGAGCCTATTGCCGTTACCGGGCACATCACCAGACTCCGTGCTGCTCCTGAGAATTCGAAAAAACCCAGTAACATTTTTGCCCGACCCGGGAATCGAACCCGGGACCTCCGATCAGCAGTGACATACGCTATCCACTGGACCACGGAGGCAGTCGGAGGATCGGGTATTGTCGAACAATATACCTATGCAAAGAGTATTATATAAAAAACGATAAAAATGACGTTTAAAAACTGACGTCAAAAGCTCCGCAAGATTATAAACTAAAAACGCATTGTTAAGGATAACTCAAAAACCACTTGTAAGATCTTGATCAAATTTCAATGGTACTACACAAAACGCATCAGCATTCATAATCATCAAAATCAGTTCACCAAGTAGAAAGTTGTGAGGTGTAACCATACAAAAAAACTGTCTTACGGAATACTGTGAACCTCCTCCTTTTTGAAGTCAGTTAAAAAATGCCCATAATACCATAAATATTTTAAAGGGTGAATTACAGCTATAAAAGTAAAGTATTGGGAAGGATAAAAGAAAGGTTTTTCAATTACATTTTCTCAATTAGTTAATGAAGTGCCGACGTTGTAAGTACTGAGGTAGAGGTTCAGAGAAATTCTACATTTGTGCAACGTCCTTTCCAACGATTGGCTATTTATATTATTCTATGTGTGTACCTTTTCTTGGTACTGAAAAGGTTTTTCAATTACATTTTCTCAATTAGTTAATGAAGTGCCGACGTTGTAAGTACCGAGGTAGAGGTTCAGAGAAATTCTACATTTGTGCAACGTCCTTTCCAACGATTGGCTATTTATATTATTCTATGTGTGTACCTTTTCTTGGTACTGATATACATAGAAAGTAATAATATAAGTATAATATGATTAATTTTTAATTAAAGTAGACTGAAGATGTAATGTAAAGCGGCGATAGCCTGGTGGAGAGAGCAAGATAGTGCTACGCAAAGTGTCTCGGGTGAAAAGCAACGGCACGCACCACTGTCTTTTTGAAGTAACAAAGCATGTCCAACTCTTAAATTAAAGTTTAATAAGTTTTTGCGCCCAATACTCAAATATTCTCAGTCTCTAGTAATTGAAATTAAACTACAGTTTACGGATTATAGCTGACATTTAACACAAACGCTCGACGAAGTCTGCTATGTGTGAACATGTAGAACAAGGAACCAACCATTATCTGCGATTTGATAAACCACAGATACTCGCAAAAGAACACCGCTTTATTTCAAGAATGATACGTGAAGCTATTGAAATTAAAAAAACATCCTAATTTCAATAGGGAAGATGGTTGGAATGTTCCTCCAGCTTGGGACCCTGTTATCAGGCTAATGAAACCCAAGAAGGACAAAGTCACCAGAAGACATCAAGATACAGTGAGCACATTCTGCGTAGATAGTAACACCAATATTTGAAAAATGTTCGGGTAGGTACTTTGAGATAACTTTTGAAATTCAAGACAAAGACAAATATCACCTCAGTCTGCCGTGAACATGAATCCTGTAAAGAATTCGAAACGTCGGCTAGTAATAAAAATGTAGTTTCTAGATCATTCGGTTTAAATGTAATAACAAGTGAAACCAATATAACGCGATAAAATCCGTAAACTGTAGTTTAATTTCAATGTGTAACATTCGCGTAAACCCAAGAAAATATTAAGTCTCTAGTAACACAGAAAAGATATTAGTGTTAATAGTAATTTAAACCATAAATAGGATGCATAGGGTTCCCACCAAGAACTTAGGGTCCCAAGCCAACCTCACCTGCAAGTGGTGCACCTGCCGATCAACGGACGAGGCTCTGGCAAACAAAATATCCTGATAAGCGGCAATAGGCTCGCCACCTATTACGTGGGATCAAAACACTGGCGAAAAGTGGGCGTTTAATATGCCTCTGCCTACCCCTTCGAGGAAACAGACGTGAGTCTATGTATGTATGTAAGAGGTTTTGGCCTGGCCATGCTGGCCAGACTGGTTGATGTAGAGTCTGATTTTAGGTCTTCCGTCCCTTCACAAAGATGCCATACTATTCACTTCGTTTATTTTACTTAGTTGCATTACGAAATCCACGGAATGTAATAGGGTACTAACACTTTGTTTTAATATGCGTCACCACACGAATAATATCATTATAAGTTACTCATGACCATATTATAAAGTTATCCCAAAACATTTCGCTCCAAGGAAATACCGCCGACATACTGGCGATAACTCACAACAAAAAAAAACATGTTTTCACCCAGACTGGCCATTTCCTGACTTAAACTTAAACTACACCTCTCCCTAGCATTACAAAACTATATATACGTCGCAAACGAATTTATTTACAGTTGTATGAACTTGCATTGTTCATTCGCCACACACACACATATCCCTTCACTCATGCACGTACACACACTCAATCAGACATACTCGGTTCTCGTGAAAAAGAAACACACTGGACAGTACTTTTAATATTCCACGTGCTTTTTTTTACAATTCCTTGTGAGAAAGGAAGTGAATTGCATCCAATCCAATAAATGAAGGATTTGAACTGAAACGAACAACAAAGTAGTGAAGCTCCAAAACTTAATTCATCATCGGCCTTTAACAGTCCACTGCTGGACCAGGCCTCTCCTTTGAAAGGAGGAATTGGCCTACTATACCACGCTGGCCAAACGGGTTGGTATAGGGTTTGTATCAATTTTTTTCTTCTCTTACAGTGCTGTTCTCTGCATAATATGCTCCCTCTGTCGGTTCTTACGACACCCATGGGATGATATGGGGTGGTGACATTCCGTATTCTTAATCCGTCACCACACGGACAAAACTTAATTAGTTAACCCTTAAGTTTCGATGAACTAAAGATGATTTTTGTACAAAACTACATACTTTTATATTAAGTTTTTGACAAGATTAGAAGTAGCACTGGCTGAGCTGGCGATTACACCTGCGTTATTTAGGGCTACTGCTCCTGCTATATAGTCTATGGTCTCTCTCATATCTTGATAATAGGCTTATCCACAGAGTGACTACAGCCTGACCCTCGCAACCGAAAGAAATAGCGATTTTTCATGGCTGGCAAAATAAGTCAAAAGTCAAGGTTACTAACTTCCCATTACGACTGTCAAAGATCATCAAACAGTCGAGAGTGCCGGGCCTGACGGTTTGTTGTGCGATTTTATAAACCACTTTGACAAACCCAACCGCAAACCAGCATCAAATTAGCGCTCATAGAGAGACTTGGCTTGCCGTTCGTAACAGATCGGCAACGTTAGGCAACGCTTGCACAGGTGGCCACTTGGATGGGTGACCACGTGTGGCATTTACATCTTAGCGCTACCGTGCTTCGGAGGGCACGTAATGCTGTCGGTCCCGGTTCTTGTCTAAGGATAACAATCGTTAGGCCACGTCTAAACCCTCCGACACTAGAGTTGGCCACACACTCATACGAAAAACGTAAACCAGTATCAAATCTTGGAGGAATTTATTGTTTGTATAAAACTAATCTTAATAGAGCCTTCAAACTTAGGTCTGAGATATAACTGCGAACAGTCGTACCCACTAAGATCTTCGGTGACTATCTAAATATTCAAGTTGAAAAACTAATCTCAATTGTATGGAAAACTTGAATTTTCATGATTGAGCCTCTATTTAGAACGATTGTCTGAAAGACTGATTAGAAAATTATAATCAGTCATTGAAAAGAATTTTACTCCTTAGTTTTTTTTTATATTTATCTCGACCGAGGTACATTTCCATTTAGATTATTTTGCGTATTATTTTTCCAAACGTTCATAGGTATCTATCACATCTTTACCTAAGAAAGAAATGATGTTGGCTTTGATTGCCATTGTAATTTGCTTATACAGGAAAGAACTATTAATAAATCTGCTTGCGTGATTGCTTTTGTCTTGTATGCTCCTCTTTGATAATAATTGTAGTGTCTAAACTGAATCATTTTCATAAAATATAGCATGCAGGAGGTTCAAGGGGCGATAAATCGATCTAGCTAGGATTCATTTTTAGAAAACACGATTTACCAAAAAGAAACCCGAGAGAATCTAGGTCATCCAGGTACTTCCCATAAAGTGACAAACGACGGCAACTTTAAACTCCCACCAAAGATTCAGAGAATTAATATACATATTTGTGTAAGCACTACAAAATTATCTACGATCCTCCCAAACATATGCCTCGATTACGTTGCAAGTTCCATTCACACTGACCATAGCTTGCCTCCTAGCAGACGAGAGGTCATTAACGTACATATTGTATAAACCCGTATGTGTAATCAAGCTCCCATAGGCTACAACAATAAACGAACGACCATAATTATTCTTTAGCAGCCGGAAGCGACACAGACTGCCGAACAATTTTATAACCATAACTCGATTTGAATCGGTAATATAATATCGGGAACAAACATAATATAAATGAATTTAATGTTAAATATAAATCAGAAGTTGTTGTAATAAAAATGTTACTTGTGAAACGAAGCGATGCGAAGCTAAGTTCGTTTAGTTTCATTCACGTCTCACTATGATCGCTTGGCGCAGCACAGCTAAGCCATTTTATTTTTTGTTTTAGATGAAGATGACCACGAGATATACGCTCACGGATTACAATAACCACAACAGTGAATTCTTTTCTGGTAACGCGTTACCATTTTAATATATTGTAATGCGAAGAAGAATGTTTTCGCAACCAAGCGGGTTGCAACACTTTTATCTATTTTCTTAAGTTTTTGGATTAATCAGCAGGTTGGCAGATTCACGTCACTGTGGTTTGCAGTGTAGTTCGCTATATCTACAGCCAGAAGTATAATAAGCTACAGATCACACTTAAACCATCTTAGCTTCGCTTCGCTCTGTTCCTGTCGTAGCCTGCGCTAGACGATGTGACGGCCAATATACGTGTGTGGCGACGAATTCTCCGCGATCAGTCGTGTGTGACTACAAAAATGGGTACCCACTTGACCTGCGCGTACGCACCGCTCGCCCCGTGTTTGATAGATACTTCACTAGTATAATGTACTAAAAGCTGAGCTGAGATGTTTGTATGAAGCAAATAATGGTTAGATTGTTCGGCGTTAATACTGAATACATTTATTTGCTGTGTTATCATATTCTCTTAAATATTTGTCAATGTAGTTGTGCAGCTCTAGTTTCTGCTAATATTATAGGAACGCACGTGGATTTTAAAGTACATACTACCAATTCTATCATATACATACATTTTCAGCTTTTCTCTAACTTAGTCGTTATTCATATTTTACCTTCTCTCTATTTTGTTAAAATCTCTTTCAACATTTTCCCAGTAATACATAAATACGCTCACTCAATCGTATTCGATATGAAAAGGCGCCGTTAACATACTAGGAAAACCCTTCCTCATAAAATATACCCGTATTACTCGTGTATTTTCAATACCTATCCGTGAATAAAAGCCTTAACATTCGAGTTCTGCCAATATGAAACGGATCCATAGAACAAATAAGAAGTATCAGGGTACATTAACTTAACGATACTTTTATCGCAGCTATCCAAAATTATGAAGATAACAATAGGTCTTATTCGTAACAAAGTATAATTGAGCTCTTTTATTTAGGCACAATTTGTATCTCCGTCTGTGGGTTAATAAGGAAAATCTCTAGCCCGAAACCATAAAATTATACGATAATGGACGCAGCTGTAATCATTGTGCTATACTTAAACTCTCGGCGCCACGGTACTAATATCTTACATGTAGTTACGTGCTAATATACCTGAATACAATGTACTAGTCAATACGAATTGGTACCGCGTTCCGAACGAAATAAGCTGTTATTTATTGAGTGCAACTCGCAAGGCGTTCGCACTAAATTACAATAGCCATTTGTCGAACATAAAACGAGTATAGTGTACGAAAGTACCAACATTAAACTGTTGGTTATTTCGTACACTATACAAAACTAAAGTTTTGATGTCACAATGTTTCCTCTAACAAATCCAACACTTGTGGTTCAAGGAAGTACGTCTATAAAAACCTTGATGGTAGGATTGTTCCCGGACAGGACTTCCCATCGCGATTTGAAAGTAGGGGCCTTTTTATGAGGCCACAAATCATTTCGCTTCATGTGTGTGGATAACACCATTGCCATGCATAAGTAATGTATGTTACTCCCGACATTTTGTCCAGCGATTTATGGTCTTCCGTCTGAAGCAACTGGCTATAAGTTTTTAATGTAAAATTATATTTGATTGTTGACTATTAATCAAGGGCAATTAATAAAATGGGCATATTAGTTATTTCTGTATAAATATTCGACATAAAAGTGATATACGTTCTTGTTCGTACATCGTTGTAGGTTACGCATGAATATTGACAGCACTCGGCGATTTATAGTCGATAAATGTAATGTTGAACCGGAATACAAATTGTGTATAAATATATTAAAATCTCTACTCTCTGTTCTCGAGGCATAAGCCAACGTTTCACTTTTAAAAACACATACTATTACTTACATCAAAGCCCAAGTTTAGGAAGGCTTCCAATAGAAAAAGGACAGTGCAGCGGCGCGAAATCTGAAAATAGCTTATATACACAGCATCATCATAATCATCCTAGTGTTGTAGCAGCTGCGATTCATGAATTTCACCATGACTTCGGTATCGGGTCCTCGGCATCAAGAATTACGCAATAAGAACTGGCTAAACACAGTAGTTTTATAAGCATGATTTACACGGGCAAGGCCGTTTCATATACAGAGTGAGATTTTATGAAACATCTGCTTTCATGCCCGCTTTCTTGGATCGACATGTGACCATTTTAAGACAGCCATATTGAATAAACATTTAAAGATTTTCCAGATCAATCTCGAGAATACGCGTGTGTGTGTCATAGTACCATGTAAATAAAATATGTAGGTAAAATATTAGTTTACTATAGCGGTACCCAAACATAGCATTATATTACATATATCCCAAACAAAACAGATATTTATTTAACTTCGCTATAGAAGCGATGTTTTTTATTACCTTAAAAGATACGCAAGTTGATTGAAAAAGCTCACCTCTCTAAAAACTCAAATTTTCTCTGCACCATCAACAGCTTAACAAACAGAAAATGCTTAATGCCATTAAGTCCATCTAGGTGTGTTAATTCTTTTGAACATGAAGAATTAAATAAATAAACGAAATATTTACAACGTTACTGTGTTTTACTTTGATTAAATGCAACTGTATTAAATATTACCTACTAATTTATTTATAAAGGTATTTATATTTTACATTGGCTGTGAATGGAAGTAAAAATCTTTAATTTACTTTAACTGTAAATTGAAATAAACATGTGTATTTAAAATTACCAACAAAAGATGAATTTCACACTTAATACATTTACACTTGCATGCTTCTTCAATTACATATTTACATCACGTAGATACTCATAGGGTAGTTGTAGCACTAATATTAAAAGTTAAGAGATCTACTTTAAAAAATTCAAAATAAATAGTAAATTAATTTTTTTATAAGTTTTAATGACATTATTTAATTGATTACAATCAGTACCTGCCAGTATAGTGTTGACACTCTCCTGCATTAATTAATTCCAATTTGTTACACATTTCACTGCAATATGTCTCAAGCACTACAAGAGTCCGTGAGCAATTTAAAAGACATGTTCCTCAAGCGGATGGCAGACTTCGAGGCTGAGTTGCCCAAAACACAGGGAACTCAACCACGCCGGCGTTGGCCTCAGAGTTCAGCTCGTTCAAGACCTTCGTGATGCAGGCTCTGAATGGGCTGCAGAGCCAAATTGAGCTTCTTGCACAAACAGTGGACGCAATGGAGATGAGGACCAGGCATAAAATGTTGCTGCTACATGGTGTGATGGAGGGCAGCAAAGAGGATACTGCCAAGGTGGTAGTTGATGTATGTAAGCAGCACCTCAAGTGTGATATATCTGTTACTGATATTCGGCGGTGCCACAGGATGGGGCGCACATCAAACAACCTCAAGCCTAGGCCCATAGTTTTGAAGTTCAACAGCTTCTCTGTACGTGACAGTATATGGTATGGCAAGACAAAGTTCAAGGGCACTGGTGTTACGATATCGGAGTTCTTAACCAAGCCGCGACATGACACATTTATGGCTGCACGTCAGAAGTTTGGTGTCTCTCAGTGCTGGACCAAGGAGGGCATCATACATGTGCTGGCGCCTGACGGTTCGCCTCATCGGGTCGTCAATCTCAGCGAGTTGAGCAGAAGGACGGCGTGGAGCAAGCTTCAACGGCCGCAAGGCAGCCACAAAGTCGAAAAGGAACGTATCCCAAAAGAAGTAATATATCCTTTGTCTCAATAGATTTCCGGTCCGGGTAGTAACTATAGTAAGTAGATTCAAACATTTTTTCTTGCTCTATACCCACTTTTAAACTTTTCTTTAATATCACCCACTTTACTTTAATATTTTTAAAATTATTACATTCATTATAAGTTTTCTGTCGGTGAACGATATTTTTCTTGTTTTCTGTCTGTCAGCTGTCAAATCTATTAATCTATGAATCTATCACGTACTTGTCAATGTCATGTATAACATTACCTATTTGAATACGAGGCTTTTGGAAATTTCAATGTAACTTATTTTCTTTCTTTTCTTTTTCCCATCTTTATGTATATTTCTTTATTCATTAATTACTTAAGAGTATTCGCAATAACCCGGACCGATACTTCTCGTTTGTTTCTCTGTTTCTTTCTCTATGTTTCTTTTTTTTTGTATGTTTAACATTTGATCTTTTCATTTTTCCATGTTTTTACCCTATTACAATATGTAACTTGATCGATGAGGTTTTATATTTATATATATTTAATCATATATAATATAGACAATAATATATTATAATATTAAGGATACCGTTATTACATTATTTTTATCGCCGTTGATTTGAACGAAATAAGTGATGATAGTTTCCATTCAATAAGTAGTTTAGATTCTGATGAAAGCTTTTCCAGTGTGCCGTCCCTTGCAGACTGTCTGAATTCACAGTTTTCTGATGTACCTAAAAACTTCAATGCCGTTCATATCAATGCCCAGAGCATTCCGGCACATTTCCCTGATATGCTGGTTAATCTGGACTGTAGGAGTATTCATGCTAACCTTGTTTCTGAGTCATGGCTAAAGCCCTGTCTGCCATCTACATTATACTCCCTACCTGGTTTCCAACTTATCAGAAATGATCGGACGGTAAAAGGCGGTGGGGATGTTGCTATATATCTTCGTTCATATATCCCTTATTCAGTTGTAAGTATGTCTGCACAGCCTCCCCCGCTTAATGCCGGTGAACATTTATTTCTGGAAGTTGTTCTTAACCACACCAAAATCCTCCTCGGCGTTTACTATTGTCCTTCATTACGTATAGATTATTTTTCTAGTTTCCAAACTCTATTGGTTAATCTCGTGCCCTCTTACAGTCACACTATCACAATGGGTGATTTTAATACCTGTCTACTTAAAAATGATTCCCGCTCTTCTTCCCTTCTTTCCAGTATTACGGCCTGTAATATGACAATACTACCTTCAAACGCTACTCACCACTTTCCAAATTCTACAGCTTCTCTTCTGAATTTAATCATAGTTTTATTTTTTCATTTAGTGCATGGCGACATGTTGCCTTGAAGAAATTCAAGGCAACATGTCGCCATGCACGGGCAATACCCAGCAGACATGTTCTCTTATCACGACTTACTTTTCATATCCTATAAAATCCGCCCTCCTAAGACTAAGCCTAAAATTCTATTGCAGCGCAATTTTGGTGGCATGGACACAGATAATCTTCGTAAAGATGCCGGAGGTATCGACTGGATTCCTCTCATGAACTCTAAATCTGTCGATGAAAAGGTCAGCCTCTTTACAAATCAAATCACAGAACTTTTCGACAAGCATGCGCCTATTCGACCCGTGAAACTAAAGCACCGTCCCTCGCCTTGGCTCACTGATCACATCAAAAAGTTGTTGCACAAAAAAGCTGCTGCTAAATTTAAATATAAAATTAAACCCGATGCTTCCAATTTACAAAATTATGTAGATATTAGGAATCACTGCAATACGGTGTGTAGGGATGCACAACGCCAACATATCCATAGTTCTGTAAAAAACGGAGATCCGGCAAAAGTCTGGAAATTTCTCAAAACTCTGGGGGTTGGCAAAGCACGTCTAAACACTATTCCTTATGACTTCAATATTGACTTGCTCAATCAACATTTCTCTGCCTCGTCCAAAATTGATAGGACTACAAAGACAAGCACTATTAATTATCTTTCATCATTGCCCACCCCTAGCTACTCACCATTTGTCTTTAATCAATTCTCCGATAGTGATGTTAAGAAGAGCATTATATCCAACACGTCCAACGATGTTGGTAGCGACTGTATCAGCCGTAATATGATCCTTCCAATCCTCGATTTAATCCTACCTATAATTTCCCACATCCTTAATTATTCCATGTCCAGTGGTGTCTTCCCATCGATGTGGAAGGACGCCTTAATAACCCCAATCCCAAAAACTGCCCATCCTTCATCCTTTTCTGACTATCGACCAAAATCTATCCTACCATTCCTCTCCAAAGTCCTCGAACGTCTCGCCTACAACCAAATTAACTCGTTCCTTTCTAAAAATAATCTTCTTAATCCCTTCCAGTCCGGCTTCCGTTCGGGTCACAGCACAGTTACATCCTTGGTCAATATTACGGATGACATCAGGGCTGGTATGGAGGACGGTCAGCTTACGATCCTTGCTTTGCTAGATTTTAGCAACGCTTTTAACACGGTAGATTTTGATATCCTACTTGGCCGTCTACGCTCTCTTAACATATCTCCTACGGTGGTTGATTGGTTTCGTAGTTACCTGTGTGGCCGCCGACAGCGTATACGCATCGAAAACTCACATTCTTGTTGGTGTGACACACCTGTTGGTGTGCCCCAGGGTGGCGTGTTGTCTCCTTTACTCTTCGCAATTTTTATAAATTCTATATCAAATGATCTTCGCTGTTCCTATCACCTTTATGCAGATGATCTCCAAATCCATACGCAGTCGCCATTGGCACAAATGTCATTGTCTATTAGTGCCATTAATTGTGACCTGATTCGTATCAGCAGTTGGAGCAAATCCTTTGGGCTTAAAGTCAATCTCTCTAAAACCCAGGTCATTGTTATTGGGAGCGCAAGAATGATAACGAAAATCGACTGGTTTCAGATGCCTCACGTTACCTTCGATGGCACTATTATTCCAATACAGGATAAGGTAAAAAATCTGGGTATAATTATGGACTCTACATTAACGTGGCGATCGCAGATACAAGAGGTGAGTCGAAAAGTGTTTGCTTCAGCAGCTTCATTGAGAAGACTACGAAACTTTCTCCCTACTGCCACCAAAATTGCACTTGCAAACTCTCTTCTTTTACCCGTTATTGATTATGCAGATGTCAGCTATCTAGATCTCGCCGAAAACCAGCTAGACAAACTTGAGCGCCTTCAAAATCTCTGTATAAGATTCATATTTGGATTACGCAAATACGATCATATTTCACAATTTCGAGCACAGCTCAAGTGGTTGCCCATACGATATCGTCGGAATGCTCACATTCTTTCTTTGCTGTACAATATACTGTTTAGCCCATCAACTCCTTCCTATCTTAAAGGACGATTCGAATTCCTTCATGATACGCATAACCGTTATTTGAGGTTATCAGAAAATTTGAAACTGAAGATGCCGGTATATTCCACAACCTTTTATGACAAATCGTTTTCCGTCACTGCTGTTCGTCTATGGAATGCATTACCGCTACATATTAGACAGGTTCAGACGGTAACCAGATTCAAATATTTAGTTAAGGAGCACCATCTATCATTATAATATTTCCAGTTTCTCCGTTCTACTAAGTATATATGTATTATATATTATTTATGTATGTGTATGCATATTATCTTAGTATTATATAACTTTATATATATTTAAATATAATATATACCTACATATTTATTGGTACGCTTACAACTATCATTTCTTTCCTACCAATATGATCTCCATCCTAAGGTTGCCTGGTAGAAATCGCTTTTAGCGATAAGGCCGCCCATTGTACTATATCTTATGTGAATGTCCTTAAATATCTGTATAAGTGTACAATAAAGAGTATAATAAATAAATAAATAAATACTCATAATAATTATGCTGCCTTGTTATTCTCACAGCATAAGCTTGACTTGGCCTGCCCTTTGTTATAGGCATAGTCAAGCACCCCCCGTGGGATCTCCACCTTGTCGTGGTGGGGAGCTCAGTAACCGTGGGTTAGAAGCCACCCACGGTGAAGCTAAGCGGGATCCCGGGAGGGGACGCTCCACGTGGGCTTGGTAGAGGCCTGCGTAGGATGCGTCCCATGGTGCGGGTGCGGGGGACAGTTCTGTCTGTCCCTCGCAGTCGGGTGCGGTCGCGGGAGGAGAGGCGTGTGGGTGTTGCGTTGCCCCGCGCCCTATCTCCCGCGACCAAATGGGGGCGCACCATCGTTGCGTCGCGGTGGGGCCGCAGAGGAAGAGGAGATGCGGTGTTGCGTTGCCGTCCTCCCTATCCTCTGCGGCCGCTGGGTGTTTTGGCGGCGGAGCCCAACACCTTCATCCGCCGCCAAGGGGGTTTCGTTCGGGGCCCGCCTGACCATCTGGCGGGCCAATACCCGTCGGGGGGTAGCGAGGAATGCTTTGGTGAAACCCTACCCTCCGACACATGGGTACATGAGGAGCACGGGTTGGTTTTTAGTCAGTAAGAGTCTGACAGTCCCCTTCGTCCTTCCCCCCCGGGGCGGAGGGACTCCATGAGGATTTTCCAACCCGATACCAAAAAAAAAAAAAAAAAGGGCATAGTCAAGCAATGCTTGCACAGGTCGCCACTTGGGTAGTTGACCGCGTGTGTATTCAGAGCGCTAACGTGTTTCGAAGGACACCTAAAACTGTGGGTACTGGTTCAAGTCTCAGGACAAGAATCGTTAGACCATTTCGGAGGTCTAAGTCCTCCGACACCAGAGTTGGCCACACACTCATACGAAAAAGAAAGGAAAGACCAAAAAAAGCATTACTTTGCGTTTGTGAGGCTTTCACTGTGTTTTTATTTCTGATAGGGCTTTTTGGATCCAGGTGTGTTTTTCCTGATTTTAGAAAGAGTTGAAGAAATCCATGACTTGATCGTTGGAAGAAAAGCTAACTTACTACAAACCATCGCCATCAAGTTAGTGGGCTCATCGCTGGCCTATCACTTTTGCTTAAACAACCGCTTTTTCTTTTGACATTTTCTGCATTCATTGCAGCTCTGGGCAGGCCACAATTTCAGTGCATTTATTACATAAAATATACCTATAGCGCAACTTTTATTTAACTATCCTTTTTTCTTGCGGTGGGCAATCCTCATGGACTACCTCCGCCTGGGAAAAAGTGGAGGGGCGTGCCGGACTCTTACCGGCTAAAACCACCCCGGTGTCTCCTCGCACGTGCGTGCGGGGCCGCGGGAATCCAAATTCTTCCGCAGCCCCACACTAGTGCTGGCCGGGTCTGTCGGTGCCTCGTCTCCTGCACGGGGTAGTGAGGTGTTGAACTACCCCGTGCATCGCCTTAGAGGCGCGCGTCGACACCTGCACGCGCCTGCGTCTCGGGTCCATCGAATAGGGGGCGAGGACTTCCCCAATTCCCTCGCCCCTGGACCTATTTATGGGGGCCGGAAAAGGGCGTTGTCCGCCCTTCTCCTGCGCCCGGTGCGCCTTCTGCGGCCGGGGAAGAGAGTCGAGATCTCCCTTTCCCTTTCCGCAGTTTCCTTCTGCGACATCACGTCCTCGCAGAAGGACACCACCGCGTCCCACGACTCTGCGCTACCGACTATCCTCCGCACTACGGCCGGCAGTGACAGATCGCCTCCTATTTTATTTGTGAGGACATGGCGCTGCTCCTCCTAAGCTACACACTCGGCGAGCGTGTGCTGCGCCGTGTCCTCCCGCAATGGACGCAGTGGTGGCACCGAGCGTTATTTAACTATCCTGTACCAACCTTATTGGCTAGGGTTACCAGGTAGGTATATAAAGATGGATTCCCAGACAGGACCTTCGCTAGCAATTAAAAGACATATTATAAACATGCATAACAATAAAAATATGTAAATATAAAATACGAAACCCTAGCACGATGGGATGAACAGAAGTAATTAAAATTTTGAATTTGTCGACGAGAGGGAAATTGTAATATTACGAACAGTCATTTATTTAATAAAACAATCGTATCATATACTTACTTATACTCTATTAAGTTCTCTATAAATTAATATATTGACGTTGCTTCCAATTAGTAAATGTGCCATTTTAATTATGAAATCTTTATAAAATGTCCCGTTGAGGAGTGGTATCATGTTTCTCCAAGTGGAACGTTTAATTGAACCGCTACGAAATCAGTTCGCATCAGTAATAACTGTAATTGTACTCATCATAAGAGTAATACACGCCATGGCCCCACGTTGATTGCTTTTTTAGGGCTCTTTACTGGTAATGATAAAATGATATAGGTTTATAGCTATCAGTTTCAAAGAGAAAATTAGGAGTACTGTTAGGAAATATAGTTAAATGAACTGGGCAAAGTGACTATGCTTTAAAATAGATTCTCTAAATTTATGCAGTGATTCGGGCTGTCTCTAGTGTTTCGGATTTTGCATTAGATGGTTTAAAAGACGCAGTAGTTAATATGCCATTTCAAATACATTTTCGGAAAACTGATGAATAATCAACTGAATCCCAGAAACAATTTATGCCCATTTGCAAACAAATGCACCAACTTAGCCTTACATACCTACTTAGAACCAAACGCGAGAGGAAGATACTTCTTACAAACATACAGTCTTCTTGTAACTCGGTAATTTATTCAATTTAAGAAACAGTACAACAATCTCTAAACTTCTCACATTCTTTTCCAAGCTTCCTAGACCGAGGAGCGGCAAATGTCCCAACATATAATCTCGTACGGAACTACCAACACATGCGTTGTCACACTTGTCCGGCCGTTTTTATCAACGCTCGGCTCAATGTCAATTGTAATTCGTCTCGGGTTTTTTCAGCGTCCGCCGTGATTACATACCTGTTCCAACATTGATTTAACTTGACCTTAATTGAGATAGTTGTTTGATATCTAGGTGTTAGATAGCGTGGTTTTATTCAATAGAGCAAATTACCAATAATTCCTCCAGTTTTTTAGACAATGGCCACCTGGTATGTCAAGTGATATTACAACGTTTACTGTTCAATTCTTCGTAAGCACATATAATAACATGCGAATAAAAAAAAACTTTGTGGAGATATAGAGTGCTACGCAGAGGGTTCAAATCCACTCGAAATTATGTAGGTATATATTAAATTGTTCACTATCGCCTGCTAGACGGTGAAGGAAACCATCAGGTGATAAAAGTTATAAAATTATTACATGCCTCAACTGCTTCCATTAAGAATTTGTAACGTGGCCTTGAAATAATATAACTATCCCTTTAGTTAGAGTAGTATTTATTATTTACAGCAGCAGTATTGTTGAGTAAAAGCTAAGCTCTAGAATAATGTCACGGTCGCGGAAAGCGGATGACATTTCAAACTAAATGTTTGACTTAGCCTGGTAGTCTAATGGTTACTGTAGTTGGCAGACATGGTTCGGTTCCAACTAGTGATGAACACGGCTATTGTTCCAAGTGTGATTTATGTGTAATATGAACGTATTTTAAAACAATATTATTGGATATCTGTTTTCCATAGCACAGGCTCTACCTAGTTTGAGATGAATTAATCAATGTATAAGTTGTCCGAAAGACGCAAGACTTAAACCCTATATCGCGCAAAGTATTGTACTGTATGGAGACTTGACCTACGACAGTACTGGGCCGGAGCTAAAAGGCGCAGCGACGAGTTAAACCGTATGTATGCGTAGTCGAATTCAGTTTTACATAAAAAGCAAATGACGAAGTCTTGGTTGTCAAGATGTTGGTTTTGCATAACCCTAGGATAATTATAGAAATTCACATGTAACATCAAATACAAAATTACTTCTCAAAGCAAACTGGTGATTCATGTCGTTGACGCCTTGGAAGAAGTAGGTAATATCAATAAATAATGGATAAAAAGTATTTCTAGGCTTTCGCTACTTTCCCCCCGTGTGATCTCTACGTCGTGGTGGGGGTCTCAGTAACCGTTGGTTTGAGGTTCACCCACGGTGAAGCTAAGCGGGATTCCGGGAGGGGATGCTCCACGTGGGCTTGCGTGAGGCCTGCGTAGGATGCGTCCCAAGGTGCGGGTGCGGGTGACAGTTCTGTCTGTCCCTCGCAGTCGGGTCCGGTCGCGGGAAGAGAGGCGTGTCGGTGTTGCGTTGCCGAGCGCCCTATCTCTCGCGACCAAATGCACCATCGTTGCGTCGCGGTGGGGCCGCAGAGGAAGAGGAGATGCGGTGTTGCGTTGCCGTCCTCGCTATCCTCTGCAGCCGCTGGGTGTTTTGGCGGCGGAGCCCAACACCTTCATCTGCCGCCAAGGGGGTTTCGTTCGGGGCTCGCCTGACCATCTGGCGGGCCAATACCCGTCGGGGGGTAGCGAGGAATGCTTCGGTGAAACCCTACCCTCCAACAACAAACAACACAAATGGACATCCCAGCTATGTCCTATCGAGATATAACACTGGCTAAGAGTGCTGGTGACGGAAATCCCTTCCTTTTTTCCGATTTTTTATCCCGGTCCTCCTCCTACTCCTTTGTGCATCCTCGCGATACTTAGCGGCTCTGTTGTGTTATCGCACAGAGCCTGTGCAATGAGCCAAGTGCATGAGCTGAGGTTACTACTTACCGTCAGGTGAAACATAACTTGACTTTTTATAGATAAAAATAAAAAAAAAACACCCTACCTAATACCTAACCGTATGTTATATTTCAACAAAACGACACTATGTATGTAGTATTGATTTAAAACAACATGGTAAAAACTAATAAAGGTTTAGCTAACGTCCAGCCTAGCCGGCAGTTTATTACAAAATTGGAATAAGTAAACTTTACGCTACCATTGTATGCGGTAATAAGCAGCGGAGCAGAATAAAGCAATTAGATGTTGTGATATCATTTCGTTCGGTGCGCGGCAAATACCGCCAATTTGCTATGTTTATGAGGGAACATAATGAAGAATACTACTAACCACTTAATTATTGAAGATTGTTACAGTATATGAGTTCGTGCGCCGACTATTAGAGATCCTCAAAATGTAGGTAGTCTGTTTGCTTGAGGTTTTTTTTTTGGGTCTTGTGTTATAAGCACGCTGTGCGGTAAAGCTCGATAGATTATTACTTTAGTGGATTTGAAATAACTTTCTCTGTAATATTTTTGTTTTTTTTCTGTTTTTACTATCCATAGTTTTAGTACCACGAATCTTGCTGTGCAAACCTATTTCTGAATTACGACACTATTTGTCTCTTACGGGAATTTAATCTGTACCTAACACCGTAACATCTAACTACCAACAATTTTGTTGCTATAGGGTAGTTTGATCCGCTTTCGAAATATTCACGACACATGAAGGAATAAACCACTTATTGCAATGCAGATTTCAATAAACGATCGAAAGCAAACGCATCTACACGTAAGCACTCTATTTTTACTCAATTTCTCAGCATAAACCTTAAATTCTACAGTGAGTAGCAGTACCAATTTTAAAAGTTGCGTTTTTGCTCCCATAAATGATATGTCAAACTTTCAAAATTGGCCACCAAATTAATATCTCAGAGTGACTTTTCCCGTGACGTCAGTCGCCCCGGGATGTTGTTAGTCGTAACTAAATTATGTTTCTGACACGTTTTATAGATGGACGCCAAGATTTATGGCATACCTGATGTTATGATGTACGTGCGTTTCATAGCCGAGTTTTCTATGCGATAAAGTGTATAAAGGCAACTCAATTTAGGTGAGAATGAAGATTATGTTGTATAGTGTATGTGTACATTACATGCATACATTAGATCGTATACATTTTATTTATTCACTTATACATACATGACTGAATCTCAAAAGGCCAGATATTTATAAACCCGTTCAATGGGGAAACAGACCTATACTTAGTTTATCGTTACTACCGCTATACCTACCATAAGACTTTACTCATCATATTGTAATATGAAAGTTTTAAGAGTTTCATTTGAGTCCGCTTGTGGCCTAAATGCTTAATCGATCAATTTATAATGCTTGTCTTTCTCTATGTCTCTTATCCTTTTTCGTAGACAGCAATAACTTTTTTTAGGTCGTTACACATACTCACGACAACGTTAAAACCCTATGGTACTACCAAGAGTTGATTAAACAACGAAGTTGGGACATCAAGATTGCACAAAATCGTTAGGCAAAACTTGTGCAACGGGTCAAAGAGCCAATCACGTTTATGTATCCGAATCATTATTTTTGTCGTTAAAATCTTTTGCTTGATTGCACTTTCCACATACCTAAGAATTTTATATATATAGATATAAGAATATGGCTACATAATTTTTGAGCACCACCAACCAGATGCCAGTAATTTTATTTATTTTTTAATATCAAATGTCAAACAAAATAGAATATGATTATTGACTCAAGACGTGATAAAGCTATATTATTGCAATATAATTCTGAACCCAATTTTACATTAATTGAGAGTTCTAAATTGATTGTGGATGATGTTTAAACTTTGATGAACATATTTACTATAGAGTATAATTTGAACGATGAGATTATTTGTCAACTAGTGCAAATATGGGTATTAATGTTCGCCTTCAACTAGAGTGTGATTACGAAAGTACGTAGGCGCTCGAGTCAATATTGACTATTATATTTTATAGACCATTACACCGATCGTTAAATATAACAACATATGTATATGTGTATAATTATATGAATATCACATTGTGTTTATAGGGTTGCTTACTTCTATTTTCTCAACGGAAGAAAATGGACAACACCGTAGATTTCATGTGCTCAAGGCTTGCACATAAGAATGTAAAATTTAAGATTCAATCGAGGTGTCTAAAGCTGGAGTTTGTTTTATCTCGCACTACCAGTCGGATTTTCAAATAATTTTCGTAGATGATCGGCCACATTAATAGTGAAGGTTACAATAAATTTTGAAACAAAACCAGATTCTCTCTCTGGTCGCGATCTCAAAACTTTTCAAAGTCACTGTAGGCACTTTGGTTGTTAATTTAGATTGTTGATTTATTTAGTTACAATTTCTGACTTAGCAAGGATATTTCGGTGTTCCAGATACTTCTATCTAATTCCTAACTAAGGCAGCTGATAGACACAAATAGCTAAAACAGTTTAACACAAATAATAGTGGCTTAAGTGGATGCTACGCCGTGAAACACTACAGCAAGTGCAGGTTCGATCTCTTAACAAGATTTTTCGTGATCCACAAATATAATTATATCATTTGGTGTCTGAGTTTCCTTTTGGTACATTGATTAAATGTTTGTGAACTCCATTAAGAAATCTATCCCTTTTGAAGTTTAATTTCGCCACCTTACACACACATAGGCAGTAAAACAACGACCATAAATAACACTCAACCGGTAGTCACGGCTCATACTCATTATTTTCACCCGCTACTTATCACTCTATACTCTCACTCCAAGTGTATTGACAAATACTATCTGGCAGTAATATACAGCCGTGTTTATAATCAGTTGTCCCACTATTGAGCACAGTCCTTATCTCATTTTGAGAAAACACGCTGGCCAAGTTTGAACTCTCAGACATGCAAGTTTCCTCACGATGTTTTCCTTCAGCATTTAGGAAGCGATAATTGAATACGTTCTTAACTTCGAGGCGTTGGTAGTGCTCATCGTTGATTTCAACTCGAGATCCTCTGCGTAGCAATCTATTACTCTCTGCACTAGACTGACATTGAATTTCGTAATACAAAATAATCCCGTTTCCAAGAATACACATTTGTTACAAATACCTATCTAAAAAGCTGCTAAGATCAACTGACAGCCCTAACATTAAGATTCAATTATTTGGCCCACTTTAATTCACGGGCACAACAAATCGTTGATCGAGTTGAAAGCCCATTTTAATCGCCAATAACAAACTTTGTTTGAATAACAGACGTTTCAATCAATAATTGATATACCGTTCAATATCAGCCCTTGTTAATAATACCATTGTGAAATTAATTGTTACTTACTGGAGTAAAATCAATTATTAATTGCTAAGACTTGAAATGGAGGCTATTTTGCTTAAGACGGAAGTGAAAAGCTTTTCTTCGTCTGCGTAAGCAGAAAGAATGTTTATCAATACTTAAAGCTGAATTCTCTGCTTGTTTCAAAGTGATCTATCTCTATCTTTGCAATTATCAGTCCTATTTGAAAAAATATTTGCCACATTCATTGTCTTTTTACTTTGAGTAAAAAGAGAATGAATGTGGCATGTGGCACAGACAGCCTCATGAAAAAGCGCTGAAAAAAAGAAAAAGAACGCAAAGGATTATGAAGCTCGGGAAGCGATGCAACGGTTCAATAAGGAGGTTAAACTGCAGGTTACGGCTAGCTCTTTATAAGCGGTAGAACCGTATCAAAAATAGTAACTTATAATAAATTCTGTTGATACTTTCTAATTGGGTATTAAATGGGTATTAAAATCGGGTCTTGGTGCTTAAATAAGTATTTGTATCAGATGATTATGAAAATGTTGAATATATTGTCGTCTGTTGGTATTTAGGTCAGTCGCAGAATTACTAACATTTTCTATTTAAAATATAGGACGTGTACAAATAAAGAAGTGTACTTTCTAGACAGCTATAACTTTTCTCTAAAACGTGCAATAGTATATAACGCAGAGGAGTTTACAAACATACTATCAACGGACACGAGCCTCGAAACAACAATTTGTGGATCACACAAAGTATTGTCTCGTGTGAAGGTCGAACCCGCAATACTCAGTGCAATCTGAGGCATCGTGGCGGCTGCTTAAGCCACTTTGCCATCCATGCAGTGAAAAGTCACTTATAGTACCAAAATGAATAATTATTTATAAAAATAAATGGAAGATAACTACTTTAAATACAAATTTTTCTCCTCTTCAAATAATACATATAAATCAATAATATAAAAAGTTGTTCTTTTTAACCAATTGATGCCATAAAACGTCCTTGACCAGTATTTATTTTTTAATAGTAAAAGTTTCCTGCACTATCACAAATTGCTATAAATTGCTTCTCTGAATACGAGTGAAGATTATAATTATAAGTTTTTGATGCCGTTGGATGGCCAACACAATTATCTTGGTTTGGAGCTATCACGAAGCAGAGAATATACTCAAATTAAACTTTCAAAGGGTTCTATTTCTTTAAGTTCTCTGTGGCACGGAATAATAACAAATTAATTTTCTACAGTATACACACAACTCCAGCTAAACTCAAAGTAAACAGAGCTTGTCCTATGGGTCCTAGACAATGATGAGATAAGCATTTATACATAGGAATATAAATCCAAAATGTATGTATAAGATTCATATTTGGTTTACGAAAATATGATCATATCTCTGAATTTCGCACGAAGCTCAAGAGGCTGCCAATCCGCCTTCATCGGAATACTCACATTCTCTGCCTTCTATATATTCTATATAATATTCTATACCATCCTTCATTTCCCATGTATCTGAAATCACGCTTTGAATACCTCCACGACACACAAACGAAGTGTTTAAGATCATCGGAGAATCTTAGATTGCAAGTTCCTGCACACTACGGTGTTCGTTCATATTTTACTGTACAGGCTGTACGATTGTGGAATTCGTTGCCTGAGACAATAAGACAGGCTCAATCCTTGACAGTATTTAAGAAACTTGTCACCAAACACTACTTAGCAGATGTTCCATGACTGCTTTTTTAAACTTGCACTGATATGATATTTATTTATGCTATCTATTCATATATTTTATAAAGTATATATTTATGTGTGTTGTAATATAAGTATGTAAGTACATAGTATTATTATTAGTTTTGATGAGCTCTTTAGAATACACTATTTCATAAAGTACACCATAACCTACCCATTCTATCAGTCACTCAATCATGTATTCTATTCTTGATTGTCTGGAAGAAATTGCATTTTGCGATAAGACCGCCCTTGTACCACTAGTTTTAAGAAGTCTAAATTTGATCACTATATTCTTGTACCTTTTTGTTTTTCTGGTATACAATAAAGAGTTTTCAATCAATCAATATAAATATTATTTTTTGTAAATACATACCTACATATTATACATAGAAAAACTCAGACCAAGACAAACGTCTATAGATATAAACGTTTGACTTGAGCGGGAATCAAACCCGCGACCTTCGGTGTGGCAAATGATAACACTCGGTCGACGTCCCGTAGGATTCCGATTTGCGGTTAAGATACATTGCCGTAAACCCGCAAGAGGATTTTTAAATAATTCCCGAATTATTATACAACAAACGTAGAAAACAATAGCAAAGCCGTTAATTTCCTGGCAATATTTAGGTTCACTTTGCCGCAATGTTACTACAGAATACAAAACATTCTGTAGTACAGTGCAGTACTGCAGTAATGAAGTTTAGCACTACACGTTGTTTTCTCAGTATTACTAAGAACAAGAGACTACAATAGTAAGGCGAGAGATACGCTTTAAGTTGGTACAAGATTCATTAGAAATGTATATTCTGTAGATGAAATGGAAACTAGTGTTAGTACAACTTGAAAAACATACCTACGTGGGATTCGTTATGAAGGAAATCTAGTGCTTGACAATCTAAATATAAACTGTAGCAGATAGATATGGATATTTGACAGGTATTATTACAAACTATAATATATTCTGTATGTGATACTATCGTTTTTGAAATACCTATCTAATTTTGCCATACAAAAATAAAAATAAATCATTTTCCCATTTAGGTGTATTGGAGCTACCTACCTGTAAAAATATATTATTTAATTTTATGGCACAGTTTTATTTGCGTGATCACAATGTAGGTATATAACTATAACCACAGACAGACCGACAGACTGATATTCCGAAACTATAAAGGTTCCTTTTATTTTACTACGGAAACCTGCGGTATATGTATCTTACTCCTCCTCCTTGAGTATTTCTCCTCATGATTAAGGGACGTGAATTAGTTATTCGGTGGTCGTTATCCTGCTGGAGTGCAATCGTTTCCTTCATGATGTTGCGCCATATTATGGCTATCCTTGGCATCGTGGACACTGAATAATTATAATAAATCTTTATTTAGATTAGCATTTAAGTTTAAATGCTTAATAAGTTTATTAAGCTGATAGAAATCGCCCAAGACAACGGTGAACTTAGGCTACGTATTTCTTTATAAAGCTAGCTAAACACAAAAACCGTCGCAAAAAACTAGTTTCCATATTGACTGCAAAATTTCCTCCGAGCGCCAGCCATTCTAGAATTCTAAATTTAATTTTGAGATCAGCTTTGTGATGTCGGTATTCGACTTTTAAAAATCCTTGACTTGAATTGAGATTGGTAAAACAGACGTGAAGTAACTTTTCTTTCCTAAGATTCTTCCAAAATTTCTAGCTATTAAGCTACAAATTTCGGAGGAAACTTGTCAATTTTAATAGGTTATAATGGCTCTGAAAGAAGACGTAGAATCAAAAATAAAATTGATAGAGTCTTAATTCTTATTATGGAACACAGACTTTCGTGAGACACTGATCGAACAAAATCTTCTATTATTCTACACCACCTCGCTGAGTCTATTATACCTTTTTGAATAGCAGCAAATACCAGAAATTTATTCCAATACTACATATGAATACCTACCAAGCCATTTTTTTCCAATATACTTATTCGGTTATTAAACCAACGTCACAGACGTCATTTTATTTTACTCGAACATGCATTTTTGACCCCTATATATAGGGCGCAAAATACTTCATGTTGGCCCTACAATCGCCTCCCGTGGGGAGGATAGGATAGAAGCAATAACAAAGCCCCCTATAAATGAAATTCTTGCGTTACTGACTGACTGAAAGATAACGCAAAGCCGTAACTACAGGGCGCAAAGAGCTGAAATTTGGCATATATGTTACTTAGGCAGAATAGGGGAAAGTACTAAGACAGAATTGTTGGCCATTCTTATCCTAACAGAGCAGAGCTGAGGTCGAAGTCTACTCATAGATATTTTAAGATCAAATTTCGCCCTGCAGTAGACGTTATTCACTTCTGACCTACACTATGATCGAATTACCAGTGGGTATATACAGAATTCTTGCGTTACTGACTGTCTAGAGTTACCGTAGGCAGGCAGGAATGTTCAGAAGTGTGCAGTGGAAGCTGTAATACATCTACCTGACCACGATAGACAATATATCCAGACACAATGCACTGCGTTGCACAGTGAATACAAGTACTAAGTAGGTACATGAAAATTTTACCTTATATCTCCTGGTGATGTTCTTGAGTGGAGTCCTGGAGGCAAGGTAGATACACACGAGACTAAAATTGGCCAATATTAGCAAGTGAATTATCTTTACTTTACCAGACTCCAACGCAGCGTCTTCAATGCAAGGAACGTGGTACACACAGGACACAGGATTCACAATCAGTTTTACAAAAGTCAATGTTAAATATGTCACGAATTTATCACAAACTTTGCCGGAAGTCAAAAGCGGCAGTTTTACGAGGGTTTACTCAATTTTGTTCAATTATACAATTCACACGAAATGCAAAAGGTGTGCTCACAATCAAGTCTTTTCCGGAAAAGGAAGTTGACAGCTCAGTGTGACCATAGTCAGAAATTTTCAATAGACTAAACTAAACGTTACTAAATCGATATAATCGACTTGACTTATCATAAAAACTATTTCTATTTCAAACACTGACTGACTGAAGAAGCTGAAAAGCGCAGCCGGAAAATTCCCACGGGATCGAGAAGAAACGATTAAATAAAAAAAAACGCAGGAATCCTCTGGTAACGTTATATATAATGTTTCACAGAACTGCTCAGAGGCAATGGGACGGGCCGCTCTGTAGCAAGATGAGAGAATATCTTTTAAGTACTGCATCCAGTGTTGCAGAGCGCGCCCGTTTGTTGGCTGTGGGAGAGTGGGCATCGGGGCTGGCTTCAAGCACTTCCATCGTCAAACATAGAAACTATGTTGGACGATACAACTTTCCGCATCGCTTCTTGCCTACGCTTGAGAGCTGTTTGCAATTCTCCGCATCGCTGTCACTGCGGTGAAGCCGTCGACAGTCTTGGCCACCATGGCCTATCGTGCAGCAAGAGTGCTGGGCGTTTTTCCCGACATGCCCACATTAACGACATAATCCGTCGAGCTCTTGTCACCGCCGGAGTACCAGCTCATCTTGAACCGAATTGTTTGGTACGCGACGATGGGAAGAGACCAGACGGTATGTCCTTATTATCTTGGAAGATGGGCAGGCCTCTGGTATAGGACGCGACATGCGTCGATACTCTTGCACCATCACATCTTCCAAGCACAGCTGGATCAGCTGGCAAATACGGAAACCTATCTGGTAATTACGTTTTTGAGCCATTTGGGGTGGAAACGCTAGGGCCACGGGGGCCTAGTGCACGCGCTCTGTACACGCTGCACGGTTGGCGTAGTGGTTTAAGCGGCCGCCTCGCCGCTTGACTTTGCGCGCAGTGTTGTGGGTTCGATCCCCACATGACACGAGACAACACTTTGTGTGATTCATAAATTGTTGTTTCGAGTCTGGGTGTTCATTGTGTCCGTTAGTTGTATGTTTGTAAAGTCCCCCGCGACACAGGATGTAGGCCTAATGCGGGAGTTGTCTTTAAAAAAAAAAAACGCTAAAAGGCTGATCGACGCTTCCCGTGACCAGAGGGCTGGTTTATATTTTGCAGAGAGAATAAGCATTACCATACAACGTGGCAATGCTGCCAGCCTTCTGGGCACACAACCCTGCTACCAGCCTGTCGGCTGGTATTTAATAAAATTCCTCCGCAATTCGGGAAAGCCCAGTAACACTTTTGCCCAACCCGGGAATCGAACCCGGGACCTCCGATCAGCAGTCGCATACACTATCCACTGGACCACGGAAGCAATGTATATAGGATTTTTTTGACGCCGCGTAGTTTGTTTTCTTTTTTTTTGTTTTTCTTCGTCTATTTTGTTATTTTTATTTATTAAGTTTTATTGGTTTAGTTTAGGATAGTTTAGTTGCATAAGTAGTTGTATTCTGTTGTATATATGTTATTTGTTACTTGAATAAAAATTACTATAATTTACATTCTTAAAAAAAAGTATGAAAAGAAGCTATTATCAAAACTCATTTCATACCGTCAAACTTACCAGCGAGTACTCCAATCGTATGATTTCAATTCCAACTATTGATCGCAGCGCAGACCGAAGTATTAATGGCTTTTTCTGTCCACAAATTCTCGTTGGCAGCCAGAAGTCGTAACTACGCTTGCACTGAAAGCAATTCTCAAGCTATAACCATCCACCGATATAACAGGCGAAACGTAGGTTTAATACACATTGGCTTAGTATTTAGGTACTCGTAGGTATTGTTCGTAAAATATCGAATGGATATTTCGACAAAAAATATTTAGAAAAGGTTAGTTGACAAGGCCAAGTTTCGCCACCTCCTGGTAGGTGCCTGGTTCATTATCTGCTCGATAAATTTAAAATTAGAACGAAATTGCCATAATGTTAACTGCCTGCAGTGGTAATCTTGATGAAACTGGCCCTAAAATGATTATATAGATAGAATAGTTAAGTAGAAAACACAGAAACTGCTTACATATAGCTAGTTTTATTTCAATGTTGCTTATTAAGCAGAGGGCGCACGGCTTGACTTCATTTCTTGCCATGTTTATAATAAAATTCAGTAGCCTTTTACAAAAAATGATTTCCCCTTTTCAACGGTGATTTGGATCCTGCTAGATCCTAGTCCACAAAAAGTCCTAGAACCTAGGACTTTTTGTGTTTAGATTGATTAAAGCTATTCTCACGAGCGTCAAGCCTCAGTCCTGTCCTAACACCATAATCCTGTATCCACGTCTGCCTTACAATCAAGCGAAAATATATCTAAACTACGTATGATATCATCATCCACATTCCAAAGCGCATATTTATGAAATTGAAACTCTCGGATAACAATCTGATACACGGCAGCCGTAGCACCTAGGTACTTGAAGCGTACCCAAATGAAAATAGTTGCAAACAGTTGGTTCTTCACTCGTTGATAAGTGGTTTCTGCTAAAGTTCCCGCTAACCGAACTACTGAGTTTCGGGTAAATGTTATTGTTCCGATAAACGAAACTTTGACGAGCCATCATTCAATACTATCGGAGTGAGACATCACTTTCAAGAAAGAAATATTCATTTTGGAATTTTTTCAAAATTTTACGGGCTATTTTACCAATGTGTACATAAGCAGTTATGTACACATTGGTGAAATAGCCCGTTGGACTACTAATGTGTCGTGCGTTGAGGGTCTGACAGATACCCAAATAGACAAATTGTTCTTTGTGAATTAGACATCTTTGTGTTCTAGGGTTCAAAGTAAGGACTGTCCACAGAAAGGATGGAAAAACGTGTTACGAGTAGGTACATCCTTTAGATATAACTAGGTATAAATTAATGGCAACATGTGGGTGTAATATTTACACCTCTGCCTACCCCTTCGGGGATACAGGCGTGAGACTATAAATAAAAAAATAAAAAAAGATATATGGGTGCGGGGAGACGACAGCCGCGCTGCGCTAATAATTTATAATTATTTATAAATTATTAGCGCAGCTAATATTTATAATTTGTGCTATTAATACTTGTCTATTAGTACCTTGTCAGAAGCCGCTACAATCCTGGTACGACCGCCCGAAAATGTTTGTGACCGTACAGTTGTGATGTGCTTGAAACCTTCGAAAGTCTGCGGATAGTAAAAGTTGGGTATTAAAACAAAACATAACTAAATTGACTTATAAATAAACTGACCATAGTGCGCAGCCCGACACATACTACCAGTTTTTCGATATCAAGAATAATTCCCAGATTTATCAAAAACAAAAAATACCAAGAGTATTCATCTTTCACGTATATTTAAAAATACTTATGTTATCTAGAAATTGTTTAAATGGCACCTCGACATCATATGTACATATAAATATTATTTCATGTAAATTAAACATGAAATGATATTTCTATTTAGATAATATCTTATTAAAAAGCTAATTCTATTAGGTACTCATACTTTGACCATGTTGGTCTTTGCTTTATACACTTAATACGGGTTTTAAAAATTTTTGTTTCTCATCTTTTGATTTCATTTCTCGTATATTATTGATTAAATATATTATTTATTGATCTTTATTGATACTGGCGTCAGTTAATATGTGGACTGTAAAGTTATAAAATACGGAAGATCTAGATTTTAGACCGTTATGAATTTGTCCGCCAATTAGCATTTAGCAGTAAGAAGCAACAATGTCAAGGCAGTTAGATAACGATACACAATAACGAAAGTTGTATACTATGAAAGATCGTCGTTTGCATGTTTTGAAATGGATAGAACGTGTTTGGGACAGTATGTACACAGTCATGTTAAGGCAAATAAATGATCTTTATCTTGTCATAAACTGATCATAACGTATCATAGTTAAATCTAAACAGTTGTTGCGAATGAATTTTCTCAATTATCGAATTTGATTGTAATCATTATACCTAAATCATATAGGATCACTCAAGAACATAAAAAAATCTAATCTAAAAAAATATATGTAAAAAATAAAAATATATAAGTACTAACTAAATCAATCGATTAGCCAGCTCCATTATTGCAGATCATCGACAAATCACGCCACTTAAAAAAAAACGCAATATCATCAAACATTCCAGAATAAGTACGCCTGCGCGGTAACCATTATAAATTACCGTACAGCGAGCCTATTTATATCGAGCGAACTCCGTGGAATGCTACTGCTACACCTGCGCCTTAGCGCGTCAATTAGCACGTTAATTTAGGCGTTTCGTAATTATGGGCTGACGTTTTAATGCGTTAAATTACTAAAGGCATTAAAACGGTAGCTCGGGCGTCGCGTTTTAGGACACGTGGCGCGTGGGTTTTAGTGCGTAGTTTAGCGCGTTAAGGCTGCTACACACAGTGTATCATGTATATGAAAATACTTCCAACCCTTACTGTGATGTGTAAAACCAAACACTAATTATGAATACTTATCTATGTAACGTTACACATAAGTTAAATGGATGATGGGCACTATTTAGGCTCAAAGAGATCTAAAAGAAATTCACCACTGATGGTAAATATTTTATATAGAAAGAGGCAATTGGCAATAGTATAGACTCACGCCTGTATCCCCGAAGGGGTAGGCAGAGGTGTAATATTACACCCACATTTCGCCATGAATTTTTAGGTCCCACGTAATAAGGGGCGAGCCTATTGCCGTTACCGGGCACATCACCAGACTCCGTGCTGCTACTGAGAAATCGGGAAAACCCAGTAACACTTTTGCCCAACCCGGGAATCGAACCCAGGACCTCCGATCAGCAGTCACATACACTATCCACTGGACCACGGAAACAATTAAAATCATATCTCCGTCTCTGTCCTCGTCACTTCAAAAGTTCAGAATTAAAGAGTTCAGTGATGAATCCAAAGTGGCGAGAAGAAAGAAATAGAACGTCAATAATTAACGTAATTAAAAACTAATTGTTTATTTTTTAATTTTTATTGTCAAACAAGCTATGAAAAATTTAATGATAGAAAAATTTGGCAAAACAAGTTGGCAACCCTACGTTCTATACAACTGGAATGATGCCCGGCGGCTTTCTGCGGCCGATGCCGGCGGCACCGACGCCCGCCAAAAGGCGGCGGCATGAGCCGCGCGACAAAAGCCGCCGGCTCATGCCGCCGGCACTGTGTGTAGCAGCCATTATGTTGGCCACATTAACGCCGTCTCATTCTACGGGGCGCGCTCGCACAGTACGGACGTATACTTTGTGTTTACGCAGTAACAGTATTTACGAGAACGATAATGGAGTGGTCGAACGAGAAATCTTTAGAGTTTTTAGAACTATTACAATCAGAGCCGTGACTTTGGAATACAAAGCTGAAGTCGCATAAGAATCGCGCAGCAGTTAGTAATGCATGGCGACATATTATCCAGTCTTTGTCGTTTCCTGTAACACTGGAAGAATTATTAAAGAAGAGAAAATATTCGTTAATGGGATACTATCGTATTCATTTAAACAAATATAAAAAGTCACTTGAATCAGGAAATGAAGTATACACAACGAATTGGTTCGCATTTGAATTAATGGATAGTTTCCTCAGACCAATTTATGTAACACCGTCAGCAATAAAAACAGAGGTAAGTTTCATTCTTTATTTTAGTACAATAAATTATAAAATCAACTTAGGTATATGTTTATAGCCAAAACAACTTGTAACAAGATTTGTTATTATTATTTGTGATGTTGTTATTTTAACGTGTGGTGGGGTCAGCTAGTTACTGTTGTATTATATTTGCAAGAGTGTCTGGAGGAGCCTCATAGCGGTCTTGGCTATCGTTGTCCATTGTGGGCGTTGTAGACGCAGAAGTGTAAAAATAAAGGCACTCTCGTACTATCCAACGTCTTAGTATAGGGTTGTTCTTCAATTTTACACAAAATCACACACAACTAACAAGATAGAACTCGATTATGAGCCAATAGGTTAGCACGTGTACACTTGTGCGGCACCTGTCAATAGAATGACAGTCGCCATTACTCGTGGCAATACTCGGGACTGCCCGCTCATATTTTTAATAAAGGTACCTAATTGATTACATAATCAATTAAAACTAACAATATGGAAAATCTAATTATGACCAACGGTAAATCGTAATAAAATAATTGCGTTATATAAAATTAAAACTACTTCATATTGAAGGTTTATTCCACTTTGTTCAACCGGGTGATATCACCCAGGTGAAATCAGTCGACATAAATCAAGGACTTTGTTCACCTAGGTGTTGATTCACCCAGGTAAACAAAGGCGACATTTTTTCTCCATCTTGTGGACTTTTATCACCCACATAATGTATATTAAAAATGCTTTGAAATTAACAGACGACTTCATGTTTAAATCAATTTAATATTTATTACACTACTAGCTTTTGCCCACCGTTTCGCGCGCGTTAAATTCGGAGTAACACAAATTTACTTTCAATCTCAAGTTGTGTGAAGACACTTCTGATTATTCGAAAGACTTCAGAAACTCTATAGGGTACAAACTACAAAGTAACTCGATCAGTATCCATGACATTATCTTCCATTATCTACCGAATAACATCACCTTGGATACAGTCAAGTTAAGTGTCAAATACATGCTCTAATACATGTCCAATTACATCTATAAACATTTTTGAATTTATAATATTAGTAGGGAAAATCGTTTTAGCCGTTTAAGCGTAGTATATAATTATTAGCTCATATAAGCGAACACTTTAATCACCGTCATAATATGACGTTATGTATGATGTGACATTACTGACAGACATGCGATAGCACATGGGCAGTACTCAATTATTACCGCATGCGTTCTTACTTCCAAGAGGTAAATTTGTGCCGTATAAACTTCTACCCTCGCTACAAACCCTTCCAGTTTAATTTTTGCAACTTATGGTAGCCTATGTCCGTCTCCATGGTCCAATATACATATCTCTATATTAAATTTCAACAAAATCGGTTCAGCCGTTTTAGCGTTAAAACGGAACATACATACATACACACTTTCGAATTTATAATATTAGTAGGGATTAGTGTACGAAAAATATAAATTATAAGAATGTTAGAGGAAGCTATATTCTTCATTAAACCGTGACCATGATCAAATGATATCACAACTTTAGATGCAAATACTGGCATGTGTGGTGACGGATTAAGAATACGGATTGTCACCACCCCATATCATCCCATGGGTGTCGTAAAAGCCAACAGAGGGGGCATATTATGCAGAGAACAGTACTGTAAGAGAAGGAAATCTTGATACAAACCCTATACTAACCCGTTTGGCCAGCGTGGTATAGTAGGCCAATTCCTCTTTTCAAAGGAGAGGCCTAGTCAAGGAGTGGACTGTTACAAGCTGATGAAGATGAAGATGACTGGCTGCAATGGAATAGATCTACTGAGTAGATAACCCCAAAAGCATTTTCTACTACTATCCGAGCTTATGAAAGTTTAGGATTAAATTTAATTTTGATACTTTCTTCTGCGTGCTCACCAGGATAGAGTTTCATTAGATTTTCTCTAAGCGGGAACGCGTTATCTGTAACAAAAACATACGGTAATAGCACATTCATTCCAGGCAGTTGGGCAGGCTGTGGTAACTTTAGTTTAGAGTGTCTGAGCATAGTTTTTCGTACAGAATAGTATCTCTAAATAGTCCACCATCACCCATTCTTCCTCTGGTTCCCATATCACAAAGCATGAAACAAAAAGATCGGTCCACAGCTACCATGCAATACTAAAGGAATGTTTATAATTGTAATAATTAGAACCGCTGTTTATCGGTGCCACAAAAAACACATGTTTACCATCAACGCTACCTTCGCAATGAGGAAATATTTCTCTAAACTGTCCTTTTTTGTAACCACTTCCTCTCGTTGGCAGGATTCTGAAACAAAAAAGGTATGGCATAAGAATATATTTTAATTGATTTTCTATTAACATTGTTTCAGTCTGCTGAGGAAAATAGCACTGACACGACTTTATATACATATGTAGAAGTGGTTTCTCAAAACAAGTCAAATCCTGGGCCGTCAACATCTTCAAGAAATTCCTTAAACGAAACACATGAATCTGCACCATATCAAAAGAGAGAACAACTGAATGAATATGATCATTTTGCTTTTTTGATTGCCTCCAAAATAAGAAAATTGCCTAACCCAGATGATAGAGAGGTTTTAATGAACAAAATTCAAAATATAACATTTGAATTTTATATGAAAAATAAATAGATTACACATTTGCAGCCCTATCGGCGAGACAGTCCTTTATTTCATCTGCGAGTGTGCAATCCAGTCCAATATGTATATCAACATAGTGATGAAGCAAATTCTGATAATCAAATGTACAGTTCAGTATACAATAAGACAGAACAAAATTTATTGACAAGTTATCCAATGCAATCTGACATGAAGATGACGGCACTACCTGTACCTTCCACACTTCGCTGATATAATGAATAATACTAAATATGCTAAAGTGCTTGACAAAACTTATACAGTACTTATGTAAGTCTGGACATAATAAGTCACTGACAGATTGTTTTAACTTTTAATTAAATATCCTGTCGAAATCCGTTGCTTGCTCCAAGGGACAAAAGTCCCTTTTTTTCTGAAGCCGTAGACTGCGCACAAGGAACTAATGTTCGTTTTATTAAAACTTAACGGATTGCGCTATTTTATATATCAATAGACGCGATATATAATATACATGTAGTCCACGCAAGGGCAGTATAAAGTGAAAGTTAGAAATATTTTCCCGCCATTTTTGAGCGCCATTTTATATTACTGACATATTCCTTTTTCTCGTCGTTTTTTATTAAGGTAGGTATATAAGTATAATACCCGGTTAGAAAGGTTATTTAATTTAATTTTAGAGGAAATAAATATAATTAAAAGAAACATTTTAATTTTAAACATAAAAAAATAAAACAAAAAATTGATTGTTAATTGCCGCCTATTTCCGTATTTTATTTTTTTAAATACCTTTTTATGTTATATATCTGATTCAAACCTACATAAGTTTCTTACCAATTAGATTCCCAAGCAAAAGAACTATTTCCGATAAGAATCCGATAAGAATTACTCTTACTGGAATGTGCACAGTTGTTTACTTTTTCCCGCTAAAAATAACCTGAATATCCGCAAAATTTTTCGATAATCAATATCTCATGAATAATATGAGTATTATACATCATATGATAGGTTTATTTATATATTCATAATAAAAAAATAACACAGAGCATAAATGTAACCTTATCAACATACATATGTATTTACATTCAATAAAAAAGAAATGCCGTTTTTTTCGACAATTGTTTGTAAAAATCTCTTAAATTAAAGTAATACACAATATTTATAACTTTTTTTGCTGTAACTTCATAATTAATTAGTTTATTAACAATAAAAACATAAAAGTATCTTATATAATTATAATATTTGTTACAAAGATGTTTTTAATCCATAATTACGCCCCGCGCCCAAAATGCAAAGTCAGCGAAATAATATTAGTATTGCTATAATTTTATATATTTGTTAAGATAATATTACCAGGTATAAAACAAAGCAAAAGGAACCAAGGTAAAACTCGTATTGTTATCACGATAAGCAATTGTTTCCACTAAGTCGTAATTGTTTACATAGCATCCGGTTCGGCCCCTCGCATAAAGTAAACACTTCATTCAAACGTAGTGTATTTGAGATCATATGAAAGAATAATTCATTAATTTGAACACCCTCACGCTACAAACGTATAAACAATGACTGATTTATTGAGCTCGCCCGTCGAGTGCTAGCGACGCGTTGAGCCGTAAGCACTTGGAATTTTTAGGTACCTACAAGAAACAACGCAGCGGATATACATACATACATACATATCGTCACGCCTTTTATCCCCGAAGGGGTAGGCAGAGGTGTATTTCTACACCCACTTTTCACCAGATATACTTTAGTCCCACGTAATAAGGGGCGAGCCTATTGCCGTACCGGGCACACTTCCAGACTCTGTGCTGCTACTGAGAATTTCGTGCCAGAAAAACCCAATAACACTGCCCGACCCAGGAATCGAACCCAGGACCCGATCCCACGCGCACATTTATGCCGCGAGACCAACGAGGCTGTCGTATAGGGTTTGATGTCGAGTTTTCCGTCTCTACGCAAAGATGGTATTTGCATCGTGTTATCCCTTAGTCGCCTCTTACGACACCCACGGGAAAATAGGGGGTGGTGACACTTGTATTCTATGCCGTCAACCACACCCACACCAGCGGATATGTACATTGAAATTGTTTGTTTTATCTGGTCATATTATCCGATGTACAAGCAGGGGCAAGGCAGACTTTTTCTCAACTTGATGGGGTAGTTTTAATAAAAAAAATAAACTTCTATAGCTTTCTCCTGTAGCCTGTATCTCAGAGTCAATGCCAAACGAACTTTTACTGGAATAATCATTCGAAAAGTATCTCTTTTGGATATCAGCGGTTCCACCATTTTTAATACGATTTCCAAGTCACTGGCTGATATTCGTACAAAATTCCAAAGCATTTTTCGCCATTAGATCAGAAAATTATTCTGCCATTGATGCCCGAAAATAAAAAACAATTTCAATGTGAGCAACATTTTAATAAAAATGTTATATTTTATTAATAGTAGCTTTCATGCACTACGCAGGTCAATTCGTTCCATCTTTCAGCCACTTTCATGTTTACATTACTCACGAAAGTAACGAATTTATCCATGACATATATATTTTAAACCGGCTTTAAACTATGAAATTTATGTAGATTTTCGCTTACTGAGTTCGAAGACGATGCATTTGAATCATCCACCGTCTTCCCTTATTTCGATTTTCTCCGCTATTAAATGCATAAAATAATAAATGACGCTCATATTTGCAATCAGTGTAGCTGCTTCAAATTCCATTGTGTGTCTAAATTTAAGTTCCTGAGGTGCACAGTATGTGTTAACGCGTGAATTGAAGAGGAATTTAACTCTTAACGGCATTGTAAACTGTAGCCAACGCGCATTATTAACGTCTTAATTAACGTGTAGTTGGCCATAGTCATTACCGTTATCGCTAACGCCGGTGTAGCAGATGCATAACACAACTGTCAGCAATAACAGTTCCCGTACAAAACCGACAACTAACAATAAATACGACAGTATTCATTATCTGCTCGTATTTTTCTATCTTAACAAAGCAAATAGATACTACAAACAGCTTGTAGGATTGCAATTTGCAATGTTGATGGAAATCGAATGGAAAACAAATTGGTGGCGAGCTCTCGCACTTATTTTCGCGTATTTCAATCGACTTTAGTCTTCGTTCCCACTCACATTTATGAATTGCGCGTTGCAGTATGCACGCGTCGTTTGCCTGTGAAGCCTGCTTCTCTATGCTACTGCTACACCTGCGTTAGCGTTAACGTTAATAATAATAATAAACCCCTCTGGGGCAGTCGTTATCTCATAATGAGACTTACGCAATCTTAGAGGGCAGAGTAACAGCTTTCAAACATCACCTTCATCCTGTGATATAAACAAAAAATATATTACAAGATTAAAAGAAAGCTTATATAAGGTATAAATACCTATTTGGTTCCGACGTTTCGCTCGTCTTGCACCGAGCGTGGTCGCGGAGAGACTGATGAGAGCTCAGCGCCGTCTTGTGGAAGTGCGGGTTTCGGCACCTACCCTCACTTGGTCTTTATTTAAGTTCGCAATGTCGGTACTCCGACACACTACACTAATGACGTCTACACACTGTTGAGATTTATCACTGCGGCGGTGTCTACACTTGCTGATGACTGGATTCCAAGTAGCCGATAATCTATATCCATCCTCCCGGTTGAAATTGTTATGTTTCTTGATTTCTACCGCTTCACGTACTATCCTGGAGTAATAGTGACGATCGGTGGATAAGACTTGTGGTTGATGCAGTTCTATCCAGTGGTTTGGTCAACCACAAGTCTTATCCACCGATCTGGTTTATATGTTTAACAACGGCACGGCTCTGGTTGTAATAGTTCTAAGAACTAAAGCTTTTTCATTCGACAACTCCATAGTCATTCTCGTTAAAGCAGTTTACGCTTAAAACAATGCACACCCGTCGTTTTTGGGAACGCGCATCCTGTGGAATAAGACGGCGATAATGTAGCCAAGATCAGTTAACGCGCTAAACCTCGCGCTAAAACCTCTCTCGGGTGTCGGTTTTTTGGATAAATCAAGCGCACCAGCGACTCCTCAACTTCAATATTAAGTGCGTAATTATCGCATGCTTAGGGGTGGAGGAAAACAACTTAAGAAAATCTGCATGTCTGAGAGTTCTCCATAACGTTCTCGAAAGGCACAATATGAAGCCTGGCAATCTGCACTTAAGAAGCGCCGTGGACTATGCACTGACTCTTGTGATAATGAAGGGAGGTCAGTGTGCAGTATAGATGCAGATTAAAGCCAAGGCTAGTGAAGACGAAGGATGATAATGAGACCTTTTTTAATGTAACAATAGTACAAAATATCTCTCTTGATCGCGAGCACTACTTCTTTCTGTTTGCCTTGTTTAGATATTCCACGAATAAAATACGAAGTCAAAGGTATTATAATAAAGGAAATAACCTTTTAACGATAAATAACTATACGTACTCCATCTTTTCGTTCTTGGAACCTCAGCTTTAAGTTACAATCCAGTATCTCGCAACGAGATTAATAACATTTTCAGGTTACTGAGAACTTATGCGATACACATAACATTTTAACGTTTATATATTTTTGCTTTTATTAATACTCTGAAACTAAGAATAGCTCTTCAGTTTGCACGTTCTTTACATTTCTGAAGTGGATATTGAATTCACAAAATTCGTCGTGGAAAGAGTACATAATAATATGGCAAAGCGCAACGCAGCGCGTTATTCACTGTCAAACTATTATTCACACTGTTCTTGTTTTAAATAATGTCCAAAATTAAATATCAAAGCAATGTTTACAACACGCACGCACACAGCCCAACATATTTTTTTATAGTAAGATATTTTGGACTATTTCAAAATGAGAACAATCTCGATTATTGTTTGTCAGTGAAAAATGCTTTATCCATCGCTTTGCTATACGTGCACCGGCTCTTAGGCGGCGTTTCCACCAGAGATGTGCGAGGGATGTGATTGTAAAGAACCAATAGAATCGCTTCATTTACCTCGCCTGGGTCAGGCAGCTCTGGTGGAAACGGCTCAGCGGAGCTAGATTTTTGCGCATACAAAACAAGCGAGGGATGTGTGCTAGGGATGTGTGCGAGGCATGTGTTGCGAGGTTTCCGACATATTGTACCAACCAGTCCATAGACGGAGTTTGTTGGAAGTTGAAGTGCGCAAAATAGATATGGATAATTGGAAAAAGAAGATACTTTTATAGTTAACCATTTGTGATGAAGAAATGGAAGCAGAAGATACAGAGTTAATTAGTTCTATAATTTTGAGCATTAGAAGAACATACAGATTTATACTTATTTTATACGTAACCATCTTAAATATCAACGATTGCATGGAGAATTTTTTACTTTTTTTAATACGGCTGATGACTAAATATTCGAAAATTCTTATCGAGTATCTAGAAATAACTTTTATGAGTTACAAAATTTGATTGAAAACATTATCAAGAAAGAAGACACTCACTCACTCCTCACTACACCGCATCCCCGTCGACACATTTTACAGCTTCGCAACGCATCCTCGCACCACACATTATTCACAGCTCAGCTACACATCTTCGTACGACACATTTTCCTCGCACAGGTTTGGTGGAAACCCCCACACATTTTCACAGCACATCTCTGTGCACAACGCAGCCTTAATCTATTAGACTATGGTCACGGTAATAATATCTAACAGTATTGTAACTCCATACAAACGCGCGAAACTCGAGTTATACCTACGCGCCTCGAGCAAAGTACCCATTAGACTGTGCGGACTGTGCCTAACGGCTTGGCCACGGGGACCGGCGACGCGACAATTCGCGTGACGCGAAAAATATGCCACGGGCACACGCGTTCGCCGTCGCGACCAGTGTAGACCAGGAGCGAGACGAAATTAGCTGAGATCTTTTTATGAAATTTAGCTCGACATTGTACGGAATTTGGTGGCAATATCACATTTGTTTCAACCCGGCAATCGAACCCGAGACCTCATGATCCGCTTACACTACCGCAAGATCACAGAGGCAGACTTGATAGTGTGTACCTAACCACGGTATTGAAAACTATAGGTACTGTATTATATCTTTATACAAACGGTCGGAACGCGATTTATACCTACGAGCATCAGGCTCGGTACCCATCTAACCTACCGCATACCAAACTCAAGGCGCTTCGGTATACATTCTGTAGGTACATACCTACTGAATGCGTACTGAGCCGACGCTTGTAGGTATTGTAATGGTGCGTTTCCATGCTTGCCAAGCTTCGACAAGCATCCACAAGCACAAGCGTGTAAAGAGGGCGTTTGGCTTGGCTTGCGTGAGCTTGTGGACGCTTGAACAGGATCCGGTCTAGTGTCGGTTTTTGGACACAGATCAAAGGGCGCTTGCGGCAAGCGCTTGCAACGCGTTCACACGTTGGCACGCACTTAGTAGCCGCTGTGATCTCGCAACGAACGCACGTCTAGTTCTGTCTCAAAATGAGTGGCTGGTTGAACTTCTTTTGCTTGTTTGTTCCTTGCTTTTGCTTTAATTTACTTGTATTTCAAATAAAAGTAGGTTAAACCAATCGTGACTGCCTCCGTGGTCCAGTGGATAGCGTATGCGACTGCTATTCTATTATGTGGGGTATGTGGGACCTAGAAATTCATGGCGCAGTGTGGGTGTAGTATTACACCTCTGCCTAGCCCTTTGGGGATACAGGCGTGAGTCTATAAAAATAAAACCATACGTAATAGCCGATACAAGTTTGGTGTCCGCCTTGCTTGGATGTACGTAGCACACTGACGCATTCACAAGCGTGTAAACGACTTCCAAATGCCAAGCGAAATTTGAGGACGCTTGGGGCTTGTCGAGCCTTGGCAAGCGTGGAAACGCAGCATAACTCGAGTTTTGAGTTAAAATACGGAAAAGCTTATGTAGGTAAGTGTGATCTAACTAACTAGGTATATGCACTTCTAAAAACTTACTTAGGTATTTTGAAATCACAGACAGACACTTCAACTTTATTTATACTGTATACATTTATGTAGATATAGATAACATCCTGACGTTCCAAATAGCTAGCCTAACTAAAAATTCTAAGAATAATATCATGCTCGCGGAGAAATAAACTAAAAATTTTATACTCACTCAGCTCCGGCGCTAGTCGCCGCGACTACCGCTCGACGCCGTAGCGTGCGCTGTACCATAGTATAAACAGAATAGTAGGATAGCTTCATACAAATCGGCCGCTGCCGCCGCGCTAGTTTGAATGTATGCGTGAGTCGCCGGGGCGCCGTGCACGCACGCACTTTTCACGCACACAATCTCACGATTCTCAATCTCACTTTCGGGGAGATGGGCCTCGTTAGCCTTGGTTGGCACCCTGTCTAGGAGAAGGAAAACTCCGAAATTAAACCAACTTTCAGGGAGCATACCCGACACAAAACCCCGATCTAAGGTGTAAACCGACCCGTGCCGAGAGATTCGTGGCCAGAGGGTAAGCTGGTCGCAAACGGAGGGTGCCTGTGTTGGTGGTCACAGGGCACACGTGATATTCCGCCTTACCCCCGTAAAGGGCTCTATGGGGATGGACATTTAAAAACCCTAAATCTCGTGGGAACGCAATGGGAACAATTAATAATATTTCCTCACACGGCGGCGACGCGGTTCGCAACCCATCACGTCTCGTTTCCCGCGAGGGCGAAAAGCGGCCTACGGAGAGCAGGTTTGCAACATTGAATGTTGGAGGAGGAATGAACGGCAAATTGGATGAAGTATGTCAGATGATGGATGATAGAAAGATTGATGTTCTTTGTGTGAATGAAACAAAAAGAAAAGGGTGTGAAACCACCAAGCATGGCGCATATACGGCGTATTGGTCTGGGGTAGATAGTACTACCAGAGCCTGTAAGGGAGTTGGTGTAATACTGTCTGCGCGAATGAATGAGTGTGTAAAAGAGTTTGAATGTGTAAATGCTAGGCTACTGTGGATGAGAATGAAAGTAGGACTTACTCGTCTCTTTATTGTGGGGGTGTACGCCCCGGTCAATATAGTTACGGGTATGTCACAACATGAGCAAGACGAAAGGCAGGAGTTTTGGGAGAGTTTAAGAGAGATTTTGAGGAACTGCAAGGATAATGAAAGATTGATCTTGTTAGGGGATTTCAATGGATGGGTGGGAGTAAAGCGAGATGGATTTGAAAGGGTGTTAGGTGCATTTGGTGATGAGAGTGTGAACGAAAATGGAAAAGTACTGCTTGAGATTTGTTTGGAGTGGAGCCTTTGTGTGACAAACACCATGTTTGATCATAAAAGGATACATATGTATACGCGAGAGGCGAAAAATGTTAGAAGAAGTATGATTGATTTTGTGATAGTAGATGAACGATTGAGAAAGAATGTGTTGGATACAAGAGCATATCGAGGGATCGGCATCCACACAGACCACTTCTTGGTGTTGAGCCGGATAAGTGGGCTCTTTAAAGGATGGCGACACTGAGAGCGTAATGAAAATAGGGTCTTGGAAAGAATTAAGGTAGAAAATCTACAAGAAAAAGATGAACGAAGATTGATAGCAAAATTTGAGAGGTTCGATTGCATAAATGATATGGAAGAATTATGGCAGGCCTTTAAAGAAGAGGTAGTATGTGTAGCGTCTGAAGTATGTGGTGTGATCAAGAGAAGGAAAACACGAAAGGTTAAGAATACATGGTGGGACAAGGATGTACAATCAGCAGTGTCAGAGAAGAAGAAAGCTTGGTCAGATTGGTTGGCTGCCAGAGCAAATGAAAGAATGGGAAAAGCAACGAGTGTAGACATAGATGAAGCAAGAAAGGACAAAGACAAAGACAAAGACAAAGACAAAGACATTTATTGCATAACTGTGTAGTAATGTACATGGATGGTGAATATGTATAATGTATCAACAGTTTACCCGTTACGGGCATTGCAATTATATAATATTAGACTTCAATAATGCTTATAACTAAAGAATTCATGCATGTTATAAAATACATTTTGCAATAACCACTTTTTTAATCGTATTTTAAACAAATTGCCATTTAGTTCTTTAATTTCAAGAGGTAAATGGTTATATACTCTTATAGCAGTTACATATGTGCTTTTGTAGAAAATAGTTTTATGAATGATTGGCATGCTTAAATTATATTTATATTGCGATCTTACATTAGGTTTTAGATTACATTTAATATCAAAATATTCAGGATTACGTTTAACAAAGAGACAAATTTCCAATATAAACACACAAGTAAGCGTCAAGAAACCTTTTTCTTTGAAGACAACTCTTAGGGAATCGGTGGTTTTCATATTGTATATAACTCTTAAACATTTCTTTTGTAGAATAAATGTTGATTCACTATTTGTGGAGTTTCCCCAATATATAACACCATAAGTTAACAATGGAAACACATAGCCGTAATACGCTGATTTTGCTATGCCCGTTGAAGCACTTTCAGTTAGTATTGAAAGGGCATAACAGAAGCTAGATATTTTTTTGTTTAAATTTTCTATATGACTCTTCCAGTTCAGATGCTGATCTATAGAAACGCCAAGAAATTTAATTTGACTGACTTCTTCAACTTTAGTATCATATTCACATATATTTAGTGGTGGTGGTTTACTCTGATAATTTTTAAACTGCATAACTTTAGTTTTGGTAAGGTTTACTTTTAGGTTAATGGATAGAAGCCAGTGTGTAACAGTTTTAAGTGTATTTGATACTTCCAACTCAATATTGCTTAAGCATTTATCATTTTGTATAAATATGGTAGCATCATCAGCATACATTATACACATGTGATTTACAATGTTTGGCAGTTCATTGACATAAATCAAAAATAAAAGAGGTCCCAATATACTACCTTGTGGCACTCCCAATACAACATTTTCAAAGCTAGAATAAACTGTTTCTATTGTTTTGGTGTCATTGTTATATATTTCTAATTTAGTGGCCTGAGTTCTATTACACAAGTACGATTCTACTAAATTTAAGGCGATACCTCTGACGCCTATCCTTTCCAATTGTTTTAATAATATGTCAAATTTCACACAGTCGAATGCTTTTGACATGTCTAAGAATATAGCAGTGCATTGTTTTTTGTTATTGATGCCTTCCCATATACCTCGTAAAAAATTGAAAATTGCCAATGAGGTTGACTTCCCTCTCTGAAAGCCAAACTGATTTTCATTTAAGATTTTGTTTATAACAAGAAATTTAGATATTCGGTTATACAGGGCTTTCTCAAATATTTTAGAAAAACTAGGTAGAAGAGCTATAGGCCTGTAGTTATTTATGTCGTGTTTAGTGCCTTTTTTGTATATAGGTTTTATTATTGCTGCTTTAAGTTAATCAGGGAAAACTCCCGTTTCAAACATAAGATTTATGATATATACAAGGGCTTCTGCAATATATTCAATACTGATTTTTATAACGCTTATTGGAATATTATCAATACCACAGCTATTTTTATTTTTGAATTTTTTCACTATGTGTAGGACCTCATGTCTGTCAACTGGGCAGAGAAAAATGCTGTTTATATTTTCACTAACACTTGGTTTATAGATAATGTGGCTTATCGTATTGTTTTGAGTTGTATATGTTTTATTAAAAACTGTGGCTATGTCAACTGGATTCTTGATGATGTTTTTTTCGTGAATGATATAATCTACAGAGGTTACTATGTCGTTAGTGGGACTAGTTTGTTGCTTTATTAAAGTCCATGAAGCTTTCGTGATATTCTGGCTGTGTTTTATAAAATTTATATTACAAAGTCTTTTCGATTCTCTAGTAACACGCTTTAGGATTTTGCAGTATTTTTTATAATTAAGATTAGTAATTGAATTATTATTTAAATTATGGTACATTTTTCTTTTGTGTTTGCTTGACTTAATTATACCTTTTGTTTTCCAATTTTTACTTTTGGTGTACTTTATTTTTATTCTTTTTATAGGGAAACATGAATTAAATATTAGAGAGAATATATCAAAAAATTTACTGTAAGCTAAGTTAACATCACTTTCATTATATACGTCCTGGAAGTTAATTTGAGCCATATATTTTAAAAATATTTCCTTGTCTTTAAGACTACGTTTAAAAACATACCACATATTTTCTTTAAAGGCTACTTTGCACGGTATCATGATTACTTGCGCAGTATGATCAGAGATGCCTAGATCCCATATCTCTGTTTTGCACCTGATATGGTTGGTTATTATATTGTCAATGCAAGTAGCTGAATGTGAAGTTACTCTTGTAGGTTTATGAAATGATAGATGTAAATTGAATTTTTTTAGTGTATTCATAAATTCATTACTTTTTGTATTAATAGTAAGTGTGTCTATGTTAAAATCACCCAATATAAAAATCCTTTTATTTTTGTGTCTAGATCTAATAGTGAGCTTATACAATAGCATATCAAGTTTTTCTAAAAATAAATCAAAATTACTATTTGGTGTTCTGTAAAGACACAAGACAAACCAGTTTGTTTCAGGGATAACAATTCCACAGCACTCAAAATGTAATTCTGTTGAGTACTCCGTGATCCAGTCAATTTTTTTAAAACAAATACAATCTTTGACATAAATACATACCCCACCACGACGTTTATTTTTTCTAGAGAAGTGTGCTGCCGTCTTATAACCGGGTAACTGCAATATTTCGGCACTATTTTCAATAAAAAAAGTTTCACTGACGCAAAGAATATCAATGTTTTTTGAATACAGTAATATTTCCAGTTCACTCAATTTGGAACGCATGCCTTGTACATTATTATGTAAAATTCTGAATGTTTTATTCTGATCGAAAAAACTGAAGCTCAGGTTCTGTTTGTGTACCAATACTTGACAATATTTTTACAGGTTGCGACTCAGTTTGAGTACTGATTGAGTTAAAGTTTAATTGATTACCTTTTTTCTTTTCTGTATTATTAATGTATTGTTGGTATTTATATTTATATTGCACATGAAGTATATATCTTAATATGTAGCCAGTTGTTACAATATTATAAGTACTAAGTGAGACTCTGGTGTCAGAACTAATCAGTCCACAATGTGTAAATTGAGAGCATATATGGTAGTACATTTCATTTAATTTCAGCTCGTTTAAGGACCTGTTCTTTTTCGTATTACATAGCAATATATTAGTGTGTGAAAGTTTATTAACAAAGTAATATAGAGTTGATTGCAATGTTAAGGGATTTTTATCATAACTACCACATAAAATGACCACATAATCAAGTTTATTAAAGTCTTTACACATTTCTACGCATGATTCCAGTAACTTATCAGTCGTGGCACCGGGTTTACTAATAGACGAAACAAAGAATGTGTTACCAGCCGAATGTTGTAATAATCTTCTAAAGTGTGAGCCATAAGTATCTGTAAATATTAATATTCTTTGTCGTTTATCCGGTACAGTACTTTGTGGAATAACATTTTGTGACTGTTCGATCTTCGTTTCTTCATTATGTTCATAAGAACATTTATTTGTAAGGCTTGACGGAGTTGTTACATTATCTTTACTTTGGTTAATATGCTCGGGTGACTCGAGATCGTTCGGAGTGTCAATAATGTCTTCAAGTGTTTTTTCAGAATTTATATTTAAAGTATTGTAGCTTTCATCCAAGTTTTGAACTAAGTTTTCGCTGGTCTGAGGAGTAAAGAGTGAGCTTCGTCGCAATAATTTACTTCGTTTTGATGACTTCTTTAGACCAGAAGAGTTCTTACATAATAGTTTTAAATTAACTATCTGCGATTGCTGACCAGTGATGACTTTTTGTAGGGAGTAATTTTCAACGTTTAAACAATCTACCTCTTGTTGTGTTCTTTCTAGTTCCATTCGTAACTTCATTATTTCGCTTCTTAATTCATCAACTTCGTTGTTTAATAATATTCGAGACAGATCCGGTAGGCTACGTACTGTATCCGAACACTCAGGGTTCGATAATATTTCATCGTAGTTGCTACTACTACCCGAGATATTAAATTTCTTGTTCGTTAATTTACGTCGTTGTGTGATGTTCTCTTCACTGGAATTCATTTTAAATATGAAATCAAATATTATCAATATCAAATAACTTTCAAAAAGAGTTGCTTATGCGTGGACGCGAACTCAAGCTCGTAGCATTCCAATCGTATGGTCTACCAACCACGCCAGGTACGACTTGTAGAAAAGCTTCAAATTGGTAACCAGATATTACTTAGAGTAAATCTTGCATCTAAGTGACGTAAATGAATGCTATTGGTCGTTAGTTTGTAAGCACGGCATTCAAATAAAATTAACGAAACAGTTTTTCACTCTCATAAACACTGTATTTAAACTTGATGTTTTGGACTTTTTTATTGATTTAGTATGTAATTTCACTTTAATTATAGTTTTTTATAAGTTTTATGGTATGTTTAATTGTTTATATTCACTATATTTAGCTTGTCACTGCACTTTATTGATGATTAGTTTTAAACTGTTTTTGATTGTTTACACAGTAGCTATAGGTCCACCAACGATAGACGACAGTAATTTACACTTGATTAACTTAATTATCACACGGATATACATTTATACTGACTTATTATATTTTTAATTTAATTTAAATACGGAGCTGATGTTTACTCGACAGCTAGCGCCATCTGTCCCCTTACTCGACAGCTAGCGCCATCTGTCCCCGGAGTTTGTTAGGTCAAAAAAAATAGTGAAAGAAATGGTTAAAAGGAAAAAAGAGGTAAAGAAAGATGAGTTTGATAGCAGATTATCTGACGATTTCCGGAGGAACATAAAGTTTTTCTGGAAATCCGTTCGTGCAGTTCGAGGAAGAACTCAATCCTCATAACACACATCCATCAGAGACGAGAATAGAAAGATAGTAAATGATGAATCTTGCGTGCTGAAGAGATGGAAAGAGTATTTTGAAAGTTTATTTGAAAGGTTGGCGATAGAGACACCGATAGCTGAAATGAATGGTAACGATAGCAATGATGAAAGCGTTATTGGCGTGGATGAGATCGTGAAGGCACTGGGAAGTATGAAAGTAGGTAAGGCTGCAGGATATGATAGGATTACAGTCGAAATGCTGAAGGCTGGACAGGGCATCATAGTTGGTCAGTTGCAGCGGTTATATAACTTGTGCTGGACCACCGGCCGAGTACCTAATGACTGGGCCACAGCTGTAGTTGTGCCTCTTTATAAAGGAAAAAGCTCGCAACAAGATTGCAATAACTATAGAGGCATTAGCCTTCTCAGCATTGTTGGCAAATTGTATGCAAAGGTACTTATTGAAAGAGTTATGGAAGTAACCGACAAGAAAATATGGGATGTACAAGCGGGATTCCGAAAGGGTATGGGATGCACGGATCAGGTTTTTTTCTTGCGAAACATAGCCGAAAAGTTTTTGGCCAAAGGTCAAAAGGTCTATTGCGCATTCGTGGATTTGGAAAAGGCTTATGATAAAGTGGTGAGGAATGAAATGTGGTCGATGCTGTCAATGAATGGGGTGGACAGCAGCCTCATTCGAGCTCTGAAATCCCTTTATGAGGATTCTAGAGCTTGTGTGAGGATAAACGGGGCATACACTGACTGGTTTACCATCGAGAAAGGTGTAAGACAGGGATGTGTAGCGTCGCCGTGGCTGTTTAACCTCTTCATGGACAGTTGTTTGCAAGATTTAAAACATAGTGACTGCGGATTAAGGATGAATGGGTTACTCGTCAAATGCCTCCTTTATGCTGATGATCAGATAATACTTGCATCTTCAGCGGAGGAGTTGCAGGAGATGGTAGCAATCATGCATGGTGCGTTAGAGAGGAAAGGAATGAAAGTGAATGTAAGTAAAACGAAAGTTATGGTTTTTGAAAAGGAGGAATGCGTTACGGCTTGTAATGTTTTGATCGATGGACAGCGAGTGGAACAAGTGAATGAGTTTGTTTACTTAGGTACGTTGTTTACAAGAGATGGTAAGAATGAAGAAGATATTGAAAGGAGAGTTAATGCAGGTAATAGTGTGAATGGAGCTCTGAAAGCGTTTATGAACAGTCAAAACGTGTCCAAAAAGGCACGTTTGGCTGTACATAGAGGCGTGTTAGTGCCTACCCTTATGTATGGTAGTGAAAGTTGGGTATGGCAGAACAGATTTGAAAGTAAAATAAATGCTGTAGAAATGAGAGCATTGAGAAGTATGTGTGGTGTGTCTTTGACCGACAGAGTAAAGAATTGTGTGATACGATAGTGGTGTGGGGTAAAAGAAGATGTAGTGACAAGCATTGAGAAAGGCATGTTAAGATGGTTTGGGCACATGGAGAGGATGGATGACGATAGACTGACAAAGAAGATATATAAGGCAAGTGTGAATGGAACAGGACAAAGGAGAAGACCTAGGCGGACGTTCTCTGACCAGATTGGAGACATCCTGAAAAAAGGACAAGTCAGAAGTACCCTTAACAGAAGAGCATGCATAAGAAACTTGATGGGGGTGAGTGAAGCAAGTGAGGTATGTCAGGATCGTTGCAAATGGCGTTCCGTAGTCTCTGCCTACCCCTCCGGGAAACAGGCGTGAGTCTATGTATGTATGTATGTACAATCTCACGAGCGCGGCATGCTCGGCGCGGATTCAGTACGGGATGCGCCGCGCGTCTGATCGCGCGCATTCATGTAGGTACTACACTGCTCGCCCGTTCGAATTGTTTATGTACATTCAGTTTTGTAATAAACGTTATTAATATTATACAATGTGTTAAACGACAGTAAATTAAACTTGTTACATTTTTCTTGCTATAAAGGGCATTTAGATAGTTATATAACGCTTAGCTAGTCAGTAGGTATTTGAAAAAAAATATATGCAAGCTTAAATTCTGTAGTATTCAGCGCAATCACTTAAAAAAAACGGCGAAAAAGCGCGCGCGCCGACAAAGCCGGCGCCGCAGTGTAAACACGTGACAACCCGTGCGTCATCGCAAGAGTAGGCAATTAACTCGCCGAGTGGCCTTAGCTAACCTACTATTCTGTTTTTACTATGGCTGTACTAATTCATACATTTGTTTTGGTCGCGCGACGTGTCGCGCGACGTGTCGCGCGACACGCCGCTGTACCACTCGGTGCTATTCGCCGGTCGCGTCGCCGGTCGCCGCTGCGCGTGGCATGCTTAGAACATTTCTATGCAAGTCGCGTCGCCGGTCGCGTCGCGCGAATTTTCGCTGGAGCGAATTGTCCGTGGCCAGGCCGTAAAGTACCCACAGCTGCGATCGTGCCGCAGCTCGCATGCGGCGCGTCTGGTAGGTATATAACTCACGAAGACGGCCGAGTTACAATACTGTTAGATTATATTACCGTGCTATGGTGCAATAGTTCGTGTATTCTTAACATAATTATTACAAGCTTCTCCCTGTACCTCTATCAGAAGAGTACGAAGGTTTCAGATAGTCCAAATAGCAGGCTAGAAAACTTTACAGACACTGATGAACAGGGCTGTCAGGTTCAGCGTAACCGGCACACAGAAGTCACGAGATTACAATTTGGTAAGCAACCATGCGCGGTCACTGACTTTTCGACGTCCGTACGAGTTGTTGTTGTAGGAACGGTGAACGAGAACATCATGAAGAAACCTAAATATATGATTGTGAAGTCTGCCAATACGCACTTGGGAGCGCTCCGCTTCATAATGAAATTCGCAATACATGTGAAGTCTGCAAACAAGTACTTGGTTAGCGTGGTGGATTAAGACCCTTCTCATACTAAGAAGAGGCCATTGCTCAGTAGTGGGATCGAACCCACAAAACTGCACTCTAGTCTTAGCAACATGGCCTCATCCACATCATCGTTACATCCAACCTCATTACACATTACTGTTAATGTTTATCTGCGTTTAAAAAGGCGGTGTTATCGCGTACCCGTCAATCCTCCGGATCTCCCATTAGTCGGCGATCGTTAACCCGCCGCTGTAGGGATCAGTTATTATTTCAATTACTTCGGCAGTTCGGTCGGTAACTATACCCGTTTTGTTTTATTTTCACTGAACAAAGGCTCGATGTATATCCGAATAGTTATATGACCGTGGATAAAATGGTATGTGGCCTTTTAAAAGGCACTAAAGTCAGAAATAATATGTGGTAAGAGACAAAGCTTGATTTGCTGTTCGTAATAGATCGACAAAGTTAAGCAACGTTCACAATGGTCACCACTTGGATGGGTTACCATTTATGTGACATTTAGTAAGGTCACAATTTGACGCTTATGAACGTTACATTTAAAAATAAATTACTTAATGATTTTACCTTCACATGTATCTAAGTACCTACTTAGATACATGTGAAGGTAACTGTCGACTACGTTTTATTGTACCTACAATAAAACGTAGTCGACATGTTGGGTACAGAAAATAAAGCCTTGAAAAGGCAATCTTTTTGTTTATTATTTATTTCACTGATACCTATACACATTGATCAAGTAATCTGTATAGCTCTATCTATAGCTATGGTTAGCAGCTTGTTATTTAGGTTAGACCTAAAGAGAGTAATTCAGTTGGATTAGTTTTATTTCTATTGCTTCGTCAGTTTATTCGGGAACACAAACCACTATACAACCTGTATTTGAGAACTACAGACACTTTATTTCATTTTGAGAGAACAGAGGAGGATGTGGTGTAAGATATGGTGCGGGAACTAAAATATTTCACCAGCCTGTTCTTTTTAAAAATATTTCTGTACCATAACCGATTTTGTGAGAATGAGAAAGCTTCGTAATTAGTTAATTTCGTAAGATTTAAGTTTAAAACTGTATCAATTTCACGATATACATTTATGCTGCATGCGATTATGGAACGCGAAATAGGCCACTTTTTACCACGATAAAACATGCTACCACAATCGACACTAACGCACCTTTTATATATTACTAATTATTTTATATCCAGACATTGCTTAAATACGGTTTCTTCTACAATCTGTGATTTAAATCTGCTTACAGGTTTTTGCTCAAAAGCTCACAAAGCTCAAAACATTGCACTACTCAAATTGAAATATGAGAATCCCTAGTTTTGTAAACCGAATACCTACATAATAAGTTGTTCCAAACACTTCAATATAGTTTTATTATCAACTTGTGTCAAATTATAAGACAACTTTGTCGCCGTCGTTTGATATCCAATAAACAAACTAGAAAGTCCAATCGAAACTCAATAGTTTCATTAACATACATACATACATAGACTCACACCTGTTTCCCGGAGGGGTAGGCAGAGACTACGGAACGCCATTTGCAACGATCCAGACATATCTCTCTTGCTTCATTCACTCCCATCAGATTCCTCATGCATGCTCTTCTGTTCAGGGTACTTCTCACCTGTCCTGTTTTTAGGATGTCTCCAATCTGATCAGAGAACGTCCGCCTAGGTCTTCCCCTTCGTCCTGTCCCTTCCACAGTTGCCTTATATATCTGCTTGGTCAGTCTTTCGTATCCATCCTCTCCACGTGCCCAAACCATCTTAGCATACTTTTCTCGATGCACTACATCTTCTTTTACCCCACAACACTCTCTTATCACACAATCTTATCATTAACAAGTAATGTTCAAAAACCTGATATTTAAATATTGATGTAAAATAATTATGTAATGACGCGTCTCTATTATACCAAGTCTTCAATAAAAAGAGAAAACACGATATCGATATTCGAAATACCATAAAATTTCTTACAAAATAATTTCAACTTTAATACGACAGTTGAAAGTTGAAAGTATTTCTGAGATAGTGATATGTGTACGTTTGTGTACCAGTGTATACAAAAAACATCATCACCTGTCAATATAATTAAAAAGACAGCATTTCACGGGCGATACTGGATGAAAGAGCTTGTTAACCCGCCGGCGAGAGCTCACTATAACGATATTTTATTGTAACAAGGTTGGGATGTAAAGAGTGGCTAAATTTAAGACCGGTGTTAGCCTCTGGATTGTATTCCAAAGGTTAATATTATGACGCGAGTTTTAGTATACGTTGTGAAGAAGAAAATTGTTTCAAATCGTCACTTTAATGAAGATTACGTTGGCGGTTGTGGTTATTTGTGAGCACGCGAGGCGTAGGTAGTGTTCCCTAGTTTGTTTCGAGATAATTCCATAGTATCATAGTTGTGGATCAGTTAAAACTATATTATTGTATCGAGCTGTCAGCACGTAATTATGTTGCAGACGAGCGGTATAAAATGTCGTGAAAAAAAAAACGTCTGGTTTATTACAAATTAGTTGTTGCTTGAAACCCTGCCCACATGGGTGACGGATACCACACTAAAAAGTAACCTATCTATGTCATTGTTCTACCTTCTAACTATCGTCGCTACGTAGGTATGAAAATCGTCTTAGGTCTCATAAGTACAAAGCATCTTCGTTGCCTTCTTTTCGAACTCGTATCCTACATAGCACATACATATCTTAGGCTTCGATAATCTGCATGGTAAAGCTATAAAATTAAAAGCAAACTAACTCTTGTAATTTATATATGTTTAGAACTGAATAAAGCACTATAATTCTTGAAGTTTTCCGTCATAGGCCATTAGATAAAGAAAACTAAAAGAAAGTTAGTTTACTAATGGATTACACGTAATTCAGGTGTTTAGTAAACATAAAAAAATGTTACTAGTTTCTTTAATCGTGTAATATACTTAAACTGTCAGTCAGGCTTACTAATTAATTGAAAAATTGCTCTGGCCGTTTTACGTTTTTTGTATCCAATACATTCAAAGTTTAGTTACAACTTAATTCTAATTTTGACGGTTTCTTTCGACAAGCTTCGTAGAAAATATGAGTGTAATCGCAGATATGATTGTAGATAACAGAATCCCTACGGTCTTCTGTAAATACCACGATAGATCAACTGCAATACATAATTTACAAAAAAATACTGTATTATTGTTACCTGTGCTCAGTAGCACGTAGTGAATCGAAATATGATTCGACAACTACAGTATAATGACAAAGAACGAACATGAAATTGACGAGTGTTCGTTCTTGTAAAGAAAAACATTTAGGCACAATTTTAACTAATACATATGGACAAAACACCTGAAGACCCATCTATTAAGTAAAAAAACATAATTCTTTACGTTACTTAGCCGCTCTAAGTACTGCGATCATAGATATCGTTTAATCATGAAATAAATAATCGAAAGAGTCGGCAAAAGGTGACACATCCACGACCTTCATTTTAGGTTAACACACCTGTAACTTATGAAAAAAAATAATTTATGGCCACATAAATATGTGAATAAATTATTCAAATCACAAATCAGACATGCGAACAATTAAAAATTATATTTAAAAATATATTCCTACACGTACTTTTATGGGCAGCATTATGGCAACATTGTGATTATACGAAACGACTTTTTCTGCTTTTTATTATTGTAATGACTTTGACATTAATTCGGGTCTTGAATGTAGATATTTTGCTAATTCCAGCGTTTCATGTGAACGTATGTCGACTTTGTGCGATGAGGGCGTCACATATTGACAATTATTCAATGTTTTTGTGCACAAAAAGTAAGTATTGTTTAAATTGTGACGGTCGACAGGCCATTGTGGGATGAGTCCTCCTTCGAGACTTTGTGCGATCCACGAATTGTTGTTGGTTCCGTTGATAAAATAATTGTGAAGTCCCTGGTACACGGGTTTTATTCCGAGTGGGGGAGTTGTCTTTAAAAAGGATTTTACTCATTTGTAGGATACCAAAGGCATCTAGAATAATCATTATTTACCTAAACTTCTTTCATGTTTTATAGAAGGACTTCGGTGACAACACAGGTGCAGAAGAATTATATTAATGAAGGAGATATTACACACTATTCATATACTTAATTACCGTGATTCACCCAGTTTGTGTAGGGTATGTTATAATACCTCCCACGCGGTACAAGAATGTCTCACTGTCTGCTTTAGTTTGCCCACACTTCAAAGGGATTCAGTATTAAGGATACGCACTGAGCCACGCTTGTGTAACTTTGGAGAGGTAGGTGTGTGTGTTGATTGTGATGTATGGAATTTACTTTCTCTAACTTTACTTGTAGTTCTACGCATCAGGGCACGAATTTATTACCTACTACCTAGATCAGAATAATATAATATTCTTTCCTTACTGAGTGATTGGCAGACAACGCTCAGCCAAAACTTTACTATTGGGCGCAAAAAGCTGAAATTTGGCACGTAAGTTCATTGCGGACCGTATAGGTGCACCAAGAAGGAATTTCCCGAAATTCAATCAGTAACAGGGAGAAACGGTATAACAAATATTGTGCGGGCGTCCTCTATTTTGTAGTATTTGCACTTGGAAAGTATTCGAATATTGAGTATAATCTAAGAGTGGTTCCAAACTTCTAATTGAATATTTTGCCTCCATTTACGCACGAAAGCGTAAAATTATCCAACATTTTTCGTGTTTGCCCATTGTCAATAGCTGAATTTGGTTTTACCAAGCTTGTCCTTGACATTGTGGGTTGTAGGACTCAATTCAGGGTTTCGTGTACGTTGCCCTCCCTTTTACGTAACAGTACTAACACAGCAACGCAGTCATTATATTAGAATATCTCCCTGCACTCAGTTTGTGTGTGACTCTCACACAATAAGACAATCATACATAGATTCAAACACGGTGTATAACTAGAGCGTGATAAACTGCGTCAAATGACAATAACACGCACTCTGTACAGTGTTTAGTTTCCAGAATTAGGTAGTTCTCGAATGGGAAATGACTTTAATATTTGATGAGGTTCAAAAATATCTATTAAATTAAAGCAAAACTAATAAACTATCTTTCACTTTTATGTCACTTTCAACAACGCTGTTGATATATCATCAACAGCGAGTTAGGTACATCAAATATTTTGATAACAAAACTTAATCCAGAAGAAGCGAAGCATTCCATAATCTAGAAGAATGTTTGTAGATATACAATTGTGCAATTACTGAGAAAGGCTGTTATTAGGTTCTTCCATTAGGCAGACAAAGGATCTATGATCAAATTTGAGTTTGATCACGACTCAATTTACAGACGGATTCATAATTCTATCTGTGTATTTGGACATTAGAGAAAGACTAGCAGCTTCTGACGTTAAAAGATATATGTTTGTCATAAATTAAAATACAAAATATAGCTATTTGCCATGTATCTCTTATCTCCAAATCCATGCATCCATATAAAGACGGGCTGTTAGCTAAATGCATTGCATCCCTGTCCGATTTAGTTAGGCCACTATCCATTGGGTTACGTTTTATCAAAACTCTGAAAGTTAAATTTGATTCCAACAAAATCAAAGCGATCTTAATCCCTTACGTCCTACATGGTCTCCGCGGTTTAATTCAACATCTATATATATGTAGAAATTTGCCTTCCGGGAAAGCTTCCATCAGTTTTTGGTTTGTTTATGCCTATGTGATTTATTATGGCCGGCCACCCATGTCACTTGGAAAGCATTCATCTTCGTGATGATAATGTTTATATATTAAAAAATATGGCTGTCTTTCCGACTATGAAGACATAACTTTCTTGATATTAATAACCAACAGAAAATATTTTCGGGCCATGTCTGAATATTTTCGCGTTAGATCATTTTCAATTTATTTTGGATCTCGTCGAGTCGAGAAAGAGTTTGCAAAGGCGTACGTAGATACTTAAAATAATATGGTAATTTCACATACATAGACTCACGCCTGTTTCACCGAAGGGGTAGGCAGAGGCATATTAAACGCCCACTTTTCGCCAGGGTTTTGATCCCACGTAATAGGTGGCGAGCCTATTGCCGCTTATCGGGATATTTTAGGTAATTTCATTCCTACTAAAAAAGAGTTGCACCGCCTGATTATAACACGTAGCCTAAATATAGTCCACAGTTTAGTAATGTTTGCCGCTGTCCATAAAATTCGTTGCAACTATTGTCAAATTGAAAAAAACAAAGGCCTATAATATTAAATCTACTTGTAAGTCTTTAACGGAGATATGATTAAAATTGCTTTTAAACCTGCACTTAATTAAAAAATGGAGAAGATTTAGACTTTTGACATTTGGGTAAAAGAAGCGTCAGACTTCATTCCTAAAATATCGAACTGAAATTAATGATTGAAATTGAAAAAATCTTTATTGACAAAAAAATTGCACCAAACATTAAGTAAACCTTGTCTCCTGTGCTAGTTTAAACTGTGTTACAAGAGACAGTGCCTTCACCATAAGTACAATACAGGGGTGTTATGTCACATTAACAGTTATTATAGCTTTGGAGTATATAAACAAAATTAAGTTTCACTTAAAAACGAAGTAATTAATGCATGCAGTTTGAATGAAATTAAGGTTAGTAAGTGTGTGTTTGTTTGTGTGTATGTGTGTGTGTGTGTGTGTGTGTGTGTGTGTGTGTGTGTGTGTGTGTGTGTGTGTGTGTGTATGTGTGTGCGTATGGATGTGTGTGTGTGTTTGTGTGTGTGTGTGTGTGTGTGTGTGTGTGTTAGTGTATATGTGTGTATGAGTGCGTGAGTGCAATTGAGTAAGTGTGTTTACTCTTTTCTTGGCATTTTATCGGAATAGCTCCTCTGTGTCTTTATAATTGTATGTCAGGAGCCATTTTTTGAGAGTGGCCTTACATCGGTTAAGGGTAAGAGGGTGAATATGTATAGATTTTTTCACTTTATTATAGAGGCGATCAGCGGCAATATAGAATTGTCGCCTTGCAAGAGTGGTTCGATGAGGCTGTATGCGACAAATTTGTCGTCTTCTACGTACAACAGTACTGTCGTAGGGCAGTGAGGCGTGCTTACGTAATATAACATTTAGGACATATAACTGCCTCACTGTCCTCACCTTACATTCACTATAGAGTGTCTTAGTTGGATATCTGCGCGGATTCTGCGTCATCACTTTTAGGATTGCCCTTTGAGCACGCTCCAATCGAAGCAACGACGTGGTATCTGCACCGCCCCAAGATGTCACACAATACTGCAGCAAAGACTGTGCCAGGGTGTAATAAACAGTTTTTATGGTCCTGCTGTCTGCACAACGGCCTATTTTTTTAAATATTGGCATAAGTTTCCTTATACGACCCGCTAGATTAATTATATGACTATGCCAAGTGACAGTACTGTCCATAATGACACCCAAGTACTTTATTTCTTTAGTTCAAACGAGTTAAGGACAAGAACATGAGTATGTGAGTAAGCGACATGAGTGTATAGACAGATTTAAATTCAGATCAGGTTGAGTGTGCTCCCTATGAGAGAAAGTAACGAATTGAGATTTGTTGATATTTAGCTTTAGTAAGTTGCTTTTGAGGCACTTCGTTATATCAATCAGGGCGCTTTCTGCATGCTGTCGTGCCTGGTCCCAGTCTGCTCCTCGAAACTGGTAGAGCCAAAGCACGCGGTCGCGACTACCTACTAAATATCAATAATGTGAGTGTTGCAGAGGACTTGGAAGTAGCGACAGAATTTGAAATTTTTTTTGCTAATATACCCATTTTAACTACAGAGTCACTCAAGTCATCTTCCACGTCTACTGAAATACTACTTAAGGACTGCGTACCAGAATGTGTCACAGCCTTTGAATTTACTGCTGTTACTACTGAAGATATTCTTAAACAATTTAAAACTATTAATATGAAAAAGACAATGGATTTATGGGGATTGTCAGTAAATACTGTTTCATATATTATTAATTTAATTGCTCCACATCTAGCCACAGTGTTCAATGGCTGTGTCGCTTCTGGAACATTTCCTGATTTAATGAAATATAGTAAAATTACACCCTTATTTAAATCTGGTGACACATCAGACCCCTCAAATTTTCGACCTATTTCTGTATTGCCAACTCTTAGTAAAATTTTTGAAAAGTTAATACTTAATCAATTGCTTAATCATTTTAATTGACATAATCTTCTTCACAAGAAACAGTTCGGATTTACGAGGGGTTGTTCAACTACTGACGCAGCAGTTGAGTTACTGAAAAGTATTTTTGCGGCTTGGGAGAAGTCACAAGATGCGTTAGGTATATTTTGCGACTTATCAAAAGCCTTTGATTGTGTACATCATGATACTCTTATCAGGAAATTATATCACTACGGCATTAGGAACAAAGCTCTCGATCTTCTGACTTCTTACTTGGGCAACAGAATCCAGAAGGTCGAAGTTAATGGTAAGACATCTCCAGGTTCAGCTTTAAAAATGGGTGTCCCGCAGGGTTCAATTCTAGGTCCATTTTTATTCTTGATATATATTAACGATTTACCTAATTATGTAAAGGACAATCATGAGATTGTGTTGTTCGCGGATGATACATCTTTGATTTTTAACATTAAACGACAACAGGTTAATTTTGACGAAGTAAACAATGCACTCTCTAAAGTTGTTAATTGGTTTAATGTAAATAACCTATTACTTAATAATAAGAAAACGAAACTTTTAAAATTCTCTATGCCTAATGTTAAACAATTGGAAACCAATGTGCAACTTAATGAATCTAGGATTGAGCCCGTCGAGACAACCATGTTTTTAGGTATTATGCTCGACACCAAGTTTGGTGTCGAGCATAATACCTAAAAACATGGTTGTCTCGACGGGCTCAATCCTAGATTGTGTGTGTGTGTGTTTGCCCGATAGCCTTTCAATATGTGGACCCCATTGTAGTTACAATGGGGTCCACATATTGAAAGGCTATCGGGCAAACTCAGTTCTGCAGCTTATGCAGTTAAGACAATTAGACGCCTTACAGATTTAGAAACAGCTAGAATGGTTTATTTCAGTTATTTTCATAGCTTAATGTCGTATGGGATTCTTCTCTGGGGGAGTGCTGCAGACCTAAATACAATATTCGTTCTACAGAAAAGAGCTGTAAGGGGAATTTATAACCTCGGTCCAAGAGTTACTCTAAGAGAAAAATTCAAAGAAATAAACATTCTAACTGTTGTATCACAATATATTTATGAAAATCTGTTATATGTACATAAAAATATTGACAAATTTAGTAAAAAATGTGATATACATTCTGTAAATACGAGCCACAAGAATAATCTGGTAGTTCATAGCACTCGTCTCCACAAAATAAGTAGCTGTTTTATGGGGCAATGTATACGCTTTTATAACAAGCTCCCTCATAATTTAAGAAACTTGTCTATAAATAAGTTCAAAATTATTGTTAAAGCGAAATTATGTTCAAAAGCATACTATAAAATATCTGAATATAAAGACGACCAAAACGCTTGGGATTGAGCTGTTCTAATTCGGCACACAAAAATAATTGTATAAAATGCTTTTTTTAAATGACGTTTCGTAAGTACTTGCAAAGTTTATACGAAATAAAGAAGTATTTCATTTCATTTCATTTCAATAATGAGTGCAGTATCGTCTGCATAAGTGAATATTATACAGTTGTTAATTTTAAGCTTGCACAGATCGTTTATATAAACGAGGAACAAAGTAGGACCAAGCATACTTCCCTGAGGAACTCCAAATAAAGGGCTTACACTGCTACTAACGACGTTTCCTATTCTAACAATTTGGGATCGATCTGTCAAGTAACTACGGAATATATCCAGGACCGTTCCCCGTACTCCTACTGTCTCCATCTTTTCCAGGAGCAGAGGAACAGACACAGTGTCAAACGCCTTGCTGAGATCCAAAAACACACCCATCACTCTCACATTGTCATCCAGTTGTTTAACCACACATTCTGCGACGTCCAACACCGCATCATCAGTAGACTTTTCCTTCCTAAGTCCGTACTGATTACTAGCGATTATACTATGGTTTTCCAGCTAAGTAACAAGTCTGCTGTTAAGGACTTTCTCTTGGATTTTACTAAGAGCTGTAAGGATTGATATTGGTCTATAATTGTTGACACTGTGTCTGTCGCCATTCTTGTAGATGGGATGTACAAGAGCTTGTTTAAGTATCCTGGGAAATACACCAGTAGACATACAGACATTGCACATCGCAGTTATAGGGCCGACAAGTATGTGTCGTGCATTTATTAGAATAGAGACTGGTATTCCGTCTACTCCAGTAGCACAGTCATGACGTAGATTTAAAATTATGTTGGATATTTTTGTTTTGTCTACTGGTAGTAAAGCCATCGAAAACATGGTTGAGTTTGTTGTACTCTTGTAGTCTTATTATGAAATGTAGTTGAAAGTATCTTTAAAAGTCTTAGATTAAGCCTAGTTTTTTGAACACTTTAAGGGACAGTCAACACCTTTGGGCAACATAACAAACGTACAGAAATAGACTCACTGCTGTTTCCCGAAGGGGAACGCAGGGACTACGGACCGCCATTTGCAACGATCCTGACTTAACTCCCTTGTTTCCTTCACGCTCAAATCAGCTCAGAGAACGTCCGCATCCATATTGCCCCATTCATATTTGCATTATATATTTTCTTCATTTAGTCAGTCTTTCGTCATCCATTCTCTTCGTGTGCCCAAACTAGCTTAGCATACCTATATCGATGCTTGTCTTTATGTCATAATATTAAAACTTATATTGTGTTGATTGATTTTTATTTTGTTCATAACCATAAGTCAAAACATACACGACGTACCTGATTCTATTCAATGTCGTGTTCCCGAATCAGTTAAACTCCACTACAGGAAAATATATGTATAGCTTGGTAGTATTAGCTTCGGTAATATTGCCTTCGGAACTGTATGGTTTATATATTACACCAGTACGTTACCCTCAAAGTGTTGTACTCGCTATTCGTTACTTTTTCGACAATATTGCTTCCAAACTCGTGACCCGAATATACATTAGGTACATATTTCAAAAGTTTTTAGGTAGCTATATTATACATGTTAGTACATGTTTCTGAAAGATTTGCTGTCTTTATGAAATAATAAATATCATCGTGATCGTCGATCATCGTCGAAGTCAATCATCTACCAATCGACGAGTATATTTTTTTGACTGCATGTAGTTATAGACAGTTCTTTATATCATCATCAGCCTGCCTTAGTCCACTGCTGAATGTAGGCTTCTCCAATGGCACGTCATTGTATTATTAGGTGGGTATGTGGGACTCGACGTGGTGACGGCTGGAGTGCAAGGCCGTAATACCCACTAAAATCACAGCGTATACTTCCACGCCATTTTGGCACGCCAGGGGGTCGCGTTAGCATTCTACCCTGGCACCCCGGTGGATAGCCCGAAGGCCACAACCTCCTTGGCGGTGGATGAAGGTGTTGAGCTCCGCCAGCAACACACCCAGCGGCCGCTGAGGATAGGGAGGACGGCAACCTGACAACACCACATCTCCTCTTCCTCTGCGGCCCCACCGCAACGCATCGAATGGTGCACTGGCAACGCAACACCGACACGCCTCTCCTCCCGCGATCGCACCGCAAAATACTTTTGAAATAGGTACCTCATGTCCCCCGCACCCGCAGCATCCTGCGCAGGCCCCCTCCAAGCCCATTGCGGAGCGTCCACTCCCGGGATCCCACTTAGCTTCACCGCGGGTGTCCAACTCACGGTTACTGAGGATCCCAAGAGATCCAACGGGGGGGACGGGGGTAGTTACAATCTGTCCCTAGCCCTGGATGGGAGCAAAACCACTTTATTTTGGTTGGACTCGGCAAGTCTTAATTTTTAGTGCCTAGATGCCGAATTGTACTGTGTTTCACATACAAGTTTTATATTTTTGACAGTTTGGCGGGAAAACGCGTAAAATTTTATGTACTTTGAACAGCCTGTGTGAGATGTGAGTCTGTTAGGCTGGTTTCAGAGTCAAGCGTTTGGCCGGCGCCGGCCACACGCGCGCGCTTACAATTAAACTTGATTAGCTGTAGCGTTTCATAGTCATGCAGTTCGAACGCGCCGCGTGTGAGACGCGCGCGTCGTCCGCGCTGCCGAAGCTTCATACATTGCAATGAGAAACGCGAACTCGTTTCACAATGGTCCGCGCGCCAAACGCGCTGTTGAGACGCGCTGGCCGACGGCGCGTGCCGCGCGCGTCGCTCTGAAACCAGCCTTAAGGTGGTGCTATATCGAATCTCTCTATTATTATTGTTATAAAAAAAAAGTTCTCTTTTTCTACTAGTGACTCACAAATTTTTCGGCGATTTAAAGACTACTTTTAAAAATATATTAAAAAAGCAAATGTTTGTATTTCTAACTGAAAAATAGAAGTACTAGTAGAGGTATTAGTAGGGAAATATTCTATTAGTAGTAAATATAGCGATATTTATAATAAACGCGAAATATTTACGGAGAATTTAATCCACCCACTTGAAACAGCAAGTGGTTATCAGTGAGCAATATAAAACCTTTGATGATCAATTAGTACAGGACTTCATGTGAAAATGCTCATAGATAGCCCTTATCTGTTGGATAGCGCTAAATTTAGGCTCCATGGCAATTGACCGAAATAAATGTTCGATGAGTTTTCAGAAATGTACGTTGCTTGCTTGACGTGATGTCTAGGTAACAAAAGTTCATGTAAACGGGTCAAGTATTCTTAAAAAAATCTTTTAAAATAAACCTCAGGGATTTATTGTATAGCGCAAGACGGTAGGTCTTTCCCTAGATAATAAATCCATCGAAACAGAAATATATATTACATCAATAGAAAAACCAAAGGAGAATCATTTGGCTTACACTAGGAATCAATTATTGGAATATTTAAACACTGAGCACAACATGAATTCATTTGATTGAAAATCTTTTATTGAAAATACTTTTCTATCGGGGTACCCCCGATGACTCCACTATTCCACTTTGCCCTTTCTCACATAAAGCTCCACTTTTGACAGAACTGTGTGAATAACTTAACGGTCACCAACCATAATATGATCTAGCTTCAGCACCAACCGTTAACTGAATTAACATTCCACATCCAACTCCATTCATGATATAAACGACTCAGATATTTATCCACGCGATCCCAGATAGATGTCTGTCGAGTTCAGATCTTGAGATAAAAGATTCGTAATTTATACGGTACATTACACTTCGGGTTTTAGAGAAGTTTAGACGACCGTAGGCTCAAGTAATATCTTTACTTAATAATGATTGTCTTAAGCCTTTTGTTGTTCGTTTTCTCAGTCCCTTTGATACTTTATATTTGAGGTAATAAACAAACTGGCTAGGGCTTATATTTAAAAGCTGAGTTATTACTAAAACAGCTAAAATGTATGTAGCTATTCAGTTATGTCTGGCTTTTAAGGTTTTTATGTGTACCTAATATTATATTAAAATTCAACATTCCTTACACTATCTATCGAATAGTATCAAAATCAACTTCTTTATATTGTTATACTAGACTTCGTCCGCGGCTGCGCCCGCGTGAATTATAAACCTTAACCTTTCCCCAGAATCACATTTCCTATTGGTGAAAACCGAACAGCATTTCGTTCGGTAGATTTTGATTTTACCGCGTTCATACAGACAGACAGGATGCGGACTTAAAACAATATTACAACACTTAGCTTACTCTCTCTACTCTCGTCTCCTTGCATGTAACTTATGTTGTACGAAGTTTTAGAAATACCTTTTGCCGTCCCTTTGTTGGGAATTTGTCCAGCCGCTTTTTCAGCGACATTATAGCAACGGGATAAACAGATATTCAAATAGAGTGCTTAGGATTATTGTCTTGTCTATATAATCCCCGAAACATTACTAAATAAAATTAATTGCTTTTAGACTTATTTTCTTCTTTAAATCTTACTCACTTTTTTTAACACTTGTTCTATCCGTGTGATCACGGATTATGATATTTTGTCACGACCTCATTTCATCACTAAGGGCAACACACGAAATAAAGAATATCTTTGCGATAAGACAAAAACTGGTCACTAAACCATATGCCAATCATTCTGTCCAGCACTATACAACTATAGTAGACCAAATCCTTTCATTGGCTCACAATTCTATTGTGACGCAAATGACATAAACTTTCTCTCAGGATCCTATTATCAGTTCCTATATTTTATTTTTATAACTGCTCTTGAGCGTTAAGCTCATTGACCCTATTTAATTTTCTTCACGGCAAATAGCAATAGAGCTTTTTATGTAAAAAATCATTCTGGTCAGAGGATCGTCCCCCCCGTGGGATCACCACCTTGTCGTGGTGTGGGGGCTTAGTAACCGTGGATTTGATTTTCTCCCACGGTGAAGCTAAGCGGGATCCCGGGAGGGGACGCTCCACGTGGGCTTGCGTGGGGCCTGCGTAGGATGCGTCCATAGGTGCGGGTGCGGGGGACAGTACTGTCTGTCCTATGTCAAGTATATAGACGTTTTATAACAACAAGAAAAGTGACATTACAGTTATACATGTTCTTATTATTGTCTTATCGTCACAAAACTGTTGCAGTTAGAAATAAAACTAGGTTTTACTTAAGAGTTTTTTGTCCTCTAAGATAACGGGTGACGTCCGATAAAGAGAATAACCCATTGCATAATAGCTTATATAATACATGAGGTCTTTCCTTTTAAAAGTATACATACAAGTAATTTATAGCCAAAAATAAAAGTAAACGTTCATTGTCTATAACACGCTGCGCACAGCACTAGGCGACCCGCCCCGCGCCTCCTTGGCGCCGCGCCGCACGGGCGCCGGCGCACAAGCGCATGCACTGACATAATTGACAGAAACAGCAAGGCACACTTTTTGAAGGGCGCGCGCAGGATTGTCGGAATTTACAGTTTTGTAACGAACCATACCACATTTACGAAAAATACAGTCCGCTTTGCACAGTATCTCATATTTTACTTGTATACGGATTATACATATGGTTCTTTCGAAGGCAACCATTCGTGATTGAAGACCGTCGCAATAATCACCATCTTTACAAGAAACAACATGGAAACTTCTAGAAAAATCATCACGACGTGGACAACGACAGTTGAAGACAGCCACGACGGTCTCAGCGCAGCACAGCATCAGGATAACAGATAATCAGACCAATAATTTTTTCCTATATTAACATTTCAACAGATTTTTCAAATTGCAACAGCAATTACTGAATCAGACATTTCAGACTTATATATTCATGATAATTATATTATCAAACTAAGTACAAATTTATTTCAATCAAATATAAGCAAAAATATTCAGAAAATATCAGCATTTCATAACCTCTCATGTCAATCCCTCTCATCAAGTTAGCCCTTTTAGGGTTCCGTAGTCCATAAGGAACCCTTATAGTTTCGTCATGTCCGTCCGTCTGTCTGTCAGTACGTCCGCAGCCTAGCTCAAAGACGCCTGGTGCTAGAAAGCTGATATTTGACATGAATATAGACATAAGATATTACAACAAAACTGTAGAATAAAATTTAGGAAAATATTTTAAGGGTATCTCCCCTACATATATGGTGGGGTTGATTTTTTTTTGGTTGAGTACCCCATTATGTGGAGTATCATTGGATAGGTTTTAAAAAAATATTATTAGTTTGCTCAAATCATTTTTCGATCAAGTGATTGGTTTGTCAAATATCAAGCTTTGAAGTGAAAAAAATGTTAGACTCAAGTGTCCCCCCCCCTCTGCCGGCTAAACTATTGATTTGGGAGAGGTGAAAAAAATCACAAAGGATAGATAACATTTTCCTCCTCATATTTTCTTATTTCTTTTGCAACATTGTGTGTCCTTAATTCACAGCAATGGCCACTAAAGGCAATAAACCTGATGATACAGAAATAATCAAACAACGTGGCATTGTTCAAAGGAAACTCACATTCTTTAAAAAATATATGAACCTCATTCTGCTCAATAATAAATTAACTAGTTATTGAGTTAAAAAACAGACTTTTGGAGTTTAAAACGATACATAAAACTTTCCAAGACGTTCAGACACTTATTGAATTGAACGCTGACATCTCAGAGTTCACCGATGAACCAGACCCAGAAAGTGAACAATTTTAAAATGATTACCAGCTGTTGGTGGCACAGGCTTCCCGGCTTATTCAGTTGAATGACAAGCTGGTAACTAATCCAGAGCCAGACAAGGATCATTTAGGTGGGACCAAATCATTTATTAAACTACCCACTATTGATTTGCCACACTTCTCGGGTGATCATCAGGATTGGCTTGAGTACAGAGACACATTTCAATCATTTGTTACACATAGAACATTAGATAACATTCAAAAGTTTCACTACTTGCGGTCCTCACTATCGGGCAGTGCATCATTAGTTATAAAATCACTAGTCAGGTGACAACTTTGATGTAGCGTGGAAATTGTTGTGTGAAAGATATGATAACAAACGACAGCTGATAGGAAATCACATTCATGCATTATACAACTTAAATAATATTGAGAAAGAATCCTCGGTGTGTTTGAGACATTTAATTGACACAGTTCAGAAAAACCTCAGCACATTAGCCACATTAGGTGAAAAAACAGAATACTGGGATACATTAATTATATATTTAGTGTCAAGTAAATTTGACTCAAACACTTTAAGATATTAGGAAGAACACAAAAACACACTCACAGACATGCTCACACTTGAGTGTCTGAATAAATTTTTAAGAGGTCGTGCTGATGTATTAGAAGTTTTAGAACAATCAAATATTAACAACAATAGCAAATCAGATACACAAGTGGGACAAAACACAAAGTCATTTACAAGAATGAACACACAAAAAGTACCCGCATGTCGTGTGTAAACAGCATCAACTATTATTTTCTTGTGAAAAGTTTAGACAGATGTCTATTGAACAAAGAATCAGAGAGGTACAGAGATTAAAATCTGCTCCAACTGTTTAAAACCTGGCCAGGACAACAAATTATGCAGAAGAGGGACATGTAAGTACTGCAACAAAAAACATCATACACTTTTACACTTAGATGCACCAAAACATTAACAAAAATCTGTCACATTAACTAGTTGCACACAGAACAAAACAATATTACTGTCAACTGCACAAGTCAAAATATATGACAAGCAAGGAAAACCACACATGGTACGAGCACTACTAGACAATGGCAGCACCGTAAGCTAAATAACTAGGCAATTGTGCTCAAAACTAGGCTTATCCAGCCATACTATAGACACCATGGTCACTAGTATTAATAATCAGTGCACAAACATAACAAAAAATACTAACATTCACATTCAATCAGCACACAATAAAAATTACAGGATAGACATTTTATGTCTTGTAATTAACCAAATTTGCAACACAGTCACACATACAAAGATACCATTCAAATATCTAGTTGTATACAACTGGCAGACCCTGACTTTAACATTCCAGCCCCTATTGACTTATTATTGGGTGCAGACATATTCTGGGAAGTCATGGGTACTGGAAGATTGGAATTAGGAAAACAGCAACCGGTTTTACAACAAACCGATTTAGGTTGGTTGATATCAGGCTGCATTTCAAATACTCATATTCTAAATTAAATTCAAAACTCATTCTTTGTGAATCAGATCTCAGATAACATAAACAAATTTTGGGAATTACAAAATATTTACATCAACTACAACTCGCAATGCTGATGGTAGATTTGTGGTCACTATACCGTTCAATCAATCGCCAGAGTGCTTAGGCCAGTCATATAGTCAGGCAAAGATTCGTTTCCTTAACATAGAAAAACGATTCAAATCAGATCCTACATACATATTTCTACCCGTGGGAGAGCCATGCTTCGGCACGGATGGGTCAGGCTCGACCGGAGTGATACCACGGCCTCACAGAAAACCGGCGTGAAACAACGCTTGCGTTGTGTTTCGCCGAGTGAGTGAGGATACTGGAGGCCCAATCCCCCAACCGCCCCTATGATGGTGCAGTTGAAAAACGTTTTGCTACCTCAGGAGGGTACCAACTGCGCTAGCGTTGGAGAAGCCCTCTCTGGTCGTCCGCGTTCAGGACACAACGCATCTAAGCGTGGACGCCCAGGCCGCCCCTCGCACTCTGGGGGGGAGCAAAACTGCGCTCGAAAATTCCCTTGAAAGGAGCAAAAATATCCTGGCACCCCCTACCACATTGGCCGTGGACTTCTGCAATATCAGGGGATTACACACCAACCTTAATGCTGTCCACCACCACCTCGAGACAACAAAGCCGGCCTTGCTCTTCTTGACTGAGACGCAGATATCGCCTCCAGCAGACACTTCCTACCTTACTTACCCTGGGTATAACACTTGAACACTCTATGGACTTGAAAACTCCTTTCTGTCCAAGGCCGGAGTGTGCATGTATGTTAGAGGCGATATCAGTTCTCGTCGCCTTAGGAATCTTGAAGGTAGGGACCTCTCCACCTTATGGCTACGTATAGATAGCGACGACCACCCCCGCGTCTATGCTTGCCTTTATAGGTCCCATAGCGGTGATACCGAAACTGACCGACTTTTTGAGCACATCCAAATGGCTTCAGACCTTGTGCAGAAGCAGATCCCGTCAGCAGAGATCATCTTGCTTGGTGATTTTAACGCCCATCACGCCGACTGGCTCAGTTCCAGTAAAACTGACCATGCGGGGAGATCTGTTCACGACTTCGCCCTGGCTTATGGCCTGAAACAACTGGTTACCACGCCCACGCGAATCCCAGACGTTGTAAGCCAGAATCCTTCACTGCTGGACCTTCTGCTGACCTCTCATCCGGACGACTACAAGGTATCCGTAAGCGCCCCACTTGGCTCCTCAGACCATTGCCTTGTACGGAGTGTAGTGCCTCTCACGTGCTCGCTGCGATCGCGGGCTGCACGAAGTCGTCGTGTGTGGCACTACAAGTCAGCAGATTGGGATGGGATGCGGAGCTTCCTTGCGTCCTATCCTTGGGGACAAGTATGCTTCTCGCCGGATGATCCCAGCGTCGCCGCTGGTTCTGTTCCTGATGTGGTGCTACAGGGCATGGAACTTTTCATTCCATCCTCTGTGGTCCCTATTGGTGGCAAATTTCGGCCTTGCTTTGGTTCATCTTCCAAAAAGGCTTCTCGCAGGAAGCGGGAAGCTTACCAAGCCTGGGCTGATGCGGTGGCGGCAGGGGATGAAAATACCAGCGCATTAAAAAAGGAGTATAACTTTGCCTCCAGGTCCCTCAAAAGAGACATAGCTAGTGCGAAGTCTAAGCACAGCCGTAGAATTGGTGAGAGGCTTGAGCGCCTTCCTTCGGAAACTCGTGCATTCTGGTCTCTTGCCAAAGCTATCGAAGGGAACTTCTGCAAGCCATCGTTTCCACCGCTACACATGGGAAATGACTCCTTAGCCCACGACGCAAAGGAGAAAGCCGATCTTCTGGGCAAACTCTTTGCGTCCAACTCGACCTTGGATGACGGGGGACAGGAACCGCCTGCTATACCGCTTTTCAAGGGATGTATGCTGGATATTCGGTTCCACCAACGCGCAGTCCGTATGGCACCTCTGTCCCTCGATATCCATAAGTCGAGTGGGCCTGATGGAATTCCTCCTATTGTGTTGAAGATCTGCGCTCCAGAGTTGGCCTCAGTTTTAACATGCCTTTTTCGTCTAACTTACTCTTTTGGCGTAGTCCCATCATCGTGGAAGACAGCATTGGTCCACCCGATCCCTAAAAAAGGCGATCGCTCTAACCCGTCCAACTACAGACCGATAGCTATAACCTCCCTCTTCTCGAAGATAATGGAGTTCATTGTTAACTGTCAGCTCCTTCGGTTTCTAGAGGATAATCAGCTGCTTAGTGACCAGCAATACGGCTTTCGTAAGGGTCGGTCGGCTGGTGATCTTCTAGTATACCTGACACATCGTTAGGCACAGGCGATCGAGACAAAGGGGGAGGCTTTGGCGGTCTGTTTGGACATAGCGAAGGCCTTCGATCGGGTCTGGCACAAAGCGCTTCTTTCGAAGCTCCCTTCCTATGGGCTGCCCGAGAAATTATGCGAATGGGTCTCCAGCTTTCTTACAGATAGAAGCATAAAGGTCGTAGTTGACGGTGAATGCTCTGACGCCTTGTCTGTAAATGCTGGTGTCCCTCAAGGCTGCGTGCTATCGCCTACTCTGTTCCTCCTGCATATCAATGATATGTTGCTAGATAGTGGCATTCATTGTTATGCAGATGACAGCACGGTCGATGCTTTATATACCGGCCGAGCCGACATTTCTCGGGAAAAAGTCATCGAGAGCCGAAATAAACTTTTGTCTGAAATTGAGACCTCCTTGGAGATGGTCTCAGATTGGGAAAAACTTAATTTGGTCCAATTTAACCCCACAAAGACACAAGTTTGCGTGTTCACCGCAAAAAAACTGCCGTTGGTCGTATATCCTCGTTTTGAGAGCACTCCCTTAACTGCCTCCGCCAGTATTGGAATACTTGGTATCGACATATCGAGCGAAGTCCAGTTCCGCGGTCACTTAGAGGCTAAGGCTAAGTTAGCCTCGAAGAAGCTTGGCGTGCTCAATAGATCGAGACGATATTTCACTCCGGCCCACCGCTTTCTCCTTTATAAGGCGCAGGTCCGGCCACATATGGAATACTGTTCTCACCTTTGGGCAGGGGCACCCCAGTACCAGCTTGTCCCTCTGGACCGCATCCAACGGAGAGCCGCTCGAACTGTCGATTGCCAAAATATTTGCAACCGGTTAGACCCCTTGGCGCTGCATAGAGATGTAGCCTCGCTATGCATCTTTTATCGCTACTACTACGGGGGGTGCTCCGAAGAGTTGTTCGGATTAATCCCTGCCGCCTCTTTCCGCCATCGTTCTACGCGACAGAATTTCCATTCCCATCATTTAGATGGTTGGCAAGCCACAACGGTGCGTTTTTCTAGAAACTTTCTGCCTCGCACCTGTAAACTGTGGAATGATCTGTCGCCTGCGGTTTTTTCGAACCAATACGACCTTCAAACCTTCAAAAAAAGAGCGTTTTCCTTTTTAAAAGGCCGGCAACGCACTTGTGACTCCTCTGGTGTTGCGGGTGTCCATGGGCGGCGGTAATCGCTTAACATCAGGCGATCCGTCTGCTCGTTTGCCCCCTATTCCATAAAAAAAAATACAAACAACAGTATCTAACCTTTATGCAAGAATACCTTGACCTAGGTCACATGACCAAAAACACAAACAGTAACACTCTGACACCTTCATATTATATACCACATCATGGTATAATACAAAACACCAGCACCACAACAAAGGTCAGGGTGGGTTTTGATGCATCAGCATGCACATCTAACAAAATATCACTTAATGATATACAGACAATAGGACCAGCAGTACAAGATGATTTAATTTAAATACTTATTAGGTTCAGACAACACAAATTCATAATATCAGCTGATATTGAAAAAATGTTCAGGCAAATATCCATCATAGAAAACCAACGATCATTACAACAAATTGTATTTCGTTTCGATGAGTCAGAACCACTGAAAACTTACACATTAAATACAGTAACGTATGGGACAGCTTCAGCACCCTACCTTGCTACACGTTGTATCAGATAGGTTGGGTTGGACTGCCAACATGACAAGCAAGTGTCGGCGAATAGAAATAGCAATGTCAGTAAATCCAGCTCTACAATCAGCACAATTCCATCTCAGAAAGTGGCAGTCTTGATATTTTACAAAAAGCAACCTATCATCAGATTCACTTCACAGTACCACAAATTTAGGTAATAAAGACCCATCAAAAACATTAGGTATATACTGGAACCAAAATCAAGATACAATAACATACTTAACAGACATAGAAGACTCGGTTGATTACAATATTACAAAAAGGAAAATATTGTCAATCATTGGCTAAATATTTGACCCTTTGGGCCTTTTAAGTCCTTCAGTCTTAGAAGCCAAAATTAAAATGCAAAAATTGTGGTCACGAAACTTACAGTGGGACAGCAGTGTCCCCTATGACATAAAAATACAATGGAAAAAGTTCATACAATCACTATCAGCTTTAAAACAATTAGTCATACCGAGACGAGTTTTCTATGATTCACCCATAGATTTATTATATACTAACGTATAGATCGGTGATGCGAAAGAGAAACAATATAGAAATTAGTATGTTAGAGCGAGATAGATAGGCGAGACCATTCACGTACACGCTATTGGCCTGTATTGGCCCAACGTTAATTGTGAACGGTACAAAACTCGCTTATTTTTCCAAAACAACGTATTTATTAGTGAAATACAGGTGTTATACATACAAAAACAATTATGGTAACCCGGATGTAACTCGCGTATGAGAGAAAATCCCCAGAATTACTCATTTCATATGTAAGTACCGTTGAAAGATTTAATGTTCTTATTGCAATATTTTAGAACTCTGAAAAAAAAAATATGCACAAACGGATACGTTATAATATCACATTTTATAATATATACATTCTAAATGCAAGAAAATTAGATTTAAAGACAATATAAAATACGTGAAATTTTACTATTTCTATCCTAAATTTCATAGTGATTGACGTAATGTCAAATCATATCGACAAGAAAATATTGATTTGTAACTTGACTGACAAAGGTTGCATACCTTCCATACTGTTTTAACAAATAAATATTATTTGCTTTTATGTTCTCTATCCAAATGCCGTTGTTTTGAATATTATAAAAATAAATTAAAATACTTATTTCAGATTTCCTCAAAATAATAATCAATTAATACTACGGTTTAGTGCAATAAAGCACCACACGACGATGTCGCTGTTTGCAAAGTTCAGTTAATCGATGAAGATTCTGACTTCGTGTCATCTATGCCGCAGGTGCCTGAAGGAATGGGGAATATAATCAAGTCCTTTGTTGAATATGTTTGTGGATATGTGGTAAAATAATTGTAAAGAACATTAAATGTAAACCCTGTTTGAGTGTACTTTACGGTGATATTAAAATAGGTTCACTTATTATTATATACTTACAAAGGATTTAGGTGGCTTTATTTATCCTTCCCAAGATGTTTATGAAATAGGTGTCCAATCTGAACGAGTGTTCCGTAGATGTATGAAAGGAAAAAATATTACCGAATTAATTATTAAAACTTTGGTCAATGATTGTTTTTTGTCTTGCAAAAACCATTTCAAAGCTTTTAACAATGATATGTATGACTCACCAGCATTATTTAATCACAAATACTTGCTAATAAAAGCAATAATTGAATTTTATTTAACAATTAGAATAAAATATGAAGCAAAACTGCAGAATACTTCTAAGGAAAGTTTGCGACATTTTTATAATAATTTAGTTTTATTTGGTGGAAAATAAAAAATACAGTTTTTATCTGTCGTTTTATTATTATCTTTTCTCAGTTATTGATACTAGTTCAATCATGCTTTAAATCGGGCAATATGACACCGCGCCCATATTATCGATAATCATAGTTTAGGCAAACCATGCCCAACACTATTTGTCTTCCATACAAGCTCATTACACGCACACTAGTGTTTTCTTGTTTTGGTCTCACTTTACTGACTCCATTGCCAATCTAACGTTAGTATATTAAATCTATGGATTCACCCAAACATATACAGCTGCACACTTTCTGTGACGCCTCTCAGTACGCCTATGGCGCCTGTGTATATGTGCGCACACACACCACAAATGGTGAAGTGTGCCAAGTGCAGAGTGGCACCACTAAAATCATCAACAATTCCACGACTAGAACTATGTGCAGCCCTCACAACTGTTCGCCTTTACTAAAAGGTCATTGACTCTCTCCGCAATTCACACATAATTTCAGACTGTTTCTTTTGAAGTGATTCCATGATTGTACTGTCCTGGATAAAGTTGCCACCACACAAACTAAATGCATTTGTAAGTCACAGAATTAATGAAATACAAACAATAACACATAAACAAACATGGCGATATGTACCTACAAAACAGAACCCCGCAGATCTCATATCTAGGGGTGTCACAGCATCAACACTCATATATTCAGATTTGTGGTTCTCTAGTCCAGACTTTCTTAGGGATGATGATAGCAGCTGGCCAACATCACCTGGGCACATCAGCAGTTGTTCTGACCTTCCAGAAACAAAACCCCAGAGCCACAAAAACACTATTCAATGTTACTCACAGATAGACAACAATTCATTCACTTACAATTACTCTAACTTCACAAAATTAACACGCATAACTTATTGCGATTAATTAAAATAATTGTAGAACAAAAACACAAAAAAGTAATTCAGCTTCAAACACCTTTCATTCATTAACAATAAATGAACTATATCAGGCCAAATTAAATTTAGTAAAAATATCACAGTTAAATTCATTTTCTATTGAATATGAGTTACTTTCAACAAATAAAACATTACCAATAAAAAACAGATTAACTTCATTACATCCATTTTTTGATCAGGCCGGAGAAGTTATTCGCGTGAACGGCAGGCTGGCTAATTCACGATTTCAATATGATAAAAAGTTTCCAATGCTTTTACACGCTAATCATCACATTTGCAAACTCATTTTTTCCACTCAACACAAAAAAATCTCCATGCTGGTCCACAGTTGTTACTCGCCCACATACGTGAAACATATTGGCGTATCAGTGGTAGCAATCTAGCCCGAAAGACAGTACAATCATGCATCAAATGTAGACGCTTTCAAGGAAAAACAATTACCCCAATCATGGCTAATTTACCTGAGCCACTCATGCATTCTGATTTCGCATTTAATAACGTCGGTGTAGATTACGCCGGGCCAACCATGATTAGTAATCGTAAGGGGCGTGGTAGTCAGTTGATAAAGTCATACATATGCATATTCGTATGCCTTGCAGTTAAAGCTATACACCTGGAATTGGTTACCGATTTGACAAAGGAATCTTACTTAGCGTCACTAAATAGATTCATCAGCCGCCGAGGAAAACCTGCTCACATATATTCAGACAATGGCACTAACTTTGTAGGGGCGTCAAATGTTTCTCCCTACACTTTGGTGGGTTATGGGAAGGCACAGTGAAGTCAACAAAACATCACCTTGGGCGAGTCTTAGGCTTGGCACATCTCACGTATGAAGAAATGTACACAGTGTTATGTCAAATTGAAGGCATTTTAAATTCAAGGCCCTTAACGCCTCTATCGTCCGACCCGTCTGATCTCACTGCTCTCACTCCATTTCACTTCTTAATCGATTGATCATTATCTGTACTACCTCAGCCACCACTGGCTGACTGTAATCCGCTGCATATACCCAGATAGAAACGCGTGGAGCTCCTGCGTCAACACTTTAGGACTCGATTCTACAAGGAGTACATTTCACAACTTCAAATCAGAACAAAATGGAAGAAGTCGTCCGGACAGCTGTCAGAAGGCAAATAAATGGTCCCCTGGTCGTCGTGGAAGATGACGCTCTCCCACCAGCCCGCTGGGTCCTCGGGCGAGTAACACAGCTCCATCCGTGGCCCGATGGAGTCACAAGAGTGGCCGACATTAAGACCAGCACAGGCAGTATCAGAAGAGCATTTAACCGGATATGTCCTCTCACTGGCGGCCCGGCAGAATGTCTATGACACGCTGCGCACAGCACTAGGCGACCCCCTCGCGCCTCCTGGGCCCCGGCGCACAAGCGGATGCTCTGACATAATTGACAGAAACAGCAAGACACACTTTTTGAAGGGCGCGCGCAGGGTTGTGGGAATTTACAGTTTTGTAACGAACCATACCACATTTACGCGAAATACAGTCCGCTTTGCACAGTATCTCATATTTTACTTGTATATGGATTATACATTCATTATATGAAAAGAAATTAAACCAAAAGCTTAACCACAAAATTCGCACAATGTTCATTTACGTAATTAAAACCAATGAGATACTTGGTCTACTTTTCCCAATTAGCCGAACACGAAGTCTTAAAAACATACTAAGTTAATGACCTTAGACCTTACTAACCTAAGCAATTTACTGATTACAAACTATTTTACTTTATTTCGGTTAAAACTTCTATATTGTGCAACTGGGTTGCTAGCTTCCTGCATGAACGACGTGTTCGAGTTATTTGCGAAGGTCTAAATTCAAAGTTTATGCAGGTAAATGCTGGTGTGCCCCAGGGATCCGTCTTATCGCCCACACTTTTTCTTCTGCATATCAATGATATGCTCACTTTTGGGAGCATACATTGCTATGCAGATGACAGTACCGTGCATGGCCGGTATCTCGGCCATCCTGCGGCTAAGCAGGCCGACATTGAGGAAAATAGGCGAAAACTTGTCGCTGAACTTGACTAGGTTTTGAACAGCATCTCGAATTGGGGTACTGAAAACATGGTCAAGTTCAACGCCAAGAAGACACAGGTGTGCGCATTTTCAGCTAAGTTATCTCCATTCCTTCCCCTACCTTCTCTTCTGGACACTCCACTACCGATACAGGACAGTCTAAATATACTTGGTATGGACATACGCCGCAATCTCAACCAGAGAAACTACATTGATGGTGTCATTAAATCGGCATCTCGTAAACTCGGAGTCCTGAACAGAGTGAGGAGGTTTTTCACGCCGGAGCAGCTGTATCTATTATACAAGACTCAGGTTCACCCCTGCGTGGAATACTGCTCTCATCTCTGGAACGGCTCTGCTCAGTACCTGCTAGATGCCCTTGATAGGTTGCAGCGGCGTGCTGTCCGTATCATAGGTGACCTTGGGGCTACTAAGACCCTTGAATCTCTGCAATTACGCAGGGACGTAGCCTCAATGGCTGTCTTTTACCGACTGTATCACGATAAGTGTTCAGAAGAACTCTTTCATCTCATCCCACCCTCTCCTTTCCTATCCCGAACAACACGTGCCGGGTTAAGGTGCCACCCTTATACGGTAGATCAGATAACGTCACGTACGAAAAGGTTCGGTACATCTTTGCCGTGCCATAAAGATGTGGAACTCACTGCCAGCACACGTGTTTCCTTCCTCCCTTGATCCTGGGTCCTTTAAGCGGGGCGTGAAAAAGCATCTCTCAAGGCCGTCAAAGTGAGGGCCGTCATGTCACATTGCTTTACCAGCAATTGGGGATGGTGGCCTTCCCAATAGGACTTCACTGTCAGCTTACCATCAGGCAGCGTGAAGTCAATTTTACAGGTTTTTTTTAATAAAAAAAAGAAATCCACTCGGGTAAAGTTTGACAAGCTCTTTGCCCCTAAGGCAAACATTGATGGCATGACAAAGCAAACTCAGTTATTTTGTTATTTCAGTTTTAATTAATAACAGACTGCCTCCGGAGTCCAGTGGATAGCGTATGCGACTGCTGATCGGAGGTCCCGGGTTCAATTCCCGAGTCGGGCAAAAGTGTAACTGGGTTTTTCCGAATTCTCAGTAGCAGCACGGAGTCTGGTGATGTGCCCGGTAACGGCAATAGGCTCGCTCCCTATTACGTGGGACCTAAAATTCATGGCGAAATGTGGGTGTAATGTTACACCTCTGCCTACCCTTTCGAGGATCCAGGCGTGAGTCTATTAAAAAAGAAATACATTTGTTCATCATTTAACCGATATTTAAATTTATTTGTGCTTACGTCGTTCGATAAGACATTAATAAATGTGTTGGATCATTAAGTATAATTAAAGGAAGGTTAAAAATAAATTACACTATAAAGTTCACTTATACAAATGAAGGTTATAGGGGAAAAGTGATGGATGTCATTTTTTTATTTTTTTTGTTATTTGCAGCATTTGAAAGTCCATTTAAAATACTTCCAGTTTTCTTCAGAATACAAGCAAAAAATGCTTGTTGTCTCCAACAATTAACCGTAAAAAATTGAGACAGGCTAAAAACGATGAAGGTTGTCTGATGCTGGCGAAAAATGATGTATGTCAGTCAAAAAATGATGAAGGTTTCTATGCTGGCTATGGCGGGGTTTTGACTTAACTGTCACTATTAAAGCTATTTTGTGCCATTGCGTTTCGTGTTAATTGATCGATTTACGAGTTTTCTTTGCAAAATGAATGTTTCGGAAAGTGAAGATGAATCCTATAATAACTTACTAAAAAAACAAACCAAGAAAAGACCTAGATATGGGAGAATTACCGACGTTAATAAAAAATTACGTGCCACACACTCATGAACTTGGGCCGAGCTGCGAATGTAAGAGATATAAATGTTTCCAAGTAGTTAACGAAGATCAGCTTAACAACATTATTCGGCAATTCAATGAATTGGGTAATCACCAGGAACAAAACCTTTATCTTGGCGGTTTGATTACGGTGCATAGTGTAGCTCAACGTCGATCACGCAAGACAACTAACGCAGGTGAACCACATCACGCCAGCTATAGTTACAGAGTCAGATGTTCATTAATGGACGTGCCGGTATGTCACAAAGCTTTTCAATCCCTTCATGGCATAACAAGTAGAAGAATACAAACTTTACAAAGTCAACTTATTGATGAATCTCCTTTCCTCATTAATAAGTTGACTTTGAAACATTTATATCTCTAACATTGCAGCTCGGCCCAAGTTCATGTGTAGCGGCAGGTATTTTTTTATTAACGTCGGTAGTTCTCCCATATTTAGGTTTCTTCTTGGTTTGTTTTTTTTAGTAAGTTATTATAGGATTTATCTTCACTTTCAAAGACATCCACTTTAAAAAGAAAACTCGTAAATCGATCAATTAACACGAATCGCAATGCTGCAAAATAGCTTTGATAGCGGCAGTTAAGTCAAAACCCCGCCATAGCTAGCATAGACACCTTCATCATTTATTGACTGACATACATCATTCTTTGACTGACACACATCATGTTTCTCTTGGAATATTAGGTATCTTTTTTTTACAAATTATAAAATAATACATATGATGCTCAAATAACTTTGACTTTTATTGCAACAATGACAGTAAACATAAAGCTATAAACATGAATTTTATTTAGTGTGAGGTTAGTGTTAAACAGATTTAATGAGTCTACGAACTTAATAATCTAATTTTCTCCAGTCAAAGTAAAATTGACACCCATCATTTTTCTCCTGTACCCTTCAAATAATATAACTTATAGTCTTCCACGTGGCGTGCTATCGAAGAGGCCTATATCCAGTAGGCTGTAGATGATGATGATGTTCTTACACGTTATCAGAATACCGAAAATACAGGAAGTTGGCCATATTGAAATTGGATGTAGGGATCGAAACTATTGCTGACTGCAAAATATCACGTTGGTTTTGAAAGTTATTACAAAAATTAACGCACTGTTGATCATTTCTCGTGTTTATAAACTCAGTTATAGGTACTTTGTATGACCTATAATTTGAGACGCAATCTTTTGATTCAATCGGAATTAATAGGAGAAATGCCTTATCCCTTTTCAATGTTTTATCACAAAAGGGCAATTACCTAAAAGAACCTATAATATTATCCCGATTTAACCATAAATCCTCAGACTCTAAAAGCAGGGAATCTATTTAAGCCACATTACTAACGAGGATGTCATCCACCGTCTTTGTATGCGTGAAATGAGTAGATAATTCTTTCTTATTAGTTAACAGATTGTGTTCCAATAGAAAATTAAGGAAATTATATTCTAAACTTATCTCGAAGCCTTTTTTCAAAACGCTGTAGCCATTTGCCAAAATGTACATACACAAACAGACAGTAAAAAACGCTAACGACATTATTATATAATATAGATGTGAATTAAAATACCTACACAATTGCTCCTTTGAGCAACATCTCCATGCAAACAACTTCATTATAGTTGATCATAGGATCTTAACGACAAAAAGGTACATTACTTACTACCTAGCCACAGAGGGAAACACTACGTATGTTATACTCATATATCTTACTATATATATTTCTTGTGTGCGTGTGTATGTCACTGAACTCCTCCTAAACGACTGGACCGATCTTGATGAAATTTTTTGTGTATATTCAAGGGGACTTGAGAATGGTTTAGATTCACAATTTAGTCCACTGGAAAATGTTTTTCTACTTAATTTTTAATTTGTAAGTACATGTGGATTTTACAATGTTTCACATTGGAACCGACGGACTGCGCTGCTATCGCAGTGTCAAATTTTATATTAATAATTTCGTAAAGGAGTATATCGAGTAAATAAAACATTAAAAAATAAAGATTTCGAGTCGACAACATATATCCGCAAAATTCGGATTGTCGAGTATTTTGTTGAATTCTAATGGTTCTGACAGACAAATCGCAGTTGCCATATTGGCTACTCTTTGAGTACTACTAAGCTTGCTACTAAGTCTTAGTACTAAGTAGTTTGTATGTGTAAATACTTTTTGCAGTTATATTTCTTAAACAGTTACAACGACAATTATAGAAGTATCCGCCCCAAGGAGTAATTATTAATCCGCTCAATAAAGGAGATTTGTGTTACCCCGAACATAGATGATATACAATAACTAGAGAACCCCGAATTTACGCGAGAGAAGCTGCGGGCAAAAGCTAGTAATAATATAAGTCAGTTATCTTACTAAAGGTCTTAGCCCACATAAACGACTTGCCTCACACCCAACCAAAAGAATATCAAATATGGGTTTAAGTATTGCTCCCCGTGTTGAGTAGGAGCGGTGTTGGAGCAGAGTCGTGTAAGTGGGCTAAGGCCTTAAGTCGTAGCTATTTATACCATAAAGATGTACCTACCATATACAGTAAGATACATTTTGCCTATGTAAGAGCTCAAATACTTGTTATCGTCATCTTCATTGCCCTAACGTTATCCTGGTTGCATCCAAGGCTGTTCTGTTATTACAAGTTACATACTTATAACAGAACATTAGCCTTTCCATAGAGCGACTGCCGTCTGACCTCTGCCACCCAATGAAACAGCGATATTTCGGGGTCTAGACCAGTCTTAGTTACACGCGATCAACCATCCAAGTGGCGACCTGTGCAAGTGTTGTTTAATTAACTTTACTTTCTAACATATTCTGTCCGATCTACAAGCCACGTTTTGAGCGGCAAACAAGCGACAAACTTAAGTACTATGGCTGCGGAAGACAGACATATTTTTATTAGAATTTATTTATAGGCTGTAAGGCTGTAATTTTGTGATGCAGATATTTTATGTGATATTTAGCTAAGTGCATCTATAGTATGTTATTATTACACTGTTGAAATATAGTTGAAACTTGATAGAGCTTGGCATTTTGTCATTCATTTACATAAGCACGTGGTAAAAAGGTAAAGATAGCTGCTGAGCTTTCTAGGTACTGACCTATGGCCATCAAATTACTTAATAGGTACATAACTTTGTCCAATACAATACAATACAAATCCCGTAGTATATGAAATGTACTAATTGGGATGCAATAATAAAGCTGTCAAATGTTTTGCCTACTATAATAAATCTGAAACTTTAGGTTTGTTATTAATCTAAAACTACTTAACGCACAAAGAACTCAACGATTTTTTATGAAATTTTGCTGTAAAATAGTTAATTCATCAGAATAGCACATCCACTACATTTCGAAAGCCACCACGCGTGTGAAGCTGCGGGAAAACCAATAGGTATACAATAATAAAGTTTTGAAAGAGAAGGTGATGTTTCTTAGTTAACTTTTGCCTCAATAGGTAATATAAAATTATAGCAACATGTCGTTGAAAACGAGCTCCTACATGCGACTGGTTGCTAATACGACATATTCTTGGTCGATTATCTAACATAGCATTAACATTTTAATATTATAATCCTGTCTTCGAACTAGACTACGATCCAGACGTTGAGTTGTGTATTATCTACTAGTTACAGGTGGTAGAGCCTTGCTGATTTGACATCATGAAGACTCGACCGGGGTAGTATGGACGACCTCATAGAATATCGACGAAAAGTAACAGTACCTATAGATATACTGTTGCGTTGCGTTCAGAGAGTATCGCCGAGTGTCACATGACTTATCCTCCTCCTAAAGGGCGGCAACCCACTTATGAGGTAGTAGAGCCTTGCTGATTTCAGCATGAATGGGCCGGCTCGACCGGGGAAATACTACCCTCCCACAGAAAATCGACGTAAAGTAACAGTAACTACCCTGTTGCGTTTCGTTCGGTGAGTGAGAGTGCCGGAGGCTTCTCCCTCATCCCACTCCTCATCCTATCCCCTTTCCCAACCCAAAGGGGCGGCAACGTACTTGTGACTCCTGTGGTGTTACTTGTGTCCATGGGCGGCGGTAATTGCTTACTATCAGGAGATCCGTCTGCTAGTTTGTCGCCTACTACCACAAAAAAAAATCTTAGTTTGCTTACCATCAGGCAATCTATCTGCGCGTTTGCCGCCTATTGTATAAAAAATATAAATAATATAATTTTACAGTGCGACGATATAGTGGTGTCTGGTGATAAATGGCAGCATTAGCCCCCAAGTACTGATAGTGTCCGCCTAAAACCACGGACGGACAGAGGGTCGGACAGACATGGCAAAACTATAAGAGTTCCTTGTAGTTTACTACGGAACCCTAAAAACGAAAATTATCATGCAAAGAAAAGTTTGCTTCTCACTTTCAAGCAAAACTAGTAAGTATAAATATTAGTAGGATCCAAAAACAAAATCCCTCTGACACTTAGCTATAAAGACGTTTTGTCTCGCCTGCTTCCCAGTCGAACATGTCTCCGTCGATAGTGTGACAATAATATATGACGTAATAAGGTCCTGTGCCGCGGCGACCGGTTAACGGAATGTCGTGCGTCACGCGTCGCTCCAGCACACGTGAAACTATTCTTTGTGACACTTTCTGTTTTTCATCTAAGCGCGGTCTTCACTATGCGACTCTATTGACTGCTTGAAATAGGCAACATGGAGTCCATTTGATAAGCAGTAACTAAAAAAGCTAATTCCACTAAAATTTAATGATTATATTATTAGACGTCATGTCAAAAACAAGTTTATTTATGACTTTTGTGCAAAACTAGTAAGTATCAAAATTAGGATCCAAAACTCGTTCAAAAAACACATAAAGAAATCTCAATCAATATGAATGATACCTATATTGAAGCATTTTTGTCTCGCCTCCTTCCCAGTCGAACGTGTCTCCGTCGATAGTGTGGAAGTTATTTATGACGTATTAAGGTTCTGTCCTGTGGCGACACGTTCACGGAATGTCATGCGACGCGTGTCGCTCCGTCACACGCGGAACTATTCTTTATGACTGTTGCTGTTTATCATTGAAGTTGGTAGAACTATGAATTACGTTACGCTTCCTGTAATGTATATTGTGTTCTGTAATGTAATGCGAATGGAGGGCAAACTATAACCACAGTCAAATAATCCATACAGTCGTTCGACGAACGCGTCTAGACGGGTCAATCGTGCGGGGGGCAAGAGGTGAGACGCGGGAAGAGCGGTACCTAGTTACGTATATCGCCTTAGTTCCTAACTAGGTACATGTTTTTGGGGGCTGGCACGTGCTTGTTTTTTGTTCGTTACTTATTTATTTGCTTATGAATATTAATTAAGATGGTGCATACAACTTGTGCGGTGAGACAATGAAATTCTTTATACTGTTTAAAGATATAACTAAATAAGGATTAAAAATATCTGCGATTTCATCAATTTACTTATAACAAAAAAGAAAATTTCATTAATTATAATTATTTATATTATTTTGAAATGTATGTACCTATAACCACTTAAAATAATGTGCACGTTCCTACAAATCTACTAACTTTTTACAATATCTCATGTCTGGCCAAATCACAGAATAAATTAGTAATCATTGTACGTAAAGAACATGGCAGACGTAAGAAAATATGCGTTGTAAGGCAATATTCCATTCAAGTGTGATTTTAATTTCATGCAATAAGTACCTAGTACCTTCGTAATTAGTTAAGTACCTATCACATATTATTATGTATCTTGGTAACGGCGCACCCTAGCTCGAAAATGGCCATATTTTTGACCCCCTTTTATAAACCCCACACATATTCTCCGTAATATCATAGCCCGGTCACCCATCCATAAAATGTCCGTGATGTCTATTGCTTTACCTTAACGCAGTTTGCACGAAACAAATCTGCAAAATACTTCATATCGATAACATAGGCTCTGCAAGCTGATCCCATGGTTGTCCGTCCATTAAACCACCGCTATGTCAATCGCTATATTTTAACATGGTTTGTACCTCAGAACATAAAAAACATTTTCTCTTCCGTGGTTTGTACGATAACGATATCTGAAAAATGCTTTGTATTCTTACCCGCTTTCCACGACACCTGCGGGGTGAAATAGGTGCTGACTGACACTTTGTATGCAAATCTGTCACCGCACGAAAAATGCAAACTGTTTCATAATAATTATTTATCGTTAATTTTTGTAGTAATAAACTAGATGTTTGCCTGTTTCCCACGGTTTCACCCGCGTCCTGAGGGAACTACTTCGCGTACCCGGTTAATTTGTACTTTTGTAGCCTAAGTTACTCCTTGGTACAACAGCTATCCGCCAGTCAACGTCTCGTCAAAATCGATCCAGCCGTTCCAGAGATTAGTGAAAACAAACAGACAGACAAAAATGGTAAAAATGTGATTTCGGTATATGTATCAAGTATATATCCATATGCATTTAGTAAAAAGCTATTATTTTAATATTACAAACAGACACTCCAATTTTATTTGTGTATAGATGTATTTATATGTATAGATAAGTGATTTACACTTTAATATTCATGTAGCGCAGCAATTGTAATATTTTTCTAAAATAAATAGACATTGTTTGAATAAGTAGGTATTTTTTACATGTGGCAGCCCTAGCCTCCTTACCCTTGTCTAGACGTTGTCGGTTTTTTCTACGAGATCAAAGGCGTCAAACTACTGTATGTATTTTTATACTGTGCTATAACTGAGAAAGGTATCGTTTACATATTTTTAAGTGTTTCTATGTGTTCACTCATGAACATGCCATTTCGACGACCGGTTGGCGCCGCGGGAGTGCAAGCGACTGCTACGCCGAAGGTCGCGGGTTCGATTCCCGCTCAAGTCAAACATTTGTGTGCATGAACATGGATGTTTGTCTTGGTCTGGGTGTTTCTATGTATAATATGTATGTATTTACAAAAAAAAAGTATATATGTATGTTTATCCATTATCTAGTACCCATAGTACAAGCTTCTGCTTAGTTTGGGACTAGATGGTGTTGTGTGAATGTGGTAGAATATTATTATTATTATTATTTCAGCGATATAATCCTACGTGAGTATTTACCGCAACACAGATTGTTCGTGATTTATATTAAATTAAGAAAAAATCACGTACTCACGTAAGGTACATACCGCTGAGATGGCACCCTTCACACACACATAGCACACAACCGTAAAGTTGTGTGTATGTACATAGGATAAGTTTAGTATATAAGACCATGTATTTTAAGAATAAAGCAGTCACAAGTTGAATCCGACTTTGACTCAATACCCTTCACACACCTCTGACGGTGGCCAAGACACCTTAAGCCATCAATACCGATCAGCTCGATGAGTCTGTTGAGTTGGCCGTCAGAAAACCATCTCCACAGTCCGTCTGTCATCACCTATGATATCTGCCACCGGAGATAGGTCTATTAATAAATACTTATATAGATAGCTATATAAGTATTTATTAATACGTATGGTAGGACTAGGGTCTAGGGATTGTAGGGACAAATAGGATTAGGTTCTTAGGCGCGTACGAATCGTAGGTCTGTATCACAGCATACCACAGTAGTACCACGATAGTACGTGCCCTAGGTTAAGGCCCTAGTAGTCGGTGCGTATAAGTGCTGGTCTGTATCACAGAATACCACAGAGTACCAAGCCTATACGCATTATACGCTAGGTACAAGTTAGGATAGGTTTAGGATACATATAGGTATAAGGGGAAGGATAACTAGGATAGGATAGTTAATTTTTAATAGTGCTGGTGAAGTTACGCCGATATTAGATAGACTCAATTTATAACGGAAAACCTGGTGTGAATTGGCTGATAAGGCATCAACAAGGTTCGTTTAAGATTAACCCTATGATAAAGATAAAGATTCATTTATTTGTAAAACATGTACATATTTTGGTGTTACATAAAAATTATTATAGTTTCAATATGTTAAGTCCGTTCAATTAGACATACAAATACAGTTCGTTTTCAAACTAAGAACATAATGTTGATGTTAAAAAATTGAGAAACATATTAATCCTACGTACCTATATTCCAGATAATTATTACTCACAAAATCAACTTGATAGGGTAATACATTAGATTAAAACTATGATACTAATTAAAATGTATAAATTCACATTAAATTATAATTATTTACTATAGTCAGAATATTAAAATTAATAAAAATTAATGTTGCTGAATTAAAAAAATATCATTAAAAGACATTTCACAATTATAAAATATACATTATACATATCTAGGTTTAAATGTCAGAGTCCTTAAGAAAATCGTCAAAATTATAATAGCATTTATTTGCCAGTAAAATGTTTAACTTTTTCTTAAATAGATTTGCATTTAATTCTTTATAGGAGTTCGGCACCTTGTTGAAAATTTTCGGAGCCATACAAAATACGCTCTTTGACATCATCGCTGTCCTAGCGGTATGCAGGCACAATTTATTATCATACTGTCCGCGTCGGCTACGTTCCGAAATCTGACACAAACGTGGAAACAGCTGTGGATTGGTTTTAACAAACAGAGCTAATTCTGATAAGTATGTAAAGTGAAGGGATCGTTAAAAGCCTACAGCTATCCGTAGGTTGCAGCCCAAACATAGCTCGAATGCAACGATTTTGTTATTTGAATATTATGTCTTTATTTACTGAGTTGCCCTAAAAATAATTCCATATCGCAGCACAGAACAAACAAGGTCATAATAAACCGTAAGGAGCGTGTGGATATCCACTACCGGTGCGAGTTTATAGAGGGCAAATGAACTGCTACTCACTCTTTTACACAACCCATCCACTTGTGCTTTCCAATTGAGTTGTTTGTCAATAGTTAAGCCAAGAAATTTAGTGGTTTCTACGTCATTTATTTTGAGATTTTCATATTTAATATTTAATTGTTTGTTATGTTTAATCCGTTGGGAAAAGTGCATTATTAGTGTTTTGCTGATATTTATCTTAAGATTATTATTATCTAACCAATTTATAATTAAAGATATAGATTCATTGATGTCATTTTCATAATCATCTTGTTTTGTACACGATATTATTACAGTGCTGTCGTCTGCGAAAAGGGTCATAGGGTGAATAGCATTAGGCAAGTCATTAATATACATTATGAACAGCAAAGGGCCAAGCACGCTGCTTTGTGGCACTCCGTACGCAACAAAACGCTCATTTGACATATATATAATTTCCCGCTTGGTTTTTACATTTATTCTTGATATAGTGGTGATTTGCTTCCTATTTGAGATATATGTCGATATAAGACTCAGGACATAGATATATTCTATTCACACGCATTCATATTCACTTAACACGCTTCTTGTATCTATTTATTTTAAAATGTATCTATTTAGTTTAAAATATAGCGATCGTTCATGTTTGCGCTATAAATCGACAACTGATGGACCACTTTGAATCTTATGGCACACAAAAGTTACATTACATTCCACGTTACATTAGGTCTAATTCTGTTCCTTAGTATAGAGTTAAGTAATTTTAATAACTTTTATGCGATGTCCAGAGTAAGGCTTTTTAACCGACTTCAAAAACTAAGTATTTGGTAGGTTTAAATTAGTAATTAGTTTTTGGAAAAAAATCGAAAGGAAGTTTGAGGAGGATTAGGAGAAGCGTACGTAAAAATTATTTAATATTTTTCAGTGGGTTGAATCTTTGAAGGCGATTCTCTTTTAAACAAAAAAGAAACTAAATACCTACTTCCAATTTTTAAGTTTTCAATTTCTTTTTGTTTTCTTTTTCTTATAATTTTTATTATATGTTTTTTTACGTTACTACACATCTCGCTATGTATCAACTTGTGGCGTAGTGTGCCTTACACTACGCCACAAGTTGTTGAACATCCTAAGTGACAAAAGTTGACGGACGCACGAAAGAATAATTTCAATATTTTTGTCTACTTAATTTAGCAGTCAAAAATGTTTAGCAACCCTTGGAATATTGGTGTACAGTGATTATTGTATGTTTTTGGTGTTCCGGCTAGTTCGTATCAGACTTGCGGCAGCAACTTATGGCATTTTATTGTAAAGGAGCTTTTAGCATCCTATTGAGTTTATCGAATTTTGTAGTTGACTGTACAACACAATCTAGACAACACACACGACAGAATTCTTTAAAACTGTTCCTGTTTTATTTCATCGTAACAATTCTCTCTCATATATTGATCACCTGTCAGGCCTTTATCATAATACTGTTAGTTATAAAGTGCTTCATCCATTTATTGCTATTGTTACGTTTATTTTGTTATCAATTGAATGTTATCACATGTGAAACGTAATAAAGCTCATGACTTGTAGAATTGTTGGCTTTTGTTGAATGGGTTTCTATTCTACAATATATAGGGAACGTATAAAAAGCATGTTTTATTATGATCAAGACTGCTCTCCGTTTGGGAGATAGCTTGTTTGAGGAGTTAACGGTGACATCTGAGAAATAATGGCGCGCAGTGAAAACTTCCCATTATAGATAGGTACATTCAAATCTTTTAATCATAAGATTTTTTCGGAGGAGAGACCGAATCCGGAGCATTGCAACGGATGCGTTAGCGTGACTCTTCAGAGACAAGTCCCTAAGTTGGAAACTCAGGTACATTGTATCAAGAAGAAGCGGTGCAGTATTAAAAACTATTTTAGTCTTCCAGAGGGTAGAAAATTTCGGCGGGGTATAATTCGGTGGACGGAACACTGCGGGGGGCACGCCACAATAAGCCAGATTCTAATTCACATGACCTCTCCAGGGAAGAAGGAAGCGAAGGCGCAATAGTTTTAGTGAATAAGCCCACAATCTTTTAAGGGAGAGTCTCATACACCGGGGACAACACTATAGGATTCCAAATTCCATTCCAAAGAAGTCACTGAGTTTCTAAACAATTCCATTCATGATGTTATCGAGCGCGTCTTTACGCATACAGTGGAATGCTAGTAACTACTTGAAAAGGGTTTAGCCATTTTTGAAATCGATCCTTAAAGCTTAAAACCTTTACGTAGTAAAGGAGCATTCTTGGCATTTCAACAATGCGTGGGTGGCTAATTACTTTATTCTCGTAAATACATAATAAATTTACCTTTTATCGATAATTTCATTATGTATTTGCGAGTATTATTCATTTCTAATAAACAAAACCACTTGACTCTTGATTGCTACCTCAAAGTGCCCAAGAGTTGCAATGTATATACTTATTTGATAGCGTGGTAACCAGTTTTGCAATCTTAATCCATTGGCGATTTACATATTTTACTCAACTTTCCTACCGCAAGTCGCAACGGTAGGTATATTTATAAATCCCCATAGACACGCTGAGTAGGTTTTAGCTAGTAACGTATACGTATGAAAGTCTTCAGTCAGTGACACTTGCGATCACAGCATTTTTCTTTGTCATTAACAGAATCAACAGATAAGTACTAAGATATTATTATTGGCTCAGTAACCTCATCATAATTATATTTATGGAACCAGAAATACTTTGGAGATTCTAATGATAACACAAAAATATAAAAAAACAAAATAAATATTAAAAAAAAAGTTTAATTTGAGAAGTAGGTATGTACCTACCTACAATATGTTGTATTCTAATTGAAAATATACATTCTGGGCAAGAAGTTCTTCGACTAGATCAACTCCTTATACGATAGTTTTAATGACTATTCTTCCCGTGATAGTCACGTATGGCCGATGTAAACCGATCGAAACGTCGAACAACAGGCATTTACTCTTAGAATAAGTACCTACCTACGCAATTAAGATTGTCGATAATTTTCTAAGCTATAATATTTTTCCTGTCAAATTCTATACGTTGAGACCATATTGGGTGAGATTTTGGAATTAGATTCAGATCTAATTCCAAAATATAAAAAAAAAAATAGAATTGAAGAAAATAGTTTTATTTTGTTTTCCCCATTAATTGTATGTTTAAATTAAAGTGTATACCCATAAACCTTAGCAATAATCGTTTGTGTAACATAATATCAAAGGACTAGTGACAACCTCACTGGAAAACTTGTGGCGGACCACCTGTCAAAGTAACGGACAACTGATACAACATAAACAAGATTCAAAATCAACTGGAAACCCGGGGAGTATTGTTTTCATTATCATTTACTTATCCCTGTATCGTTTTATTCATATAATACTAACTAATATACACTATACATTTCATAAACACTGCTCACTGCACGTGAGCGACGTCATTTACAATACACAGCGGCACCGTTTATGTCTCCTTTTGCTTGACAATTTGTGGAAGCAAAATCGATGACGAAAAACATTTGCCTCAGACACCATATACTACATGACACACTATACTCAAAACATTATTATTTATTATAAAATAAGTATATTAATTTAAGGAGTACAATAGTGTTACACAGGTCAATTTATAGAAGTACCTACCTACATTCCAATTTAATTTTATTGTTTTATAAATATAATATCAAACATATAAATTTTTTGTACCTATTCATTACTTTCATATTCCCCAATAGTTAGATTTAAAATAAGCTGTTCCCAAATTTATTTAATTTACTTTTCTGTTATTTTTTTATAATCTACCTACATTATTTCCTTCTTAACTTTCTATCCACCTGGTTCGGCGATACACCGAAACCGATTAGGGTTCTAGGCGACTTGGAGAAGGAAATGGACTGTATGCAAAGGATAGCGGGTTTTAGCCGCCTAGGATTGGAATGGGAGAGATGATTGTGAGTGGGTATAGGGTATTCCAAGGACGGAGGGCACTTACCTTATACGGCGATCTTCTTCGTCTCAGAAGGGCAGTCTCCTGGTGGTTTCGGGATGAAGCTGCTGAATTCACTTCACTACACAGTCACTTCCACTTGCGAGCGGTTTATATAATCGGTAATAGCTATAGCGGGAGCGGCACGGTGATACGGTATGGCGTACGCGTATTTAGCGAATCGAATATTCTCGAAAGTTCTGGACTGTCTCTCGCGTCGACGTTTCGCGGCGACCAATCAGGCGAAAGGCAGTGCCTCTTCCAGGGAGTGGGATAGAGAGGGACGGAAATATGGTATCGCTCGCACTAGACAAGCGTGGAACGATTGACGTTGATGCGATCAGTTATAGATAGGAAGGTAGATGGCGCTACCATATCCCCCCGGCCCTAAAGGGTTGCCTTTAAAAAAATAGAATTGAACTTAGCTATGTTGGGTGTACTACCGCATAACCAATCAATAGGCTAAGACAGCGATATGACAATAAAATTAATCTAAATTAACTTTAGCGAAAACTACAAACGCAATAATAGCGAAAACTACTAACTAAATACTTAAACTAAGAGGTAGGTCCAACTTCAGGCTAGATCTCACTGAGTTGGAAGCGGATAGAGACGTACAACAGGGCGCACGTAACTCCCTTTAGCGGTTTTCACGGTAACAACGCGAGTTGTACCGTCCTTGGAAGTATGCAATTTCTCTACGATGGCTAACGGCCATGAAAGCGGCGGAGCATTATCATGTATTATGACGACCAACGTACCCTCCTGTATAGGGGATGCAGGACTATTCCACTTGGATCTAGCCTGAAGCTGGTGTAGATATTCCGCACGCCAGCGCCGCCAGAACGACTGCACGAGTTTATCCAGCAGAGTATGTCTCTGGAGCAAGCTTGAAGAGTCTGCTTCAGGAGCCGGAAATGACGATAATGGCACTGTGTTCAGAAAATGTGCAGGGCTTAACGCGGATGGTTCTGCAGGGTCACTACTCAATGCCGTGAGCGGACGCGAGTTGATCAGTGCCTCGACTTGTGCAAGGACAGTTAAAAGCTCTTCGTAAGAGAGGATCTGTTGACCCATAACCTTGAAGAGATGCGTTTTAATTACTTTGACCATGCTTTCCCAACATCCACCGAAATGTGGTGATGCTGGTGGAATAAACTTCCAGTCAATATAATATTTTCTTGGGTTTACGCGAATGTTACACATTGAAATTAAACTACAGTTTACGGATTTTATCGCGTTACATTGGTTTCACTTGTTATATGGTAACTCCATTTGATTTTGAAAAATGCATAAATGCAATAAATAACAGAGAAACATCAAAATATTACGCGTGTAAACGTAACAAAATATAAAAAATTGAAAAATTACAACAAAAATCAAATGACCAGTACAAAATGAAACAGAACGTTTTTGCACGGACCAATCACACGCTACCGTCCGCCGACCATAGACAAACAGTTGTCAATCTGTCAAAACACACGTTAGATCAAAATACTGAAAATGTACTAAAGAGAGGTTTAAATTATGCGATAACTCCATCCAGAATACCGTATGAGACCATTATTTGCAACGTTGAGGATTGTCTAGTAAAGAACAATGTGAGTAAGGAAGATTTCGAGGCCATACGTCAAGACAATTCTGCTGTATTGCGCCAGTCGAAAGTGCCGAAAAGGAATCTACCAAAACCTGAGTATTTCGCACTGAAGAACCTACGAGCTAGACCTGAACTAACAGTACTCCGAGCAGATAAGGGAAATGCAACGGTAGTGATGGACACGTCAAATTATAAACAAAAAATGGAAAATCTTTTGTCGGATGATAGTACTTATAAATTGGTTAAGACGGACCCTACCATCAAAATACTCAAGCAAACGAGTGATATTGTGAAGAAATACTCCGAAAAACTGAATCTGGACGTGAAATACTTAATACCATCGTGTGCAAAACCTCCCCAATTGTATGGTCTACCGAAAATACACAAGGAAAATGCTCCACTGCGCCCTATAGTCAGTCAAATAGGGGCACCAACCTACAGATTGGCTCAACACCTTGCTACTCAGCGGCAAGACGAGAGCGCATGTAAAGGATTCCTACCATTTTGTCAGTGAAACAAAACACCTACATCTCTCTAACAAGGAAACTATGGTTAGTTTTGATGTACAGTCATTATTCACATGCTTACCAGCACATGACTGTATTGAGATAACTAGAAGGAAGCTAATAGAGAACAACATGCCTGAGGAATATGCAGAAATATTGAAACACTGTTTAACAACTGGCTATCTGTTATGGGATGAGAAATACTACATACAAATAGACGGTGTGGCAATGGGCTCTCCAGTATCGCCTGTTGTTGCTGACATCTTCATGGAGGACTTCGAGGCGCGAGCCCTGCAGACTGCCACCATCACACCGAGGTTCTACAAGCGGTATGTAGATGACACTTTTACAATTTTACCAACAGATAGTGTTAATGTATTCCTAGACCATCTTAATTCTATTCACAGCCAGATAAAATTTACAATGGAATTAGAGGCAAACAATTCTTTAGCTTTCTTAGATGTACTTGTTATCAGGAACAAAAACAACTCTTTGAGCCACACTGTGTATAGGAAAAAGACACATACAAATAGGTACTTAAACGGTGAATCTCACCACCATCCTAAACAGTTAGCTACCGTAGGAATGTCTTTGTTTCAGAGAGCCCGGGGGATCTGTGACAAGAAACACCTGGACGCCGAGCTTCAACATGTCAAACAAGTTTTGCAAGACAACAAGCTCCGACCGCCGCGCCAACGTCACAGATCCCCGAAGAACAAGCCAGCCACAGTAGAGAGACAACCTGCTGTCCTCCCATACATCAAGGGCGTGACTGACAAGATAGGCTACATCTTGAAGCGAGCTTCAATCAAAACTTTCTACAAGCCGCCAACGAAGATAAGCCAATTATTACCATCTGTCAAGAGTCAGTTACCATTACAAGAGGCCGGGGTTTACAAGATAGACTGTGAGTGTGGGCTCTCATACATTGGACAAACCAAAAGAAACATAGGCATTCGACTAAAGGAACATATAGCTGACATTAAACACAAACGCTCGACGAAGTCTGCTGTGTGTGAACATGTAGAACAAGGAACCAGCCATTACCTGCGATTTGATAAATCACAGATACTCTAAAAAACATCCTCATTTCAATAGGGAAGATGGTTGGAATGTTCCTCCAGCTTGGGACCCTGTTATCAGGCTAATGAAACCCAAGAAGGACAAAGTCACCAGAAGACATCAAGACACAGTGAGCACATTCTGCGTAGATAGTAACACCAATAGTTGAAAAATGTTCGGGTACTTTGAGATAACTTTTAAATTCAAGACAAAGACAAATACCACCTCAGTCTGCCGTGAACATGAATCCTGTAAAGAATTCGAAACGTTGGCTAGTAATAAAAATGTAGTTTCTAGATCATTCGGTTTAAATGTAAAAACAAGTGAAACCAATATAACGCGATAAAATCCGTAAACTGTAGTTTAATTCTAGTCAATATGATTTATGGAAAGTTCTTCCTGAAGACGAGTACGATATTCTTCCCTGAGAAACTTATAAAGGTCGCGTAAATAAGAGCTTGCGCCCACAAAACAAGTGCCGTTATCCGTGTACAAACACTGTATAGGGCCGCGCCGTGAGAGAAATCGTTTAAGGGCTGCCAGGAATGACACCGTGCTTAAATCTGTCGCAACTTCAATATGCGTAGCGCGCGTCGTTAAGCATGTAAAAATACATAGCCAGGCTTTACGGCTTTTAACACCTCGACCACGCACTGGCGTATACTGCAGTGGTCCTGCGTAATCACAACCGGTGTGTGTAAACGCTTTAGCAACCTGGTTGACGCGCTGGCTAGGGAGATCGGCCATGGGAGGGAAAGTCGGACGCGGACGAAATTCGAAACAGACGTTACATTTATGTATTCTGTGACGAATTATTCGTCGAGCGGCTAAAATCCAATACTTATGCCTAAGTAAGGACATAAGCAACTCCGGACCGGCATGGAGGTGCTTCTTGTGATAAAAATCAACAAGAAGGTCGACAACATGATCATGTCGCGGCAGAATACAAGGATGTTTGTAGTTATAAGGTTCATCCGAATTTGACAGACGACCCCCAACGCGTATGACGCCGTGTTCATCGAGAAACGGCTTGAGTTTAAGGATAGCGGGAGAACAAGGTACATTGTCTTTTAAATTTTGAATGTCGTTACTAAAATGAACAGCTTGTACAGCTCGTAGTAACTTACATTCTGCGAATTTGATATCATTACTTGATACAAAAGTCTCATTAGGTAGGTGCCTAAGAAACCTATAGACATAAACGATGGCGCGGAGTAACTTAGACCACGATGACATGCGTAGTGCGAGTGCATAGATGGGAGACTCCGCAACCTCAGCAATCACGGGATAAGAAACAGACTTCCGTTCGGGTACATCTTCGTCTTCTGCACTGTGGTCAAAGGGTTACATGGGCCATTCTGACGGATCATGGGAAATCTAAGAAGGTCCACGATGCCACAATGGATGATGCAGAAGATTAAGTGGAGTGACACCACGAGACAAGCAATCTGCGGGGTTCTCAATACCCGCGACGTGATTGAAACAAGTAGCAGGAACCAGTTCAATCAATTTGCTAACGCGGTTGGCGACAAAAGTCTGCCAGCGATGAGGAGAAGAATGAATCCAAGCGAGCACTACTTTGGAGTCGGAAAATGTGTATATTTTATTAATGGGGTAGTGGGGCAAAACTGTGTCTTGAACCTTGCGGAGCAACTGAGACAGCAGAAGGGCCGCGCACAACTCCAGTCTCGCAACCGAAATGGTTTTAACAGGCGAGACCTTAGACTTGGCACAAACTAACTGCACCGAGTAGTTAGAACCAATGCGGACTTGCATCTGCAAGTCCGCATTGGTTCTAACTACTCGACTCTCTCTCTCTCTCTCGTATATCTATACGACTCCGCCGTAAGCACGCTCGCTGGCGTCAGAGAAACCTATTAAGTTGATGGTACATCCATCTACCAACCCAAGATGACGCGGAATAGTAACTTGATTAAGCGCGGTAAGCTCAATACAAAACTGGCTCCAAGTGGCGACAATATGGTCAGGGGGTGTTTCATCCCACTCACACTTTGATAGCCAAAGCTCTTTGATCAAGAGCTTGGCGTACAAAATTGTGGGAGCCACAAAACCCATTATGTCCCATAGTCGAGCCACTGTGGACAGCATAGTGCGTTTGGTGCACTTATCATCTGGTGGTGAGACGTCAAACCGAAAACTATCGCAGGATTTGTCCCAGCGGAAACCGAGAACCTTATGCGGTACAGACTTCTCAAACTCAATGTCTGGAGAAGCTTTATGAGAATCTGGTATGCGTGCGAGAACCTCCTTAGAGTTGCTTGTCCATTTGACAAGATCAAACTGGCCTCGCTTGAAAAGCTGAATAAGCTCTTCACAAAGCGAAATTGCTAGCGGAGCGGATATGACACTACAGGCAATGTCATCCATGTACAAAGCGGAAGTGGCAACAGCCGCTGCGGCGGGAAAGTGATCGCCTTCATCAGCGATCAACTGGCGAACAACTCGTAACGCGTGATATGGGCTAGACTTGAGTCCAAAACAAACACGACTGAACTGATACACAGACAAAGGTTCTTTCTTGTCAAAACGATAAAAGACCCGTTGAAATCTACGGTCAGATTCGCGAACGCCGATATTGAGAAACATTTGGCGGCAATCAGCTGACAGAGCGATTTGGTAAAGACGAAACTTTATTATGATGTTAAATAAATCACCCTGTAGATTGGGGCCGGCATGCAAAATGTCATTAATAGACTGACCCGATATAGTCTTACCCTAGCGTCTAAAACCACACGGAGTTTAGTAGAGGTTTTATCTTCGCGAACTACGCCGTGATGCGGGATATAATATGAGGGCAGAGAGTTGCCCTCGTTGTTTACAACTACACCCCAAAAAACCTTTATCTATGTAGTCACGAATGACGTCATTATAGGCGCTGCGTAACTTAGGTCATGCATCAAGTTTACGTTCCAAACATTGGAAACGTCTGAGCGCAGCAGCGTACGAGTCGCCTAACGAATAAGGGTCACCACAGAATGGCAACGCCACAACGTATCTGCCACTGTCGTCACGAACAGTGGTAGCGCGGAAATGCTCTTCACAGTCGAGATCTTTACGGCTCATCGAGGGCGGTGCGGTAACCTCTTCAAGCTCCCAAAATCGCTTGAGAAGAGAGTCAATATTGTTTTCTTGAAGAACAGAACAACAGCAAGACATAACGTATTGAGAAGTATGTAATGTAGGTACGGTACCCATAATCACATACCCAAATACCGTCTCAATAGCGGGCGGTAAGTTATTTTGCTCACTACGTACCACTTTAGTAAGTAGCAAGTGCGGGAATATTGCGGCTCCGATCAATACATCAATGTCTGCCGGATTCGCAAACTCCGAGTCCGCTAGCGGCAGTGACTCGAGATGTGTGAGAAACGACACGTCCACATTAGCGTTTGGCAATGTGTCCGTAATACGCTCCACGATAAGCGAAGAAATGTTAAAATTAATGTCCCTATCAAAACGCGAATGTATTTTAATATCTACGGAACCCTTGCAATGTTTTTCTGATCCGCCAATCCCTCGGATTATTGAGTTCATATTTTTAAAGTTATTCCATAATCCGAGGCGTTTGAACAATTCTAACGTTATTAAATTAGTCTGAGATGCGCTATCTAGCAGACAACGTACTGTTATACGGGATATCGTATTTAGGTTTTTAAAAAAAACTATTTAATACACTGAAGATCACTATAATACTGAACTGGTAGATTAGGATACAGAGATATAATTTTAGGAGCTAGAAGTGGTCCGACCTGAACCGAGTTTTAAGAGCGACTGACTGGCTTCTAACCGTCCAGTCCTAGCTGAGTTAGTTGATTTGCTGACGCAGCAGCTAAAAATAGGAGTGTGTCATTTTCAGCGATTTCTTATACATTCTAAGGGTATAACAACCCCCCGCATAAGACTGAAATTCGGGGAAAACAACCGAAATTCAGAATCTAAGAATTATACTACTTCTCTCAATCTGGGTAATGGAACAGGGGAATCGGTGATATGCGGACTGTTGTCATTTTCGGAACGGGTCTGTCTTAAATTAGAGAGGTTAAATATTTTCTTATATTTTAGAATTAACTTAACAATTTTAAAAGATATATAGGAGATTACAATAATTTATATGATAACGGTAAGTGTCAAATAAGATGTCCCATATTTAGTCAAAATAGGTTTTTCTTCGATTATTTCATTTAAATCAGTAAATATTTTGTTATTTTCATTATTGACTACTAAATCATCTAGGTCAATATTTTGTAATGTTGTATGGGGTATCTTATTTAAATTCTTATGATCTAGTTTACAACATGAGTCGTTTATAATATTAAAATCTAAAATAACGCTAGGTGCACTTATATTAACGGGGTTATTTGACGATAATAACCGAGCACTTTTCGTATACACTATACACTGATTAGGAGTGTTTAATACACCCGTGCCGAACACTATTATTTCGCGTATTTCCGAAACACCGCACTCGATTGATATCTTGCTCGGACGAGATTGCACGAAAATCCACTTATTGTTTGTCAAGGGTTTCCAAACGTCTAATTCGCCGACTATCGTTTTAGTAACGCACTGTTCGGGAATAGCATTGATAGTTTTCGTCAACAGTTCACTTTCACATGTCGGGTTACCGCTTGACAACAGAACCATAGGTATATCGCATAGGTAGAACTCAGAGTTAATTATCTTACACTTATCTAAACTATCTAGATTACAGAAAGTAAGTTTATCCTTAGAAATAGCAGTATACAAACTAGAGGGTGAAATTAGGCTAAAAGTAGTTAGGTTTTCCGTAACATGAGGGGTAGGTAACGCTAAATTATGATACAAAACGAATTCATCATTAGTAACTAAAGGTATTTGTAAAACGAATACAAGTTTATGATTAAAATAGTAACACGATACACTAGAAATACTTAAAATTAAATGTATGTTGTCTAAACTTAAAGAAATCGGTATCCCAGTGTCCCGAGGCATGTGCCTGTCGTTATCAGTGAGTTCTTTGTATAGTTGCGCCGGCGCCAGAATATTTGGGTGTAGGATATTTTGACTAGTGAGAACAATGGCGTTTGTTAAATCTTCGAGCTGGAACGACAATGTAAGTAAGGAGCTTTCGATGTTGGTAAGTATGGAGTGGACTTTTGTTTCAATGATTAAATTATTAGAAATGTCTGTAATATTATTTATTTGGCTTAGTATTGAAGTTAATGATCTGTTAATAATTTCTTCATTATTAGTTAATTTAATCATTGTTTGTGTTTGAATTGTTCCAGGGTGGAGGTGGTGACCAAGATATTTTCTTTTATTAGGGTCGCTAATTTCTTCTGATTATTTTGAAGTGATTCTATGGCGGAGTCGTATTTTAGGGCATCGTCTTCGTCGAGAGTGCCGAAAATATGCTTAAAAACTGTACCTATACCGCCAAACCACGGAGAGCGTTTATTGCGCTTAGAAATAAGGTGGGACATAGATTCGTATTCGCGTTGGATGTCCTTAAATCGCACTGATAAGGGTGATAGTATGTCTTCACATTGTGAGTGCTCGAATTGTTGGCAAGAAAATCTTAGGGAACTCATAGCTTCATTTAAATTAGTAATGTGAGGTTGTATGAACGAGATATCTACATAACTAACTATATTTAGGTTGCCTTTAATTATCTTAAGTTTGCCTAGATTGTCAAAGTAGATGCCAGAATTCGACGGATACGGCTTGATAAAGTCCGCTTGAGTATAGATCGAGGCGCTGAAAGAAATAAATAGGATAGCGTTAGTTTTTATGAACTGGTAGGGATTTCTGCGGGTTTGATTTCGTCGAAATGGTGCGTGACGTGACGTCTGTTAATAAGGAGCGTGACGGTATTATTGTTATGAACTTGTATGATTTTGTAGGGTCCCTTCCACAAGGGAGACAAGGCCTTTCTCAGTCTTAAATGGTTTTTTAAGTAGACTAAGTCACCGATTTTATATCTTGGAGGTGGCTTAGTGCGAGTATCGTAATACGTTTTTGAGGATTCTTTTGATTTTATAATATTTTCAGGGCCTTTTCTCTAGTAAATTTAAATTTATGTTGCAGCATCTTTATATAGTCTGAGTACGTGGTGTTAGGGCCGCTTTCATATAAAGAGTTTGGGATGAATGGTTTATGACCGAAAACTAGTTCGTATGGTGTGAATTTTGTGGTAGAGTGTATGGTTGTGTTGTAAGTGAGTATGGCTGTGTATACATAGGTGGGCCAGTTATCTTGATTATCATTAATAAAGGATTTAAGATATTCTTTGAGCGTTGAATGGCTACGTTCTAAAGCGCCTTGTGTCTGTGGGTGATAGGGTGAAGCCCATAGTTGTTTTATTTTTAGGAACTGACATGTGGTTTTGAATAGTTCGGAAGTAAAGTTTGTTCCTTGGTCGCTCAGTATTGATTTGGGAATGCCAAAGAGCGAAATAAAATGAATTAGGCAATCAGCTGTCTCTTCGGCCGTGGTACTTCGTAAGGGATAGGCAATAGAATATTTAGATAGGTCGTCCTGAAGGGTTAATATATACTTGAGTTTGGCGGTGCCGGATTCAGGCAAAGGGCCTACTATATCTAACGCGACTCTTTGGAAGGGGGCAGTAGATGTTGTTGTAATTTCCATAGGGGCTCGATTGAGTTTTCTTAATGCTTTATTTTCCTGACATGACTTACACTTCTTGACATAGTCTTCTATATCACTTCTCATTCCTTTCCAGTAAAATTGTTCTTTAATTCTACTGTACATTCGTGTTGAGCCTAAGTGTCCGGCTACCGGGATATCGTGGTTTTCTCTCAAGATCTTGGGTCTTTCGCTTAGGGTTGGATATATTATTTTGTTTAGGTAAACGTGTAAACAGATTTTAGTGTTGTGGAATATGTAGGTTAGGATATTGTAGATTTTAGTATAAGAGTGTTGGTCGAAGGGGTTCTTAAAATCAGAAATAGCAATATCTGTTATCGGGGTTAGTTGCAGGATATCGGTTCTTACTCTTTTCAGGGTATTATAGATAGCAGGGTAAGAAGCTTCGTCGAAGTGGTTTACTTTCGTAAAGATTAAGTAGATATCCTTTTCTTCAAATTTTACTTTTAGGAAAGAGTGTAGTTCCTTTTCGGCTTCGAGGATTTCATTTTCGTTAGTACTGTTGGATAAGATTTCTGAAACGTAGGGGTTGGATTCATCTAAGTCTATCGAGGTAGGAATAAGGATTATCTTGTAGGGACATTTTAGCAAACTTTCATTGTGTTCTTTCAGTAGGGTGTTGGGACTGAGTTTTTTGTTGGCTATGGATTTCAGGAATTTAGAGTAGTCATCGTCGTTTACATCAGAGACAGGTGAGTTATGGGAATCGATAGGTGAAGGAATTTCGATATTGTCGAAGTCGGGGTTAATGTCAGTACTTTTAGGACTTAGGTCTAATGGGCCTAATTCAATTAGTTCTGGCAAAGGTTCTTCGTTTTGAGTTAAGGGAAAATCTGGAACGGTACTAGGTCCAGGAGTGGGATTTATGTAAGGATTTAGTGTGGAATCTAGGACAGGGTTTTGAATGGGCTCTTGGTTAATCATTTCGTTGTTGTCAAACGCAAATGGAATATGGGATGGTAGTTCTAGTAAGGGATCTTCTAAAGGATTGTCGTATGTGTCATTAACATTCGGAAATAGGGAGTCGGGGTTTGGTAAATCTATTGGGTTGACGGGGAATCGAGACAGTGCGTCGGCGTTTGTATTGATTTTTCCTTTCTTATGGACGATATCATAATCAAATTCTTCTAATTTTAATCGCCATCTAACTAACCTTGAGCCAGGGTCTTTACAATTGAAAAGCCACTGTAGTGGTTTGTGATCAGTGACGATCGTGAATTTTCGACCATAGAGATATGGTCGGAAGGCTTTGGTACCGAAGACTATGGCGAGGCATTCCTTTTCGGTGACGCTGTAATTACATTCTGCCTTATTAAGAGTGCGAGATGCAAAAGCTATGGGACGGTCCTTGCCGATTTGGCCTTGAGATAGAATTGCGGATACAGCAAAGTTTGAGGCGTCACACGTGAGTAAAAAGGGTTTAGAGAAATCGGGGTAGGCAAGGACAGGTGATGTAATAAGTTTGTTTTGTAGATTTTCGAATGAGAGCTGTTGCTCATTATTCCATTTGAATGGTGTATCCTTTTTCAGAAGAGATGTCAGAGGTTTAGCAAGTTTCGAAAAGTCCGGGATGAAACGTCTGTAATATGATACAAGACCTAGAAATGATTTTATGTCTTTTGGGCATTTAGGTATGGGGAATTCTGTGATTGCTTTTATTTTATCGGGGTTAGGTTTTACTCCGTCGCTATTGATAAGATGTCCGAGATAAGCGACCTCTTTACAAAGAAACTCGCATTTATCTGGCTGGAGTTTAAGGTTATAGTTACGGAGTCTTTCGAAGACGGCTGATAGGTTCTGGAGGTGAATTGGGAGGTCTGGCGAGTACACAACGATATCATCTAGGTACACAAAACAGCGTGAACCTTGAAGCCCTGATAGGCAGGTATTCATAAGTTTTTGGAACGTCGAAGGTGCGTTTTTAAGTCCAAACGGCATTCTTGAAAATTGAAAATGTCCTTGTGGGACGGAAAATGCTGTTTTAGGTGCGTCAGAGGCTGAAACCGGGATCTGGTGAAACCCTGAGGCTAAATCTAATGTGGTGAAATATTGGCTTTTATCCAATTGGTCTAAAATTTCAGTGATTTGTGGTATGGGGTAGGTTTCTCCTATGGTTATGTCATTGAGTTTTCTATAGTCGATAACGACTCTCCATTTGCGTTGTCCCGAAGCATCAAGCTTCTTAGGTACAACCCAGATGGGTGAAGACCAAGGAGAATTGGAAGGTTCAATTATGTTTTGTTCTAACATTTTATTCATCTGATTTTCGACCTCTTTCTTGTGACATTCTGGAAACCTATAGGATTTTGTTTGGATCGGGACTTCGGAATTAGTTCTGATTTTATGTTCTGTGGCTGTAGTATAAGTAAGTTGATCGCCTGGGAGGTGAAAGATGTCTGAGAAGTCAGTGCATACTTGTAGGAGGGCATGTTTTTCTTCTTCGTTTAGATGGGAAATCCTCAATTGTTTCAGAACTTGATTAGTCCTATCTGAAGCATTGGATTGGTAATGCGAAGCAGTGCAAGTAATTTCAGGTGGTTCGGGTAATATTTCTAAGGTAAGGTTGAGGTTAGGGTGGACTGTTGCTGGTTCTTCGGATGTGTTAACAATCGTTATATTAACACGGTTGTTTTCTTTGACTTTGACAATGCAGTTTGCGATTAGTAGAGATTCAGAGATGTGTTGGTCTAGAATAGTACCCTCTTGAATATGTGGGTTACTGACTGTGCATTCGATAACGGCTTCAGTGCGAGGGGGAATAGTATACAAGGGTTCAGAGAAATTGAGTTTTATCGATTCTTTACCTATGCGTAATACACCTTTGGAATAATCGACTTGGCATCCTAGTTCTTTCATGAGGTCATTGCCTATGATGCCATCATGACTTAGGCTAATGTCTTTTACGACATGGAATTCGTGCATATAATATTTTAAAGAATTTTGAAATATATGCATTTTAAAGCTACCTGCCGTTGGTGTGACATCGTCATTAGGGTCAATTCCTTTTAACGTTATTATCACATCGCTTAAGCGCGGTACTCGAGACATAGAATCTAATTTTAACAGACTAACACAAGAACCAGTGTCAACTAGAAAGGAAAGAGGACGGTCTGCGACAGGAGTTTGGATCGTGATATGAGGTAAGTATCGCTTTTCTGTATTTCTATTGATTTTATAAACTCTAATATTTTGTGTATGTTTCAGGTTTTGCTTCAGGGACACGATTTTTGGAGATACAGGCTGCGGATTTGGTACGGTTTTAACACATTCAGAATATGTTTTTGTTCTGGATCTAGAATATATAGGCGGTTTGGTAAGTATTAGGGATTCAGGGTTTTCCTCGGCTACAGCGGATTTGGTAATCATTGGATTCAGGGATTTATCAGATTTGGTAAGTGACTTGGTACTGTGGTTCAGTGGGTTCAGAGGATGTGTTGGCTTCTGAGGACTCAGTGGATCCAGAGGATTCGGTGATTTCAAAGGATTCAGAGGATTCAGAGGATTCAGAGGATTCAGAGGATTAGTAAAATGATTCAGAGATTTAGGTTGACTATTCGATTCAGAGGATACAGTGTTTAAGGTATCGACTTTGATTCTGTGGTGGTAATTTCCCGCGCGATACGTATCGGGAAATTTTATTCGTTTAAATTATCTACTTCATCGTATCCGTCGTCTTGTGACTGACTAATGTGGTAGGTCCTACGAGACGGATCTTGTGCAGTAATATTCTGGCGACCGGAAGTAGAAGGTTGCGCGTTATACTGGTTGCGGCTATTGTTGTATTGGCGTTTGCGGCAGTTGTCTATGGTATGCCCTATATTTTTGCAGTATCGGCATATGAGGTCACCAGTATTGATTTTCTTAGGCGTATCTACTGTACGAGTGTTTTGCGCGGCTGGAAAGCGTGAGGTCTGGCTCTGGGGTTCGCGTCGCGGTAGAAATCTAGGTTTATCCGAGCTATAATAGGGTTGGAATGGTTTCCTGCTCGAGGTGCCAGAGAGTATTTTTTCTTCTGCGACAGCGAAATTCACCGCCGCATTGAGGGAATCGGGGTCGCGACATCTCACTATTTGTGAAAGTCGTGGTTGAAGGTTAACCATAAATGTATGGAGAGCTAGGTCTTCCATGGCTGCTACCCTACCTGCTACTTCCGTTTTCCTTTTTGATGGGATGGATATTTTGATTTCCGTGAGTAGTTTAGCTAGACACGTTTCTATTTTTAATGCGTACTGGTTAACGGACTCGTTAGGGGTTTGTTTGCAATCTTGCAGTTCGGAGAGAAGGTGTGTATAATGTTTCTTTTCTCCGAATTGTTGTTTGAGAAAATCTAGAAATTGTTCGAAATTGTCGAATTCTTTAATGCTACATGTCGTTTCAGCTCTACCGGTGAGTTGACTGAGAATGTACTTGAATAGAGTAGATTTTTGTGATTTATTGGCGATGTTATAAGCGCTTTGACAGTTGGAAATAAAAGCATTTAATGTTTCTCGAGAGCCATCGAAAGGTTTGATAAATTTGAGTAGAACATTAAGTTCTACTTTCTCTTCTGATTCGGAGCGGGGCGCTGTGCCCTTAGAACCACTGGGAGCCTCCTCTTTAAGGTCAGCTTTGCTAGTCATTATTATAGTTTTAAAATATCAACTAATAACATAAAATCGAATAGAATATTGTATACAGGAAAGAAGCCGTCTCCACTATAGATTAGCTCGTACAAGTTCGATGTGGAGCAGCGAGTTTATCTAGAAGCGTGTAACAATAACAGATTCCGTTGTTCCGAAATAGTAGTACCACACATAAATATGACTATGAATAGTGGTGTTGTTTTCAGGATGACGAAAGAATTAAGAATATAGTACACGAGTTCTACAAAATGCGTTAATAAATTGCGTAAACTCTGAGTTCTGTGTTCTGAAGCGATGTCTGTGGACTTTTAGAAAGTTTGGCACTCACTGTAGTACAGCCAGGATCGGGATCAGTCTCAGGATCAGTCGCAGCATGACGTAAGTACCGTTAGGCCAACGGTAAGGGCCCAGGCAAGGCTCAGCAGTGGACACGGGCCTCCGTGTCACGATCACCAGGACGATGAACCGTTCTTCACTAATTCACCAAACAAGCACAGAATTTTTCGAAGACGTATTCGGGATACCGTTTTTCGTATCCCACCGCTGCCACCAAATGTTATACGGGATATCGTATTTAGGTTTTTAAAAAAAACTATTTAATACACTGAAGATCACTATAATACTGAACTGGTAGATTAGGATACAGAGATATAATTTTAGGAGCTAGAAGTGGTCCGACCCGAACCGAGTTTTAAGAGCGACTGACTGGCTTCTAACCGTCCAGTCCTAGCTGAGTTAGTTGATTTGCTGACGCAGCAGCTAAAAATAGGAGTGTGTCATTTTCAGCGATTTCTTATACATTCTAAGGGTATAACAGTACCATGTGCGGCGACCCATTAACATCATATATGATAACTTGCGCTGTCGCTAACAGAACAGTCTTAGACGCCATACATGGCGGCCTAGCACTGCTCTGATCACTACAAGCGCGCGAAGGCCGTCCGCGCGTGCGTGCCGCCCGCGCAATGGATGTCGTACACAACGATATCTCATTCTGAGGCGTGGAGGGGGAAGTCACCGTGGCCTGCACCTGTGAGGTAAGTGTGTCAAGGTTAGCGGCTTGGCTTGACAACGTGTTACCTTTATCGAAATGAAGCAAGGAATGATGTTTTTTATTGCAGAAGCGGCACTTTGTCTGACTAGAAAAATTTCTTGTTTTATGCTTAAGCAATTAATGCAAGCTTTGTTATCTTTTACGCATTTAAAACGAGCGGTTGCATGCAAATTATCGAAGGCGGGACACTTGTATAAGTGGTCGTGCACTATATTACTGATAAGATAAGATTGTGGATTAGGGACCGAGTTATTATTACTATTTCGCGATTTATTCAACCTTTGTTTGTTGCTGTTAGTGTTAGACGGGCCAGGTGAACCAGACTGCGTATTATGAAATATTCGACACTGATCTTTTATGAACGAAACTTATTTATTATTGCGTTCCGTCATCTCGAATGCGCGAATTGTATCAGTGTCAAACTTTTTTAAAGCGAGTTGAAGCAACATAAAGACGGAAAGATCTTCTAATTTTAAATTCCTAAGAGAATTAACCGCGGTTACGGAGTTATCAATAAACAGCTGGGAATTCGAGACAGACGCGTTGCCGGACAGTTTGAGATTTAAAGCTTGGTCAAAGTAGGTAGACGCTAGGACGCGCGTGTCCTGATATCTATCAAGTAGTGACTGAAATATGACCTGATAATTCTCAGCACTGGGTGTGACACCTGCAAATACGGACTGGGCCTTCGGTGACAGTTAACCTATTAAATAGTACAACCTGTCAGCATCTGTCAGAGAACCATTATCGTGCACTGTAGACTTAAAACTCGCATAGAATAACGGCCAATTTCGTATATCTCCGTCAAACGACATAATCTCGATTGGCGGTAATCTCGGTTTGCGAGCAACGGGCTCTGCTGAACATTTACCCTCCAATTGCGATTGTATACGCTTAATAATACAATAAAGATCTTCGAATGAGGTGTACGCCTGATAGTTCGGTTTTTCATCAGGATTGATAGAAAGTAATCTTGCGTTATAATCGTCTAACAACTTATGAAAATCTGTTCGAATACTATCTACTGTCATACAATAACTGAGAAATGCTTCGCTATTACTGTCAGACATAGAAGCGGTTTTTGAACGCTCGTATATGTTTTGAATGCGCTCAAATAAAATATTGCGTTTTGCTTCTAAGATTGTCATCTCTTTGTCTTCCGACACGCGTGACTTCTTTTGTTGTGACATGCTTACGTAAGTATAAGCTAATGAGAACGAAAAAAAAGAAGAATAGCTAATGTACCTATTATTTTACCTAAGTAGGCAACACTTTAGAGCTGTGGAATTAAAAGTTGCTTGAAATATGAAATTTATAAGACAACTATGATAGTTCCAGAATGAATAATTTAGTAAGTAGGTAGCTACATAAAAGTTTACCTACTGATGCGGGCGGAAACAACCATGTGACGGTTATGTGAATAAATTAGGAGTATAGCTAGGTGCTATAACTGCCTAGGTATAGCGATATAACGTATAAAAACGTAAATGAATCCGACTCGTATGGATCAAAAAAATGGTTCGGCGATACACCGAAACCGATTAGGGTTCTAGGCGACTTGGAGAAGGAAATGGACTGTATGCAAAGGATAGCGGGTTTTAGCCGCCTAGGATTGGAATGGGAGAGATGATTGTGAGTGGGTATAGGGTATTCCAAGGACGGAGGGCACTTACCTTATACGGCGATCTTCTTCGTCTCAGAAGGGCAGTCTCCTGGTGGTTTCGGGATGAAGCTGCTGAATTCACTTCACTACACAGTCACTTCCACTTGCGAGCGGTTTATATAATCGGTAATAACTATAGCGGGAGCGGCGCGGTGATACGGTATGGCGTACGCGTATTTAGCGAATCGAATGTTCTCGAAAGTTCTAGACTGTCTCTCGCGTCGACGTTTCGCGGCGACCAATCAGGCGAAAGGCAGTGCCTCTTCCAGGGAGTGGAATAGAGAGGGACGGAAATATGGTATCGCTCGCACTAGACAAGCGTGGAACGATTGACGTTGATGCGATTAGTTATAGATAGGAAGGTAGATGGCGCTACCACCACCCATTTCTTAGTTTCTCTCTGCTGACTTTACTCACTCTTCTTTATATTTCAGGTGCTTACGGGGTAGGTCTGTTCAAATGATGACCCGCAGAATGGCAGTTCTGGAGGACAAATTACAGTCCACACTCAAGGAATTGGAATCCTCTAAAAGCCTGTGTAAACAGCTGCTACAGGAGAGAGAGGACAGCGAAGAAGAAGTTAAGAAAAAAATAGACAAGAACACTGAACTCAAGGCACAGCTGGCTGAAATGCACACACACCATCTTGAAATACTTGAGCAACATGAACAACTTCGACTGACGGTGTCCAACTTCCAACAGTGCATGGACACTCATGAAGAAGCTCTGAGACGTGTTGCTGAACTGGAACGTGAATTGAGTGAAGCTCATAAAACCATCTCCAACATAGAAATAAATAAACACAGTCAACAGATTGCGAATACCTGTAGCCTATATCATGAGTTGGTTAGTAGTGAGCCTGATCATGTGTGCATTAGGGAGCCAGTTGTGACAATAGATCTGACCAGGGAGGATACCATTATTATGAGACCCAGCTTTTTTAGTCATAATAAACTTAAACGTTACATTAAAACTACTAAATTAATAAAAAATATCATAAATCTATTAGGAAATATAATGTGCATAGAGTTAATTTAAATCTTAGAAAGGAGCGCATAAACTTAGTTAATCAACTTTCTGAGTACTCTAGAAATTTGAAACATAGCAGATCAGTGTATGATATGGACACTCATCGCTTAAGGGAAGAGATATTACTTAGGGAAAGAACCTTAAATGAGATCTTCAACAAATACCAAGCTTCTCAACAAGAACTGAGCAAGCGTATAGTGGAGGCAGGTGAGCTCGTAGACTTGGTGTGGTGTAATGCAGAAATGTATGAGTCTCTGACCAATAAGCTCTCATGTTCTTGTACTCATACTCTTGCACCAGCAGAGCCATTGAGTACCGTACTACCTGAGATTTTTTCTAACAATCCACAAAACTCGCACTCATTACAATCAAATTTAAATAAATCTAGGCTTCCAACATCTATTAATAATACTTTTATTTTTTCTGATAGGCTAGGTCACAATTTTGGTAGTCTTCTCAGTGAATATACAAATCAGTGTGTTATAAATTATTGTAGGCCAGGGGATATTTACTGTAGTTTAGTTAATCAGATTAAGTTACACCCCTTAGATGAGAGTAGTACTGCAATATTATTGTTTGGTAAGAGTTTAACTGTAAAGAGAGAGGATATCATAGAATGTGTTGAATTGTTGATAGAACTTAATTCTAAATTTAGTTGTAAATTTATTTTAGGTGCTTTACCTTACTCAAACAACTTAACACACACACAAAATATGCACATACACTCATTAAACATGTTATTGTATAACATAACTTGTCGTCATAGTGACGCAATATTGTTTTTGACGCTAATAAATTTATTAGTAAATTTATTTTAACTAAAGATACAATGGATCTGCCATTTTATATTAAGCGACAGATTGCTAAGTTATTAGCATACAATTTACAGCAAGGCAGAGAGCCTTGTGTTGACAATTTATTTGATAGGGTTAGTACATGTACTAACAACGTTTTTATTGACACATCTTGTGATTTAAACTCCAAGATAGGACAACAGTTAGGCTGCAGTATTTGCATATAGTACATCAAAACATGCAGGGCCTATCTGGCAAAGAGCTAGAGTTAAGTTTATTTCTAGAAAAATATGACGTTAAGGTTTGTGCTTAACTGAACATTGGTTAAGCACCCATGAGGTTATTGTTATAAATGAATATTACACAGTGCAGAGTTCTTATATAAGAAAGCAGGCTATTAGAGGCGGTTCTCTCATAATGACTTCAAATTTATTAAAATGCAAAGAACGTAAGGATATTGTAAATTTATCTATTGAGCGCACTATTGAGTTGTCCTGTGTGGAACTAGATTTATATATTATAATTTGTGTATATCGACCCCCTTCTGGTGATTATAATCTATTTGAGACTGTTATGGAAGATGCTCTTAATAAAATTATAGGTAGTCATAAGAATATTATAGTATGTGGTGATTTAAATATTAATATTTTAGAGAATTCTTCACAGTGTACAAGATTTCTGAATCTTTTTAAGTCATTTAATTTAAGTTATTTATTCTGTGAACCTACTAGAGTCTCTGAAACATCTTCTACTTGTTTGGATAACAAATTTAGTTCTTGTGTTGCTAAAAACCCAGTAGTTATTAGTTCTCTTCCTTCTGATCACCGTGGACAGATAGCTAGTTTTTCATGTACAACATATGATAAATCACTTACTTTGTACTTTGTAGGCCTCAAACTACCAATCGTCTTATACGTTTTAAAAACAATATTATGGCTAAACTCAATCCCTCAATTTTGAACTCAGAAAATCCAAATTCAATTTATAATTCACTTTTTGGAATAGTAAATAATGAGTTTTAAGACACTTTCAAGAGTAAAACTGTCACATTAAAGGGTACTACCGGATCTTTTAACCAGTGGGCCACTATAGGTATAAACAGAAGTGGAGCCAAATTGTTTGAATAATATGGTATGAAACAACATAGATTTGACACACCTTTTCTAAATTATGTAAAAAACTACTCAAAAATTTTTAAACAAGTTTGTGTTATGGCAAAATCTAAATTTATTAGTAGCAAAATTAAGCATTCAACAAATGTAATTAAAGAAACTTGGAGAATTATAAATAATGAAACAGGAAGAGCACGACCACGGGAAAACCAATTTGAACTAAAAGAAAACAGTTTATTAGTCACCAATCAAACTCAAGTAGCGCATATGTTCAATAGTTTCTTTGCGAGCATACCTTTGACAACTACTAGCTCTTTACAATCATCATCTTTAGACGCTGGAAATTTTTTGCTTAGCAGTGTACCTGAATGCAAGAGCGTGTTTAGATTCGAGCACGTTACCCCGCGAGATATATTGATCGCATATAATTCAATTAATATTAAAAATACCGGCGACTTTTGGGGCATTTCAATTAAAATTTTAGGTACTATAGTTGAGACTGTTGCGCCTTACCGCTCTATAATTTTTAACCAATGTTTTGACTTAGGCGTATTTCCGGATTTGATGAAATTAAGTAAAATCATACCTTTATTCAAATCTGGCAGTAAAAATGACGTAAATAACTTCAGGCCCATCTCTATCTTGCCGGCATTTAGTAAAATATTTGAAAAGATTTTATTAAAGCAGTTACTAAGACACTTCAATTTAAATAGTCTGCTTCATAAAGATCAATACGGATTTACTAAAGGTAGATCCACTACTGATGCGGGTGTTGCTCTCATAAAACACGTTTATAATGCTTGGGAGTCATCTAAAAATGCTATCGGAGTATTCTGTGACCTCTCAAAAGCATTTGATTGCGTTCATCACGACACACTATTGCGTAAGCTCCGCCACTACGGCCTAGAGGAAACCGCACTTTGTGTTGTCGAGTCGTACCTGCGGCAAAGATTTCAGTGCGTCGATGTAAATGGAACTACATCCTCTAAATTACCTATACAGTTAGGCGTTCCACAAGGCTCTATCTTAGGTCCTTTTCTATTCCTTGTATATATTAAGGACTTACCTTTTTATTTAAAAAATATCTGTGATGTCGTACTTTTTGCACATGATACGTCACTTATTTTTAAAGTAGATAGGAATAGGAATCAATTTGATGATGTAAATAATGCACTTATACAGGTTACACAATGGTTTACAGCAAACAACCTAGTGCTTAATTCTAAAAAGACTAAATGCGTTAAATTTGCTTTACCTAACGTTAGACAACTGGGACCTAATATAAGGCTAGATAGGGAGGAACTTGACACAGTTGACTAGACAGTGTTTCTAGGCATTACACTAGATAATAAGTTACAATGGGGTGCACATATAGCATGTCTTGCAGGTAAGCTCAGCTCTGCTGCGTATGCTGTCAAAAAAGTTAGACAACTTACTGATGTTGACACAGCTCGTCTAGTTTATTTTAGCTATTTTCATAGTGTCATGTCCTACGGTATTTTGTTATGAGGCAAATCTGCGGATATTCAGAATATCTTCGTTCTACAGAAACGAGCGGTACGAGCAATATACATGTTAGGTGCAAAAGATACTCTTAGGGAACGCTTTAAGTCTATAGGGATTCTTACAGTAGCCTCGCAATTTTTATTTGCTAATATATTGTATATTAGGCAAAATATTGGTTTATTTACTACAAAAAGTGATGTACATAACATAAATACTCGAAACAGGCATAAGTTATATGCCCCTTATCATCGTTTACATAAAGTCAATAATTCTTTTGTAGGGCTAGGTATTTGTATATACAATAAAATACCAATTAGTCTTTTAGAATTGCCATTTAGTAAGTTCAAAAGTAAAATAAAAGACTGCCTTATTAGGAAAGGTTATTATACCATTAATGATTATTTCAGTGATAAGGATAGATGGTCACTTACACTAGCCAACTCTTGATGTTTTTAATTTATATAGATACCTTACTTTTCAGTTTTTTTTTATATAATATCTATAATTCTATTAATTTAATATTCATGCATTATTAGGTCATTCAACTTACTACACTTACATTTTCATTGTTGTTCCACAAATTTTATTAAAATTTGCTACAGTGTTAGATGAAGGTAACTCGTTATCATGGGCTGGATACTAACGTTTTTGTAATTTTCGTGTATTCATATACCGTCACTTTCTGTAACATACTTTTCCACCATAGTTCGGAACATGATCGCGAGTTGCCTACATTATAAAGCGTAAGTGGATGCTCCTGTTACACAAGATTCACATTTGAAGACTACTACAGCACTTAATTTAGTAACTACATATTTGTTTAAGTATTATGTATGTTCTTATTTACTATGTACAAGTAATTAATTACAATGTGAAACAGTTGCAGCTTCTTACAAAAACAAAATATGTACCATAACACTGGCGATTAAAAAGAGTGGCCACGAATTTTATTGCCCGTTCTTTCTCGTGGTTCTACCTATTGCTTTGCGAATGGGCAGTAAATGTAAATGTAGAAGCATTATTAATTTACTTTAAAAATTAGACGTTCATAAGCGTCATGTTGTGACCTAGATGAATAAATGATTTTTGACTTTGACTTTGACTTTGATCTAAACTTAAAAATAATAGGCAGCCGTATCAATGAAAATTTATAACATCCATTAAAATATGTATATAACTTTCAACCAAATTCAGGAGTGCCCGTAAATTTTAAAACCGCTACCGACTTGCTCATAAATCCGTCAAAACAGCTTATCAAATTAATTGTCCACAAAGTTATATAACAACAAGGTGGGAGATTATTATTTTTATTATTTATTATTATTAAACACATTATTGTACACCAGTAAATAAATAATTTTACAATAAATTACATTGCAAACTTATAACTAGTGGTACAAGGGCGGCCTTATCGCACATTGCGATTTCTTCCAGGCAACCTAGTTTGGAAATAATTATTTAAATAAAAGTAAAATAGTGGGTAATGGCGTACCTTGTGGAAAAGTGCGAAAGCAAAATATAGAAAGAAGATAAAGTTGTGTGAATTCTATACTTATAAATACATAATTAATAAAAATAAAACATTATATAAAATAAATAATAATAAAATAAATATATATATAAATATATAAATACATATTACTAAATAAACTACTAATATTAATATATACATAAACAATACATGGATGAATAAATACATAAACTAAACTATATATGTGTGTATATCAGTCACGATGAATCTGTCATATAATGCTGAGTGACGAGTTTTTTAAATATGTTTAAGGATTTAGCCCGTCTGATAGATTCGGGCAACGCATTCCATAAGCGTACAGCCTGCACAGTGAAAGATTTTTCAAAGAAAATCGTTGAATGAGTAGGAACTTTCAGTTTTAGATTTTCTGATGATCGTAAGCACTTAGAATGTGTATTATGTAAATACTCAAACCGATTTTTGAGATACAAGGGAAAGGAAGGATTTAAAAGAATATTAAAAAGAAGACAAAGAATGTGAGTATTCCGTCGAAGGCGGATTGGTAGCCACTTGAGCTGGTTGCGAAATTCAGTGATGTGATCATATTTACGTAAACCGTATATGAATCTTATGCAGAAGTTTTGAAGTCGCTCAAGTTTATCTAGCTGGTCCTCATTGAGATCTAGATAGCTGGCATCGGCATAGTCAAGAATAGGAAGAAGGATAGATTGCACCAGTGCAATTTTAGTGGATATCGGCAGGAAGTTACGCAATCTTCACAAGGACGCTGAGGCAGCATAGAGTCGTCGACTAACATTTTGCAACTGGACAGTCCAAGACAGCGTTTTGTCAAGGGAAGCATTGGCCATTGAACTTTCGTCATCATTCTAGAACTGCCGATAATAGTAACCTGGGTTTTAGCAGGATTAATCTTTAGTCTATACCTATTAGTCCATTGTGATATTTTAGCTAAGTCATTATTAATAATGGAGATAGCTGACGACAAGTTTTCAACCTTCGCTTGAGAGTAAATTTGCAAATCGTCTGCATATAGGTGGTAGGAGGAAGATATACAATTAGAGATTGAATTTATAAAAATTGAGAAAAGTAAAGGAGATAAAACGCCGCCCTGAGGTACACCGGCAGCATTGTTGCACCATGGAGAAAAGGTATCATCCAGTTGGATGCGCTGCCGGCGTCCAAACAGGTAACTACGAAACCAGTCAGTCACTGATGGAGATATGTTAAGAGAGCTTAAAATGGCAAGGAGAATGTCAAAGTCAACCGTATTAAATGCATTGCTAAAGTCTAGCAAGCAGAGAACAGTTAGCTTGCCATCCTTCATTCCTGACCTGATATCGTCCGTAATGCTGACAAGGGCAGTAGTGGTACTATGACCCGTGCGGAAACCAGATTGAAAGGGATTTAATATATTGTTTTTAGAAAGGAAGGAGTTAAGTTGGTTGTGGATGAGACGTTCGAGGACTTTGGAAAGGAAGGGTAGTATAGATATGGGTCGATAGTCTGAGAAAGAAACAGGAGTGGATTTTTTAGGTAGAGGAACGACGTGAGCTTCTTTCCAAGCTGTTGGAAACACGCCACTAGAAATGGAGTGGTTAAAAATATGGGAAACAATAGGTAGGATCTCATCGAGGATAGGGAGAATCATATTACGGGTGATACGATCACTGCCAATTGCGTTAGATGTTATGGATATGATGCTCTTCTTAACATCACATGCTGTAAACTGACTAAAGACAAAAGGAGTATAAGCAGGAGTTGAAAGCGATGAAAGATAATTTAAGGTATTCATTTTTGTTGTCCTATTAAAATCGGACGAAGCAGAGAAATGCAGATTGAGCGAATTAATATCAATGTTGGAAGAATTCTTGTTTTGAGTTTGCTTTCCAAGATAGAGAGGAGATAGACGCAATTGGGTAATAAAACAGCAATTATATCCAAACGGACGTAGCTAATGCTGACACTTGGGTGCATCTAAATAAAGTAGGATAAAGGGTGGATGTGAAAACTCACAAAAACTATGTTTTGTTTTTATTGAATTCGGTGAAAGATTATCCTCCTGCCGACTTGTTGATAAGTTATAAAATGTGCATGCTTACCTTAATGCGGTCAATATGCACATATTACACCCACGTAAATAAACACAGCACATACTAAGTAAACGTGAAGTAGAGAATAGCAAAATGTCCTGTATGAGGTGCAAGGTTTACTACTACCTGCAGCATTAGCATTGTAACATTTGCAGCACCTTACAAAATTTAATCTATGTGTATTATGCAAAACCTGGCGATGAAAAAGATTGACCGTGAGTTTTATTGCCCATTCTTTCCCATGGTTCTACGCCCTTGCTTTGCGAACGTGGCAGTAAATGTAAATCTAGAGTCTTTAAGTAATTGTTTTATAAATTTATTATTTTGACGTTCATAAGCGTCACATTGTGACCCAAATGAATAAAGGATTTTGACTTTGAGTTTGACATTATCACGCACGAAATACGATGCAATCCTACGGGGAGTAGGCCCACCGGTATGGCCATTTTCTGTTGCCGTCGATTATCTGCTATATATTGCAGCGTATTAATCTAATAATGTAAACATTCGAAATATCAAAGTCACCAGACAAATTCACAAAAACAACCCCGCATCTAGATGTATCAGTACTGCAAATAAATGGCTAACTACTAGTTTTATACGCGCGTCGCGCGTTGTCCATTTCTGATCCCATACATATACAAAGTTTTATGATAAGTTGTTATAAAATTAAGGCGCAAATGCATAAGAAGCAAACAAATTTACATATTTTATAATATCGTTAAAACCTCGAACTTTATTTTTAATTTAACGACATAACTAAAACACCCTCTATATTGCACTAGAGTTACGATACGATTATTACTGAGTAATGTGACAGCGGAAATAATAATAATAAAAATAATGGTAAATGTAAAAAATGGTATTAGATTATTATCATTCTCAATCCTCAAATCTCGATCATTATTCTCTTTTTTGAATACTATTCACAAAGTCACATTTTACATAATTAAACCTAATATATCAAAATAAATTTAACTATATAAAATAGGACCACGGAAACCCACCGGTGTCGGGTACAGGGTCCAAGCCACCGGTGGTTAGGGCCTCAGAGAAAGGAACGTCCTCACGATGCGCGCCGTATCGAGAAGAACCGCTTTCTGAATCAAAGACTTGATCCAGCTGCCTAGTGCGAGCCTCTTTAGGTGTTGGTCGAGGCTCTTGGCGATTAATCCATTCACCGACACGACTATCGGCACAATGATGGCCGAATCCACATCCCACATGTCGACAATGTCGTGAGCTAGGTCCAAATATTTAATTTCCTTCTCTTTTGCTGCTTTCACGAGATTGACGTCATGTGGTATGGTGACATCGACTATCATTGCGAGTCGCTCTGCTCGGTCTATCATTACAATATCAGGCTTATTGGCCACAATAGTCCTATCTGTAATGATAGACCGATCCCAGTACAACAGTGCACGACCATTTTGGAGAACTGGGTCGGGCACATATCTGTAGTACGGCAAGACTCGAACAACCGGACACTATATGCCTGAGAGATTCTCCGGGCCGGTGACACGCCCGACATATGTCAACCGTACCGTCCCTCAGTATATACTTTCGGTAGTTGTTTGTCATGACAACTTCGTCCATAATTGCACAGACAAAACCTTCGGTTTCTCCGAAGAGATCACCGAACCGTAGCCAAGCTATAGAAGCTTTAAAATTGACGTCTGGGTCATGTAAAGCCCTATAGAACCGTCCATGCAGCTCCTTGCCCTTCCATACTTCTCTTCGGTCGTCAGTACTAAGTACTGCAGGTTTGTGCCAGTTCTCTTTAGCCAGAGCGAGCGGGGTAAATCCGGTATCAATTATGACTACATCGCGATGCACATCCACACTCATCTGCAGAAAATATTCTCTGAGGTTGCACACCTCGCGGTTGTGGAGGGTCTTAGCACATAAAAAGCCTCGACCCCCACATTTCCGCGGGATGTACAGCCTCATTACCGATGAGCGTGGATGATGCATACGAGATGCAGTCAGCATTGAACGGACTTTTATATCCAGGGCATCTAGTTCAGTCTGGGTCCACCTGAGTATGCCAAATGAATACATTAGGACTGGCATGGCCCATCCGTTGCAGGCCCGCACCTTGTTGCCACCTGATAAAAGACTGTTAAGTACTTTTCTCAGGCGACCAAGGAACCGAGCCTGCAACATCTGTTTCATGTCAGTCTCAGAAATATTCAAAGACTGCGACATACCCAGGTATTTGTAGGTCTCAGTTGGGGAGAGGGATCTAAGTTGCATGGAATCTGAGAGTTGTATCCCTGCAGATTCCATAATCCTGCCTCTCTTCACATGCATGACCGCACATTTATCCACACCAAATTCCATCCTGATAGAATTACTAAAGATTTCGGTTACCTTAAGTAATGCAGTCAGTTGGAATTTGTTGGGGGCAAATAATTTCAGGTCATCCATGAAAAGAAGGTGAGATATAACATGACCTCCTCTCCTCAACCGATATCCTAACCCTGAAGCCTCTAACAAGGTACTTAGGGGGTTCAGGGCCAGACAAAACCACAGAGGACTCAGACTATCGCCCTGGAATATACGTCGCTCGATCCTTATATAAGCACCGCAACCCAAACTCGATCGACATCCTGGATAGCGCAATACGGTCCTCCACTGCCCCATACATGACCTTAAAAAGGTGCATAGAGTTGCATCTACTTTATACAACTCCAGCACCCTCAAAAGCCATGTATGTGGCACGGAGTCGTAAGCCTTCTTGTAATCTATCCAGCATGTCGATAGATTCTTTCGGTTACGGCGCACCTGTTGGCTAATGGTCATGTCTATCAGAAGGAGTTCTTTAGTGCCACGGGCCCCACTCCTACATCCATTTTGAGAAACAGATAAAATAGAATTATCAAATACATGTTTTGTTAATGTCGTTCTCAAAATAGATTTAAGGAGTTTATATATTGTTGGCAAACAGGTTATTGGCCTGTAATTTTTGGGGTCCGTGGCACTACCAGACTTATGGAGTAGGTGAGTGACGCCGGATGTTAAAAAATCTGGTAGCGACCCCAATTCCAGTGATGCCTGGAATTGAGATGCTAAGCAAGTATGCAAACTACGGAGCCATTTGAGCCAAAAATTGTGCAGCCCGTCCGGTCCCACTGATTTCCAGTTTGGTAACGAACGGACTGCACTGGCTATATCATCTTTTGTTATTGATATTGGCTCCATTGTTGGTATTTGTTCGCATACTCGCTCAACAGTCTTAATCCAGTCACTCTCCGTGGTTGACAGGTGTCGACCAGATGCTGCGCCAAAATGTATTAGTAGCATCATCATCCGGTCGACCCCCATCAGCGTCACCGGCCGTGGACTCGGGTCGCTCCCATCTTCTGTACACCCACCTCTCTTCTCTCTGGAATGTGCGATTCAGGCAATACCGATCCACTCTTTTTTTGTATCGCCTAATACGGTTTGCCCATGCATAAAGTTTTTGTTTTAGGGTGTCGATGCGCTCTGTAACCCGAGATAAATAATCTTGGGAACTGATACCAGTTCCCGCAAAGGCTCGAGTTACAAAGCGCATCACTCTTGGTCGGGTATTGCCCATCCTGAAACAGAAGAGCTTGCCAATGAGTGCCCTAGTCTCAGCAATCCGACACTCAATCCTGCGTTGCCAAGCTGGCACAGCAGCGGTCTGTCGAGTAGCGGTATTATTTACAGGCAATTTAACTCCTGCTACTCGACACGCCGCAACCGCCGCACAATACAGGATTGAATGTGTATCGTTGAGATTTTCACTATTATCAAACTGAGTTGACAGTAATGCGTCTAGGGCACTCACCAGCGCTATGTTTTTTTTATGCATGGGCAAACGAGGCAAACGAGGCCGAATAGTTGGGTCCATGGATCGGTTTTCCGCAATAGCATATTCCAAAGCACTCCTTAACTGATCGTTGCACTGGGTACTTACATGAGAAGTCTCGTCATTTACCTCTTCGTCAACTGGATTTAACAGTTGTTGTTGGGCAACCACTGTGTCAGGTTGCGTTGAAAAAGTGATGGGGAGACTTCTCTGCACGTCAGAGCGAAGTCTCTCAAGCACGGAATCATCCAACAGGCGACATCGCTGGATGGCCCGCACTTGATCCGATAGCCGTTGTGTTGACACGTTGACAGTTGGCTCAAGCGCCTGAAACAAAGGCAGCATTCGATCACGGTACGCACTGAGGTTAGTTCCTCCCTCTGTGGCCACAAAATATGCCCGCATGACGTTTTCATTCATTGAACTCGTCCATCTTATGCGGTGCACATCACCACCGGTAGCGGGGGCCCTATTCGAGACCGGTGGGTCTCGGGGTCCCAAGCGTGTCGGTGGCCGGCCTCTCCCTCGCCGACGTACAGGCGGTGGCGACGTCGGCGGCGAGAAGTACTCGTCGCTCGATCTTGGGCATCAACTCCAACCAGCCAATAAAGGCAAGCCGGAGACGAGGCCCTGACCGACTCTCTAAAGTATTCAGGACCGCAGTGTCGCCACACACATTCAGCTCGCCACAAAGCTGCCCTGCGGTTTGTAAGCTTTCTATTCACCTTGCAATACATTTTTTGTTTATATCACAAGATGAAGGTGATGTTTAAAAGCTGTTACTCTGCCCTCCGAAATTGCGTTAGTCTCATGATGAGATAACGGCTGCCCCAGAGGGGTTTATCATTATTATTATTATTATTAATAGTTATAGGATAAAGAGGTGTAACTACATATCTAAACAGAGTCTCTAGAGTGATAGATATTGTGATTATCATACTAAAATAGAACGGATTAGGTCTCGGCAATATCGGGTTCCAGCTGGCTTACAGATATTTGACCTTTATATTTGAGTAATTACGCGATTGAGTGAGTTTTTCGAACACCGATCGATATTTGCAATGATGAAGCTGCAGTAGTTTTAAGGCTATCTGCGAATCAACTTAATAATATGGGCGATATCAAAATAATCCTTATCATTATTGATACGAGTAGAATATCTAGTAACAGTATTTATAGGTACTGTTGCGTTTCATTCGTTTAGTGAAAGTGCCGAGAGTCCCGTCTCCTTTTCCTTCTCTCTCATCCCGCTCGTCGTTCTATACCTTTTCTCATCCAGGTCGGCAACGCCTTGTAACTCCTCTGGGATTGCGGGTGTCCGTGGCGGGCGATAATCGCTTGCCATCAGGCTTCCGCCTGCTGGTTTGCCTCCTATGAAAAAATCATTTCCAAATATCAGCGTTTGCAACTTGTTGCCTGAAACGAAAAAATACATAAAAGTTACTAGCGTCAATGGAAGCAGCAAGATAGGACCATTCCTATGTGCACCAAACCATGCAAGTTAGTATGATTTATGATTTTGAAACACAAACGTACCTACTAGATCCCAAATGACAAATAGACTCGTTAAATACGCCAAAACATTATGGTGCATGCGTATACAGAGGGCCTACATGTTTTTTTTTACTTGCAATTAGTGAAACATTTAATAAAAGGTCATAAACATTTAATATTGTAAATTAAATATTTGAGTCTGTAAACAAGTCGTTTTAAAGCTATTGATTATACATACATTACATATTACTTCAAGTGTGGTCCCTCAGTACACACACTGAATGTTACAAATGCTGCCAAATATGTAGTTTACAAACATTGATTTGATTGTTTATATAACTAAAATTAATGTATTTTCAATACAACTCAATGTAATCTGAACGTGGAATATAAAATTGCAAACGATTTTTTAATTTTTCTTCGTGACCACATGAAGATTATGTGCCTCTTTGCGTATTCTACCGTAACTGCAACTAGAAGCCGGACCACAAACCGAATCCCTATCATATCTAAATTATCAAAATGCAGTTTCTTCTCGCTGAAAACGAATTTGCATCTAGATAATAAGGTAGTAGAGCCTTGCTGATTTCAGCATGAATGGGCCGGCTCGACCGGGGAAGTACTACCCTCTCACAGAAAATCGACGTAAAGTAACAGTACCTAAACTGTTGCGTTTCGTTCGGTGAGTGAGAGTGCCGGAGGCCCTATTCCCTATCCCTTCTCCCTGATCCCACTCCCCATCCTATCCTATACCTTTTCCCAACCCCAAGGGGCGGCAACGCACTTGTGACTCCTGTGGTGTTGCTTTTGTCTATGGGCGGCGGTAATTGCTTACCATCAGGCAATCCGTCTGCTCGTTTGCCGCCTATTGCCATAAAAAAAAATATATATATATATATATAAATCGCGGAAGACTTCTTGCGTCATTTCAAAGTCGAACCTTGTGGCGTCCACCACTGTCAGTGAGATTTCAATTGTTAATTGTGCGAATATAGTTACACTTTTGTCATGTGAATTCCGTTATCAACAAGAAATTTTGATTAAACACGAAATGAAGATATTCAATTTCAAATAATTCTCGCTGGTTTCTGGCGTCCGTTCATGATGGAAATAATGTGACGCACTGTATATTTCTGAATATGTTCTATGTGTATTACCGATTATCCTACATCCATCTAAATTTAAGTTTATATCGGATCCGTATATTTTCCTGTATTTAATATAAGCATTCCATTAATTAAATGACTTCCTACTACATTAGAGGTTATATTGATACCGAATATTTTTTCTGTATATAGTTCATATATTGTGTTGAGAATGCTGCTTCCTCCTAAACTGATATATTTATCGATACCGTACACTCTCGTGTTCCAGCCGTCATGACCGTTTCGAATGGTACCTACCATTAGTTTCCATATTTGATCTCACAACTATAGACTGAAGAACTGTTGCTCAAGTTGTTGTTCTTTTTACATGTAATGTTTTTGTTGAAATCTCACTTCTTTTTGCTAGTGATGGTCTTTATCAAACATCTCTCCTCAGGGGGTGTTATTCTACCCTGCACCCCACCGTGACCCCCATCCGTGAACCTCCATCCGTACCCCAGCGGTGCCCCCAACAGTGCCCACACCCGTGAACCCCCACCCGTGCCCTCACCCGTAAACCCCCACCCGTGCCCTCACCAGTGAACCACCACCCATTGCCTCACTCGAGTACCCCCACCCTTGGCCTCATCTGTGAACCCCTACCCTTGCCCTCATCCGTGAACCTCTACCCGTGCCTACAACCGTGAACCCCCACCCGTACTCCCACCCATGAGTTCGCACCTGCATCCCCACTTATGTACTCCACCCGTAAACCCCCCCGTGCCCTCACCAGTGAACCCCCATCCTTTTCCTCACCCGTGAACCCCCACCCGTGTCCCCACCTGTGAACCCCAACCTATGCCCTCCACCCGTGAAACCCCACCCCTCGGGCCCCGACTTATGCCCTGATCCTACCCTACGAGTACTTCTAGATAGCCAAAAATATTTGAATCTAGTAGGGACATAAACTGAATTCCGAATTCTAAACCGCAAAGTTATCTTGGTGGAGTAATTAATACCTAATCCACGTACTACAAAGGTTCACAAACTTATTTTTGTAGATTCTAAAATATGAAAACTAGACCAAAATTAAAAAGGTACATTTGTTTGAATTTTTCCTAAAGGTTTAAGGATTTTTTTAATTTTTTTAGGCTTAACGATAATGATCATCAAAATTACAAGCTTGTACCTATGTCTGCTAGAAATACCTTAGAATTTAATGAAGACCGTTGAGTGAGTGTGACAATCTAATTTTGAAGTACTAGTTCGATTTGGATGAAACTCTGTAATATATTTTTCATCCCTTCTATTCGAAAAGTGTCGCTTTGTTCCTCTTTTAGTTGGAGCAAAATAGCTCTTTTTTGTTAAGCACTTTTTAGCGGGCGGAAAAGTGATTTGAATTTGGAACGTATATCATTCATAGAAATCGAACGTAAATTGTATAAATAACTGGCTGGTATAGATCAGTTCACGAAAGTTGACCACAAATGGCGGCCGTCGCGCATATGTACATTCGTGCACCAATGGCGTGGCTCCATTCTTGACGCATTTAGCGAATGCGTCAAGAACGGAGCCACGCCATTGGCATTCCGCCCGCGCCTCACCCCGCACCTCCACGGGGACCTAAAAAATGATTTCTGCGCAGTGGTCATCTTTCATGAACTGACCTATACGTGTTGGCTGCACAGGCGTGACCCGCGCTAGCAAAAAAACAGCGCGCGAATTACGACTCTGTTTCTCGTAATCAGTAGGTACATACTTTATTGACTTTTGCAAAAATAATGAGTTCTACGTCGAGTTGTGAAAGAGGAAAATATAAATTTGTAATTGTTTTAACTTATATTCACACGTCTAATTTTATTAAATATATTCATTAATTACATAACACCGTCTCTTATTTATTTTCTCATAGAAAGGGGATGGAAAGTAGAGTATTTGACTCGAGAGTAAATTATTTTTCGCTCGGGCAATGTATTTTGAACCCCTCGCTGCGCTCAGGATTCTACGTTAGAATCCCTCGCTACGCTCGGGATTCTATTCTAGAATCCTTCGCTTCGCTTGTGGTTCAAAGTAGCGCCCTCGCCGTAAAAATACAATTTTGCTCCCTTGTCATACAATCTACTATTATTATAAAGATTTTCTCTTGATAATGAAATGTTCAGATGTCTAGCTTTATCCAGAACGAAGTTACAGAGAGTTGAAAATGGGCTGAATGGCTTCGGTAAAAGTAAAACTAAGGACTGAGCTTTTTTGCTCGACTTTTTTGGGTTCAATGCCGTGCACCCTGAATAAATACGAATAAATACTTTTTTTATCCAGGATAAAAAAAGCTTATTACAGTCTTAATTGAGTTGGCATTTTTGTTTTAACCATATCGATGTACTACGTACTGCCTGATGTTAAGCAAATATGTTGTCGAGGTTGTAGCACACTAACGCAGAAGATACCTGCCTACCTATTTACTCGAGATTGGATAACCTTCTTCTCGCGTCGGTTTCCTCTATGCTGAGGGTCGTGACCACCTCGTGGAAACAGTCTATTGCGGACCACTTCCTGCCATCTATTTCTATCTGCTGCTAAGTGGAGAGCGATCCGCACAACTCTTAACACCATGGTACACGATACCGTGGTGTTAAGAGTCGTGCGGATCTGGTCGATCCAACGTATCGGGCTTCTGCCTCTCGGTCTTTTTACTTCCACTTTGCCAGTAATTATTAACTTTTCCAAGTTATCACTGTCTTTCCTCGCAATGTGCCTGAAGTACTTAAGAACTCTGCGCAGGCAGATGGTGGAAAGCCTCGTCTGGATCTTTAGCTCCTGTATGATCGATACGTTGGTGCGGTGTGCTGTCCAGGGGATGTCCAGCATCTTCCTCCAGCACCACATCTCGAAAGCATCAGGGCGATCACGGTCATCTTTCTTCAAGGTCCATGTCTCTGCGCCATACAAGAATATGGAGAACACCAGAGTGCATACAAGATTGATCTTGGTTTTCAGAGAGATATTCTTGACATATCTTTGACAGCAGTGCCATGGCTCCTTTTGCCATCCCGATCCTTCTTCGCACCTTAGATTCACAAAAACCATTATTACTAATGCTTGAACCCAGGTATATAAACCTGTGACCCAGTGGGCTCAAGCTTGCCTGTGCGATCTATGACCATGATCTTCGTTTTGGACCTGTTTATAGAGAGACCTAGTTCAATGCTGATGCGCTCCATCCTATCCAGTAAGGTGATCATCTCGGCGTCATCTGACGCTAGCAAAGCGGTGTCGTCTGCATAACGCAAATTACAGATTTTGCGTCCACCAACGGTGATGCCTCCCTGCCAGCTATCGCAAGTACGGCTCACTATATATTCACCGTTTATATTGAATAGCATGGGCGAAAGGACGCAGGCATATCAAACTCCTTTTTCAAAACTGAATTTACTGGTTTAGATTTTGTACCGTCAATCCTCACCACACTTTGGTTCTTGTGATATAAAGACTATTATACCTTTTTGGATAGCAGGTAATACCAGGAAGTTATTCCAACACTTTACATAACATGCCCCATATAATTTGTTTCGAATAATTGCATTTTTGTGGCGTTATTTTATTTTATTCGAATTTTTTTGTGTGTTTTTTGGCTCTATTTTCAAATTTCACGTTGAGTTAGTTTTTTTGTTTTATTTTAAAAGACGGGCCATTTAGTTTTCCATTAAATAAGACCCAATTTGCTACCAGTTATAGTTAAAATATTTTTTGAGAAGATATTTATAACAAAAATTTGGAATTTGCTAAAAAAATCTTAAAACCCGTTTTATTCCAAAATGGTGCATTTTGGACCGCAATATGTAGGGGGTCAAAATACTCCACTATAGCCCTAGAATCACCAAGGCAGTACGAGCAATTACAAATCACCCTGTTTACATTACTCAAAACAAAATAAGGGCCACTAAGATTTTTTGCTGTACCATGAAAACAATAAAGACAATTGTTTAATTTATGTAACTACAAAATAATGTTATTGGTTATAATATAGGCTAACAATTGTTTAAAATAATGATCAGGAATTGTTTTTTAAGTCCATAATGAAATTGGCCATATTGAATGAAAAACATGAACAAAAGAAATCACCGAACAAATACAAAATACTGTTCTTGTCACTTTTGTTTCTTCTTTTTAGTAACGAGTATGTCCTCCTCTCTTAGCAATACACTCCAGAAGCCTTGTGTGCATACTCTGGATCAAATTCCTCACTTTTTCATCTGGAATCTCCTCCCAGGCACGTTTTAAAGCGTCAATCAGCTGCTGTTGATTCTAGACCCCTTGCTCATTCACTTTAACCCTTCGTTTCAATTGGTCCCACAATTGCTCGATTGGAATTAAATCCGGACTGTTAGCTGGCCATGGTAATACCTCAATATGAGACCCTTCTAGGACAGTTTGGGTCGATCGAGCTGTGTGTGCACGGGTATTATCTTGCTTCAGGATGGATCCAGGCCCCACTCGCTGTGCAAATGGGATCACTTGAGGCCTGATGATATCCTCGATGTAACGTTCTGCAGTTACGGTACCCGCATTTAAAATGGTAAAATGGAGCTCGGTTTTACCGTTTAAACTAATCCCACCCCAAACCATTACGTTGGGACCACCAAAACGGTCAACTTCGTGGATGCAGGACTCCGTAAACCGTTCGCCGCGTAGTTTCCACACCCTAACACGCCGATCATCATTGATAAATTTTACTTTGCATTCGTCTGTAAAAAGCACCTTGCCCCACTGATTAATCCCCCAGTTCAAATACTGACGGGAGAATCTTTAACGGTTTGCACGTTGAACCCTGGTCAGAGGAATTAGAACAACTCGTCGTCTTGACATTTGCTGGTCTTCGTGTAATCGATTACGTATAGTTTGATCACTGACACGGGTACCCGTTGTCAGCCGTAGGCGGTGTTGTAACTTACGGCCCGTTACTGTACGATCACGACGAGCACTTAGTTGGATGTACGGATCCTCGTGCGCCGTTGTTACACAAACTCTACCTGAACCGGGTCTCCTGGCAGCACTGCCGGTCTCTTGGAAGCGATTCCATACATTTTGGACAGCTCTTCAAGAAAATCCCAACTAAAAACCCACGTTACGATGAGAACGGCCTTCTTGAATCATAGTAATGGCTCTGGTTGCCGTAATTGTATCCATGTGCCTTCGTAATGGTGGCATGATTAACGCGAGATGATAAATGAATCAATTAAAATTGAAAAGTAAAACTTTTTTCCTAAAATAACCGAGACAAGTTAAGAAAACAATCGAAGAAAAACTTAAGAATAACATTAAAATTTTTTTTCTTGGAATTATGACCAATACTTTTCAAATTAGGAACTCGAACACCAGCATAAAAGAGATCAAACACCAAAGAGTTCGTAATATCAATATAATGCTACTTATCAGTCACTTTCAGTTTATTAAAGTGCACTTAGGGCCTATGCAAACCACGTTTTTTAAACGCGCTGTCGACGCGCGTTTGTAGCGATACAAACGCGATACGCACGCAAGTCAGACACAGCCTGTAGACCTTTGCACACCTGTATAAATTCAAACGCGCGTGTGTTGCGATACAGACGCGATGCACACGTGCGTGTGTAGCGATACAGACGCTCTCAGATTATAGAACAAGAATCAGATGGAGCGGGCGGAACAGTTGCGTGAGGCCACTAAAGCAAATTTACAAATTGAAAATCGAATACAAATCCGGCTCAGTGTGAAACGAAGCATTGTACAGTTCACGCGCTCCGATCAACTCAACATTTAAATTCATAAAATGCCGTCATGCGTTTTTAAACATTGTGAAAGTTGTTACCAAAAGCAAAAACAGAAAGATATAATATCTTTTCACAGTTATCTATGGATTATTTGACTGTTTCATAATTTAATTTGAATAAAATTCGTATTTTTGCGAAAAATGTGTAAGTGTTGCCAGTTTACGTCGACTCCGTTTTCCTTGTATTATGGAAAATGCACTTGTCAATTCATTTATGAAATATGTAATAAGAATTGTCATGTTAATGAAAAATATATTAACATATTATAAAATTATATGTTAGATATATCTTTATTAGCAAATATTGTTAAAGGCTTTTCAATATGTATACATTGTTTTGGGTTCGATCCCTATACGATCTAAATATTCATGTACTTACATACATACATACATAGTGTCACGCCTATAACCCCGAAGAGGTAGGCAGACGTGTATTTCTACACCCACTTTTCGCCAGATAGGTATACTTTAGTCCCACGTAATAAGGGGCGAGACTATTACCGTACCGGGCACATTACCAGACTCCGTGCTGCTACTGAGAATTTCGTGACAGAAAAACCCAATAACACAGCCCGACCCAGGAATCGAACCCGGGACTTCTCAATCCCACGCGCACATTTATGCCGCGAGACCAACGAGGCAGTCGTATAGGGTTTGATGTCGAGTTTTCCGTCTCTATGCAAAGATGGTATTTACATCGTGTTATTCCTCAGTCGCCTCTTACGACACCCACGGGAACATAGGGGGTGGTGACACTTGTATTCTATGCCGTCAACCACACGGCTGTATTCATGTACTTAATGTGTAGAATCAGAAATAATTGATTGCAGGCATTCATTTTTTTTTAATAGCTTACGTTGTCCTTCTCCTGGGCAAAGGCTTACCCCAAATCTTTCCAGGTATGCTTGTCGCACGTAATCTCAAGCCAGCTCTTGTGGTAGGCGTCATTTCGCCACCTTTTTCGGGGCCGGCCTTGGCGACGTCCTCTATGCTCTGGTACCCACAGTGTTGATACTCTTGCCCAACGAGCCTCATACATACGGCTGACGCTGCTCATCCAGTTCCATTTGAGACTGGCAGCTTTTCTTCCCACGTCTTTGATGCCTGTTCTAGAAAGCAGCTCGGTCTTCCGTATCCTGTCTTTAAGTTTAAGATCCAGGATGCAGCGCTCTATGGCTCTTTGGCAGACTCCTAGGCGTGACCTGTGAAGCTAGGTATGTGACCAGGTTTGAGAACCGTATGTTGGAATGGTCAGAATTAACAATCATATCCATGAGTTTGCGCTTCTAATATTTAAAGTTTTTAATAGTAAAATTTGTGTGGTCTACAATCTACAAATCATAATATTTATACTTTATTGTGTACTTGAGAAAATTTTGCCGGTGTATGAATACATTTACAAAGGTGAGAGAATTGATCTATATTCACCTGTATAGTTTACGTCGCTTTCATTAATGTTCACTGTCTGCAGTGCATGAATATTATACGTAATGAAATCTATTACAGTTAAACAGTATTGAATAATTATTCAAGACCGCAAACTAATGTCAGTATATAACTTTCACAAAATCATTACAAAACTATGTGCAATATAGTGGGAGATTGGGTGACGGACGGACGGATTAAGAATACGGAATGTCACTACTCCATATCATCCCATGAGTGTCGTAAGAGTCGACGGAGGGAGCATATTATGCAGAGAACAGCACTGTAAGGGAAGGAAAACTTGATACAAACCCTACACCAACCCGTTTGGCCAGCGTGGTATGGTAGGCCAATTCCTCCTTTCAAAGGAGAGTCTTAGTCCAGCCGTGGACTGTTAAAGGCTGATGATGATGAGTGGGAGATTATTCATAATCTGGCAACTTTACACGCACATAGACGCTCGTGTCCGTACAGTGCAGTCACCAAATGTCACGCACACATAGCTGTCAACGTGCCTCACGTTGATGAATGCGCTCCATCTGTCTTTTGTTCTCATAAGATTATTATCAAATGCTATACTAACGCGCGTGTGTATCGATACAGACGCGCCGGTGCGGCGCGTTTGTATCGATACAAACGACAACAAACTGCTCTGTAGGATAAAAGCGCGCCGTCGACGGCGCGTTTAAAAAACTTTGTTTGCACAGGCCCTTAAATGTTAATAAACTAGTGGCCCTTATTTTGTTTTGAGTAATATATATCAACTCGAGTGAACTATTCGAATTTTGTACACGATTAAAATCGGTTGTGTGCCATCTTTGGTGAAAAATAATTAGTCACCGACAACTGACCCACTCACTCCACGATCATCATAACAGGTTAGACGAGTAAAAAAATATATAAAGACAACCAGTGGATATCAGGCGAGGCATCAAGGGAAGCAACCAGAAAATAATAAGGGAAGTATAGGCCGCGCCACACAAGTTGGTGAATGTGAAGTTAGCTACAAGCTGCGCAATATCCAATCCTGACTGAAACTCATATAAAGCTGCGCGTTGATTGGATATTGCGCGGCTTGTAGCTTATTTAACATCCGCTAACTTGTGTGGCGCGACCTATAACCAAGGTGGCATCAAGGGAAGTAACCAAGGGCCATCAAGCAGGGCCGTTCCGACCCAATGCAGTGCCTGTGTGCAAAATCTATGAAGCGCCTGTGCAGTGGCGTAGGGCGTATGAACTTTTTTTTTTAGTCGTTTTCGACAATTCCGCCCTAAATTTAATTTTATATTTACCCTTCCTACGCCACTGCGCCTGTATGCGAAATCTGTGAAGCGCCTTTTTTGGCATACTTTTTCGAAAATAAGTGTTATAATTAACGCATATCTCGACGCGCGGCGCCCCTGTCACCCTGGTGCCTGTGTGCGCCGCTCACATTGCACATAGGGAAGGTTCGGCCCTGCCATCAAGGGGCCCAACTAAGGAAGCATCAAGAAGAAAGGAATTGTATCGGTAATACCATCAAGCTTTATTTTTGCCGAGTTATTAAGTACAATATTAAGACCATAATCATAAAATTACAAAAGTTTTCATGATTCAATCAAGTCAATCAACAACACTAGACATAATTATTTTTCTTGTAAATTTGACCCAAATAAACTGGTCAAGCTAAATAAAACCGTAAAATATGCGTAAAAAATTTGAGGTAAAAAGTAGGTTTTCTCACAAATGCACCCTTTCACTTTCACCCTTTCTATTTCACTTAAAGAAGGAATGTTGTTACATGGTTTGATAGTTATGTTTCTTATTGTCAATTATATGTAAAGCTTTTGTTGATAGCTTTACTTAATTCAGCAAAAAATTGTTTTATTGAAGGAAGTACGAGTTACGTAAACAAAACATACTCTACATTTCTTGGTATATTTTCAAGAAATATAATATTTACTCTCAGCTTACAATTTGATTACAAGTTATTTACTTAAAAATACGCATTTACCTACCTATTTTTTTTATTTACCTATTAATCATTTTAATTGAACTTTATGATACTAGTTACTTGCAAATGAAAGTAACCTGGCACCTCTTTTCATGTTGCTGGTTATTTTACTTCCACTTCACACCACAAGTGTTTTTGCATCCGCCTCGGCTGGCTAGTCAAAACGGTGTAAACAAAATTACGCTGCGGGCCTCTAACAGGTTGCAACCTGCGTGCTAACTCCGCCCCCTCACACTAGCCATCTCCGTATTTGCGCCGTTTTGTTGGACGCAATTAAGCTACGCTAATCAGGATCGATAAAAACTTTTTATTATACTGCATAAGAATTACGGAAGCAATATTATCGGCATGATGTATGTAACCAAAATAATGAATATACGCCATTAATATACATCTCTCAGTAGCGGCCTCTAAAATTCGCGCGGCTCACTGCGGAACTAAAAAATACGCCGAAATTCACTCTCGTGACAAAACTACGTCCATGCCAATATTTCACCCATGCATTGTACTGATCTTTTGATGGCTCCTGGCTGAATTTGAGAGATGGTCAATCTTGCGTCCGTATACAGGGCGCAACAAGTCAGTCGGACGCAACATCATCGGTAAAAACCGCCATGTAGGACGCGATATCAACATGGGGATGTATATATATATATATATATATATATTACTTGTGATAAAAAAACTGTTTAATCAACAATGAGTTATAAATGTAAATTTATAACTCACTGTTGATTAAACAGTTACAGGTACAGGTACAGATTAAACAGTATTTATTTGCGTAAAACATGGTATAAAAAGATGTTACAAGTATTATGTTGGTTTCACATGTTTTGCTTAACATAGCATGCAATTTGTAGACATAGGTGTATTAAGGCTAAAAGTTATCATTTTTATTCATAAAATCTTGCACAGAGTAAAAATTATTTTCATTAAGCCATCTATGCAACTGTATTTTAAACAATCGGATATTTAAAATTTTTAGATGACTTGGTATATTATTAAATATGCGTACACACATAACTAGACAGCTTTTATTATATTTTGTCAACCTTGCAACATCATTAAGAACGAGTCTGTGTGGATCACGTCTACTCCTTGGATATACATCATCTGCTGTCTTAAATAATTGTTTATGTTTCCTTACAAATACACAAATTTTATAAATATACAGAGAAGGTAGTGGCAGCAAACCAAGCTCTTTGAATATTTGGCGACATGATTCATCGGGTTGTATTCCACACATGTCTCTTATGCATTTTTTTGTGCGACAAATGCTCTGTTTTGATCAGTACTATTACCCCACATAACAAGCCCGTACCGTAGCAGCGATTCTACATACGCGTGGTAACAGGTAATTGCTGTTTTTATATTTGTAACTTTTTTTACTTGTTTTAGTGCGTACATCAATCTGTTTATTCTATTTGATACTTGTTCCACGTGTGTTTTCCAATTTAGATTTTCATCCATTTACGCCCAAGAATTTTGTATGCGTGACTTCTTTAAGTTTTGGTATATTTAATTTGATATTGAAATTAGTATTATAAGATTTAATAAATTGTATTAATACGGATTTAGTCAGGTTCATTTTTTAATTATTTATGTCAAGCCAATGAATTTAATTGTTTATTGTATTATTTATATCATTTTCATGGTCAGTAATAGTATTATTTTTTTATTAGATGTCACAATAATAGATATGTCATCGGCAAATAAGATGATTTTGTGGTTTGTTATGGTAATTAGGTCATTAATATAAAGCAGAAATAGTACTGGGCCTAGGACGCTTCCCTGAGGAACGCCGCAGCTATTATAGCTATACGGAGAAGAGTAAGGTACCATGTTCCTATTATGATCCATTCTAGTGACTATAACGCATTGTTGTCTTTTACTTAGATAAGACGAAATCCACTGTAATGCATGTCCTCTGATCCCAAGATTATGAAGTTTACCTATCAGTGTCTGATGTGAGACCAGGTCGAAAGCTTTTGACAAATCAAAGAACAATCCTGTTGTTAAGAAATTATTATTTATGATCGTCACTATTTCTTTTATCGAAGAAAATATAGCTAAGTTAGTTGATTTGTTGTGCTGGAAGCCATGTTGTTCATCACTGATGATATGAAATGTGTTACAAAAGTTAATTAATCTATTATACATGCATTTTTCAAACACTTTTGATATTATGGGAATCAGGGTAATCGGGTTTTTATTAGATGTCACAATAATAGATATGTCATCGGCAAATAAGATGGTTTTGTGGTTTGTTATGGTAATTAGGTCATTAATATAAAGCAGAAATAGTACTGGGCCTAGGACGCTTCCCTGAGGAACGCCGCAGCTATTATAGCTATACGGAGAAGAGTAAGGTACCATGTTCCTATTATGATCCATTCTAGTGACTATAACGCATTGTTGTCTTTTACTTAGATAAGACGAAATCCACTGTAATGCATGTCCTCTGATCCCAAGATTATGAAGTTTACGTATCAGTGTCTGATGTGAGACCAGGTCGAAAGCTTTTGACAAATCAAAGAACAATCCTGTTGTTAAGAAATTATTATTTATGTTCGTCACTATTTCTTTTATCGAAGAAAATATAGCTAAGTTAGTTGATTTGTTGTGCTGGAAGCCATGTTGTTCATCACTGATGATATGAAATGTGTTACAAAAGTTAATTAATCTATTATACATGCATTTTTCAAACACTTTTGATATTATGGGAATCAGGGTAATCGGGCGATAATTGTTAACATCACATATTTCGCCTTTTTCAAACAGAGGCTTTATAATAGATGACTTCAAAGCTTCTGGGAAAACTCCACTTGAAAAAGATAAATTAATTAAATGTGTTAGTATGGTAGTGATTTCATCTTTACAGGCTTTAATATCTTTGGTGGTAATTTCGTCATAACCTGTAGAACTAGTATTTTTCAGCGATGTTATTTCTCGTCTAACTTCACATTCTGACATAGGTTTTAGAAACATTGTATTGGAAATCACATGGCCACTGAAACTACAGCTTTCATTATTTCGTTTAATAACGTCATTAATAAAATGAGCATTGAAGGCGGATGCAATTTCAATTGAATTTTTCAATATTTTATTGTTGATTTTAATACTCTCTATGTTTCTGTTGTTTTTAAAGGTATCAACTTCTTTCTTTATTACTGTCCAGGCCGCTTTACATTTATTATCATTATTATCTATAAATTTCATATTGGAATTCTTTTTAGAATTATATATACATTGTTTTAATAGTTTTGAGTATGTTACATATTGTTTTTTATTGTGTGTAGTTTTATCTTTATAATAGTTAAATCTTAGTTTTCATTTCGTTTTACAACTCTGTTTCAGACCTCTGCTTATCCAATTTTGTTTATCCTTTTTATTTAAATTAACTTTTACTCGTACTTTACGGAAACAAAGATTATAGAACAAACAAAACAGCTCGTGAAATTCACAAAACGCTACATTCATATCGGTCTCTGAGTATACGTAAGACCAATTTAAATTTTGTAAACATTGCCGAAACTTTCTAATAGTTGTCCAAGTTGTAGTCTCTTTTATAAATGTAATAGATAGCTATGTTTGGTATTTTTTTGTTTGTCGGAATGCTTATCAATTGCGCAGTTTCATGGTCAGATAAATGGAGCGGCAGAACTGAGGCAGTGGCATTCGGTACATTGCTTAGAATATGATCTATGCATGACAATTTACGTGTAGGCTCATTAATGTGGATTTTCATATTATAGTTATAGCACATATCTTGTAGTTCGTTTGTGATACTACCTTTTTTAAAGTATTTATATTAAAGTCCCACATTATAACTATATTCGTTCTAGATTTATATCTTTGGCTGAGATCATGTAAAAGACTATTAAGTTTAATTAGAAACTGTTTAGGATCTGATTGGGGCGTTCTGTAAAGACAGATTATTACTAAATTATTAAATAAAATTTCTATACCACATACTTCGAATATATTTTGAAGAGCATAATTTCTTATAAATGATAATTCTTTAAAAATATTACCTTTTTTCACTAAAATGCAGGTACCACCTCTTTGCTTATCTCTACAAAAATTAACTGCCATGTCGTAATTATATATTTTTATGTCTTTCGTATCCCTTTTTTATGAATGTCTCGGAAAGACATACAACATTTGGCTCATCGTTTCTCAATCTTAATTCCTCCAAAGTAAGTTCTAATAATTCTCGCTTAGATAGTAAACTAGCAATGTTTTGGTGAATAATTTTGAATTTATTTGGTGTAGCTGTACGTAAACTAGTTTCGAAAAAACTTGCTATCGCTATTTATCACAGGAAAATAATACGGTATTGTGCCTGGGTCTTTTTTAACGCTAACTTTAGGTCTGATAATTTGTACAGAAGCACTTGTTATACGCTGGAAATAGTACGGGATAGTCCCTTTTCGCGGTTCAACTATTTTATTAATAAGTGAGTTTAAAGTGACTTTGCTACTCGCTATATGTTGTCTTATTTCAAGGGGACATAAGTAATTATCGCTATAGTCATTACAATCTATAACATAATTGATTGATTGACACACATCAGTAAGCTTGTAGGAATCACAATCTATAAAATGACATTTTTTATAATTTTTACATACATTTTTGATGCGCTGATTCAATTTTACGGCATCTAGATAATAATTTTTGTGGATATTTATAACGATAAGTGTGTTACCATTAAATAATTGCAAGATTGTTTTTAACTGTGACAGCACTGTGTTCTGATTAAAGTCGTTTTCACCTATACAGATTATTAACTTATCATTAGACTTGAGCTTGATGTTACGACAGTTCTTTAGCACTTCACTACTTAATGCATATGGTTTTGTTTCCGAAATGATACCATACTCCTCATATCGCGTGTTTACTCGTGAATGCTTTAAGACGGCAGCAAGACCAACGCATTGCTGAGTACCGAAGATAATATGTAATTTCTTGTTAGGTTCACGATGAAAACTTCGTCGTTTCGAGAGTGTGGTAGAAGTCGCAGGTCGTACTTTATCTATAGTAATATTACAATTTTGAGCAATATTACTGTTCTCTGTGACGTCCTGTGTCAACAATTCAATTTGTTTGTTAAGATTTGATATTGTAGCTTTAGCCTCGTACAATTGCTGTTGCAGCCGTATAATATCTTGTTGCAAGGCGGAGATCACTTTTGCATGCTTTGTGTCGTTACTGGTCATGGCAGATGAAGTTGTAGGCGTAGGGAACTGTTGTAATTAATAAATTCTCTTTGTAATGCTTTTCCTTGGGCTGTTTGGTAGAATTGGCGTGGAGTGACATATATTTTTTAATACCTCTATCTCTGTATTTAACTTAAGTTTGTCCTTTCGATTCATTATTATCTAAATTGCAATTTTCTAGCTCATTTTCCGTGCTAAGGAGTTTAGACGTCAATTGAGATATTGTCTCTTTCATTTCTGCTGCTGATAGCAGGTCTGTAACTGTGCCATCAACAGTTTTAGATAATTTATTGGGTATAATAAATGAGTTATCGGATACCTCACAATCGGTAAGTACGTGGGAGTCCAATATCAATGATGAAGACGAAGACGACGTTGTGATAATCGGGGTTTGTTTACTAGTTATTTTCGTATCTTGAGATTTGTCAACACCGTTAAGCTTTTTTCTCATTGTTATATTGGAAATGTCACTTAGTCCAGGGATTCACCTCGGAATTTGAGATAATAAGCTGGAAACTTGTATACAGCTTCATTTTGGCGTTCTAAAAGTTGTCTCAAAAGTCACATATTATCTCGTGTCTGCGTCGTAAGTTATTCGAGGTCAAACGTCACGAAAATCGATTTTTTGCAATTATCTCCGTTTCTATGGTTCCAATCACTTCAACACCTATTATGAAAATTGAAGATAAAAGAAATTGCCACAACTTTTGTCTCAACTCTTTTTCTGTACGCTCAACCCTTTTCGAGACAGAGAACGGAGAGCACCCAGCGCTCAGGCATATATCGCACACCTAGCGGTATAATGACACATCTACTTTTTTCTTATTTTACAGAAATGAGGGTCAAAGATTTTACAAATGTTTGAAACGAACTTATGACTTCACTTTACGTTATATAATGAATTTTATGGTTTTAGCAACTAGTATAGACCTTAATAGATATTTAGGGATAAAAAATCCACTTCAGGTTTCCAGAAGTTGCTTCATAACAGTCAAAAAAGAAGAAGAGGCATGCAATTGTGCCGTTATACTTTTAACAACTTCCAAAAATGTCATATATGCCCCAAAGCCATAATCAAACAGGATATGAAAACCAAGAAATAAAGACATTTGCTTAATAGAAAACAACAGTTTTTATTTGAAATCAACATACCTACATAGGCTGCACTAAAAGTATCGGGAATGGAATATTTCCACTGTTCCTGTCATATTAAAATCTTTTTAATTGAAAACTCCTCGGTTTTAAAAATCGAATACCATTTATTTATTTTAAGAAAGATTCTCGGTCTTGTCACAAGGTTTTGTCAAACTTGTTTAGTCGTTGAGAAAATGGAATTGACTAGAGAAAATTCAAGCGCGATGATTTATTATGACTTTCGAAGTGGTTTAACACAAAAACAGTGTGTTGATCGGATGATTTCTGCATTTGGTGATGAAGCCCCATCCAAAACCACAATTTATCGCTGGTTCGCTGAATTTCAACGTGGACGTGTCAAGCTCAGTGATGATCCCAACCAAAACTGCAGTCACCCAAGAAAACGTTGATGCTGCGCGTAAGCTGATTGAGGAAGATCGACATGTGACATACCGCGAAATTCAGGCAACCTTAGACATTGGCATGGTTCAAATAAAAATAATCTTGCATGAACAATTAGGTGTAAAGAAGTTTTCCCGATGGATACCGCATTCGCTCTGTGAAGAGCAAAAAGCGGCTCGCGTTACTTGGTGCGTCAGAACTCTCGAAAGATTCCACGTAGGATCCTCAAATGCTGTATACAACATCGTATCAGGTGACGAATCCTGGATATATGCATACGAATCCGAAACAAAAAACACGAGTCACGAGTTTGGGTGTTCGAAAATGAGTTAAAGCCAACAAAAATTTTTCGTTCATGGAGTGTTGCAAAAAAATTGTGGCCACATTTGTCTCCAAAACCGGCCATGTTACGAGTATTCCTCTTGACGGACAAAGAACGGTTAATGCAGAATGGTATGCTAGCATTTGTTTGCCACAGGTCGTTTCTGAACTCCGTAAAGAGAACTGTAACCGCCGCATCATCCTGCATCACGACAATGCGAGTTCTCACACCGCGTACAGAACAAAACAGTTTTTAGAGCAAGAAAACACAGAATTATTAGATTTCTATACTTTCCCTAAAATAAAGAATAAATTGCGTGGACAGAGATTTTCATCACCTGAAGAAGCTGTGGACGCCTACAAAACGGCCATTTTGGAGACCCCAACTTCCGAATGGAATGGTTGCTTGCAATGATTGGTTCCATCGTTTGGAAAAATGTGTCAAATTTCGCGGAGAATACTTCGAAAAGCAATAAATAAATTTTTAAATAGTAATGTTGTGCCACTTCCTTGATGCCCGAAATTTTCAGATATTTTTAATATTCTTATTTGTAATTTTATTCAAATAAATATACTTACATAAAAAGTTTAACTAAAATATTATAAAAACCTAAATTTGGCTCGTGAAACGTTAAGAAATAGTCATCATCAAACTATAATAAATAAAATAAAGAATAATCACGAATCTTCTCTTAATTGTAAACATAGGTAATAATCATATTTTTTTATCATCATATTATGGTGAGATAGTTACTCTCCGTTCTAAAAACAAAAGCACTTAAAAGTTTGGCAGTTAAAGTTTAGATAAAGGTACGATAGTGAAATCCAGATCCAAATCAAAGTTTACCTTACTGCTCCGAAATTTTAAGGAAGTTTACGTTACCTTTATGTATCTTTATTAATTGACTAAGCAGTAAACAAAACTATAAGCATTGCAAGCTTTGTCTCTCTGTAGTTAGCTGTGAGTTAGATTTGCGCATGGAATAATCGTGTTTAAGTTAAATAGCGATGTCACATTCCTTTGTCAAATGTGCCATTTTGCCAAATGTGTTTTGAAAATGTTTTTATGTCTACTAACTTACTACGTTAATAAAATGTCACATTTGCCACTTACGCCAAGACAGATTTAGAAGCGATTGCAGCTCACCCGGCACAACTGACAAATAAGCCGTTGTTATGCGCGGAAGCGGGGGAAACGTACTAAGTATTACATTGACACTTAACGCCCTATCTCAACAAATAGGACAACTAACACCGTGCCGTTTTACCGCTTTATAAATTATACACTTTTAAACACTTAGGCCGTAAAAACTCAATTTCGCTTTTTTGTAAATGTGCCATTATACTGCTAGGTGAGCGATATACTGTTATACAAGGTCAACCGTGAATCTCGGTGAATAATACCTTGTATATAGAAATAATTATTATTATTATTATAGACTCACGCCTGTATTTCCGAATGGGTAGGCAGAGGTGTGATATAACACCCACATTTCGCCATGAATTTTTAGGTCCCACGTAATAGGGGGCGAGCCTATTGTCGTACCGGGCACATTACCAGACTCCGAGCCGCTAATGAGAATTTCCTAACGGAAAAACCCAATAACACTTTGCCCGACCCGGGAATCGAACCCGAGACCAATCCTCCGCGCACATTTATGCCGCGAGACCAACGAGGCATAAGTATAGAAATAAGTCAAGTAAATATGAAATAATTGAATACTTGTTTGTTTTGTTTGGTTTTAAAACAAAGTGTTCTGATTGGTTGAAACAACGATGTGTCATTTACGCATCAACTTTGAATAAAATTAACGACTTTGAGTTACTCACTGTTTACATGTTTATATGGTTCCTTTTTAGCACTGTATTCGATGTTTTTATGATAATTTATTGATTGTTTTGTTACTGCACTGCACTTTAGAGTATTGTTTTGGTATTATTTTTAACTAATTGTTTTTATTCACGGCACATAAGGAGGAATGAATCAATCCTTTATTTAACATCTGCCACTGTTCAAAATTTTCCACCAACGATATATGATGATTATTGGGTAAAAAACTATTAAATGACACTTTATACGAACTTATAAATTACGAATTAGTATTTTTTTTACATTAAATGCGCGGAGCCGATGTTTACATGACAGCTAGCGCCATCTGTCATTTTGCATTGACTCATTGTTTGCATTTATAGCATTGCTAACCTTCTTATTAATTAGACACTTGATATTTCTGTTTCAATTACTAAGCAATTGCTATAGATTTACGTGCAATTGTAACAAGTACTACTCATAATAAAATAGTTGTTCTTTGTTAACTGTCATTAAGATAAACTAGTTGCATCAATACGTGATAAAATAATATAGTATGTGTTTCAATGATTATTAGTTAGCTATTACAGATTAGCAATGAGGTAAATCGGATCAGCGTCCTCGTCCTGGTTTGTTACGCTTAAATACTACTGTGTTTCTGGCAATGTAGCAGAAATAAGCACACTGATGCAATAACTACGTAATGATATCTAACAAGGAGATGTAACGTACATAGATTCACATTATCATCAGCATCCTATAGTCGTCACCACACGGATAATTAATATTATAATAATGAAGGGTTTGATATTTGTTTTTTTTAATACTAATAGGCAGCAAACGAGCAGACGGATCGCCTGATGGTAAGCAATTACCGCCGCCCATGGACACAAGCAACACCAGAGGAGTCACAAGTGCGTTGCCACCCCTTGGGGTTGGGAAAAGGAATAGGAGGAGTGGGTGGAGGGAGAAGGAATAAGGATGGGGCCTCCGACACTCTTACTCACCGAACGAAACGCAACAGTTTAGGTACTGTTACTTTACGTCGTCTGTCTGTGAGAGGGTGGTACTTCCCCGGTCGAGCCGTCCCATTCATGCTGAAACCAGCAAGGCTCTACTACCTTTATAAATTAAAAAATGTTGTATATATAGCCACATTCTTGAGGAATGATAAGGGTTGTGTAGTATCACACTGCAGCACACAGGAGCTGATCAGCAATAAAAAGACTAGCTTTAGTGACTCGACACTTAACACATGACTTGGCATTTGACATTGTTGAGAAAAGACCTGTGTCAATCACTATTGCCAACATAAAATTTACATCACTCATCCTTACCAAGAAATTTAATCACGATACATAAAAGTAATGAATTACCCACATCATTTATGTGTTCAATTTAATTAATCAATCAGCCTATCGCAGTCCACTACTGTGCATAGGCCTCTCCCAACACGCGCCACAGTACACGGTCCTCAGCCTTCCGCATCCAGTCTGTCCCAGCCACTTTTTCAGGTCGTCGGTCCACCTAGCCGGGGGCCACCCTACCTTACGCTTGCCGAGGCGTGGTCTCCACTCTAGGATACGCTTGCTCCATCGGCCATCAGTTCTTCTACAGATATGGCCAGCCCACTGCCACTTGAGCTTACTAATTCTGTGAGCTATGTCGGTAATTTTTGGTTCTTTGTCGGATAACTTCGTTTCGGATTTTATCCTTCAAAGAGACGCCAAGCATAGCCCGTACCATAGCTCGCTGCGTGACTTTTAGTTTGTGGACTAGTCCCACTGTGAGTGTCCACGTCTCGGCACCGTGCGTCATAACAGGTAGGACGCATTGGTTGAAGACTTTGGTCTTCAGGCATTGTGGTAGGGGCGAAGAGAAAAATTGCAATTTAATTAATAGCCGTGCTAAATGCTCACATAACACGGTATTACCTACGCGAATATAAAGCGGCGCGGCAGTTAAATTAATACGTCAGATTCGAACATTTATTCGGCGCGCCTGGAAGTCGGCCGACCGTTTAACAAACTGCTGGAAATATCCCTGTATCCCTATACTAGCTAGTAAAATATTAATAGTAGACACTACATAAGTAACTTTTAGTTTAGTTATTGTTCTGTTTACGTACTTACGAATGCACTAAAATGAATAGGGTCGGTTTAGATTCTATTAATAAACTAATATGCGTGAAACTATCGCTTGTGATATTGAAATAGATTATTGAAATTAAACTACAGTTTACGGATTTTATCGCGTTATATTGGTTTCACTTGTTTTTACATTTAAACCGAATGATCTAGAAACTACATTTTTATTACTAGCCAACGTTTCGAATTCTTTACAGGATTCATGTTCACGGCAGACTGAGGTGGTATTTGTCTTTGTCTTGAATTTAAAAGTTATCTCAAAGTACCCGAACATTTTTCAACTATTGGTGTTACTATCTACGCAGAATGTGCTCACTGTGTCTTGATGTCTTCTGGTGACTTTATCCTTCTTGGGTTTCATTAGCCTGATAACTGGGTCCCAAGCTGGAGGAACATTCCAACCATCTTCCCTATTGAAATTAGGATGTTTTTTAATTTCAATAGCTTCTCGTATCATTCTTGGAATAAAGCGGTGTTCTTTTGCGAGTATCTGTGGTTTATCAAATCGCAGGTAATGGTTGGTTCCTTGTTCTACATGTTCACACACAGCAGACTTCGTCGAGCGTTTGTGTTTAATGTCAGCTATATGTTCCTTTAGTCGAATGCCTATGCTTCTTTTGGTTTGTCCAATGTATGAGAGCCCACACTCACAGTCTATCTTGTAAACCCCGGCCTCTTGTAAGGGTAACTGACTCTTGACAGATGGTAATAATTGGCTTATCTTCGTTGGCGGCTTGTAGAAAGTTTTGATTGAAGCTCGCTTCAAGATGTAGCCAATCTTGTCGGTCACGCCCTTGATGTATGGGAGGACAGCAGGTTGTCTCTCTACTGTGGCTGGCTTGTTCTTCGGGGATCTGTGACGTTGGCGCGGCGGTCGGAGCTTGTTGTCTTGCAGAACTTGCTTGACATATTGAAGCTCGGCGCCCAGGTGTTTCTTGTCACAGATCCCCCGGGCTCTATGAAACAAAGACATTCCTACGGTAGCTAACTGTTTAGGATGGTGGTGAGATTCACCGTTTAAGTACCTATTTGTATGTGTCTTTTTTCTATACACAGTGTGGCTCAAAGAGTTGTTTTTGTTCCTGATAACAAGTACATCTAAGAAAGCTAAAGAATTGTTTGCCTCTAATTCCATTGTAAATTTTATCTGGTTGTGAATAGAATTAAGATGGTCTAGGAATACATTAACACTATCTGTTGGTAAAATTGTAAAAGTGTCATCTACATACCGCTTGTAGAACCTCGGTGTGATGGTGGCAGTCTGCAGGGCTCGCGCCTCGAAGTCCTCCATGAAGACGTCAGCAACAACAGGCGATACTGGAGAGCCCATTGCCACACCGTCTACTTGTATGTAGTATTTCTCATCCCATAACAGATAGCCAGTTGTTAAGCAGTGTTTCAATATTTCTGCATATTCCTCAGGCATGTTGTTCTCTATTTGCTTCCTTCTAGTTATCTCAATACAGTCATGTGCTGGTAAGCATGTGAATAATGACTGTACATCAAAACTAACCATAGTTTCCTTGTCAGAGAGATGTAGGTGTTTTATTTCACTGACAAAATGGTAGGAATCCTTTACATGCGCTCTCGTCTTGTCTCTGAGTGGCGAGAGAATCTTTGCAAGGTGTTGAGCCAATCTGTAGGTTGGTGCCCCTATTTGACTGACTATAGGGCGCAGTGGAGCATTTTCCTTGTGTATTTTCGGTAGACCATACAATTGGGGAGGTTTTGCACACGATGGTATTAAGTATTTCACGTCCAGATTCAGTTGTTCGGACACAATTCAAGACAAAGACAAATACCACCTCAGTCTGCCGTGAACATAAATCCTGTAAAAAATTCGAAACGTCGGCTAGTAATTAAAATGTAGTTTCTAAATCATTCGGTTTAAATGTAAAAACAAGTGAAACCAATATAACGCGATAAAATCCGTAAACTGTAGTTTAATTTCAATGTGTAACATTCGCGTAAACCCAAGAAAATATTATGAAATAAATTATGTTTTGAATACGTTTAACAGTCTATTAAATGAAGAATTGCATGATGTGAATAACTGACACGTATATGAAGAGCGAGCACTATTCTGTGCCAATGTAATTAGTTGTGGGGATTCAAGAATATAATTGTCCGACTTTTAAGTGCTATGTTCTCTTTTTGACTATTATGGCACCTTACACTTACCTGACAATGATGTAACAAGGAATATTAAAAATATCACTTAATATCGCTACATCGTACTAGTAGCAATAAATAAGCAATTAGCTTTTTCATAATAGATTTCGTCACGATTAGATTTTACTCGATTTGTCTTAATCTCTACTGATATTACCATTGATTTTGGTCAGTGAAGTTTACATAATAGGCTGTCGTCTTTATCTTAAGACTCCAAGCATAGTGAGGAGCACTTTAGATCGCTGGTGGCTGATGCGACATTATGAAAATGTAGTGCGCCGTTTCAGAAGTCTGACGTCAGACAGACGCGCGAGGTCAATCGCGTTGCGACCAGCTGCGATTCACGTCAATGCAATGAATTTTATTGCATAACGGTTTGCCAAAGTTTAGTTTTGGCTATGACTTTCTCCAAAGGCTTATATTAGACTGGCCTCTTGTTCTAAAAATTAACTTGAACCTGACTGCTGTACCGAAGGTTCTGGGTGCAATCGCTGTCCAGGATAAACTTTTGTGATTCTTGTTTATAAACATATGTATGTATTGATATAAGTATGTTAATTAGTAATCCTGTTTTTGTAATAGGTACAGCCTGTGCCGAGTTCTGCATCAGCTGACTGAGTGGATTTCCAGAGATATTTTTTAAAAAGAAGGTAGGTATATCCCTACTTCAGCCTTTGGCAAATACCGTAAGCCAGATATAATATACGTGGTGGAAGTGGTTTTAACCACCTCCGATTAAATTTCGTGCTACAGTGCGGGAGGTATTATGAAAATTAAAACTATAAATGCAAAGTTTTATATGTGCATCCGACCGCAACTCTTATACACGTTAATGGGTGCATTGAAATGTGAACAAATTAAATTTAAAATAAAATGTGGGGAATTTTGTCGACACTTTATAATCTAAACAAACAAGCTTTTTGCTGTGAATATATTTTTGTGAGTGCGTAATTTAATGCAAATTGTGTCGATTCTTTATGGTATAAGAAGAGATGGGGATAGCCCAGTGGAGAGATCAACTGACGGCTATGCAGAGGGTTCGAATCCATGGCGCACACCACTGATTTTTCGAAGTTATGTGTGTATTAAATTCTTCATTATTGTCCGCCCTGTGCCTCAGGGAGCACGTGAAGACCACGGTTTCGGCTGTCATGAAAGTCTTTGTTACCCGTTACGGTGGAGTCAGTACCTCTGAATAAACAAACGCTAGTCTATATTGCTATGCCTTTGGGTTGCAGAGGTCAGGTGGTACTTAGTCGCTATCAAAATAACATCATCTCATCCAAAATACGTGCATTGTTGAACATAGGCTCTCTATAGAGACTGAACTTGGGCCATCCACATACATCTATCCGTACATCCCACAATAGCAAAAGTATCATCTGTCACCTTGCAGAGATCCGCTGCTGCTTTATGAAAATAATATAAATAAAAAAAAGGATTAAGTGCTGCCACTTAATCCTATCGTAATGTGTGTGTGTGTGTGTGTGTGTGTGTGTGTGTGCGTGCGTGCGTGCGTGCGTGCGTGCGTGCGTGCGTGCGTGCGTGCGTGCGTGCGTGCGTGCGTGCATGCGTGCGTGCGTGCGTGCGTGCGTGCGTGCGTGCGAGCGAGCGTGCGTGCGTGCGTGCGTGCGTGCGTGCGTGCGTGCGTGCGTGCGTGCGTGCGTGCGTGCGTGCGTGCGTGCGTGCGTGCGTGCGTGCGTGCGTGCGTGCGTGCGTGCGTGCGTGCGTGCGTGCGTGCGTGCGTGCGTGTGTGTGTGTGTGTGTGTCGAGTTTGCTTCCTAGATAGGCACCACCGGCTTATGACGTCATACGAGCCATCGCCAATATTATCGGAGATGTTTGAGATTGATAAACTTGAATGATGATACACCTACCTAGTGGAGATATCAACAGACTGCCATGCAGAGGATATGGGGTTCAAAACCACGGCGCGCACCTCTAACTTTCCGTTTTTTTATAATGGCAAGTTGAATTAAAAAATTCACCGGGGCCACGAAATTCTCAAGAATGTTTAGTGCATAAGTAAAAGTAAAAGCCAAAAATAATATACTTTCTGTGATTATACATAACAGTATCAGCCGTTTCCTGCATCGATGTAACTGAGAAAAATGAGGAAGAACGCGGGAAGGATGCTGTACCATGGGCGAGCGATGCGATTAGACAATTCAAAGCACTGAGTATCGCAGGTCAAACCGCGGCGCAAGGCTAGTCCCTAGAAAATAATGAACTGTGAATTAAACTGCCTTTTCGACTATTATTTATGTTAAACCTGCCCTGAATTTCAGTTTCTAAGTTTGGTAAGTAAATAACCTAATTAGGCTTACATTGGATAACGTAATTACAGCTAATGATAGCTTTCTATCTAACGGCAATCCGTTACATAGAAAGCTAGCATGCAGAATGCAGACCATGTATTAGGTTTAGCAGTGTGAGGATATGTGAGTCAAATTGATTGCACGACAGTGGTTGGTTTAAGTTGTCACCCCGCTAATGCTAAAGTGCCGAGTAGGTTAATTATTGCTGGTACTAATTTAGGGTTATTGACAATTTTATTATCAACTAGATGTGCCCACGGTAACAGTCACGTCACTTAGGGCTACTGCTCTGCACTCATGGCTTATAGCGCAATCTTACATATAGCCTTCCTAGACAAATAGGGTACACAACACTAAAATAATTACACAAATCGGACCAGTAGTTCCTGTGATTAGCGTGTTTAGCCATACAAAGAAACAAACGATAGTGGACTATAAAGGTGTCCCAAAGCCAAAAAGTGGAGGAGACCTAAGGCTCCGAGGCGATGCCCTTGAATTGCAACCAGAACGACGCTAGGATGATGATGTTAATAAAAAGCGTCCCAAAGCCCAGCCCCGAGCCCAATCCAGCCAAATTCGATAGTTCCTGCTATAAGCGTGGATTCAAAATATCTGCAATCTCAAAATTAAATTTCGTCATACGCTACGTACCTCATCCTCAATAATCTCCGGCATTATATGAGGCAGAAGAAGAAGCAATTATGAATAACTTCCTGTATTGAGTACAAAATAATTAATTACGAACCACGTGAATGGGCAGTGCCTCAAGTGTTTCGTCCCCAGAGGCCATGCACAGAATCGTTTAGAAATGTAATGTGTACAATAAATTGTAACGGCAGGTCGAAGTATTTATTACTTACAAGTTTCCAAACGAAGAATTTAACTGCGATTTTACTTTATTGATTAGAGTTGCATACTAGTAGAAGTGGGAATAATCACATAATTTTACATTTTTGTTAATGTTTAGTGTTTTTTTTGTTGCTTACCGGTAAAACGGTGACTTTTTAATTTTTCTTGTGAAATGCCAATATATCGGAACCTGTTTCTCTAAAATATTCTACAATAGCGCTTATGGCGTGACATTGCTTGCCGTATGTAATAGGCCGACAAAGTTAAGCAACGCTTACGCAGTTTACCACCTGGATTGACCGCATGCAGCAATTACATCGGAGCGATAGCGTGCTTCGGAGGGCACGAATAAGCTGTCACTCTGTCAGTCCCGGTTCTTGTCTCAGGACAAGAATCGTTAGACCATGTCGGAAGCTTTAGAACCGTCCGACAACTCCCACACTAGGTTTATCTACTCATGTGAGTAGAGTAAGTTGGCCACACGCTCAAATGAACCAAAATCTAAACATTTTACATTCGCAATATTGAATATTGTGTGCCATTAGAGAAGCCTAAATCCAGCAATGGACTGTGGCAGGCTGATGTTGTTGATGATGATGATATTGAAATTACTGTAGTAAAGAAATGTATTATTATGTTAAGTATATGTTTTTAGGAACGTAGTTTTTTATAAGAACAGGGGCCTAACTGCACTATTTGCAAAGCGTTTTGACAACAGCTTAGGTGCGCAACGATTTTGTTTCGGATAACGGAGAAACAGAGAGAATAGTTTAGTTAGCGTGATACGGTAGGTATATGGTTTTTTGGCTTAGATTTACCTATACGTTGACATTCACCGCAATTTCAAACTGATCTGTCTCTGCGATATGTAATTTAGCATGTAGTTTGCATATTTTAGATGCCACCAAAGTGATGTAGATAAGACACATCCAATTATCGCCAGGCAGACCGGTACTGCTGCAACAAATGGAGTCTTGGTGATTAACATTACTTACTTAGGTTAATTTTAGTTGCAATCAGTCGAGGATCACATAAATCATCAGCATCAATTTTGCGCCTCTGCACGAGGAATCGTCAGGATCGATGGGTTCAGTCGTTGCTCGTCGCTCGTCGCTCCTGAGGATGTAGAGACAAAACATATGCCGAAGCATTGTCGGGATACGGCAGACAGGTATCTTCTTAGAACCCTTACTATTCCCATTGGTATATCCTTTTATTCAGAGGAGCGAGGTATTTTCAAAAAAATTCTATTACAAATGTTGGGGTAGTCAAACCGAGGATGCGTGGTTGTAACTTTTTCATTCCATTACAGTACAGCATGGAATGCCACCCAGTAACGCAATTATAATTTTGTGATTAATCAGCTATAATATAATTTCGTGATTAATCTTTCCCCCATATAAGTGGCTACATTGAATTTTATTTTTTTATTATTCTCAAACATGTAATTACTTTTTGCAAAACTCTACTTTGTGCCAGCACAGGCCAGTCCTTACTATACGCAGCCAGTTCGTCCCGTCATCGTCATATCCTCCTTCCACGTCGTCGCCTAGCACCTTCGGGCACCCAATTAGTGCTAGTTTTGGCCCAAAGTTCTTCAGGTATGGGGAAAACGTGGCCCGCCCATCCAAAAACAGATTTAGAAAAACGCTATATCGTTATTTTACAAACAAAACTAAAATCATGAACTCCAACTGACACAGTAACTAAACTAACTAGAACCGTACTATACAAAAGTACCGTGGAGTCAGGCCCTTCAAACATTATAATTAATGACGTTCATTAGAAGCCGCGCGTTGTACCATCAATGCAATTATCACGTGATTTATCTGCTCCGACGAACAATCATTTGTTGATAAAAAGTTATTAATGAACTGCGAGGTTATGGACTGACTCAAATTAATTAAATGTTAATTACTGACTGACTTGATTTTTGATAAAGAATATGGGATAGAACGCATCATGTGTAGTTGTCCACAATTCATTCTATTCTAAACTAAATATTTAGGTATTGATTTTAATGACGATGATAAAATAATTCAAATTGCTATTCTATATAATTTACACTTTTTTAATGAATAAGATGGCCAAATACATGTACATTGGAGACGTAGGTCTAGAGTTAATTATTTGAAATACTAATCCCATCAATAACATCATAAAATACTTATGTTGCCAAGAGGTGACCATACGGCTCACACAATCAGATCTTATTTAGAGACAAGCTTCTTCTCTAAAAAGACTCGGTATATCCAATAATTTCCTGCATCACATTATGCTTTTTGTTCAAAATATAAATAGTTTATATTCTATTAGAGAATGCCCGCAGCTACGCCCGTGCATTATTTTTTAATTAACTGTTTCTTTTCGTTCCCGTTAGAATTTCAGGAAATCCCTTCTTACTGCTTGCCTGCGGTCTAAGGAACAATCTTTCAAAGGCCAATGCACACATTGGCCTTTGAAAGATTGTTCCTTAGATTGTAAAAGCGCACACGCATTTACAATAAAGTACCAAGCAATGTTCAAAATGTAAGTTTCAACAAATTCAAGAAGTTTATACTTAAAACGAAAACTATGTCAAAAAGCTACTATTCAGTACTAGATTATATTGAAGATAAAAATGCTTGGGATTAACTTGTTCAGCCCCACGGACTATTTCCTTCTTAACATTTTAAGTGTTTTGTGAATGTGAGCTGTTGTGTCTGTATTGTGCTAGTCTAGTTTAGTGCTTATATATACATATATATTTTTAATAATCATATTAATAAACGACAACATTATTGACAATCCAGCTCATATATGAGAAATGCAATGTAGTTACTTGCTTATTTCATTGTATAAAATTGGACGATGTAAAGAGTGGCCCTGAGTTTCTTGCCTGATTGTTCTCAGAGGCTCTACTTTTTGAACATGATTTTTTTTTCAATGCTCAATTATGTAAATAATATGCATTTATATTTACTTTTTTTCTTATATTATCTAAATATCTATGACTTTCTGACGTGTCCAAAAATTTTTGATATTGTTATGGAAATAAACATATTTGAGTATGAGTTTGAGTTTAATAAATATACTAGCAAGGAAACCAAGGAACATACGTGCCAAACTGCAGCTTCCTACGCTAAATAGTTTCGGCTGTAGCTTGTCTGTTAGTCAGTCAGGTTGTAACGTAAGTATTTTATTTATATAGAAGATGATGTCACTATAAAAACAATAAACAAAATATTATGCATCATATCTAGTGACGTATCTAATAACTCAAAAAGACTCAAAAGTAAAAGGGGCATTACAAAGAGTTAATATGATCTAAAACTCTCATTAAATTAATCTATTTGTAACCCAAAGTTGGGCATAAAATATATCAATGATGCAACGTACTCCGAATGCCTGGGCCGACAAATGGATTACAGCGATCGTTATCTTTTAAGTCATGAGATACGCGCTCGGTGTCAGATAAACCCTATCTTTTAAAGCATTCGACATATGTAGGTGCTTATTAATGAGGCAGATATTTGGAAGGTGAACAATTGTAGGTTGGATTTCACTAGGAGCAGTTAGATAAAAAATATATATTACAAGATTTTACAGAGATGATGCATCATCGACTTAAGACTTTTCAGGGTTAGAGCCTCAATACCTACCAATTTAACCCATACGTAGATATGTTCAGTGATATTCAGTAGGACAGCGTCCAGGTAGGTCCTTATCAGGACCAGAAAGCATTTTTTAAACATTGAAATAACTGCTGTAAAACCTACAGTGACACAGAGAGCAGTGTGTAGGTAAGGCAATAAGGTAGAGTTGTTTTTTTATAAATAGAGAAAGAGGTTGGTGATCATTCGGTAATACAAGTGATTCGTAAATCTACTCATTTTTGACAAGGACAAGTACGTACATAATAGGACAAGGTAAGGCTAGTTTTCGAGATAGATCAACTGTATAAATAACTTTGTAATCCCATATAAATATATTTTTTGTCAAGTATTGTTTTTTATGGGATTAACATTTACCGCAATTGCAAACTGATCTGTCTCTACGATATGCAAAAGTAATGTAGCATGTAGTCTGCATATCTTAGATGCCACCAAAGTGATGTCGATAAAAGACATCCAATTGGCCTATCGCCAGGCAGACAGGAGACTGCTGCAAGAAATGGGGGTTTTGATGATTTGAATTACTTACGTTAATTTCAGCTGCAATCCGTTGATAATCACATAAATCATGAGAGAACTAGAGAAACATAACTAAATATTGCCAGGAGAAGTTTTTATATACATTTAAAAATATCTAATATTAAACCGGCGACTGAAGATTGACGACCGGTTGGCGCCGCGGGAGTGTAAGCGACTGCAACGCCGAAAGTCGCTGGTTCGATTCCCGCTCAACTCAAACATTTGTGTGCGTGAACATGTATGTTTGTCTTGGCCTGGGTGTATCTATGTATATTATGTAAGTATAGACACAAAATAAGTATATTCATATGTATGTTTATCCATTATCTAGTACCCATAGTTTACCATGCATGCTTGCACGCTGCATGCTTGCTTGTTTGCTGCATGCTTGCTTGCATGTTTGCCTGCTTCATGCTTCCTACAGCGAAAAATATGCCAAAGATACATTGCCAAAGTTATTATATCCAATTTGTATTGTATTTTTTTGACCAAGTGGCAACACTACCTTGAGTAAAATGCGTGCTTCAATATCGTTTTAAGTAATATAATTATACTCTCAATAACTTAATTCTTCAGTGATATCGTTTTCCACCAATTTAATTGACGTTTAGATCATTTATAATCAAATATTCATCTCAGTGAAAGTGACAATAATAAAACAATCGCCTGTGGAAGTGACCGAACAATTGCGTTTAGTGGAGTTGCGAAGTGCTATACAACTTAGTCGCAGTTGTGTTAGTGCGGATACAAGAAATTTTCAAACAGTAGTAAACAAACTTTTCAAAAGTCGTTAGTCATCAATCATTAACATTATAAATACAGACAGTGATACCAACCTAAGCGCATTGACTGTGGGCGCGTTCCAGTTATTGTCATTAGGCACATCCTTAGCCTTAGGGCCAAAGTTGTCCACGGGTCAAAGTAACCTTCACATCAAGCATTTTTGAATCTTATGAAAAAGTTATTTAAACTACGTTTAGTGTGGGAGCGCAATTGCACAGTACGGTTGCAAACCGAACCATACTAGAGAAAAAAAAAAATATTTTTTTACCTAATCCGTAAATCTACTTCATAATGAAGACGTGTGCAGTATGTAAAGTCCATTTTACTGATGGCGCTCAGTGCGCTAGCTGCAAGAAAGAGCTTGATTTTGCTTGCGCAAGTATCTCAGAATCGGGCTGGAGAAAACTGGGATCTGACAGGAGAGCTCAGTGGAAGTGCCCTAAATGCAGAATCTCCTCCTCACCGAAAGCGCTTACTCCTGAACCGTCTACTACTTCGTATGACATAATGCTTTCTGAGATACGCTCCATTAAGCTGCAGCTGCAGAGCTTACCCGTCCTGATTGAGGATATTCGTGCTATCAATAGCGATTTGGTGGAGTTAAACGATGCGTATGCCCATTGTAATGAAAAACTTGAAGACTTTGGCAATAGAATACAGGAACTCGAAACAAAAGCAGCTGAATTTGATAAGATTCAGGAGAGATTCGACTCGATGCAAGCAGATATATCGCGAATTAAACATGATCAGGAACAGCGTTCTCGTCTGAATAACGTGGAGATCAAAGGAGTTCCTTTCAAAAAGGATGAAAATTTATTCTCCATTTTGGATGCCATTGGTCGTAAGATTGATTACGTCTGTCCGAAGACGCAGATTAATTATATTTCCTGGGTACCTATGCATAGTACCAATAAAAAATTAATAGTCGTTACTTTTCTCAATCGCTATGTAAAAGAGGATTTTATAGCTGCCGCACGCATGGTAAAGGATCTGTCGGACATACAAGGTGGCCATCGTATCTATGTCAACGATCATCTGAGCGCGGACTCTAAAAATTGTTAACGAAAACTAAACAACTTGCTAAGGAAAGGAATTATGACTATGTATGGGTGAAACACGATAAAATACATGTACGTAAAAATAACACCAGTAAATCGTTTATTATACGTAAAGAGTCCGATTTAAACAAATTACTTTAAAGTGTCACCCATTCATGTCCTTGTTTTTATTTTTGCATGCTAGTTTATTTGTAATATTTAGTCATTTGTGTATTGCTATTATTGCTTATAAGTTATATGATACAACTAACTGCTTTAAAAGGTTTAGCATATCTGCTGTGCTTGTGCGTTTGACACCTCTTTGTTTGTTAGACTATGCCCATTTCATTGTTGATAGCGTTGCTTGCTATATATCTGCTACGTTTGGAATTATGCTTGTCTCGCTCTTGCTTGCGCTTTCACCGGACTGGTTGCGCTATTGTAGGTTTTGTGGCTTGCTGATCGTTTTATATTTTGTATTGTCGGTAAGTATCAATCACTTTATTATTAAACAAAGATTCGTGAATAGACACGTTAACGATTGTTTTTATTCATTAGTTATCATGTTTGTTTCTACAGCTGTAATTTGGATAAGTAATGGCTAACGGATCTAATAACTTGAATGTATATTATCAAAATGTTCGCGGATTAAGATCGAAAACAGACGGTTTTTATCGTCAAGTCTTGATGAACAATTTTGATATTATTTTATTAACAGAAACATGGATATTGGATGGTATCCGTGATTCGGAAATTTTTGATGATCGGTACATTACATGGCGTCGAGACCGTGATTATACACTCACGGGGCAGTCGCGTGGAGGAGGTGTACTTATTGCTACGCGTAGGGACTTATCAGTTTCTTCACAGCATCTATTACATTCTACAGCAGAAGACCTTTGGCTAAAGATAAGTGTAAAAACATTGAATTCGCGCGACTCTATAAATTTATATATGTGTCTTATACCTGTGCAATCAGAATAATGGCCTTTCATTCTCGTTGCAACTACGTAACTTTCTATCTAAATTAAGCGACTTATCTATAAGTAAAAGTAATTATGTCTATTTAGTTGTGGGTGATTTTAACATGAGCGGTATATCATGGATCTCGTCGATTAATACTGCCTCGCTGGTCCAGACCAATCTCTCTACTGATGATGAGTATCTACTCGCAGATGAGCTATGTTTGGCGGGTCTTGAGCAATACAATAATGTGACCAATAGGTATGGCAAATTATTGGACTTAGTTTTATCGAACAATGTTGTAAATGTATCAGAATGCTGTGCTCCTTTGGTGCCAATAGACCCCTACCATCCAGCCTTATCGATTATTATCAAGCTAATAGTATTACCTATTCTGAAATGTGTACCGAGATTGCGTTATTTGTTTAGTAGAGGTGATTTTCAGTCTTTGAACGACGCTATTGGTCAAGTTGGCTGGCAACGCGAGTTTTCACATCGTTCAATGGATGAGGCAGTAGACTTTTTTAATGATAACATTTTTAAATTGCAAAATATCTACATACCCCAGAAACTATATTGTCGTGGCAGGTACCTTGCATGGTACAATTCATCATTAATAAAAGCAATTAAAGAAAAATACAAATATTTAAAAAACTTTAAGAGATATGGCAATACATCTGATAGACGAGCATTTGAAATCTTACGTGAACGCATTAAAGTAATGGAAACTACCTGCTACAATAATTACATTCAGAGAACTGAGTCATCTATCAAAAATGATCCCAAGTGTTTCTGGAAATTTGTAAAAAACCGTTTTAATACTCATTCTATGCCTAGTACACTAACTTATGACAGCAAAATAATTCACACTGGTGAAACTATATGTGAAGCATTCTCGACTTACTTTCGTTCGACTTTTCTCAATCGTGGTACTGATAATGGAACTTTTAATTCAGGGAACTCTAGTTCGGATGGCGCTTCGTGCAATTCAGTTGCTGATATTTCGCGCGTTGAAGTAAACACTCAATTTGTCACTAACTTACTTCGTAAGCTGGATATATCCAAAGGTTGCGGACCTGACAATATATCATCTCAACTGCTGGTGAAATGTGCATGTTCTATTGCCATGCCTATCTCGCTTCTTTTTGAAAAGTCTCTGTCTTTGTGTGTAGTTCCTAGGATATGGAAATCAGCCTATATTACACACAAAAAGGGCTCTAAAAGTGAGATTGAAAACTATAGACCTGTTTCCAAAGCTAGTAGTAAGTAAGTAAGTAAGTAGCTAAAGTGTTTGAGCGCTGTATATGACCAGCTTTATTCTGCAATCTCAAATGAACTTAGTCCTTTTCAACACGGTTTCCTTAGGAGTAAATCCACAGCTACAAATCTAGTTTTACTGAACGATTTCATCACTAAAATGGATTCCATGGATGATGGAAGGCAGCAAGGCCTTCGAAAGGATTGATCACAACATTTTAATTGGAAAGCTTTTTAAAACTGGAATTCATGGCGACTTACTACGTTGGTTCTCGTCTTATATTGAGAATAGGTCACAAGCTGTAGCACTTAATAATTATAGGTCTAATTGGGTGTCGGTTTCAAGTGGTGTCCCGCAGGGCTCGTTGCTCGGTCCGCTCTTGTTTGTGGTCTACGTAAACGATATTGAACTCTGCCTGCAGTCATCTAGCCTACTTAGCTTTGCAGATGATATGAAAATATACGCTGGTATATCATCCATGAATGACACTAAAGCACTCCAGAGTGACCTTTGTCGATTGCAGGATTACTGCTATTTAAATAAACTTGACCTTAATCCAGCCAAATGTTCCGTAGTATCATTCACAAGAAAACATGACGTCATTAATGCTTCATATTCTCTGGGAGGTCATATATTACCGAGATGTAGCACTATACGAGATCTAGGAGTATATCACGACAGTAAGTTATTATTTGATACGCATATTGACACAATAGTTAAGAAGGCCTCTAAATCACTTGGATTTATAATGCGTTTGAGTAAAGCTTTTACCGAAGTAAAAACTCTTTAAATACTTTATTGCACATTTGTGAGGAGTCACTTGGAATATGCTTTCCAAGTTTGGAACCCATGTTATTTTAAGTATATTGATCGAATCGAGAGAGTACAAAGGCGGTTTGTACGGTACTTGTGTTTTCATCAAAAGATTCCATACAACCCTGATGATTATTTTAAAATGTGCAGACAGCTGCACATTTTGCCACTTAGCAACCGACGAGAGATTGCCGACTTCACTTTCCTGCTCAAGATAGTGAACAACGAAATTGATTGTCCTGATTTACTTGAGAAAATCCATTATAATGTGCCATTAAGATCAATACGTTATAATCCCCCTCTTCGGGTTCCTATTGCATCTACAAATTATAGGCAAAATAGTTTCATGGTGCGTGCAAGCAGAGCTTTCAACAACTTATGTAAACAGCATGATATTGATCCTTATACCTGTAGTGTGTCTTCGGCAAGGAGGTGTCTAAGTTATCAATTTTTCAAGGAATAATTGAAATGCGTTCGATATGTATAATGTATGTATAATGTAAATATGTAAAAAATGTCGGGAATTCTGTTTTGCTCACTAGAATGTGCACTCTATAGCTATAAGTGAAAACTTATAATTGGCTTACAGGTGCAAAACTGATGATAAACACAAAATTTTTAGGTGTAAGTTTTCCATGTATGAAATAAATAAATAAATAAATAAGTATTGTAATCATTATGCGTAAATAAATTTATGCTTAAGGATTTTATGCTTTAGGATTTTATTCTTTAGGATTTTATGCTTAAAAATGTTATGCTTTAGAACTTTATGCTTACTAAATTTATGCTTTAGAATATTATGCTTAATCATTATTATGGTTAGAGAAATTATGCTTAAAAAAATATGCGTAACCTGTTATGCGTAATTATATTATGCGAAAATATAATTATGCCAAACATAATTATGCCAAGTTATATTAGGTCTTACAATTTTAAGCAAATGGATAGGGAACCCCTAAAAATGCATGATATGGCCAAATGTCGATGTATTACCTAATTACAACTTCTGTTTACCTCTTCAAAGTATCGGTTTGCCACGTCACGCCTTGCTCGCTATCTCGTGAGGTATCTTCTCACCTTTAGGCTTTAATAATAGGAAGGGGGCGTACAATGGTCAAACAATTATATTAACTACTTCTTCTCATTTAACTCATTTCATCAGCCTATCACTCCTAGAGGTGCCCACCTCTCCAGGGCATGGCACAAGACCCATTCTGGCTGCCAACACAACGCTTGCTGAGGCGTGCCTTAATTTAAGAACCTGCTTTTTAATCGACTGACCATAAGTTCCCCTATTCAATTTGCTATAACTCTGAACTATGTCAGTTACTTTAGTCTTCTGCCGGATAATCTCATGCCGGAAATTATCCATCATCAAAATCCCTAGCATTGTCCTTTTCATAGCTCTCTGAAAGACATGTTGTGTAGGCAGTGCATTGCAGGACAGCCCAGTTTCAATGGAGTTGAAGGCATTTTTATAATACACATAAGCCAGCCCCAGCGGCCGGTTTTACTCTTCGGATTTCTAAATAACCTTTGAGAAACCTAGCCTGCAGCGGTGGCTGGAAGACATCAAATCTTGATGAGGGAGGGGTGTCCACACCACCCAGTCTTAAACAGCTGCTCTTTGAGGCACGAGTCACATTACTTCGAAAATTTACTGCCTAGAATTCTAACCCAAGCCCTGTGAATGGCAGTCTGTTGATATCTCCACTAGGCTATCGCTGCCTAAGCATTCGTCGCTGCCCCCCGACGGGTATAGGCCCGCCAGATGGTCAGGCGGGCCCCGAACAAAACTCCCTTGGCAGCGGATTAAGGTGTTGGGCTCCGCCGCCAAAACACTCAGCGGCCGCAGAGGATAGGGAGGACGGCAACGCAACACCGCATCTCCTCTTCCTCTGCGGCCCCACCGCGACGCATCGAATGGTGCGCCCCCATTTGGTCGCGGGAGATAGGGCGCGCGGCAACGCAACACCGATACGCCTCGCCTCCCGCGACCGCACCCGACTGCGAGGGACAGACAGAACTGTCCCCCGCACCCGCACCGTTGGACGCATCCTGCGCAGGCCCCGTCAAGCCCACGCAGAGCGTCCCCTCCTGGATCCCTCTTAGCTTCACCGCGGGTAACCAATCCACGGTTACTGAGCCCCCCCACCACGACAAGGTGGAGATCCCACGGGGTGGGGGGGGGTTTATTCTGCTACCTAGTGATTTAGTTATATTTAAGTAATTTTATTTTAACTGGAGCAAAATTGTCGTGGAGCCTCTAGAGATGCTTTGTGGAGCCCTGGCGCTCCGCGGAGCACACTTTGAGAATGGTTGATCTATAGGTTTAACATTATTTCGCGCTAATTTGTACTTCTGAATTGCACGATAACTTTGCTTACGTGTGTAGACTATAAATAGAAATATTAAATAATTTTACCTATTGACATTTATTTGATGATATCTCTTATAAATTTATATTTTCTCGAAGAAGAAATAAATAAAAGTACTTATTTTAAAACGAAAGAAGGCTCATTAATGCCTGAATTAAGTAACTCAAGTTGTTTGGTTTTCTTTCAACTCGACTATTTTCATTAAAATATTCTCGAGCGCGAAAGAACTAAATAATTCATTTTAGCCACATTACTAACGAGGATGTCATGCACTGTCTTTGTATGCATAAAAAAGAGTAGATATATCTTTCTTACTAGTTAACAGATTGTGTAGCAACGTAAAATTATATTCTAAAAAGTTATCTCGAATTCAATACGCTTTAGCCATTTGCCAAAATGTACATACACAACCGTCACCACATTTTCGGTGTGGTGACGGATTAAGAATACGGATTGTCCCCACCCCATATTATCCCATAGGTGTCGTAAGAGCCAACAGAGGGAGCATATTATGCAGAGAACAGCATTGTAAGAGAAAAAAAACTTGATACAAACCCTATACCAACCCGCTTGGCCAGCGTGGTATAGTTGGCCAATTCCTTTCAAAGGAGAGGCCTAGTCCAGCAGTGGACTATTAAAGGCTGATGAGAATTCATTTCATACTCAAGTGATCAGAAGTCACAGTTGCTCATTTATGTATGGAGTAAGTCATTTTTTCTATTAATATTTAATGTTTATTTATACATATATATTTCTACAATTGAAACACAAAATTAACTTTATTTTTGGACAGGGTTAAGATATAAGAATGTTTGTTAGACGAAAGTTCACAAAAATGGTAAAAGGTCAATTTGGCCAAAATCTGAGTTATTTAGTTCTTACATTATACCCACGATATATACATCTTAATCAATAAACGTACAAACAATATTAAAATAATTTATATATTTATTAATATTTTTTATAGTAGTAGGCGCAGACGAGGAGACGCCTGATGGTTAGCAATTACCGCCGCTCATAGACACAAGCGACACCACAGGAGTCACAAGTGCGTTGACGCCCTTTGGGTTTGGCAAAAGGTATAGGATGAGGAGTGGGATGAGGGAGAAGGAATAGGGGATAGAGCCTCCGGCACCCTCACTCACCGAACGAAACGCAACAGCTCAGGTTTTTTTACATTACGTCGATTTTCTGTGGGATGTAGTACTTCCCCGGTCGAGCTGGCCCATTCATGCTGAAATCAGCAGCTCTACTACCTGTGATTTATTTGTAATTCCCGCGGTTTCACCCGCGTCCTGAGGGAATTACTTCACGTACCCGGCTAATTTATAAAGCTAAGCCTAAGTTACTCCTTGGTAAATCAACTATCCGCCAGTGAAAGTCCCGTCAAATCGGTCCAGCCGTTCCAGAGATAAGCGAAAACAAACAGACAGACAGACAGACAAAAATGGTAAGAAATGTAATTTTGGTATATGTACCGTGTAAACATCCATATGCATTAGGTAAAAGTGGTTATTTTAATATTACACAAAGACACTCCATATTTATTTATAAGCAAAGGTTAGAAAGAAAGTATTAATTATTTTTTAATTTATTTATTTTATTTATAAATTGCCAATTACAACTATTATCACAGGTTAAAACATAATCCGCGCCGCCTCCCAAGTCATAACAAGACGGGGCCCGCCAACACCAACGGCGGTTCAATCCCAGGTGGGGTCACGGAAAAGTATGCTACCCGCGAATTGCGTGACTCCGCCGCTACACGGGACCCGTAGGGACACCGCGGTGGTTTTAGTGGCTAGCATAGCTCTAGCTACGTCACTGGAGGTAACAGCCAGGAGCGTACTACACGGCGCTTTCCCTTTGTAGTGTGAGCGTGACGTCAGGCGGCGGCGGCTCGTGCCAGCGCTCCCACGCGGCCATCTTGCGGCGCCGCTCGGCGCGCTCTGACCGCTCGGCCGCCGTGACGGAGTCGCCCGACGCGTCCGAGTAGCCGCTGCTGCAGGAGCGCAGCTCTGGAAGTAGGGAAGTTGGGCTGAGACTCTTGAATCTTATTTGTGTATCCTTACATAACATATGGGTAAGGATGTTAGCTCGGGGCTCCAAGACTAAGAGGAATACTTGCTTTTAAACTTCAAAGCTCAAAAAATTGCATTTTGCGATAAAGCGGCCCTTGTGCATTTACTACACGACTCTACAAAAAAATTTTCGTTCTTTGTCCTAAAGTTTATGCTATTATTTTCCAGTTAGTTATGCACAAAAACGAAAAGAAAATACCTTTTGTCGGTATAAAGTTTGCTTTTGTGATAGTTATAATAATAATACTCATTTTTCAATTTTTTCATAAATTTTAATATTTTTAAAAAGACCGCGCGGTGAGAGTGGGGTATTAACGTTTACACTGTGCCGCTAGATGGCACCCGAGTGATAAACAACCATCAGGTGTTATTTACAAGCCCAGAATAACTTAAAATGTCGTCACGAAAGTGCAAATACGATGCTGATGCATTTTGTTTTAAGGCCATAGGCTGCAGGATGTCATTAAAAGTACATATGCTGCATGCTCATTTGGATAAATTTAAAAACAATATGGGAGCCTATTCCGAAGAGCAAGGAGAACGTTTACATCAGGACATCATGAATTTTGAACAATGCTATCACGGCCAATACAATGAAAACATGATGGGCGACTATATTTGGGGTTTATTGAGAGAAAGTAGCTATGAACATAAAAGAAAAAGTAAAAGTGTGCACTTTTAAGTTATTTTCCACTTTTCTGTAAGCTAATTTGATAGTAAAACTTAATAAAAATAATAAACATTTTTATTTCAATTGTTTTATTTTCAATCAAAAATTAAAATCCGAGATTTTTAAAAATTTCGTTCAATCAGTCTTCTAAGCACAAAAGCAAGGTTTTTCATGCCATATATATTTTTTCCGTCTTATTACGACCTAAACTACCGAAATTTAATGCTTTGCAATCAAAGTCAAATTTCATGTTGACCCGTGCTATTATTATACATTTAAGATATCTATAAATAATTTGTACCAATTGTATTTGCGCAATTAAAATTTATGTAATTACTGTTACCACTGTTACTCCAAATTATTTTTCTAAAAGGTAAAACATATCCATGTCATATCCGAATATCCGATCCGGTTTGGCATGTAAAAGGCAGTAGGCATCATTAGGTAGGTATATGTGGTACGATCCGTCGTTTTGATGGATTTGAAGAAATTGTAACGACCCATCACGGTAAAAATTCTGCTCAACATAGAAAATGATTGATAAAAAAAAATTTTTGTTACGATCTTTTGAAGCCCGCATGGATAAAGACTCTTTTGAGGTCGTAGGCAGACTGAAAGTGAAGCAAGAATCGAATCAATCGCAAATAATCTTACTAAAATTCAAAGTATCGCTACGATAGTCATGATTGTATGGGTTTCTATTGCAATCACGATATCGTCTTAGATTAGGTATATCTTTAAGATTTGGACATACACCACCAATACGTCATTGCGATCAATCTGAAACTACAAATGGTAACCACGGATCGTACCTTTATCTTTCGGCTCAGACATCAGAAACTGCCACAGACAGAAAAGCAATACCACACATGTCTTACCTCCAATATTATCAAGGTAGTTTCTAGCGACGTCGTCCAACTGCAGCACCTGTATGACAGGCGCGTTGGGCTTGTTCCTGGGTCTCCTTGCCAGTCTCACCACCAGTACTGAGGATATGATGAACACGGCCACCAGGATCACGGCGCCCACTGATATACCCATGTCTTTCTCTAGCAGAACTGGAAAAGAGTACAGAGTTCAAAGAAGGAAGGTTATTAAATTTTTTTACATAATTATATACGTACTAATTAAAAAAATGCATCCTTGACAAAATGGTGGGCTCGCAATAGATTGCAGATAGCATTAAAATAACGGCGGATTTTGTTTTACCATTATGTAAAATTTTGAGTTATTTATTAAAATTAATGAAAAACTTAAGATTCAATGCTATATTGATAAAAAAGAACTTGCAAATCGAAATATAGAACTAAAATTAACAACCAAATACGTAAATATTTGTTATATAAGTTATAGTATCTTCTTTTAATTATAGCGTAGAATCCTATTGATTGCTATTTTATGATAATGTATATGTATACCTGAGTGACCCACAGAAAATTTGAGCCCATCAATAGTTATTTTATAGAGTAGAGGGGAATGTGTGGGGATCTGTTCGTAATATATCGCGACACTTTCGCGCGACTAAAGGAAGAGGAAAGTTGAGCGAAACGTTATGAACCCTTCTCATTGAATTTTGTGGCTTCTTGTTGCTCGTGCAATAGTTTTTAAACGTTATAACTAGATGGCCCTTTCATGAAACATTCTCAATGCCAAAGTTTGTAAGTTATTTTTACAAGATCTGGTGAAATATGGCAGATTGCATTTTAATACGAATTTTGGATTCTCTATCGATCAGAATAAATTGTTTTCGCAGAAGCATAACTAGGCATTAAACTAAGTACATCTGTTTTCTTCTTTAAATGTTTTTTTCACCAAGTTCAAGCTTCCTTAAACAAAATGCTGATACTTGATATGTACCTACTGCGTATACCTTCAAAGGGCTTATGTTCGTCAGCAATACTCACAGTGCCACCAAGGGGGGTCAGCTTCATGCAGGAGTGTATCCGTGGGCCTCAGCAGCAGTGGCGTGGAGCACCCGTACCTATTACAGGCGCGCGCCCCGGCCTCATCGCCCCGTCGGACCCGGCCCAGCGCGGCGCGGACTGCAAGGCGAGGCGGGGTGGTCCCTCCGCGCCCCGCTGCCGCCAGCGCGCGCCCCGTGCCGAAACCCATGGTGGCCCTGCGCTCTAGTACTAGCGAGCTGTTGCTCTCCAACATTCGCCATACGGAAACTTCATAGTAGGTCGCGTTTTCCACTGAAATGGTTTTAAAATTTATTGTTTATATTTGAAAATATAACTATGTAAAAAAACAGCCATAGCCTAGTGAAGACAGACTGCTGAGATGAATCCACGGCACACCAATGACCTACAAAGTCTGCTAATTCGCATTTGACTATCATTATGGACTATGGCTTTACTCTTCTGATAGTGAAAAGAGGGCTAATGAGGATTAACCTAACCGCCGAAACTCCAAACGTTAACTATCCATTATATATCCATTCCATGACTGGCATCTACTGGTTCCTCATTATCGACACAGACAGTTTAGCGCTCTCCAAAGCACGAGGCAAGCGATAGTAGTTGTTAATTTGACGCGCACATCGGGTCACCAGTTATCCAAATAATTGAGGTTTATTTCAGAACTTTAATTGAGTACCGGTTAGCTAGATTCTTATTGATTTCCACCTAAAAGTTTGATTCTCAAAAAATATTCTTGTTTGCTGAAAAGACAAGAGTAAACTTACGTCCCTAAACTAAAATAATGATATCCAAATATGTTATTAAATACACATAATATTCCTACATTACTATATAGACTGCCTCCGTGGTCCAGTGGATATGCGACTGCTGATCGGAGGTCCCGGGTTCAATTCCCGGGTCGGGCAAAAGTGTTACTGGGTTTTTCCGAATACTCAGTAGCAGCCCGGAGTATGATAATGTGCCCGGTTACGGTAATAGGCTCGCCCCCTCTTACGTGGGACTTAAAAATTCATGGCGAAATGTGGGTGTAATATTTACACCTCTGCCTAACCCTTTGGGGATACAGGCGTGAGACTATAAAAAAATCCTGCAGTAAAATTACTCCCAGCTTGCGGTTACCGTGTAGGAACAATTTACCCGGAACCCTCTACTAACAAACGATCAAAGTAGGTAACAAATTGACCTGGTCCCGACGCCGACGTGTGACGGGTAATTACATTCGAAACGCCCGTCTATACGAGACTTAAAGGTATAGTCATGTTATCCAAATACAATAGGTATACACGCGTCTTTAGTAGAAACAATAAAATATTCTGAGCCGAAATACACTTTGACATTATCGTGACAGCATTAATGCATAGGCTCTTAAAATTCATACTGCTGCACTGACTTATGTATACATAATAATTATCCAATTTGTCATAGCTTCTTCATCAATATTGTATATGCCACGTATTCCGGATGCTGAATGGTATGGTCATATCATAATATGTAAGAAGCTATTTCCACCAAATTACTGTTATATATATTTGGCTCATTATGCAGCTCGCATTCTCATAGCTAAAAAAGAATTATTAAAATTCCCAACTATTTTGTACATACCTGGTATACACCTCATATGGAACTCTCCAAACTCGTACGCGATATCACACTGATGCGGCTGCGGTGGTCTTAGATGTTCAAAAGTAAACGTCCTGTCACACTGTTCTTCTTGAGATGCCACTCCATTACTAGCTTCGCAAGAAGCCTTCAGGGTCTCTGCTAAAGGTCCAGTGATCTGGTCTAAAGGAAGCACTGGCGAGCCAGTAGTGAGATGCTGGACCTCAAAGTTCGCTGGTTGAAGATGCCAGAAGAAAGTGTCTGGAGTTGGTAATGCTTTGACGATGCAGTGGATGGATTCTTTCACCAGTCTGATGCCGACGCCTAAGCATTCTGGTGGGTCTGGATAAGATAAGATAAGATAGTTTATTTCGCAAACATGGGTACAGTACATGATCTTAAGTACAATTATTCAGGTTCAGCCATATTTTACCATTAGGCATGCGAAAGGTATTGTACCTTTCGCATGCCTAATGCAAAAACACAAATTAAAATTACACAACTATAAATATTTATAAATATTCAAACAAATGCATTCTCTTTTTCTGCAAAAAAATCTGAAATACTGTAATAAGCTTTATTAACTAAAAAGGAACTTAATTTTCTTTTAAATAATGATACACTCAATGCCTTCCAAGATTAGGGTAACTTATTGTATATGAGTGGGGCCATGTAGAACACACTCTTGCTCATAAGGACTGAGAAGGAATAGAGATAAATTAAAAACGTTTTAAATTGACGGAACTCTTGTTTCGAGAAGCTACTAACTTCACTCGTGGCTAGTTGCAAAGTATGTAGTTAAAACCATCTTCGAAATAGATTCGTCATTTAGATTTTAAACTTGGGATTTATACAATATAAAATACAATACTTACATTAAAGTATTGTATTTCCAAACTACATTGGGTGAAACTCCAAACATTTGGTGTTTGTTTTGACAAGTCCCATAGAAGCGTTCTAAAACGGCTTGTTTTCAAATTGTTGTTGCATACACGAACGCTTAACACGTTTTTCCATCCATATCATCAAATCCATACATTACAAGAAGACGTATGCGTAAACATTTTGTCTCTTTTAGCCTTCCAAGTTCGAGTGTTAATTACATGTAGAAGAATCGTACATCATATCCTTCTTAACACTTATTAAAGTAGGTTGGTGGTGGGTAGTCACAATGAGAATACTCACAAAACACAGTGATGGTGATATTATGCGAGCGCGTCTCGCCAATGGCGTTGGAGGCGGCACAAGAGTAGCGGCCGGCGTGCGCTCGTAACGTCTCTTCTACGGTCAGCTGGTGACCTGACGTGTGCTCGCCCCAAATACTGCCAGGACGAATCTGTATACCCTGAAAATCATGTATAATTTTGCAAACAAAAGGAAATACTTAATCTGCCATATCTGATTACACTAAAAAGCAGTCTGTGGTGCAAGTGGGATAACGCTATTAGGTTGATGATAATAATTCTGCTGGTGGATTGAGATTTCTGATCTGAGGATGTTTGGTAGGGTTAACGCCTAAGTAAAATAAAGCAAGGTCTACAGAAGAAAACTTACCAACTGAATGAAAAGAAACAGAAATGGATACATGGTCTTTGAAAGTACGCAAGTAATGAACAGTGGAATATTCCTATCGTTATTAAATACCTAAAAGTACCCTACTACTTGTAACTTACGTTAAAATACCAGGTGAACCGTTCAACGGGTGGGTTGGCTCTGACTTCACACTCGAGCTGCGACCCATCCAGTTCCACAACTTCGTTAGTCTCATCATCGCCTAACTTCAATACGTCCACCATTGGACTATCTGCAATAAACACCAGAAAACAATGATACGTTAAAAATATTCTACCACATACTCATAATCCCATCTAGTCCGAAACTAAGCATCTATAATGAATAAATATATATATAATTTTTTTTGTTAGTAGATACATGTATGTCATACATAGAATCACTCAGGCCAAGACAATTATCCATGTTCATGCACACAAATAAGATGTGAGGTGAAAGGAAATCGACCCCGCGACCGGCAGTCGCTTACACTCCCGCTACACCACCGGGTTGACAATATTCATTTGCTAAGAATGTTGAATATTTTGTTTCGCAATTATTATAAAACCTATCAAATAAAATTACTATACGGTTGGTTTTCCATCAGTCCGGATTTGTCCTAGTTTGAAAGGCGTCCGGAACCGTCTGGCCGGGGTTATTAAAAGTGTCCAGTGTGAATAAGCGATAAATAGAACTTTTGCAGGGTTGTCCGGGAAGAAAACCATATTTCACCCAAATATCCGGAATTTTTGGCGTGTTTTTTTTTTCTTTTTTTCTTAAGAAAAAAGACAACTCCCGCATTAGGACTAAATCCTGTGTCGCGGGGGACTTTACAAACATACACCTAACGGACACAATGAACACCCAGACTCGAAACAACAATTTATGAATCACACAAAGTGTTGTCTCGTATGGGGATCGAACCCACAACACTTCGGCGCAGTGTCAAGCGGTGAGACGGCCGCTTAAACCACTACGCCAACCGTGCAGTCCGTGTTTATCCGGGGTCTGCAATTTAGGTGATGGCATCCCTAGTTTTATAGGATCAATTTGTTACAAATACTTTCTTTTGAAATCTAACTAATTGGTCTATTGGACCGAAACGAGAATAGTAAATATGATAATTTCTAGGGGCTACTCATATGCTCCTTATAAAAGAATTTAAAAAAATTGAATTGATTTTGTGTAGAAAGCAATCCCATGACTTTCCACTGTAGCAAGGTTTATTATATTTCTCGTATTTTCCTTAACCAATAGACTCATCAGCATAAGAACCCTTCCCCACTTTTTATTATACATTATTAAACAGTAACGTATATTTATTGTAATTTCTTGTCTTTATTAATTTTTCCTCGTGTTTTGAGTACTTATAGTCTAGCCTATTACCACTTACTATCAAATCTTAGTCTGTAAGCGCTAATGAAAGCGTGTACTTACAAGTAACATTAAGTGTAAAAACGTCTGCCTTGGAGCCTCTGTTGGGCGCCATTACAGGGTTAGTGGCGACGCACGCTAGCGTCGCGCCGTTGTCGCCCACCGCTGGACTCAGCTCCAGGAATGAAACTGCTGTTAGCGAGGAGTTGTACCAGGTCTAAAAACGAAGTACATATTATATACTATTTAAGATGATTTTAAATACAAAAAGCGCTGCTAGGCATTGGATCGCAACCGAGACAGCGCTAGGAGAATAATGACGATAAACATATAACAATATATTAAGCTTTGAAAGAAAATGCACATATAATATACAAAACTTTAATATTAAGTAAACGGTACTACTATTTAATATATGTATGTTAAATATGTACATAATAATATATGTACATATTTAACATATATTAAATAGTAAACACGTAATCAAGTTCTGTTTGTTTCAAACAAGCATCAGATTTTCAATAGAAATTGAGTGATACACACGTACATATCAATAAAGCCAGTATAAAAACACTGTGCATTAGTGATTATCGTCCATTCACTATACATACCATCTGGCACTTAAAAGAGATTAAACCGACGATAGAATAAAGACATTTAAGTTAATATCTCCGATGTTGTATATATTATTTTAGTTTATTAAAATTCATTCAGACCCAATTAATATAGTTGCAAAACGCATTAGCGTTTTGCAACTTCCGCTTTTATTGCTTGAATATGCCAGGCGAAAAAAGGTCATATTTATTCAAATATTTATTCAAATATGACCTTTTTTCGCCTGGCATATTTGAATAGGCAGGTCATAACTTAACCAATAAAAAAGATATATGTAAAAAAATAGCCAAAGCTATTATGGTTTTTGATGACACAAAAGCTTCATTTACTAATTGGATAGCCTACAGACTAAACAAAAGCAGTGCTTAGACTTATTGGGTAAGGCTGTTTTCCGATACTTCGACAGGCCATATTTTTTAGATAACTTATCACACCCTAAACGCGTGAGCTATGTCCCTCGAGGAAAAATATATCGCAATAATTTTCTTTGAATTATTAAGTTTTCTTCTTGGCATCATTCATAAGTTTTCACATTTGGTTTGATACTAGAATCGTTATATTATTACCATCGCAAAAGTTCTATTCTTATTACACCTAATTGAAGAACATATCTACTTATTTGGTGACATCATCTAACTTATCCGAAGATATACATAGAATTTTCGATTATTTCGTTTTTGGACATAAGCTTCCAACAATTCGGCAACCGGCAATACTGTCGCAAGATCGATGACTTTTTTTATAATTATAAATTTAAGGTTAGTATCCCTTAATTACATATATTATATTACTTTTTCTTTATTTTTCCTGAGAAAATTCAAACAACGGTCAGAAATAACATTCAATCTCATAACAACTATTTGTGGATTACGTAAAGAGTTGAGCCTTATGTACTAAACAGCAAGGGAGCTAATCTAGCCACTTAACTACGCAATTGGTGCAAAATTGATTATATTGATACCTAGTTTCAGAAACTAAACGATAATCGATCGCTAGGTGTGTATCGAGATGATTGACATCAGGTAATTAGTGCAACGGTTTTAGTTAATTGATTTTCTTACGTTTTGCTTCCGTCATTGTAACTGTTTGTAAGTCATTATGAGTTCAGTGTTTCGGAATTGTTAATTAGTTGCCAATAAAGGAATTCTTTTGTTTTTACCTGAGTTTAGTAAAACTAGCAATGTTTTTCCAGGTGTTTGTATGTTTATTTATTATACACCATTTATTTTTTTATTAGTACAAAAAAATTAACACAGCACTAAGTATCTTTAACTGATCATATATATGTAGTTACAAAATAAAAACACTAAGTCCCAAAACTGTCTCAAAACTGTTCACAAAAATACGTGATAATTGGTCAATGTAATACTAATACTATGACCGACCCGAGTACTACGAGTATCATATAAACGAACCATTGATAAATTCCCCTCCCCCCCCCCTCGCCTTCTGCGCCTGCGCCACGCCCCGACGATGCGACAAATAGTACTAAATTGCTAGCAAAAGTGAGCGTATCTAATTTCGTTGCAAAAGTTAATTGTTTGTCTACGTTTGCCCGACGCGATGGCCTATCATATCAGTTCATATCACGGGAGTATGTAGCTATGCTTCGTGCGTACTTTTTGAGTGGAAAAATCGCGAGTGCAGCTGTGTAGGTACCCATGGACATCTTATTGTGAGTGTACAAAAGTGATCCGGTCAGTGTCAAACAATTAAAACAGTGCATATTGGATGCTTTTGACAACGGTGGTGGACATTTCGAAGGACAATGGAAATACTTGTAAGTTTAGTAAATAATACGTACTTAAGTAAATAATAATTTAATGCCGGCGGCTCAAAATCGGTCTGTGTTCTCCACACACCTCGAGGAAGGCCTATGTCCAGCAGTGGACGTCTCTAGGCTGACATGATGATGATAAAATAATATTTGTAAATAGCAAATGATTCTAACCTCATAAATACGCCAAAATTACTCTTTTCTTTTAGTCCAGAACACCTTTTATTTTGATATTTGTTTGCTTTCTAATTACATACCTCCGTATTTAATTACTTGTTAAACGGTAAATTTTACCGGTCTTAGGCCCGAATGAAGTATGAAGGAGAGGGTAAAATTAACAAAATTAAAAAATAACTACCTACATTTATTATTTTTCTTCATTTTATTTTCTATGGCTACCTACATCATAAGTGCGACAGAGAGAATGCGAATGAGCAGGATGGAATATTATCAATGAATTAGTGAATGGATTGTAAAATATGACTATGATTTAAGTGAGATTTTCTACAATAAACAAATGATAATAACTTTGCTCTTTATTGATATTATGAAATTATTACGTCACATATATGATAATAATATCTTCGCTAATCTGTCCTTAAAGTTTTTGTACTATAGTATTTTCGCTGTATGATGAAATGCATGACAGTTCTCATTTTACATATTACGCATACTACTTTCAACTTATGAAAATAAATTGGCAAAAAAAACAAATATTTAAAATAATATCTATTAAAAATTACAAAGTAAATTGATACTAGTATGTCTCTCTCTATTTTTATAATTATTATTAACGGTAAATATACAGGGTGTCACAAGACCCATCACCAACCCGAAGTCTACTCGTTGTGGACATCATGCCAAGTCATACTAACCAAAAATAATACCTGGGAAACGATTTTTTTTAAGTTTTCCCACTTTTTTAAACCGCAATTAAAAGCGCGCGCGTGCAATGCTCGAAATACCTACTTATCCATGGGTTCGTAGAGCATCTAAAGAACATATTGGCGGGGTAAATGCATTGTTTTTGTACCTAATTAGAAAAATTCCATACTAACTTTGACCCGCAATATCTCCTGAACCAGTAATTTCTCAGGTATGGTGCCGAAGTAAAAAATGTTCGTAGTGATTGGTATAATATGGGATTTCAGTTTTCGTTAAGTGTTTTTTTACACCCTGTATAATTTAAATATAATAAAATATAATCCTCAAAATGTCAGATGCATGAAACGAACCCTCTGTCAGTAGAGATTGAGACCATTGAATCGACATGAAATCGATTAATAGGAGCGCCCATCTTGTGATCGAATACGTCAGTACGAGCGCCTTGTACACAGATTACATGAATTATCCAGATGGAGTCATCTGTCATATTTGATCGACGCGGAGTGTAGCCGGTCAAATGTCATTGGGTATGCAGACGTCACTTCCTCACACTCCCCAGTGTTGCCACCTCAAGAACAGTTCACCTGCTTTGCGGGAAAATTATGAAACGTAAAGCGTGTTGCCCTATTAAGCTATTGTTTATTTTTAAATCACAGAATGGAATAGATAATGAAAAATTCAATAAGTATATAAAATTTAAAATATCGATATATCGACATTTTTTAACAAGCTTAGTAGTCGTTTGGGTTAAGGTTTCGAAATACGTCGCCGTTTTTAGGGGTTGTGAGTGATTGGGGGGAAGGAGAGGAGGTCTCGGAACCCTCCGTCACCATTTTCACTTGCCGGAAATACCTACTTGGTTATGTTTACAATAATTTACCGCACTACTAAAACAAAAAAGGTTGCGCTGGTTGGGTCACGTACATTGTATGGAGTGCTTTCGTTTGCCTAGACAAACTCTCCTTGGGGAAATAGCCGACGCAAAGCGACCTATAGGCCGTTCAAAGTTGAGGTTCAAGGACAGCGTTAAACAAGACATGATCTCCTTTGATATTAACTTTACCCACTGGGAAGATCTTGCAGCAGAGCGTGATCAGTGGAGAAAGATCACTGCAGATGGTCTCGAACATCACGATAATGCTTGGTTGGAGGTGCTGGCGCAAAAGCGAGCTCGTAGGCACGAAAGACAAGACAAAACCATACCTACTTCCAGCCTAATTTGTCGACGCTGCGGTCGCTGCTGCGGCTCCCGTATCGGACTATTTAGCCATCAGCGAAAGTGCAATTTATGAGATGCTGTTTAAATCATCTGATCAAGATGTCATAGGCCAATGATGAGCGTGTCTGTCAGTCAGTCAGTAACGCAAGGATTTTATATATTAAGATTATCGTCTATATCCAGACTATAAAATTAGGCGTGAACATTATCTACTTTTCATATTATTTGATCCAAGAAAATATATAGATACCTATTCAATGCGGCTAAAACCACGCAGAAATCGCATTTGTTATAATAACAATAAAAATCTTTATTGTTATTATAACAAATGCGAAAATTGTTCCAAATTATATCTGTTTGAAATAGAATTAGTTTTTATTATAAGTCAAATCGATTAGATCGATTGAGTAACATTTTGTTTAGTCTATTGAAAATTTCTGACAATGGTCACACTGAACTGTCAATCTTTTTCATTCATTGTCGTTTCCCGCGGTCAGCGAAAAAAGCTAGCTCTGGATAGATTTCGTGTTGTGAGCGTTTTGATCTTGTATTTAGAACCCGTTTGATTGCCACTTCCTTGATCAATAACTGGCACCGGTTAATTGTGATAAAAATAGTATTTTAACGAACATTGTAAAACTTGAGTGAATCCGATGCACGTGGTTGGTGCCGGAAGAATTTGCTGATTGAAGACGCTGCGTGGAGTCTGGTAAAGTAAAGATAATTCACTTGCTAATATTGGCCAATTTTAGTCTCGTGTGTGTCTAACTTGCCTCCAGGACTCCACTCAAGAACATCACCAGGAGATATTTGGTAAGTAAGTTGTTTAATTCTTAGCGCCAAGAAACTTGGCCCATGTGTTAGATCCTTTGTCTTGGGCTAAGACTGGATGAATTAATCGCTTCCACTGATCTGTGTTAAAAAATACCCATTCTTAGCCCGAATTCTACACATAAATTTTGGTGCAGAGCTGTAGTTGAAATTTAGCCGCTGTTGCATTACTGAGTATAAACTCAGATTGGTATGAGCTTGTATCTTATCACCTTGTAGACAGTATTGTAGTGTTTGTCAGGTCAGTTATTGTCTAAAATACATAATATTTAATTGTATAAGTTGACCTAGATAATTTGAAACACATTGTCACATAACCTCAATCAGTAATTGTTGATTTGTATTGTTGGAAAATCTAACTTAAATTTGTTGTTGCATTAATAAGTCAGTTTGTTTGGATACATAACAGCTGTATGTATCAATAAATTTAGTAAATTTAGTTTATTGCATATATTCATAAACATTGTAATAATCAAACTTGACCTTGCCACTTGGGCGGGTCACATTAATAAACTTTGTTTGTTAGAATATAGATAATATTGCTAGGTAACACATATTCTGTGCTTACTTCATATTGTATATCATAAATAACACAGTTAGTCTGTCTGTTGCAAATAATTAACTAATTAAGTTGAAGTTTCAACTTTATTAATTTGTTATAAGTTATAACTTTGATAACTTTTGTGTTTGTTTCAATATACTGAAACTTTTAATTTTGTTGGGCAGTAAATACCTGTCACTTGCCTGCACTTGCAATAAACAGGCTAATACCTTGTTGGTTTCAAAGAATTAAGAAAAATTAAGTTTGATTGTTAATATTGTTTAACGCTTGTCCGGGCTCTTTTGAAATTTTGATTATGTCAGCTATCAAGGACTTGCGTGCGGCTGCTGGTGCTATTGCATCAGATTTGCGCTGGTTTGCCTCAGCCAGTGCTTTAGTGAACCGGCCTGATCGCCAGCAGGCCCTACTTCAAAGGTACGAGCGGATTGACGATCGCCTGGCAAGTGTGGAACAGCAATTCCGCACTTTCAGCACTTGCTGTCTTGAAGTGTCAATCAATGATTTCACCGCTGACCAGCGAAATAAGGTCAGCGAAGACTATGCCCAGGTCTTAGACCTGTATGATGCTGTCTCCAATACTGCGAGACAACTAGTTGCCGATAGGGAAGGGCAACCCGGCCTGAAGCAGGAGCTTCCTAGGTCAGCACCGGGGCTGGTGAGTAGGCTCCCTACTTTGGACCTCCCCCATTTTGATGGCTGCCTAGGAAGCTACCTGGGCTTCATTAACTTGTTCGACAGCCTGGTGAATGATAGGGCTGACCTTCGGCCGGCACAAAAGTTGGCCTATCTAATGTCGGTACTGGATGGGGAGGCTAAGGGCCTCATCCAGCATCTGCCCGTGTCTGACGAGGCGTACCAGACGGCTCGGGACCTAATCACCCGTAGGTACCATAACAAGCGTGGCCTCGCCGACACGCATATTGAGCAGATTTTGGGCTTGCCGACGCTCACCCGGGTCTCTGGGTTGCGCACCCAACTGTTGAACCCGCTTTTGGTGGCCATCAACGCACTTAAGTGCCTTGACCTGCCCGTGGACCAATGGTCCTATCTAATGGTGCACATTGTGCTGAAGAAGCTGCCTGCCGACCTGAGGTCGCGTTTTGAACAGCGCTTTGGTGGGGATAGCGCGACCCATCTGCCCCCCTTTGCTGACCTGGAGAAGTTCCTGGAGGATGAGTGCCGGGTCTTGGACAACTCCGGTGGTGACACGCCGGCTAAGTCGCAGCCGCCCAAGGTCAAGGAGCAGGCTCGCGTTCACACCCGAGCCAGTGTTGACCGGCGCCCTCCTCGCTTTGCAGTCACGCAGAGCCCAGTGGAGTGCTCCTACTGCAAGGTCACGGGGCACAGAACGGCCAGTTGTAGGGCATTCTTGGATCTGCATGTCGCCTCTCGTAGGCGCATCGCGAATGCCCGCCGCCTTTGCTTCTCTTGTTTGGGGTCCCACTACCAGCGAGACTGCCCAAATTCTCGCCCCTGTCCTCACTGTGGAGGACAGCATTTGGACATTCTTTGTATGAATGCCAGAGAGGTTGGCCGCTTGTCCAACCAGCCGACGCCGCGCACGGGCGGGTGTTTTGAAGGTGGCAGCCGAGGCTCACCGGCGCGTAGCCGAGAGTCGCCTCGCTCAGTTGATCGCCACTCGCCCCGCTTGGAGAACCGTAGCGTGCGCACGCCTCCTCTCTCTCGCGCACCTGAATGTGCGACCGCGCAACGTCACCAGCACCATGACTGCTGCCCCAGGTATTCCCCTCCTTTGGCGGAGCGTCCCCGCCTTGACTCGCGCCCACCTCGTCTTGGGCGGGTGCGTCATTATGACCCCCCACAGATGGCGCGCGGATCGAGTCATCGCGCTTTTGAGGACTTCAAGCCGCACCCTCATTTTGACTTGCCTGGTCCTGGCCAACGGTCGCCGCCCAGGCAACAATAGGTCATTGACCCCTGCCCTATAACGCCAACCTCCCCCATTGAGACCGTTATCCTACCAACGGTTGCTGTTAGGGTCTGGGGACCCACGGGGACCTCTGTTGTTGTCCGTGCTATATTGGACACAGGTTCACAAGGTTGCATTGTTTCCACTTATTTGGTAGGGCAGGTTAAATTAAATATGGGCTCCTTTCCGAATTGTATACGGGGCATAGGGGACGTAGCCTCTAATGTTGAAGGGCAAGTTAAGGTTTTGTTTGGCCCTGTTGAATCTTCACACCCGAGGATTAAAACCTCGGCTATTGTGTTGAAGAATATTTTGGGTATGCACCCACAGAAGCAGCTACCTGCTGCTGTGGTGAATTTGACATCGGGATTGGAACTGGCAGACCCCAAATTTGACACACCGGGACAAATCGACTTGTTGATTGGCTCTGATGTCCTCGGTGGAATTTTGATTGGTGGGAAACGGGCCTTGGTGCCAAATGGTTTGACTGCCATCCCGACCATATTTGGATTTGCTTTGATGGGACCTATACCTAAGGACCCCCCTCCACCCGAACTTGATAATTTGTTGGCTGTAGGCTCCGCTCTCTCTGATGCGGTTCAGAGGTTTTGGGAGGTAGAGGAGCCCCCTCAAGCTGCCCGTTTGAATCCAGAACATGAGGAGTGCGAGCTGTTCTTCCAGAACAACACGGGTCGACTCCGTTCTGGTCGGATCATTACGAGGCTACCCTTTCTGTCTGTTCGGCCTCCGCTTGGTGAGTCACGACCTTTAGCCGAAAAGAGATTGTTGGCTATGGAGCGTCGCATGGGCCGTGATCCGGAGCTCAGACAGAAGTACATTGAGTTCATGAGGGAATATGAACAGTTGGGACACATGTCTGTGTCAAATTTGGATTGGCGTTCGGTGGAGCACTACTTTCTCCCGCATCATGCGGTATTGAAGCCATCGACTGGCAAGCTGCGCACAGTGTTTGATGGTTCTGCGCAGACTTCAACAGGCGTATCCTTGAACCAGTGCTTGCATTCTGGTCCCAAGTTGGTCAAGGACCTTTGTGACGTCATCACCAGCTTCCGACGACATCAGGTTGTCTTTGTGGCCGACATAAAAATGATGTTCAGGCAGACGATTATCCACCCTGATGACCGTCGCTTCCAGCTGATCCTTTGGAGAGAGTCTCCTCGCGATCCCATGGTCGTCTACGAGCTCAATACTAATACGTACGGGTTAAGGTCAAGCCCCTACTTGGCAATACGTTCTCTTTGGGAGCTCGCAGACCGCGAAGGCCTACGTTTCCCACGAGCCTCCGCCATCTTGAAGGACGATATTTACGTCGATGACATTTGCTCGGGCGCCTCATCAGCGGACGAGGCGATCCTCCTGCGGGACGAATTGATAGGTATTTTGGCCTCCGCTGGTTATGAGTTGCGCAAATGGATTTCCAACTCACCAGCGCTTTTGAAAGGCTTGCCAGAGGATCATCAGCAGGATCCACATTTGTTTGAGATTGTTGACAACCCCGCCATGATGGCTGTTCTCGGCGTTCAGTACAGACCAGTCCAAGACATCTTTACATATAACGTAGACTTGAAATTGCCGTGTTCTTGGACTAAACGTCTCGTATTGTCTACTGTCGCCAGAACCTTTGATCCGAACGGTTGGATCTGTCCAATTATATTTTGGGCAAAATGCTTCTTGCAGAAGCTTTGGACAGCAGGATTGACCTGGGACGAACCTCTGCACGGCACTCTTGTTGAGGAATGGACCTCTTTTGTATCCTCACTTCCTGCCGTCAACGAGATCTCCTTGCCTCGTCCCATCCTTCCTCCCGGGAAGTACAAGGCCTCCCTTCACGGGTTTTGTGACGCCTCGGAACGTGGTCACGCCGCCGTGGTGTACTTGCGCACAGTTAGTGCCTCAGGTCAGGTGAGGGTTTCCCTGATCATGGCAAAGAGCAAGGTGGCACCCCTTCGGACATCTCTGACCATTCCAAAATTGGAGCTCTCGGGAGCAGCCCTTCTTGTACGCTTATTGAACCACGTGTCTAACACTTTGGGTAAAAGCATTTGTATTAGTGGGACCTACGCCTGGACAGACAGCCAAATTGTACTTTGTTGGTTGAAGGCTTCTGTTCACACCTTGGAGGTATTTGTCGCTAATCGCGTTTCCCAAATCCAGAAATCCGAAGTCAAACTTGTTTGGAGACACGTGCCAGGTGAGCTCAACCCCGCTGATTGTGCCTCGCGCGGATGCTTGACGCCTAGTTTGATAGGTCATTCGCTGTGGTGGGGTCCAGAATGGTTGAGTCGACCAGAAATTGATTGGCCTCGAACGCCAGTTTTGAATACTTCTGATTTGCCGGGTCTACGAACACTCGCTCTTGAGAAGGTAGAATGCGCCTTCGACCCCGATTTCCTGTTGAATCGTTACAGCTCCCTCGACAAGTTGTTAGGTGTTACTGCTTGGATAAAGCGTTTTGTTTTTAACTTTAGGCACCCACAACAGAAACGACTGACACCGTTTCTCTCACCACAGGAACGACAGGAGTCCCTCACCTTTTGGGTTCGTTCTGTGCAATTGGCGCATTTTGAAAGGGAGATTGCTATCCTCAAGTCGGGGAAATCGAAATTGTCGGGAGCTGTCTCTAAATTGAACCCCTTTTTGGACGATACGGGTCTCTTGCGCGTTGGAGGGCGTCTCAAGAACGCCAACCTCCCTTACGGAGCACGTCACCCCCTTTTGTTACCTAAGGACGGTCATTTGGTACGCTTGTTGGTAACTGACCGTCACCTTAAAAATTCGCATGCTGGTTGTAATGCCTTGTTGGCCATTTTGCAACGCGAGTTTTGGATCTTGTCTGCCCGAAGAATTATTCGGAGTGTAGTCTTTCGCTGCATCCCTTGCTATAAGCTCAAGGCTTCTACCATGCAGCCCTTGATGGGAGACTTACCGGCAGATCGCGTAACTGAGAGCAGGACGTTTGACGGTGTTGGCACGGACTTCGCTGGTCCCTTCTTGGTGAAAACGTCGACACTTCGAAACAGCAAGACTGTTAAGGCCTACTTGTGTGTTTTTGTTTGTCTTTCCACAAAGGCCGTACATTTGGAACTGGTCTCCTCGCTTACGACCGAGGCGTTTGTAGCCACATTTGACAGATTTGTATCCCGCAGAGGGCTGCCTTCCTTGATCCGTTCTGACTGCGGCACTAACTTCAAGGGCACCTATAATTATTTGAATGATGTTGTTAATTTTCTTGAAACCAACAAGGCTGATATAGGTGATAGGCTTGCCCGACGTGGGATAAATTGGTTGTTTTCCCCACCAAATTGTCCACACTGGGGTGGTATATTTGAAGCCGCCGTAAAATCGGCCAAAACACACTTGCGCAGGACACTCGGTGAATCTGTCCTTACATTTGAGGAACTCGCAACTGTGTTTTGTAAGATTGAGGCCGTTTTGAACTCTCGGCCATTGTGCCCGATCTCCTCAGATCCGAATGATTTGGAGGCCCTTACGCCGGGCCATTTTTTGATTGGTCGCCCACTTGTCGCCTTGCCTGAGTACCCCTATATTGATACGAGACCTGGTCGTCTCTCGCGTTTTGAATTGGTACGCCAGATTACTCAGAGCTTTTGGAAACGCTGGAATTTGGAATATTTGCACATACTCCAGCAACGCGTTAAGTGGACCGACAAGACCGATCCACCCAAGATTGGAGACCTCGTTTTGATCAAGGAGGCTAACCTTCCGCCACTCAGATGGCGCAGGGGGCGCATCCTTCATTTGGTAACTGGGGCTGATGGAGTTCCCCGATTTGCTGAGGTCTTGGTGGACGGTTCGATTCTGAGGAGAGCGGTTGCAACATTGTCACGTCTACCAACCGATTAGCGGACCGGTAGGCCGGTCCGGGGCGGGTGGATGTTTGAAATAGAATTAGTTTTTATTATAAGTCAAATCGATTAGATCGATTGAGTAACATTTTGTTTAGTCTATTGAAAATTTCTGACAATGGTCACACTGAACTGTCAATCTTTTTCATTCATTGTCGTTTCCCGCGGTCAGCGAAAAAAGCTAGCTCTGGATAGATTTCGTGTTGTGAGCGTTTTGATCTTGTATTTAGAACCCGTTTGATTGCCACTTCCTTGATCAATAACTGGCACCGGTTAATTGTGATAAAAATAGTATTTTAACGAACATTGTAAAACTTGAGTGAATCCGATGCACGTGGTTGGTGCCGGAAGAATTTGCTGATTGAAGACGCTGCGTGGAGTCTGGTAAAGTAAAGATAATTCACTTGCTAATATTGGCCAATTTTAGTCTCGTGTGTGTCTAACTTGCCTCCAGGACTCCACTCAAGAACATCACCAGGAGATATTTGGTAAGTAAGTTGTTTAATTCTTAGCGCCAAGAAACTTGGCCCATGTGTTAGATCCTTTGTCTTGGGCTAAGACTGGATGAATTAATCGCTTCCACTGATCTGTGTTAAAAAATACCCATTCTTAGCCCGAATTCTACACAATATCTCACTTGTAAAAAGCATGGGCGTTTTCGGATTTTGCCGCTAACTGATACAAAACCGATTTCGGAATTTGAAATCGATTTTAGAAATCGATTTCAGTAGCGGATGTCGGAGCGTAGTTACTAATAAGTATCTTATACGACAAACGCAAACAATCGAAATGTTTGTAGTTTGGTTAGCAAAACTACAAAAACTTAAATCAAGCAAATATGCTTGCAGTTTGCTTCGGATTTTTGAAGTTTGCTTAGCAACACTACAAAATCTTAAATCAAGTAAATATGCTTGCACAGTTTGGTTCGGAATTTTGTAGTGGTTAGCAAAACTACAAAAACTTAAATCTAGCAAATATGCTTGCACAGTTTGGTTCGGATTAGATTGTTTGCGTTATCATGGTATTGTTTAGGCGTTTTCTAAAATCGGTTTTCTCATACTGGAATATCGATACGATATGATTTCTGAGTGCAATCGGATTTCAGATTCGTTTAGATATATCGGTCTCATGCCTAACTTGTAATATGGCTTATCTATTAATTATATTATATAGGTATGTAAGGTAATGCGTGATGGTGATGTATTCAACCAATTCAACATTGCCCGATCTTAAAGACTTATGCAACTCCGAAATGGTGGCGGATCCAGGATTTTCGTTTGACGTAGAGATAGGTGGGAGGCATAACTTGGTTTGTAAAGGAACAGCTTGACTGATGTTGAGTGAAGGTTGTATCAAATGAAACACTAAAATGTCTCTGTCATCTGTCATGGTAAGATCCAAATGGTTTTGGAAGGATGACTTGCACCTCTTATCCTAGATTCACTGCTGCTATAAGAAATTGTCATAATTTTATTACTTAATAGTTTTACTCGGTTCCAAAGGTGAGTAAGGTACGAGCCGTTGAATAACTTTCTAGTGCTACAGAGCTAACGTGTAACGCGTCACCTATCGTGCCGCGGCCCAGTGGATTGATGCCTTATAGCTGATATGATGACGTTTACCTGGTTACTATGATGCGTGAGGTGCTTGTGGTCGAGCCACCAGGACAGCTCGGGCTGCGGGTAGGAGCCGCGCGCGGTGCACTGCGCGAGCGCTACGGAGCCCGCGCGTAATGCGTCGCCTATCGTGCCGCGCACCCAGTGGATTGACACGTTGTACGCTGGCACTGGAAAATGAAAAATATATGAAGGCTATTTCATCAAGGTGGAATAATACTTTCTTGGATAGAGACATTGTAAGGAATAACTTGGTAAAAAACGAGAAAAGTTGTTTTTTTTTAACAAATAAATAAACACTACACCCATGCTTACTGCAAAACTTCACTAGACGTTTTAGCGCATAAGTGTGGGTGCTTGAAGCGAGTAAGTAAGGTAAAACTTGTTTTGAAAATGATACTAACCAATTTCTATGAGTATCTGTATTTCACTTTCACACTATTCCACGAGAAGATAGACTTTTTGTAAACAAACATTCAGGGCTTCACAAACTTTTTTCAAACAGTTGCGTTTTAGATTTTATGCTTTTGAACAGTCTTTTTTTTCAATGCCTAATTATGCCACTATGTTTTTAAATTTATATTGTTAAATTTTACTGAAATAAAAAAAAAAGATTTTGTGTTTTAATGGTCGAATGTTCATAAATTTGCCGATTTTTTTGTTGTTTTATACGCTATAAATTGATGAAAAGTATAGTACCATGTTTGTTAATTATAGAGTACACACATGTTACTTTATTATTGACACGATTTTTTTAAAATCAATACGCAATAAATAATTTTGCTCAAAGTAGCATAATATCTATTCTAAAATATTAAATTATTGACCAACAATGAATAATATAACAGATAACTAGCTAATACATTGCATAAACATTTCTAGGCATAGAGATTTTACGTTGTCTGTGAATGAAATCGTCAGAATGAACTTAAAGAAAAACCATTAAACGTTACGGTAGTCTGAAAACGCAATCTATTTTTTAGGCATAAATAATTTTCTGCCATCTGATATTCTGCACGCAATTTTTCGAGATGCCGGCAGCGGGAAGAGCGTTGCGATCCTATAAACTTGAATTTAACTTTACACCAACCCCTTCTTGATAACTAAAAATTTAATTTTGTCATCTGATAAAAAGATGTTAAGCCCAAGAATGTATCATTTCAATGAACTAACGCCAAATGTTGACACTCCAGGCGTCAGTACCTCAAAACATTAAAAGATCCTGTTTGCAGCGCATAATATCGATAAAAACCCGATCCATTGACATATTAGTTTCCAATGACAAATATCTATGTACCGTTGCTCTCATTGGATTTGAAATTATTTGTTTTTGACAGAACTATCGCTAAGTCACTTAATAAAAATTCTTTGTTTACAAAAAGTCTATCTTCTCGTGGCACGGACTCTAGGCTAGTTTCTGTGCCCGTATAGACATGTTGTTATTTTTTGGAAAGCTTTTTAACTAGCAATTGATCTAAAAAAAAGAATCGGTAAAAATATCTATAAACTAGCTGACCCGGCAAACGTTGTTTTGCATTTTTTTTTTGAAAAACAGATGTTGGCCGATTCTCATAGATACCGGATAAGCACAAAAAATTTCATCAAAATCGGTCAAGCCGTTTCGGAGGAGTATGGGAACGAAAACTGTGACACGAGAATTTATATATTAGATTTAAAAAATGAAGGGTCCTAATACTTTTGGATGATTTTCTGAAAATTAAAACGAATTTATAAAATAAAATATGTACTACACTTGACGTACAAATTATTAAAAAACATCAAGAGTTCAATACCTTTCGATAATGGTACAATTATAATCCAGTTTTATATCTGTGAAAAAAATACGAGCCGATTTTTTAACAAAAGCAGAATATTTCTTACATGAAAATTCGCACAAACTCGATTTTCACTGATACAGAAGTGGTCTGAAAGAAAAAGCTACATCAAAGATAGGTACTGTTCATGACTGTTCCTTGATGTCACCACATTTTGAGCGCTCCTCAAAAAATGTCAGTAAATGGTCTTAACTGCCAATTTCTTTCACCGGTATTTCATGGCTGTCGCCTTCAGTAAACGTGGTGATGTCACTCCATACATTTTGATCAGTGCCCCATAGATCTCAAGACCCGATTCAGAAAACATATGGACATATATTACGTCACTCAAACGCTTGACGCGGCGACGTTTAATCGAGAACTGGGAAATGAGGAGCCGTTGTAAGGACACTGAACTGCAAATCGATATGTCGGATATCGATTGTGGCCAAATAAAAAATGAGAATGCCGTCAGACGCTCGCTTCTTTCTTAGAACTCGTATTTAATTTACAATTAAGTTGATTGCTAACTGTTTTTTATAAGCTAGCTAGACTTGTGTACTTTTAGCCAACTGGAGATACCAACAGACTGCCATTCAGAGGGTATCGGGTTCGAATCTATGACGCGCATCTGTGACTTTAGGGAGTTACCTACGTGCGTATTGAATTCTTAATTATCGCTTGTCCCGTGCCTTGAAGAGCAGGTTAAGAGGGTATACGCCTCGAGCGGCGGCTCGAGTTTAGGTTTTTGTAGTACCGCGGTCGCCCGCGCACCGCGCATGCGAGACTCGGCGCACTGTGACGGTATCGCGTGGAATAATAACCTTGATCCTTCTTGCCATACATGAACAGTATTCGTCTATGTAATACATCGATTATGATATGATAGTATTCAAATTAATTATTTTCAATGCACATGAATTTAAAGGTATCAAATAAAGGTAGATATTATTTGTTTAGTGGGATGAACTTTCTCAGGATAATAACGACTCTTTATAATAATTTGGCGCAGTTTTATTATATGAGAGAAATAATTTATAATTGTCATCTACATAATTATCACATTTCAAATATTACATCTATTGCGTTATTGCGTTATTGATGCATGAAAACCCACGAATAACACTAAATACAAAACCAACAGAGTTAGCTAAAAGAAAATACTTAATTAATTAAAAGTATGAAAATATACACCGCTATTTTTTAATTAGTACATAAAATTTAATGGGGCTCTAGGCATCTTTAACTTATCATATATATGTATGTAAAAAATAAAAATACTAAGTTCCAAAACTGTCCCAAAACTGTCCACAAAAATACGTAATGTTTGGTAAATGCATAACTAAATACTATGTTGTCGTAGTAATTTTACGCGCCACTACTCCATTGATAAATTTGTGCAAACTCGAAGCTCGCCACCCCCTGTCCCTCTGCGCGCGCGCCGCAGTGCTAAATTGAAGGCGATAGCGAAAGGATGTTTTTTCGTGGAAACAATTATTTTTTGTTTACGTTTGCCCAACGGGATGGCTTATTAGTTCACATCACGCGAGTGCAGCTATGCGTTTGTACAGGGAAGTGTTTGGAAGCCAGTGGATCGGTCGAGGCGGGTCGTAGCTTGGCCTCCATGCTCACCACTGTGTACAAAAGTGAGCCGTTGTGAGTGTGAGTGTCGAATAATTTAAACAGTGCATATTGGACGCTTTTGACGCAGTGAAAAGTCAGAGAAGCTTACTTATCTCGTTAAAAAACAATTAAATAAAACGTACTGTGTATTGACAATAGTGATGGATATTTCGAAGAACAATTGAAATACTTGTAAGTAAAGTAAATATTACCTACTTAACTAAATAATGATTTGATGCGGGCGGCTCAAAATCGGTCTGTGTGGAGAACCTTGAGGGAGGCTTATGTCCAGCAGTGGACGTTTCTAGGCTGACGTGATGACGATTTAATAGTAATTGTAAATAGCAGCCGATTCTAACTTCATAAATACGCCAAAATTACTCATTTCTTTTATTACAGAATACTTTCTTTTATTTTGATATGACGTGTTTGCTTTCTAATTACATACCTACCTCCGTATTTAATTACTTGTAAAACGGTAAATTTTGCCGGTCCTAAGACAGGATGAAGTATGAGGGAGTGGGTAGAATTTAAAAAAATAAAAAATATCTACCTACACTTATTATTTTGCTTCATTTTATTATCTACGGCTACCTGCATTATAAGTGCGACGGAAAGAATGCGTAAGAGTAGGACGGAAAGTAAGTACTATCAATGAAGTAGTGAATGGATTGTAAAATATGTCTATGATTTGGGTGAGATTTTCTACAAAAAACAAATGATTATAACTTTGTTATTTATAGATATTATGAAATTCTTCCGTCACTTATATGATAATAATGTCTTCGCTAATATGTCCTTAAAGTTTTTGTACTAATTAAAAAATAACGGTGTATACAATATGTTAATTTGCATTTGCAATATATTTTAATTATACAATATATATTCAGTGTGCGATGATATAAATCCCTCTTTTTATTAAATGTTACTTAGATAGTAAATAAGAAGACCAATTCTTCGTATTTTATATGACATTGAAATTATATTTTGAACGAAATGAGATTAAATTTTCAAATTGACTCAGAATTGGTATTCTTCTAATTTAAATGTAATTATCATCTAATTTGACTTCTATTGTTCGACGTTGACACATTGTTTAATTAACAACAGGCAGCGATAACTTACTGGAGCTACCAACGGACTGCTATGGGTTCGAATATCAATCCACGAAATGCTAGAACGATGATGATGATGACATTGTTCAATTAAAGATCTAGTCACGATAATATTCCAATATCTGTTTATTTAGGAGAATACCATTTGTGACATGAGTACGACACTGACATTAGATCGAAACTGCATTTGGAACAGAATTAGAAGAATTGGGTCTCAAAATAAACTGTTAACTGGTGCAGAATAAGACTGCTTGGTAGGTACGTGTGCTTGTGTGTGTTAGGTACCTGCAATGCGCGCACGTGGTTTTATTTGTTCTATAACCAACTTTACGTTATAGCCTTTTTAATGAAATACTTCGGTTGGATGGTATCAAATATATACAGATATAATATGTAGGACTTTGTTGTGTTTTATGCTTATACTAGCTGTCACCCGCGGCTCCGCCCGCGTGGATGTCGGTTATCGCGACAAAACTATTCTATGTCTTTCCTCGGATCTTTGATTGATCGAAGAATTTGTTATAATAATTGATCTCCTAACAGAAAACCTCATCATACTGGACAACTACTGCTTAACCGCCAAGGATGTGTATGGTATAGTGCAGATGGGCTCTTATAGTTCCTCATCAGATGTTTCAGATCTTCGATTTTTATAAGACAACAGAAAATGCTCATCAGACTGAACAACTTTTGCTAAAACGTCAAGTCTGTACATGTGATATAGTTATAGCACAGAATATGTTATTAGTACCTACGGTACAGAAATTTCACTTCCAAGTTTAGGTATGATAAACGCAAGCGTCCGGTCACCGGACTAGTCTCAATAGGCTGGCACTCGCTCGACTTGTCGCACTCGCAGTGCACGCATCCCCGTTACAAAAGTAAAACAAAAAACTCGCCGCCCGGCCCCCGCCGCTAGCCGACAGCCCTACCAGATTGAAGCGAGACGGCAGACAGTTCTTGTACTATGAACGGTATACGCAATGCAAAAGGTTGGAAAACAACCTTTTCCATAATAGGTAGTAGGTAAATATCTGGGGTATTTTGCGTCTTTTGTATGGAAGTAAGACAGGCCTGGTTATAGCCTATATGTTGCCTAGACCTAATAGCAATATAACAAAAAAGTTTATTTTAAATACGTCCAGTAACTTCGGAGATTAGCGTGTACAAAAAGACAACCTATATAGATATACATAAAGACAGTTTTTTTTATTCTTGCTCCATAACTGTTTCTTAGTCTCCCTGAATTTAATTTTTTGTAAATATATTCAATGTACCGAAATATTTTTTTTACTGTTTTATTAAGTGTTTCAAGGCGCCATATTAGGTAAATTATGAAGCTGTCCGTTTCCGTCAGTCTCGCCCAGCCCCTGTTTGACCGCGATAGGTACTATACTAACCAGTAACCACTAGATTCCAGATGTATTGACCAACACGTTATTTTAATACGTAATACATAAATAAAGTTACATCAACTTTACATATTTATAAAAAAACTAGCTTTCGCCCGCGGCTTCGCCAGCATGATATTTTAATAAAGAGTGGCTTCCCTGGGTTTCAGACTATCCATGTCAAATTTCATCACAAACGGTTCTGTAGATTAGCCGTGTAGCATACATATAAACAGATAATACGGAAAAATTACTTTTGTTTTCATAATCGTTGAAGTTCAGGTAAAGATTAGTATGTAAGTATATAATTGAAGTTATGAAGAGCTTATATACCTACTGAATATAACAGCAGCAAAAATAAAATCTGAAAGCATTAGGTACCACAAAGTACATATCAGATAATCAGACCGTCCCTCCGCCTCGCTGTGCTTACGCCGCGCTTAGGTCAGATATATCGTGATAACTTTTAACTATTTGTCCAAACTACTTACTGTAAAAGACAAAGTTAGTGTTAGTCTACATTATATACCTAAGGCAATAAATCTATCAATTTTGAAAACAATTTGATAACTACTCTAGAATGAGCATTTAAAAATATTTTTTTGATGTGATACTGTTTTATTTCAATAAAAAATGATGTAGTTAGATTATGTACTAAAAAGTAAAAAAGTAATTTGGTAAGTTCTACTCGTAGCTCCCAGATCGCACTAATCAATCTTGAGTATTAATCAGACAAATATAAAATCGTAGGGCAAGTGAAATTTCTATCATAATGTTTACTCTGGATACGCTACACTCAACATTTTTTTTTTTAGGTAATTTTATTTTCTTCCTTGTGGTGTCGGATTAAGAATACGGAATGTCACCACCCCATATCATCCCATGGGTGTCGTAAGAACCGGCAGAGGGAGCATACTATGCAGACAACAGCACTGTAAGAGAAGGAAAACTTGATACAAACCCTATACCAATCCGTTTGGCCAGCGTGGTATAGTAGGCTAATTCCTCCTTTCAAAGGAGAGGCCTAGTCCAGCAGTGGACTGTTAAAGGCTGATGATGATGATGAATTTTATTTTAAAGTTTTTAGTTTTGTTGTTAGTTTATACTTCTTCTTCATAGTGAGCCCTTTTCTACCAATCAAGCCCTGTCATTCGATACCCATATTGAGTATTTGTGGAAAATAGGTAATCCGCCATTTTGTGGCGGCGGACACCTTGGATTTTTCAAAGTGAGCTCTATTCTACCAATCAAGCCCTTTCATTTGATACCCATATTGAGGTATTTGTGGAAAATTTGTAATCCGCCATTTTGTGGCAGCAGCCGTCTTGGATTTTTCATGGTGAACCCTATTCTACCCATCAAGCCCTTTATTCGATACCCATATTGAAGTATTTGTGGAAAATATGTAATCCGCCATTTTGCGGCAATAGCCATCTTGGATTTTTCATAGTGAGCTCTATTCTACGAATCAAGCCCTTTCCTTTGATACCCATATTGAGGTATTTGTGGAAACTAGGTAATAAGCCATTTTGCGGCGACAACCATCTTAGATTTTTCAAAGTGAGCTCTTTTCTACGAATCAAGCCCTTTTATTTGATACCCATATTGAGATATTTGTGGAAAATAAGTAATCCGCAATTTTTTTGCGGCAGCCATCTTAGATTTTTCATAGTGAGCCCTATTCTACCAATCAAGCTCTTTCATTTGATACCCATATTGAGGTTGTTGTGAAGTAATATAATATGATCCGCCATTTTGTATCGGCGGCCATCTTGATATTACAATCATTTAAATATTATCTTTTATTCTTGATGACAATATGAGTGTACACCAAATATCAGATCAATCTGTCATCAGGAAGGGGTAAAATTCCAATCAATAGCTTTCAGAGCTGAGGGTTTTTGCCAATTTAGTTGATACTTTTCCTTATATTATGGCAACATTATACAAAATCTTTATAAATTGTAGCCTACGTGTTATTCTGATGTATAAACAATATTATTGTAAAGTTTCCTCCATATCCGTTCAGTAGTTTTTGCGTGAAAGAGTAACAAACATCCATCCATCTATACATACATCTTCACAAACTTTCACATTTATAATATTAGTAGAATACGTTGAGAAAAAAAATACGGATCAAGAGGCTTTAGCCGCGCTATAAACGTTTTGGAATGCAATATTTACGTAAAATGGTGGACGCGGACGCGAGCGACAGGTCCATCCGCTGAGAGCGCTCAGCGCTGAATGGCGGACATTACATCGTGCTTCGAGACTTATAGGTCTTTTTATAAAAATCATATTAATTACAAACGAAAAGTTTAGATTCCAATTTTTTTATATGACTTAAAATGAATCTCGAGGTTTCTAAATATGTATATATCTTTTTAATAATCACAGTAGTTTTATAGATATAAATGCAAAATTGCGGGCTAAAATTAAGCAAAATGAACTGTTTTGACCTCCGATTTTCTTGAAAATTATGAATGAAAGTACAATTTCTTTTTTAAGCACTCGCTTGTATAACTTTGGCTTGTACAGTTTACATTTACAGAATTATAGAACGATAAGTTTTCATAGCACTAGCGAGCATTAATCTTGGCCTAAGGTACAGAAATGACGAAAATGAGTTTTTTAAATTCATCCGTTTCAAAATATTTACTATAGTAACCCATCTATTTTTCTTCAGCACTCTCTTGATAAAGAACTGAACTTTCATATTTTCTGTATCTTTTACATTAATTGTTATTTATCCGTAACATAATAGAACAATAAAAACCCGCAAAATCGCCTCCGACGGAATAAACGCTCTTAAGCCGACGGTGCCGGCCATAAAGATCTTTGACAGTCGATCTCAGTTAATACCTCTGAATAAATTGGCACTAGTCTTTACCATGGAATGTCGTTGTCCCTTCTGGTTGAGGAGGAGAGAGAGGCAGTCGCTCTATGGAAAAGCTAATGTTCAGACAAATCCGGTTAGTCTCGTGAGCGAACACGGGGCTACAACTGGGATAATGATAGGAGGATGGATATTGTAAAGGTATAGAAGGGTAAAGGATACATATAGACGCATCTTGTGCAAATGATGGTATTTCGGTGGTGGAATTAAAACTGCCGGAGCTGGTGTCTGACATTGGCCTTAAAGTCATTAGAATGTTCTCAGTAAATAAAGTTCTCAGTGGCTTTTGACTGCCCGTTTGAATGTGTCGAAGCTCTTAGATAGGCTTCCTCCTATATTATCATATTGTGTCTTCGTCTTAATAATAATCTTACATAACTTTCTTAATAAGTTAAAATTTCTCTGAACTTTTTTTTGTTATAGATTACGGACAAAGAAAATTATCTATTAATAATGGCATCCATTTGTCTACTTTGATAACTTGAGAACTAAGGTAATTGTTTAGCGTTCGATACGAACTTATAAGAGCATTTGTGATACTTATTACTAAAACTTAGAAGTATTTAAGCACCAGTTTACGTTACCACAAGGTCGGCATGAAGGATCCTGCCGTTTTGCCGAAAAGATTTTGACAAAATTTCATTACCCAAACAAATTTTAGCAACCTTTTCTTATACCATTGCAATATTTCGAATGATTTTAGTACGCATATTTTTATTTAGTCAAATTTTTACTTGGCAAAATATTACCAAGTTTAATGTCATTATGGCATTTGGTCTTTAATGAAATGATTTATTACAGCCAACAATATTCAGACAATAAACGTTTGGTGATATTAGTTTATTCATGGAAGTAGTTAGAATAGGTTAATGAAAAAGAAATGGTAAGGTTAACCATTTTAACCTATCCTAGGTTAGAACTGTGACCTCCGAAACGACTTGAAAAAAGAGATTGTTTTTAGTAGGTTAGCCGGAACTGAACTATTTAGATTAGGATAATTATTGATTTTGCGTAAAAACTGTTATTCCAACTGAAATATTTGACTAAATAAAAAATTTTAAAAGTACTAGTTGGTAAACAAGTTATAGTTTAAACGTTTTTTCCCAAACATTAGGTTTGCGTTACAATTTTTCGTAAATAGATTTTTTGCTAAGTAATAATTTGGCAAATAAAATTAAGCGTAAAATTTATTGGGAAATGAAAATTTGACAAATTCCTTTCGGTCAAACAAGGGAGACCCCGGCATGATCATCAGTCCAGATTTTTTATAACATGACCCACTGCTGGGCACAGGCCGCTTCTGATTATAAGAACAGTTAGACCATACACATCCACGCTACCCAAGTGTGGTTAAGTCTTATTTTCCAAATAAATTAGGGGGTAATCTCATTCCCTCTTCTTGAATGATAGCAAGTAAGATCTCATTGCCTCTTATTGAATAGAAGCCGGCGAGAAAGGGACGAGGCGAGAGCATTTGTCACAGTCGATTAACAGATGTCGTGCGATGCCGCTATTTCACAGACGGGCATGGACACCAAGCTAATAAAACGTCACTTAACCGCCTGGTAGCCGCAGTTTCATGGCCTCCTATGTAATTACATTTGCCGTTTTATCTCCCGACCCGTCTCGCTATTGTAAAACTAAAGTATCTACAATTTAGGGTAACGCATTCATAATATACAACTTCTCAATTGTCAGAAGTTTATTTATTTATTTATTTATTAAAGTTATTTAACCTAGTTCCGGAAAAGCTAAAACAAAAAAATTTTTATGGTGTCCATAGTCCGATTTTCTTAGCCTTTTTACTACAATATACCACTTTTTAACAAACCCTTTTCGAAGTTACGTAATCAAACTTTGTTTTGTTATTAGGCTTACTTAATATTAGACCGCCATATGTAACATATTGAACCAAAAAACGTATTTGATATTTGATTTACTACTTTTGTAAAAAACGCTGCGGAAAAATGGCTGCTATTTTTTTCCTGCTTAGAAAAAATCTTATTTAAAATAGGTACATAACTATACGACAAAATAATAAGCGACCATCATTTGAATCTACAAAAAACAGGTTACACCTCAAAATATTTTCCAATGAAAAATAATAATCCAAGAAGTCTCCGTGAGGCCAAGCAAACAATGGCAAACAGTTTGTGAGCTGTTTTATCTCATTTTTGGCTGCAGAAATTAGACGAAATACCATGATCAGCAAATAAATAATATTGGCAAATCTAGCAACCCCATATAAAAACTATGTGAAGTGTGTAATGTGCAAAACTTGTGTGTTTATTTTTGTTTCGTGTGTTTTTGTACCTTTTTATCTTTTTATAATAGACAATTTTATTTCATAAGTTAGATAAAAAGACAGCGGTGACGGGACGCGATGTCGGCACCTAGGCGACGTCCTGTCACCAGCTAAACGTCAGGACAGTGTAAATACAAAATCATTATAAATAATTTGTAAGTTTTAAGTTATTTATTAAACAACATTTATGCAAGCAACAAGTGACGGCATTAGTGATGCGGGTTTGACTGCGAATCAATCTGCCACATCGTCGCAGAATAACCTAGTGCGCTGCCCAGCATGTTCTCAAGCTCGTTTTTTCAAAAGTGAGCGGGGCTTGAAAGTACATTTTGGCAAAGTTCATAAAAACCAAAATGTGCTTCCTGGCCCCAGTACCATTTCACATCCTGATCTTACTCAAATTCCCTTTTGGCAATACTTAGGTAGATTCAAAAATTCAATTCCGGTTTTAAAGAGAGTTCCACGCGGTGCGAGACCATTAGTAGCTCACAATTTAGCTCAATGCATTGGTCTCGTTGTGCGTGAGAACTCTAAAATGGCTTGGGAACAGTTACTAACCTTTCCTTATAGGATTCTACACATCCAAAATAACCGTACAACATCAAAATCTTTGACAGCCCAAATTAAAGAACATTGTAATCATTCTGCTCACAGTTTTGACCCTAAATTTAGTTTTCATAGATATAAAAAGACAATTTACCAATGTGTAGAATCAAAATTGAGGGAAGGTGACATTCAAGGGGAGTCTAGGTTATCGTTTAGTAGCGATGTGGTGGCGCCTTACTCTGCAGACACACTCGCAGGTCTGCAGAGCAAGCACCCAGCGCCAGCCCTCTCCTTTCCCGACACACCGGACGAAGATATAGACTGTCTGATTGTTTCAGCCAAGGACGTTTTTGAAGCCGTCTGTTCCTTTCGAAGTGGATCCGCTGGCGGTCTCCACGGTTTAACACCTCAGCATCTGAAGGATCTTCTAGGTGCAAGTGCTGGAGAGGCTGGAGATGCACTTTTGAAGGCACTGACGGCTTTAACTAACCTTATGCTCTCCGGCAATGTGGCCACAGATGTCACCGATTTATTATACGGGGCTAACTTGTGTGCTTTGCGCAAAAAAGATGGTGGCATTCGGCCCATTGCCGTAGGGTGTACCTACAGACGTATGGCAGCCAAATTATGCTGTAAACATTACAGTGCTATCTTGGCGGAAAAATTTCAGCCAATCCAGCTCGGCTTTGGTTCCAAGGGAGGCTGTGACGCTGCCGTACATGCGCTGTCTACGTACCTTGGCTGCGGTAAAGGTGAGGTCATTCTAAAGATTGATTTGAAAAATGCCTTCAACTCAGTGAACAGGGACACCTTGTTGACAGAAGCTAAATTAGAAACTCCCAAAATTTTTAAATTCCTTTGGCAATGCTATAGAAATCCATCCAAATTAATTTATAAAGACAATGTGTTGGATCTCAACAAGGTGCTGTTGGTTGTCAACAAGGTGACCCTCTCGGGCCAGTCATTTTTAGTTTAGCCATTCACCCAATAATAAAACAAATAAATTCAAAATTTAACGTCTGGTTTTTGGACGACGGGACCCTGGGAGGGGACGTTAACACCGTCTTACAAGACTTAGAACTAATAAAAAATAAATTTAAAGCAATTGGTTTGGAATTAAATTCAGACAAATGTGAAATTTTTATTACTGACAATTTGGATACCGTTTCGATCTTAACAAAATTTAATTCTTTGGCGCCAAATATTAAAATCATCAATAAATGTTCCTTCCGCCTCCTTGGGTCCCCTATTTTCGACGACGCTTTTGGTTCTTTTATAGATGAAAAACTACAAAATTTCTGTGAAACTTCAGAACGGCTTTACAAAATTAATATTCATTCGGCTTTCACGATTATTCGGCACTGCCTTTTTGTTCCAAAATTTACATATTACTTGCGGTCCTCTCCCTTTTGGAAACATTTATCCCTATTGGAAAACATTGATAATATTATTCGGCACACCTTGAGCAAAATTCTAAATCTTGACATGAACGACCGAGTGTGGCTTCAATCAACTTTACCAGTTCGTTTGGGCGGCCTTGGCGTTCGCAAAATTACCGATGTAAGTCTTCCAGCGTTTTTGGCCTCGGTCCACGGCACTGAGGAATTGACCAGGAAAATTCTAGAACCCACACTGGTTAATTCTGAAGTGCCGTGCAAGACTGATGCCATTAACGCTTGGAAAATGGCTTGCCCGAGCTCTGACTTACCCCGATTTCTATCCTCTCAAAGGCAATGGGACGGGCCGCTCTGTAGCAGGATGCGAGAATATCTTTTAAATACTGCATCCAGTGTTTCAGAGCGTGCCCGTTTGTTGGCTGTGGGAGAGTGGGAATCGGGGCTATGGCTTCAAGCACTTCCATCGTCCAACATAGGAACTATGTTGGACGATACAACTTTCCGCATCGCTTCTTGCCTACGCTTGGGAGCTGTTTGCGTTTCTCCGCATCGCTGTCACTGTGGTGAAGCCGTCGACAGTCTTGGCCACCATGGCTTATCGTGCAGCAGGAGTGCTGGGCGTATTTCCCGACATGCCCACATTAACGACATACTCCGTCGAGCTCTTGTCACCGCCGGTGTACCAGCTCATCTTGAACCGAATGGTTTGGTACGCGACGATGGGAAGAGACCAGACGGTATGTCCTTATTACCTTGGAAGATGGGCAGGCCTCTGGTATGGGACGCGACATGCGTCGATACCCTTGCGCCATCACATCTTCCAAGTACAGCTGGATCGGCTGGCGCTGCTGCTGCATCAGCGGAGACCCTCAAACGGCGCAAATACGGAAACCTATCTGGTAATTACGTTTTTGAGCCGTTTGGGGTCGAAACGCTGGGGCCATGGGGCCCTAGTGCACGCGCTCTTTACAAAGAAATCGCCAAAAGACTGATCGACGCTTCCCGTGACCAGAGGGCTGGTTTATATTTCGCAGAAAGATTAAGCATTGCTATTCAACGTGGCAATGCTGCCAGCCTTCTGGGCACGCTACCAGCTGACAGCGTTGCGGAGGAATTTCTTGACGCGTCGTAGTCAATTTCCCTTTTTTTATTGATTTATTTTTTCTTTTGTTATCTTTAATTATTTAGTTTTTATAGTTTAGCTTAGGATAATTTAGTTATATAAGTAGATTTATTTTGTTTGTATATATATGATAAATAGCTTATAATTATAAAGATTTAACTACTTTTGTTACTGATTTAATATATCTTCTATGGTTCCTATGGTTCTTAACCTCAGGCTCATACCTGAGGTTTTAAGAACCACAGACATTATCCGACTTGTGTATAATGTACTTTTTAGTTTGATATCGAAGTTGATAGGGCATAATTAAATTAAATCGTCCTGAAGACATTTGTGACCAAATAATACCTCGCTCGCTAGTTTCCCTTGTACTATTTGAAACCACCCACTGAAACTACCCATTGAAACCATAGTTAAAACGGAAACAGTTAAAAGTCTACGAAACCTAACAATGATTTATGGATTGTGCAGCAGACCGGAACAGACCCACAACATTCGGTATGGTGTCTGCGGTGTGGTAACACATGGCAATTGGGTGAGACATTTAAATAAATAAAACAAAAAAGAATTATTATAGAAAAATTAAATCCAGGTAGATACAGAGAACATCACTATAACATAATTTGTTTTCGATGAGATTCAAGCCCAGCTTAGAAATCAGGCAATAATCACTAGACTGAGATCAGTAAAATTTTGTAAGTCCTAGTTTCGATTAACGGCCATTTTCAATATTCGAACTATAGATAGATCTGTAGATTTTAGATTCGTGTTTGACATATTTTGTATGGAGCTAATGTCAAAAACTGTCAAAAAGGAATCTAAAATCTACAGATCTATCTATAATTTGAATATTGAATTCCGTAGTTAATTTGATGAACCCGGCCGAAATGGTAAACCTAGCAACGATCACATCGAATCTCTACAACTCTTGTTATAATTATTTAAAAAATACTTACAATACAGCTCAATTTCTAATGTTGCGACGATAGGTGGCGCTAAGTGTGTGTTGGCTGCCCTACAGGAGAGGGCGGCGGCGTTGTCTCTGGTGAGAGGGAGATAGAGCTCGTTCTCTCGCACCGTGGGGATATCGCTGTCCCCGTCTGACGCGTCTACTAGAGTGTCGCCGGAGTACCAGCTGATGCGGGGTGGAGGACGACCTAGGGAGGAAAAATTGTTAACATTTTCTATTTTTTGTGGCACCATCGTCACCTCCGAGGTTTTACCAAAATTTCTTCTATTTATCTATATTTTTAATTTAACATTAGTTGGAATTAATTTTAGAGACAAGTCTTAATCGAAATATACAAATATTACTTGATCTTTAGTCTACGTGTAATATATGTTACCGAGATAAGGCTAGGACAAAACATAGATTTTTATTTAGTCTATGCTTTATAATAAGCCGCCCCTGGTTTATTCCTCCGCTAAAGTTCCAGTATTCGGCCAGTTCAATGGCACCTGAGCTTGCAAAGTTTTAGTTCATTACCTGGAATTCCGTTAGCAAGAACCTAATATCGAATTTCAAGATCAACAAATTTATAGCTCTACTTTTGTTATGAGCGAATAAAACGATAATCAGTTTTTTAGTTACTGCAGTTCGCTGATCCCAAAATATATCTGAAGAAATATTACTAATTGTAGATGTTTATTATAGGCTGGGAAAGTGTGAACCTATCGAGTCTTCTTAATATTTCGTGTAAACTAAAACTAAATAAACTGCTAAAGTTTATGCGTGTTAAACCTATGTACCAATTGTGATGGAATTAGCCATCGAGAAAGGCTCGGGTTGGAATCGATGAAAGTTTGTATGTTTATTACACATGGATTTACTATCTGTTTCAGCAATCAGATAATATATCCACCATGCAGGCAAAGCCGCAGCCCAGAGCTAGTTTTGCATAAAGTTATGATACAAAATACGTTACCTCCTATGACCAAACAGCGCAATACAAGCGTGTCTCCGTCGTGGTAGGGACCCACCCTGCCGACCACCTTGTTGCTCATCTCGTCCATGAAGAACGGCGGGCTCGGCAGTACTGGAATAAAAAGTTACATTTTACCTTACGGAATACCACCTTATATTTCTCTCGATGTTTCGATAAATACGCGACATTGTCCCGTTACAAAACAAATAAGTATACAAGTTACGAAAGTTTAAAAGTATTCAGAATACCACCAGACAGAGAATTGTCATCATCATCAGCTTATAAAGTATAAACTGTCCTACTGCTGGGCAAGGGCCTATTCTCACTATTAGAAGGCTAAGAATATAGTCCAACACGCTAGCCAAGTGCGGGTTGGCAGACCAGTACAGAATGTGACAAGTAATAAAATGAAGTTCCTACCACATCCGATAAACACAATAAAGTCAGAATGTTCCGAAGAAATATACGGTTTTCCTCAATATACATATAATTTTAAGGCTAAGCTTTTAAGCTCTTGAAGCTGGCATGATTATTTTGTAAAAGCATAGCCCTATAATATTATTATCTACGATTTTTCCTGAAACATAGGTGTTACAGCCTAGTTCAGGTAAACATTAAAATAGCTATATTTACCAAATATAATGTATTACCGTTATAAATAAAGTACACACGCATGAGTGTACCACAATTTAATATAAGCAATTATCATAGACATTATACTTAATCATAAAATTTTATTATTTTTAATGTAATACTTTCCTATGTAATAAGTGACGTTTATTTTATTGAATAAAGTTTATTATTATTATATATTGTATTTTCTGTGTTTATACAAATTATTTCTTTGAGATAACCTTTACAGTCACATAATTTGAATACTTTTTCTAGCGTCGCTAACTTATCGCAAATAGACACCTGTAATAGACGCTTTCGTTACTTTTGATGCCTATTTCATTAAATAATTAACGACTCGATAGAAATGGTCACTTCTTAGACCAGACAGGACGCTACTTTTCGTAAACATTCCTGTTAGAAAATACAATGGTAATAAAGCATATATCTATAATTATATGTCGTGAAAACATTACTCACAGCCATCCAAATATGTATGACAGTACTTAATAGAAAAGAAGAATGGGAACGCCGAAATGTACGAGAAATATAATACCTACCATTTAGTAGAACTAGTTGTACTTAAGTGTATCTACGAATCGTGATGTACATAATATATTATCACATAGGTATATATAGATTAGGAATGTTTACTATGATTTGTATTCTCATAAATATCGAAATTTAGCTTCTTCTTAAAAGCATCTTAATTTATTTTTGTCTATAAAGTGAGCTACTGCATTGCTATCATCAGTTTAAGCATAAGCTACGAACGGTTGGTTTTACCAACTTTGCTTTTTTATTGCATTTAAATATCTGTTTTTATAAATTTCTTGCGTTAATGACTGATTGATTGATAGACAACGCATGGCCAAAACTAGAACTAGATCACGGTGCAAGAAGCTGAAATCTGGCATGTATTTTAATTTGGGACCGTAAGAAGGGATTGCCCGAAATTGCTATGGGATCGGGAATACACTGTTAAATAAAAAGTGCTGCAGGCATCCTCTAGCTGATAATTGGCATAATCGTGATGATAATTGGCTTTCTGAACTTCTACTCTATACGTTATTTTCGTAACAAAGCTACAACGTTTTTGCTCCACGTATTAATATACAGATACCTTTTTGTTAGACACGTCGACAAGCGTAAAAACTTTAGCATGAATATCGGTTTTGTCACCAAGTAAGATAACACTAAGCTACACAGCGGAATGTTGTCATTCTGTTTTTACACTCGTAACAAACATTACGTTCGTATTATTGGACGGTTTGATCCATTTGTGCATATCAAAGGTGCTGCAGATGTCTTTGAAAGCTTTTCTTATAAACACAACTAATGTATCGGGAGGTTAAACTTATTTGGGACTGTCGAAACATCGTATCAGGATGATACGGCGTAGTTATTTGAGAAAACTGTAGTCGTTACAGCGCTATAATCTTCGATGGTTTGGAAAGTTTCGTCAGAATACTTGCTGTTTTTTAAGCTGTTATACTAAGCTTGGTGCCTATGAAATAGTGGGATTGGTTAGTACATTAAGTGACCCATGAATGCCTTTAACCCTTGAGTTCAATAAGATTTATTTTATTTTTAATGGTTGGCACAGCCATCACAGAGTGCTAAGCCCAAGCCTTTGACATTGTCAGGGATGTTTTATGCACACTGCTCACCCGTAGCTGCGGCATTTAATTAAAATTACAAAGAACTAACTAATGGTCTATATCATTTTATTTGCATTTTTCGTAGGCACAGTTTACGCACAGTTAATATCATAGAAGAGCCAAATGTGTCCGTGAAATGAAGAAAATCGTTTTGACGGAAACTATCTGAGAAGATAATAATTATGAAATAACATCATCATCTTACGTATAAATAATACGAATGTGATTGCGAATAGTGTGGGCAGCTTAGGGAATAAGTTATAAATTATTTATTTTTAATTTACAGCATGTGTGATATTGATTGTAATGATTGTTGTCAAGCTTGAGAAAGCTTGTAGTCATATTCAAACCTGTACTACGGTAATGTTGTCTATATCATCACCGTGCCTTTACGCTTTACAAAATAGAATTTGATAACAATACCATTTACGTATTTCAAGCAAAACCGTGGAGCCTTACGAGTCTTTAGCTATATCGTTTCCCGTACCCTTTATTAAACCACCGCAGCCTTAATATCTATTTGAAATAGCTATACACTGGCATCACTAGGTGAATATGAAATTCATATATTGTTATGCATGAACATGAAAGTACGTGAGTAAACAAAAAAAATATAGTTTGTATTTTGGAGAACGCAAAACGTGTATAAGGAAATAAGAGGCTTGCTCTTTTTAAGAGTAGCACGAAGATTTACTTACTTACTTATTTGTATCGAAAAGGGTGGGAAAAAACGCGCATCTTGTCAGTAAAAATACTAGGTTATACTAGAGATTCAAATGTATTGCAACGATACAGATATCAAAGCTGACTGCGTGAATGGCGATGCTGTTTTGATTTTGAAGTGGTCGTATCACCTCTTAAAACTGCGCCTAGTGTTGTGGTTTTGAATTTTCGATCTGCAGATAGGAGTCTGTGATAAAGATATTGTAATAATACTCTCCTCAAATTTGTCGTATATAATTAATGTTTACTAACCCCTCAAACATTTCCATGTTATGATTTGGCAAATATAATATATTTTTACTTCGAAATTCATTTAAACTACGTCCAATTTCTATGTATTTTAGATATTTAATTTGACAGTCAATCAAATTGATATTGTAAAACTAATAAGTACAGTTTGCTTAATTTGACCGTAGTTTGTAGAATAACTAACATATTATATTAGTATTCATAGAATATTTTTGTTAATATTTGTGTAGTTTACATTTTTAACCGACTTCAAAAAAAGGAGGAGGTTCACAATTCATCGGAATCTTTTTTTTATGTATGTTCCCCGATTTCTCTAAGACGCCTGGACCGATTTCAAAAATTCTTGTTTTGATTGAAAGAGTATACCTCCTAGTAGGTCCCATGATCATCAGGTCAGGATATGATCATGGAGTCCAGAAAAAATCGAAGGAACTCTTCAAATTTTATAAGCACACTTGAAGCGATTTGACGATAACAACCCAATGCCGTCGAGTTTGGACTCGTTTGAGTCGTTTTTACATAGACTTTGATGTTGGATGATATCCATGGTCTGATGATAGAGTTGAAAGGAAACCATGAGATCTTTGTGATACAATAACCCAATCTCATCGAGTTTAGGGTCGTTTGATTGGTCTTTACATGGACTTTGGTACTGAATGTTTACCAGGGTCTGGTTATGGAGCAGGAAGGTGGCCATGAGATCTTTGTAATACAATAACGCAATCTCATCGTGTTTAGGCTCGTTTGTTTTGTCTGGGCAAACACTTTGGTATTGGCTGATTTCCGGGATCTGATGATGGAACTGAAACGAACGTGTTTAGGCTAGTTAGTTGATAACAAAAAAAAACTTCAAATTGCCAGAAAGGTACAATTCTATATTTCAGAATTGAGGCACGTAAAGAAGGCCTCCCCATCATCTACCACCTACACTATCCTATGTACCTAATTACCACTCATTACTATTTTTTATTAGTATACGTATAAAAGCAACAAATAAAAAGTATTTTTAAATAAAAAGAAACCGACTTCAAAAACACGAAGGAACTAAAAAACAAAAAATAATTGGTTTTTGAGCAACAATTTTTGGAGTCGGTGCCAAGCACTTACGCAAAAAGTTACTAAATTACAAACTACCTATTCTATCAACAACAAAAGTTGTATAAAAATGTGTAGAGGTTTTATAGTCAGATCAGAAATACTTGGCTTGGCACTGACTCCAAAAATTGTTGCTCCAAAACCAATAATTTTTTGTTTTTTAGTTCCTTCGTGTTTTTGAAGTCGGTTTCTTTTTATTTAAAAATACTTTTTAAAACGTTTGTATTGATATATTGATATTCTGTGAGCACGATTTCAATTTCTGTATTGCTCCACAAAAGTGTATGACATTCCTCCGATGCTTTAGGTACTCTTCTCTCTTTATTTATTATTAGAGACTTTTATACAATTGTTCATGTCAGTTCCATCGGACCTTTTTAACAGGTATTGAATTTTTCACAAACATATAAAATGCAATGAGACAAACTTATTAAATACTGAAGGCGTTTTTTGAGTTAGGTGCTAACAATATGTGATGGATCATGCCAAACTCGTAAATATATTTTTATAGACGCCTGTATCCCCGAAAGGGTAGGCAGAGGGGTGTAATATTACAAATGTTACACCCACATTTTGCTATGAATTTTTAGGTCCCACGTAATAAGGGGCGAGCCTATTGCCGTTACCGGGCACATCACCAGACTCCGTGCTGCTACTGAGAATTTGGAAAAACCAAGTAACACTTCTGCCCGACCCGGGAATCGAACCAGGGGCCTCCGACCAGCAGTCGCATACGCTATCCACTGGACCACGGAGGAAAATTTATTGTTACAGTTATATTTAAATTATCACAAAGCGGTGTCTCTAGATGTGTGGAGATGCTAGCAGTGTTTTGACAGGCGGTGACATTTTTCCAAAGAATCGGCATTGCCATTCAGCATAGCAATGGATTTTTGCTTACCTTCTGGGCTTGTTTCCTGAAGATAATCAAGTGATGCGTCGGAAATCTATGACCCTAAACTAGTTTTTATCTTGTAAGTGCCTGTATTATTTTTATTTCATAAAAGTATTGTCGATATACGTAAAGTCTAAGTTGCAAATGCATAGATTAAAACAATTAAGGAGTTTTAGAATAATATCTTAATTTGCATATATGATGACAAACGTTATTTCGTCATCTTCATCATCAGCCTTGGATATAATCGACCCATTGTTGAGCACAGGCCAGCAAGATTATTTTCATCTCGAGAAGGATTAGGTCCATCACGCTGATCAAGTGTGATTTAGCAGACTTCACATAATTTTCGAGAAATTTATAGAGAACTATCTGACCTTTAGGTTTTCTCACGATATTGTCCTTCACTGTTTAGCAAGCCATAATTCATTACGAAATTAAAGTCAGCAATTCACGTCGCGGGTTTGAACCCGAGACCCTCTTGCAGCAGTTTGTTAATTTCTCCTCTAGGCTAAGACCGCCTAATGCGTACCTAGTAAATCGAACATTTTACAATAAAACATTTTTGCTGGTGTTGTGTAAACCAAAATGCACTACAAAATGCGTTCTATTACAGTGTCAAGAATGGGGCAAGTTTCATAATGTTACGGACGGGGTAACGGGATTGAAAGGAAACACCGAGTAGCACTGATGACACTTTATTCGACTTGACACACGACACGCCGTTTAATTCCGACGCAGACAGCACCAATACTAGCGTTTTTTTCTTTTTTTGCACTGCACTTTTCACTGCACTTCACTGCACTTTACTGCACTTTACTGCACTTTACTGCACTATACTTTCACTTCACTTTTTATTACTTCTTCTTTCTTCCTTTACTTCTTCCTTCTTCCTTTACTTCTTCCTTTTCTTCTTCACTTTACCACTTTTCAACTTAAACTGGCGCTTAGCGCGTCTACACCGCCTTATATACCCCTAAGAATGTTCTAGATCTACTAATTTCGATTGTCTTTTCGTTATTCAATTGTTTTTCTATCTCCTGTCTCTTTTTAACCTTTCCATTCCTTCTTGAAGTTTCTAGAATTTTCTAATCTTTATTCGAAATATTTAAATTTGTGTTTCCATCTCCTGTCTCTTTTTAACCTTTCCATTCCTTCCTGAAGTTTCTAGAATTTTCTAATTTTTACTCGAAATATTTAAATAATCTTTTAAATATTTGCCAAATATTCATAAACATTTTCCAAATTTCATAAAAACCATAATTCACATAACAGTTATGACTGGGATTTGAACCCACGCCTTCAGAACGTGAACGGAATGTGTTATCCGCACGGCCATCGCCTTGTTGTCAATGACTGGTGAATTTTGCGAACACTTGACAGAGTGTATACGTCATCGAACTAAAAACTCATTTCCAAATAATAAAATAGTCTTCAAACCTCTTTGCTAATAAATTATTGTGTTTGATGACCGGATAGTTTGTCGTGTAGACGTCAGAAGACCTTGGCAACGGTAGTGATGACAGCTTCGCATGACACCGGCCGTCACACTACCCCCTCTCTAAGACATGCTCGTCCCGAGCATTGTTGGATCCATGATATACCGCTATCCTATCCACATGAACGATCTTCAGTGGACTTCTAGGTGTCTTTCGAATTCTGTAGGTTACATCGTTAATTTTCTTTATTACAGTATATGGTCCTTCCCAGCTTGGCTGTAATTTGGGAGATTTTCCCTTACATCGGACCAGATTATGAAGCCACACCAAAGTTCCCTCTTCAAATTCTCTTGCATTTGCGCGTCTGTCATATCGGGTCTTCATTCTTACTCCCGCTTGTAAATTCTCTTGTCTAACGTGTTCATGAATTTCTTCGAGCTTTCTTCTTAATTCACATGCATAATCGGTAACACAGCTAGGTGTCCCCGGTGGACATCCAGCAAGAAGGTCTACTGGAAGTCGTAGCTCCCTTCCTAAATTTGTTCGCGCCGGGGTTGTTGCCGTACTTTCATGTACTGCGGCTCTGTAAGCCAGAAGAAATAGTGGGATATATTCGTCCCAGTTTCTCTGATGGCTATCGACTACTTTAGCAAGATGGCGCTCCAATGTCTGGTTAAATCTCTCCACCATTCCATCCGATTGAGGGTGATACGGAGTTGTTCTAGTTTTGTGGATCCCCATCATCTTGCAGATTTCTTGAAAGAGTTGAGATTCAAAGTTTCTCCCTTGGTCGCTGTGGATTTCCAACGGTAAACCATATCGACAAAATACTTCATTTACTAATTTTGTCGCAACTGTAATTGCTTCCTGATTGGGAACTGCAAAAGCTTCTGGCCATCTCGTGAAATAATCCATTACCACCAGAATGTAGCGATTACCACTTTCTGTCAAAGGAAATGGTCCAGCTATATCCACAGCAACACGTTCCCAAGGAGCTCCCACAGTGTACAGTTTTAGTGCTCCGCGGCTCCGAGTTTGCGGCCCTTTAACTGAAGAACATTTAACGCATTTCCTGCACCAGTCTTCAACGTCTTCCCTACAGTGCAGCCAATAAAAACGTTGACGAATCTTCAGTAAGGTTCTTCGCACTCCAAGATGTCCGCCAGATGGGCCGTCATGACAAACTTGCAAAACTTCAGGAATCATTGATTTTGGCACTATTGTTTGAAGATAACTGTCTCTTCCAGAAGCACTTTCCCATTTTCGACAAAGTAGTCCATCTTGTATTATTAGGCTGTTCCATTGCGCCCAATAGCTTTTCGTGACGGTACTAGTATCAGCTACGTCACTCCATTCTGGCCGAAGAGAGTTATTCTTTAGCCGCTCCAGTATCGGTTTCAAATCTTTATCTTCTTCCTGCGATTTAATAATGAACTCCTTGTTCCATCGCCCGTCGATAGTATCCATTCTAATAACCTTGACGGCAGCTTCTTCTTTTCCTTCTTGTCGCACGCAATGCTTGCAATTCTTATCACAGGGACGTCTTGATAAGGCATCAGCATTACCGTGAGATTTTCCGCCACGATGCTCAACTTCGAAATCGTACTCTTGAAGTTGTTCTATCCATCGAGCTACCTGACCCTCACAATTTTTAAACTGTAAAAGCCATTTAAGCGCCGCGTGGTCCGTCCGGATCCGGAATTTTCTTCCGATCAAGTACTTTTTAAAATGCTGGAGAGTTTTTACTACTGCTAGAAGCTCTTTTCGTGTGGTACAGTAGTTCCTTTCAGGTTTAGACAACGATTTGCTAAAGTAGGCAATAACAGCCTCCTCCTGATCTCCTTGTCTCTGGGAAAGAGTTCCACCAATACCCACATTGCTTGCGTCTGTGTCAACAATGAATTCTCCATTGACGTCGGGATATGCAAGAATTGGCGCTTCACATAAACGCTTCTTCAACTCTTCGAAGGCAGTTTGACATTTTTCATCCCAATTAAATGGTCGTTTTTGCTCCGTCAGCTCATGTAAGGGTTTTGCGATGCTCGAGAAATTCTTCACAAAACGTCTGTAATAAGAGCAAAGCCCCAAAAATGAGCGCACCTGCTTCTTGTCCTTAGGCATGGGCCAATCTTTAACCGCTGAAATTTTGGCAGGGTCCTTCTCGATGCCATTTTCAGAGACGACATGACCCAAGTAGTTAAGTTGTCGCTTGAAAAATGAACATTTTTTAAGACTGAGTTTCAGATTTGCATTTTTCAATCTATTGAGTACACTTTCTAGCTTCGTGAGATGATCATCGAAGTCTCGGCCCATTACAATTATGTCATCGAGATACACCAGACAAGCTTCCCCTAAAAGCCCGGCAAGGATGTGTTCCATTAACCTTTCGAAAGTAGCTGGTGCGTTGCACAATCCGAAAGGCATAACATTAAAATGCCAAAGCTTTCTGCCCATTGAAAAAGCTGTCTTCTCTTTGTCTTTTGGATCCATTTCCACTTGCCAGTAACCACTTTTTAAGTCTATTGTTGTAAACCATTTCATTCCGCATAACGTCTCTAACGTGTCGTCTATTCTAGGCAAAGGATAACTGTCTTTCTTGGTTATATCATTCAATCTTCGGTAGTCAATGCAGAATCTAGTCGATCCATCCTTTTTCCTTACCAATACCACCGGCGAACACCACGGGCTAATCGATGGCTCGATAACCCCGTTTTTCCTCATATCTTCGATCATATCCTCTACCTCTTTCTCCCTGGCAAAAGGTACACGTCGTGGGCGTTGACGGATCGGTTGTTCATTCCCCGTATTGATGGTGTGTTTTACTACTCCTGTCTTTCCGATGTCACCGTCGTTCTTTGAGAAAATGTCGACGTACTGTGTCAGCAATTTCTTTGCTTTTTCTGTTTCGATTTCTGTTAGATCGTCTTTGCAACCTTTTAAAACACTATCCACGTTAACGTTAGTCTCAGCCAGACTCTTGGTTTCCTGGCAGTTTCGTAACCAAGCGACTTCCACGGACTCTCCTATCTCAGAACCCTTTTTCAAAACTTTTTCTTCATCACTTAAATTTAGGACAGGTATAACAGCCATTTGTGAAGAAGCAACAACTACACACGCCGGCAACCATGGATCGTCATCTCTATTGTCTTCTATCATTATGCAACGTCGCTGAGTCGAAGTGGCAGGTAATGTGACAGGAACAAAGGTCTGTGACCTAGGTGCCAGCTTGCTCTCCTTGAGGCACAAAACCTTTCCCGTGCCTCCACCTTTCATTGGAATCTCCACGTCTCCACACTTTAGGATACCACACTTAATATCCAATCTACATTGGTGATCTCTAAAGAAGTCTAGCCCAACAATGCAGTCGTCGACGATGTCTGCAATCAGTGCTTTTTGCCAATATAATTTGTCACCAACTTTGAAAGCCACTATTTGCTCTCCTCTGACTGGGATGTGCTGGCCGGTAGCCGTAGTCAGTCGAGGTCGAATTGACTGTTTAAGAATCTTCCCATTCTTCCTTATCAGGTGAGTCCCTATAACAGTTCGTGACGCACCGGTGTCCAAGGTCAGCAAACAGGTAACGCCATTGACCGCTCCATCAATGGTTAAGCTGTTCCCATCTGTGCTTTGTCGGATACAAACTTTAGGGGCTTTTCGTCTACCGGCCAGCGCTTGCCCCGCAGCCCTGGCTGGAATTAGTTTTCCTGGTCGTGTTCTGACGTTTGAACAATAGCGTCAGTCTTACGTTTACGTTTCGGACAGCTATTGCTTAAATGTCCTGGTTCCCTGCAGCTATAACATTTTGGGACATATCTTCGGTCTGTTCGCTGCATTTCTGCGGCCACAACTCGGACTCGTCCACCCTTAATTTCTCGACGGACAGCCTCCACTTCTAGAGCATGCGCTAAAGCGTCCTTAACATTGTCGTGGTGCTTCAGACGAACGGCTGTCCTGACCTCATCGTCATAAATGCCATCAATGAACGCCTGGAGACGCATGCTTTGGACTTGTGCCGGGGGTGCAGACTGGTAAGCTTTTCCTACCATCTTCTCTACTTCTATAGACCACTGCTGCAATGACTCGTTAGGGCGCTGACAGCGGTTACGCAACTGAGCACGGAATACAAATTCCAAATGCGCCTCTCCATACCTGGACTCAAGAGCCTCGATGAGCTGTTCATATGTGGCGTCCTTCCCCACAGACTGTAGCACTGATAACGCACCATCGCGTAACGCCAGAGCGAGTGCATTCTTGGCCTGTTCTCTGTTCCAGCTGTTACTAGAAGAAGCGGCTTCAAACTGCATCCTGTACGCCTCCCAAGATGAGGTACAGTCGAAAGAAGGTACTTTAAAATTACCAGCACCTGATGAGGCTACTGTAACCGAAGGGACGTTAGTCTTTATCCTCCTGAACTCCTCCTCTACAGTAGCTATGCGGGTGGGCATCTCTTCCGATACTGACGCCATGCGGGACTGCACCTCTTCCGATACGACTGACGCCATGCGGGTCTGAACCTCTTCCGATACTATTGACGCCATGCGGGTCTGCATCTCTTCCTCAATGGTAGTCACGCGAGATTGCACTTCACCGATACACATCTCTATCTCGGCAATCCTACGAGCGTTCTCAGATATATAACGGCGAATCTCATCCTGGCTCTCCTTTATCTCGCTGAGTTGCTGCGAGTTTTGCTGCAGTTCGGATTTGAGCTGCTGCGAGTTTTGCTGGAGTTCGGATTTGAGCTGCTGCGAGTTTTGCTCGAGTCGAGATTCGAGTCGCTGCGAGGTTTGCTGGAATATTGCCGCGAGGTCTGCAAGAGATAGCGGGTTAGCTGCGCATGCGGACGTAGATACCCCTCCTTCGGCTCCGCCTCCTTGCGAAGGAGCTTCCCTGCCTACAACTTCCGGGTTAGAGTCGCCTTGTTCTTGAGCGGCAGCCCTCACACGTGTCGTAGGCCCTTCCCTCGGCATGACTGGCATCTTTAGTCCTTCCAATCCCACTTCTGACACCAATTGTTACGGACGGGGTAACGGGATTGAAAGGAAACACCGAGTAGCACTGATGACACTTTATTCGACTTGACACACGACACGCCGTTTAATTCCGACGCAGACAGCACCAATACTAGCGTTTTTTTTTTTTTTTGCACTGCACTTTTCACTGCACTTTTCACTGCACTTCACTGCACTTTACTGCACTTTACTGCACTATACTTTCACTTCACTTTTTATTACTTCTTCTTTCTTCCTTTACTTCTTCCTTCTTCCTTTACTTCTTCCTTTTCTTCTTCACTTTACCACTTTTCAACTTAAACTGGCGCTTAGCGCATCTACACCGCCTTATATACCCCTAAGAATGTTCTAGATCTACTAATTTTGATTGTCTTTTCGTTATTCAATTGTTTTTCTATCTCCTGTCTCTTTTTAACCTTTCCATTCCTTCTTGAAGTTTCTAGAATTTTCTAATCTTTATTCGAAATATTTAAATTTGTGTTTCCATCTCCTGTCTCTTTTTAACCTTTCTATTCCTTCCTGAAGTTTCTAAAATTTTCTAATTTTTACTCGAAATATTTAAATAATCTTTTAAATATTTGCCAAATATTCATAAACATTTTCCAAATTTCATAAAAACCATAATTCACATAACAGTTATGACTGGGATTTGAACCCACGCCTTCAGAACGTGAACGGAATGTGTTATCCGCACGGCCATCGCCTTGTTGTCAATGACTGGTGAATTTTGCGAACACTTGACAGAGTGTATACGTCATCGAACTAAAAACTCATTTCCAGATAATAAAATAGTCTTCAAACCTCTTTGCTAATAAATTATTGTGTTTGATGACCGGATAGTTTGTCGTGTAGACGTCAGAAGACCTTGGCAACGGTAGTGATGACAGCTTCGTATGACACCGGCCGTCACAATAATATCCCAGGCAATACCAACGTAATGACGGTCTAGCATTAAAATATTGTGCTCTCATAACTTAGCTCAGAGCACTAGTGTCCTGTTCACTCATACAAGCCGTGGTGCGGGCAGATGGAAATTGAAATGTAAAATGCAATATATGTAAGTCTGAATTGAAATAGCATGTCCTGTAGAAGACTAGGGGCAAATTCCAGCGCCTTCCGATAAGTTTCGTTTAAATAATTTGGCAAATAACCATCACACTAATTTTGAATTTACTTATCTGGAAGACAATGACTACCCAGAGGTAACGAAACTCGCCCTAAATACTTTCTTATCTATAGAGTCATATCGGAATTGGTAGGTAACGCCTACATTTTGTCAAAAATGTTTAAAGCCCGATGGAATACGAGGTGAGCTAGTCGCAAACCCCATGACGTAAAAGGGGAATTAGATTCAACAATCTAAATAGTTGTTCGAGTTTATTTTGTTGGTACTGACTCCCAAAATCAACGGTATCTGAAGTTTATAGATAACATATTTTCTTAGAAGGATAAAGAAGGCGGTGATAGCCGAGTGGATATACCAACAGACTGCCAAGCAGAGGGTATCGGGTTCGAATCCACGGCGCGCACCAATGACTTTTCGAAGTTATGTGCGTATTTAATGGTTAATTATCGCTTGTCCCGTGCCTCGGAGAGCACGTTAAGCCGTCGGTCCCGGTTGTCATGAAGATCTTTGACAGTCGTTACAGGTCCTCAGTACCTTCTAAATAAACTGAAACTAGTCTAAACCATGGAATCAGACAGGCAGTCGCTCTGAGGAAAAACTAATATTCAGTCAAATCCGGTTAGACTAGAAAGCGGACTCCAGATTGAAACTGGGATAACGCTAAGAGGACGATGATGATGATTTTCTGAGAAAGAATACTCTACAAATGATGAGGATTTTTTTAATTTTATGTGGAGTTAAGAGGATATACCTATTTACATACTAATTTATCAATAAGAGATAATGTTACCAACGTAGGCGGCTGCAATGATACGAGGTCTAAGTCACAGCTAGAGTCAGAAGACACTAAACCTTAATATCAATAGTTAAGCATTATGGCATAAAGGATAGCTTGTTTAATTGCGAGTAGCAGTACGAGAAGCCGCTTTTCTGAACACATTCCTTTTCAATTAATAAAGATTGGAAAAAGTCTTATGAATTATATCACAGACAAGTGCTTAATCACCTATCATTAATTTACTTAAAACCAGACGTTATAAAACGCTTATAACCAGGACATGCGGAATCTAGACGGATGATATATATATGTTATCTCCAGGAAACTTAAGTCAGAACAAACTTTTTCTTGCTAATGCTCGGTAGAAACATTCATTCATCATGTGACCTCGGTAGAGGAATGCGTGAAAATGAACATGTGTTGCTTACATATAACATTTCTTATCTGCTTTTTCAAAGACGCAGGTTCAAGTCCATTCTAGAGCAGAACTTTTTTTGTTTGTCGGCTTTCTGACAACGTAAAAAGTAGAAAAAACGACTTAAAGATATTTTCTTTTTGGATATTTTTCTAGCAGCAAAGCGCTTTTGTAAAGAGATCTTGAAGTACCATTCAGCGAATAAATAAAGCATAAGGCTTTTTGATAACGAAATTCCGTAGAATTTGTTTTAGTTTGAGAGGGACTAAAGCTGAGCTGGGTTTTATTTTACACATCCAATTAGCATATTGCCTACTTTTGGTATAATATAAGACTGAACATAAATAAATACAAGAATGATTATTAAAAATATATTGGCTCGTCGCTAAAATGTGTGAAATTACTTTTTTTGTTCTGGGTGTGGACCGATGTTAAGTCTCAATGCTACGTAAAAACCACATTAACTAGTGAATCATAAATGTAAACAGACTGCTAAAATAATTCTGAAATAATTTTGCGACTGGATAGCCATACATACTAAGTTAAAAAAGTCGTATTTGTGAATGTGTACACGTGTATCAGTTTCAATAGTTTTAAATACCGTGACACATGTCAGTAGTACACGTTTTCAATACACGAAGTTTCAAGAAGGGACAGGTAGGTACAAACAATTTTTGTTATTCGTAGGCCTTTTATGAGGTGAGGACATTGTACTTTTTGTGCTGATAAATTCTAAACCTCTTTTCAAAACTCAAATCAGGTTTGTTGAAAATATCAATTGTTCGAAGAAATGCCACAATATCAGCATCATTGCATCAAATGAATCATCAGCATTCGCGTCAACCAATGAAGTTCAAGTAACGATTTCATTTCAAAAGTGCGCAGTTTAAATTAATCACATGTGCTGTGGTCGCAAAAATTTTGGCTAGTTAACGAGTATTTCTACGTAGTTTAACAAGCGCTAATAAAAATTTCGATATGAAATATAACTTCGAAAAGTTAGCGGTACGCATCGTGAACTGTGGTCATAGAACCTTTCCGTAGCAGTCCGTTGGTCTGCCCACAAGTCTAACGTGGCCTGCAATGTAAAATGCATTATGATCTATTCAAAGTAAAATGATTGTGAAAATCAATAAATATAATGGACATACCATGATTTTGATACACCATCTTTTTAAATTGTTGTACCAATGAATATTGTAGTGATGTTTATTAGCAGTGTGTGACTGTTGAACAATTAGTAATAGGTATCAGTAATATCACCTATATCACTAGTGTACTGATAATGGTCAACTTTAATTATCGTATAACGCAAACTAAGCCTGATCACTAAAATTTAATTTAGTGCCAATATTGGCAGCGTAGCATGAAAATCAGTTTCACCGAAACCCAGATAGGCTCTATTTTGTAATTAAATCGAAAGTCATACACCATGATTTTACAGAGCCATTCTATAAACAATGTTGAACGGAAAAATCTCATATGCTACCATTGTTTGAATGTTTTGTTCAAACATTATGAATCCAATTCAAATTCTATTCGCCTTGTAACGACTGCCAAGCAGAGGGTATCGGGTCTTGTACCGATACCTTTAGTAATAGACGCCTTCAAACATCCAACAATGCAGAGGAGGATATGTGTAAAAATGAATCTTTGCCGTAATAAAATCTCCATGTTATGCATGTACAGGGAAACAAGACTCGTATTTATTCAATTTTCGGCTTCGTTTGGAAGCCTTGTCTTTGGATAAATTATTACTTTACATTTCAAGTAGGTTTTTTAGCCTACACTACCATATGTTAGCGTAAATTATAGGCTCTGTTTTTATTTGATCCTCAAAGATGAATGTTTAGCAGGTGATCAATGAATCACTTTAAGTAGCATGTTCTCCATACCTAATCCGTGTTTGTGATGTTTTGTTAAGAAACTAATTTATATAATATTCTAAGCCGGTTTCGCGAAGTTGCTCGCAACGCTTACGGAGAGCTAGTAATCCTTATATTTACCAAAACTTTCAATTTGAATATATGTACATTCAAAACTATGTTTGGATCATATAGATTTATGTGTTTTGTGGAAACAGAAATTATTATGGAATTTGGAAACTTTAGATTTGTCAAATCGCACAAACAGCAATCATTATCCATTCCTGTTTCTTAGTTTTTTCAATTATATCGTATAAAGTAGTGTGTTTTATGCTTGATAAAATAGACAAGGACCCTTGGAAGAACGACCTTCACCACTTTCACCCATTTTGAACATGAAATTTTGATTAATAAATGGAAAAAAAATAAGCTACATATTTGATATGAAATATTTTTCAACCGTGGATCTTAGCCTATCAATGTCAGGTACATAGTCTACTATGTAGGGAAGGTGTTTTACCTGTGGAAATTAGCCGAATTTTGAATGAAAATAAGGTTTAATGACTTAATTATAATTTATTAGCCAAAAAGTATTTCAAATATTTTTACAATAATAGTTAACGCTTAACAATTAGCAGTTTTTAGTTTTGTACGAATTATAATTATTAAAATAAATCACTTTTTTAAAAACACTTAATTTGTCCATCTTATGATTGTACCTATGGACAGCTACATTGTACTTATGGACGGCAATGTACCTATGGACAGATCACTTTTCCTTACATATTAATCCTGTAAAATCAACAAAAATAAACAGAAACTCTTTATAAAACAACTTATAGGTAACATAAAATAATCAATTAACCATTTTTTTGGTTTCGTAATACTTTTCATATAATTCTAAGGCAGAATCATCGGAGGCATCTGAATCATCATCATTTAAAATAAAACACTTCTGACATAAAAAGTCTGACTCATCATCTGATCCAAAACTATCGATATGTGATCTAGATACACATTTCTTGTGATAATTAAAATCACATTAAGAACAATTGAGCATTTTGTTAACATTTTCATGTCTTTTACATCCCATACACATTGCATAGGGTAACACCTGGTCGTCAAGAGTTGTGACCTTTTTTTCTGAAGATTGGATGTTTATCTGGCGCCAGCCTTTGGTAGCTCTTTAGACGAGTGTTTTGTCTTTTTCGGTAAGTCTTTTTCTTTATTTTTGTATTTTTCTTTTTTTTCAGCTTTTTTAATTGCTTCGTTCTTTATTTCATTTTTTTTTCAGGTGTATCAGTTAATATTCTACTCTTTCCAGGTTTCCTTCCTCGTCGAGTTGCTTTTCGAGGGTGTGCCTTTAGGAATGGGCGTACAGATAAGAAATAAGCTTTTCCTTGTCTTGTTCAGTCCCATCAAGAGTGGATATGTCCAACTTACCAACAGAGCTGCTTACAGTAGACTGAGTTTCTGTATCCAGATTTGCCTGATGAATTCCAGATGGTCCAGCAATAGGCATATCTTCATCTACACTGACATTAGGATGTTGTGTCTCCGGGTAGTCGATATTGATTGTCGTCGTCGTTGAAGTATTAGACACTGTGGTCAATGGCTCTGGTCGATCAGTGACGAATGAGCATAGAAAGTCGTCGTCACTGAAAACATCTCGATTAAATGGGCAAATGCCTGTTACTTCGAAACCTTCGATAATATTTTTGGGTGTGAATGCAAGCGGATAAGCTTCACCTACATTTTCTGAAATATCATAAATAGTAATAGGCTTCCCGGGGTGATTGAGCATCCAATTGTCGGCAGCCTTGTTGTAATGCGACTTAAAAGGCCCAAACACGCAACGGTCTAAGGGCTGCAAATTATCTGATGTGTGTGGTGGCAACGTGAGTAGAACTATACCATTATCGACGGCTTTTTCAATGATATCTATTGAGATATGTGTTTCATGGTTGTCCATTATTAAGAAAACCGGGTCTTCTTTTGTAGATTTGGCAAATTTTATAAAATGATCCAGGTATGTTCCGAAAATCAATTCAGTTAACCATCCGGATTGGTTGGCTGCACCAATCGAAGCTGGAGGAGCACCTTTTAGCATGTTGTCTTTAAAGAAAACTCTAGGAAAGATAATTAAAGGAGGGACTGAATTTCCAACGGCATTTATGCAGGCAATCATGGTGTTATTTACTCCTCTTTCTCCTGATGTGAATTTACCTTGCTGTTTTATTTTTTTCGGAGCCAGTACTTTTCTCGGATTGTGGACTGTGGATATTCCAGTCTCATCTAGATTATAAATATTTTCAGGGGTGAAGTGATGTTTTTCAAGTACTTTTTGGAGATTGTCAAAGAATTTAGAAATATTAGCTCTGTTAAAACTACTTGCTCGTGCCAAACTGGTTGCTTCGGGCTTTCGTAGAGACAAATGAGAATGACGTTGACGATAGCATCTTAGCCATCCTATCCCAGCCATTTTGTGTTGGTGCCAGCTATTTGGTATGTTTTTTTTGCTTTAACACCGCAAACTGGTATGCCAGTTCTCTGACTTGCTTAACATTTAATGCCTAATAATATGCAGGTAAGCTGCTTTTTCTAAATATTCTTCAAGCTTTTTCTCTTCTTCCTCATTAAACACTTTCTTTACGTCATTTCTCAAAATATGTACATTGTTATCGTCCAGATCTCTGTCCTTATTCATGTGGAGGTATTTAAATATAGTCGATTTTGGTATTTGATATTTTTCTGCAACTTTTCGCAAAGAACATCTATTTCTAGCCTCTTTAATTGCCTAAGATAATGTTTCTGAACACAACTTACGTCGCGTTTTTCTATCCTTACTACGAGGCACGGAAAAAAGGGAAAAATAGTTCAAAATCGGAATTTGCAAATCAAGTAAGAAATTAAAACTAAAGTTTGTACCTGTGGACAGTCCATAGGAACACATATGTTGATGTTCACAGGTACAAATTTGACAGTATAACCTAAAAACATATTACCAGCATGATAGGCACATATTTACACTGTTATACCGCAAATAGAACTGCAAATAGATGTTTGACAATATACACTACATTCTGACCAAAAATAATTATTTATGCTCTGCATATATTGACAAAAAAATAGAAGGAAAAAGAGTTAAATACTTACTTTTTCGCGAGAAAACCATCTACAGTCTGTCCCGGTGACACGGTTCTTGTGTAGCCGGCTACACAAGAACTAACACAAAATGACAGCTAGTCAGTGTTGCCACACATCAAAAATACTTTACGGATGCGGTTAATTCGTTCAATTTCTGTGTTTATTTTTTAAGATATCAGTGGTGTCCACAGGTAAAACCGTCCATTGGTACAACACTTTCCTACCATATTCATACTAAGTATCAATATATTAAATATATGTACGTACCTACTAATTAAATTACTCTTAGAAGTTAATTACTTACCGAAACGTACGCAAGACCGTACTCTCCGCGACATCAGACCAGAAAGTTTGACACACGTGGTTGCATAACTAGAAGTTCTTGAAATTGTGCTATTAAAGTAAACTGTTTTAATTCAATTAAAATTGAAATTACCTTTTTAAAAATTAGTTTTTACATAAAAGTATCAAATTCCGTATGGTGACGGATTAAGAATACGGAATGTCATCACCCCATAGCCTCCCATGGGTGTCGTAAGAGCCGACAGAGGGAGCATATTATGCAGAGAGAGGCACTGTAAGAGAAGGAAAACTTGATTCAAACCCTATACCAACCCGTTTGGCCAGCGTGGTATAGTAGGACAATTCCTCATTTCAAAGGAGAGGCCTAGTCCAGCAGTGGACTGTTAACGGCTGATGATGAGGATCAAAGTACTCGTCAAGACGAATCAAACGAGACCAAACTTGATAGGGTTGTGCCGTTTTATTATAGAGTGCCCTATAGCCATTTTCCAGCTCCATCGTCAGATTAGCTCCATGTCATCATAATATTGCATTGTGAAGTGATTTTCACGTGCATGCTAAATTACAGCTCAATAGATAACCGAGAAGTGAGTCTTTAAGTTGCAAGATTTGATTACGGGCACCGGGAGAAAGTAAATAAAAAACAGTAAATAAACTTCTAATATACAATACTACTGTCTCCTGTCACAAGTATGAACCTTTCCTTGTTTTTCTTTTCGTAAGAAAAATACGGTGTCTCATGTTTTTTTTATATCGTCACGCCTGTAACTCTGAAGGTAGGCAAAGGTTTAATATTTCGCCTTACGAATTTGAGATCCCACGTAATAGAAGGCGAGCCGATTGCCGTTACCGGGAAATTTGCCAGATTCCGAAGTGCTACTAAGAATTCGGAAGAAACAAGTAGCACTTTGTTCGACCGGGATTCGAACCCGAGACCTCCTGATCAGCAGACGCATACGCTATTCATTAAACCAAGGAGGCAGTCGAAAGTAAATAAAACCTTGTAATATACAATACTACAGTCTCCTGTCACAAGCACAAATCTTTTCTTGTTTTGTCTGTTAGAAACATACGGCATCATTTATATGATATTTTATGTCTCGGCCGTGGGTATGATGTTTATGCGTTTGTTGCATAGTTTAAGGTCCGATGCACTTTGCTATCGAGTGCTCGATCTAGTCACGTAAAGTTGGCAAGGATGCAAATAAAAAACATATTTCTATAAAGAGTTCAATCTCGGGGAGTCGAAAATAGAAAATAAATGCACTCTTTGAATTCTTTAGACAATAAAATCTTCGTAGATTTACGGGAATGTTACACATTGAATTATCGCGATAAAATCCGTAAACAGTAGTTTAATTTCTTAAGGAAATTTGCAAGCACGTTTTTCTGATTGATTTTTAGTTAAAGTATCCGATAAAAACGAGATTCTTATTTCAATTTTTGTCTTCATGTAGTCAACATGAAGACAAATGTTTGGTCATAAAGGGAAGAAACTGTCTTCTGCGCAGAGCTCTAAGGTTTATAATCAATGCACCCATAAAGTGTAACGTCACTTTACTCTGTTGTTAACAAATAAAAAAATTTTAACAAAAAATAACCGCCTCCAAAAATCTGAAAAATGTGTGAAAATAGCACTAAAAAGTAAAAAATTAATTCCGTTATTTTTACTTCAATTTACTTATGAACATTTAATACTTAGGTATACGAATTATGCGTATCTACAACTTAATTCACATAGGTACCTGACACAATACATATTTTTATATAACTAACGAACTAAATTATATACCTATCGCCAGAAATCAAATAAGTATATTATATTTTTGGACTAAGTACTTAGAAAAAAATATTTTTTTAGGACTATAATATACAATTATACTTTTTTTTGGAGTCGGTGCCAGCCAAGCATTTTAGTTAATAATTTCTTGATAATGTACAAAATATATGAAAAGCTGTATTGATACGATATATTTACAAAAAATAACCGCCTCCAAAAATCTGAAAAATGTGTGAAATTTTTCAGATTTTTGGAGGCGGTTATTTTTTGTAATTTTTTTTTTATTTCCTGTTTTTTAGTGATTTTTCCTTTCTGTAGTTATCTGATTTATCGAAATTAAAGATGGGTAGACGTTTTTTTTTTAACTGGGGAAACTCTTTTGCCGAGTGCCTCTCCGCGTGGCGGGCAAAGAATGGGACACAGGGAACGCGGGTGTGCTGCTCCTGGGTCCCGTTACGCTTGTCCCGTAAGTAGGGCTCAGTCTCTGGAAGGGTCCTCCCCACTCGCACAGTACGAGGTAGCGCCTCGTACTGTGCGAGTACAATGGTCCCTCGGCTATCCGAGACCGCTGTCTTCTCGGGGTCGTTCGTGGTCAGGCAGCCAGATTGCCATCTCTGATTGCCCACGGGCCTAAGGAAGATCTTCGGCTAGCGGCCATTACCACCACCACGACGCCGCCTGCGTCTGCGAGCGGGATCGGCTCTCTCGCGATCCCGCTCGGCGGCCTCCTTCTGGAGCATGACCGCTTCGCAGAAGGAGACCACAGCATCTCACCGGATGTCTTCCGCCAACATGGCCTGGACGACAGCCTGCGGAGAAAGATCGCCTCCGATAACAGAGACCAAGTCTCGCCGCTCGGATTCCCATGCAGGACACTCAGAGAGCGTATGCTGGGCAGAATCCAGGTCACTGCCGCAGTGGTGGCATGGCGGCGTCGCCTCGCGGCCGATTCGGTTCAAATACTCGCCGAAACATCCGTGTCCGGTGAGTATCTGAGTCAACCTAAACGTGACGCAGGCACTTCTCCTCTCGATCAAAGATGGGTAGACCTACTAAATGCGCTGCCCATATGAGACAGCGCCGTTTAAATAAAACCTTTTTTTTATTGCTGCTAGTGGCAAACGAGCAAACGGCCCATCTGATGGTAAACGGTAACCACTGCTCATGGACTTCGCTAATATCAGGGTACCTATACACAGCAAAGCCGCTGCCAACCGTAAAAGTAATGCTCTCTTTAAACCTCGTTTGAAGAAGGACAAGTCATAGCACTCGGGAAACACCGCAGCAGGTAGTTCATTCCAGAGCCTACACGTACGTGGTAAAAAAGATCGCTGGAAGCACACCGTACTAGATGAGAACGCTTCCAGGCAGTACGGGTGAACTCTACTGCGTCGGCGAGTGGTACGTTGGTAGAAAGGTGACCCTGGTACCAAATTAAACAATTCTTCGGAGCACTCCCCGTGAAAAAGTCGGTAAAATACGCAGAGAGAACTAAAGTCTCTTCGCTGCTCCAGCGACTCTAAGCTAGCCGTGAGATCGGGTTCATCGACGATTCGAACAGCTCGTCTCTGTAGGAAGTCAAGTGGATCAAGCTGATATTTTGGCGCTCCGGCCCAGAGATGTAAGCAGTACTCCACAACTAGCGAAGAAATGGAGAAACGTCTATCTCAAAGTAGGGAATCTCGGTCCAAGGCCATTTCAAGAGAAAGTAGTGAACTTCGTGAAAAGAGGTTAGCAGGTAGTTCATTCCAGAGCCTACACGTACGTGGTAAAAAAGATCGCTGGAAGCGCACCGTACTAGATGAGAACGCTTCCAGGCAGTACGGGTGAACTCTACTGCGTCGGCGAGTGGTACGTTGGTAGAAGGGTGACCCTGGTACCAAATTAAACAATTTATAGGGGCTGCACCAGTGTGGGGGTGCAGATGTGATGAAATATGAAGGAGAGAGAGCTTGAGTTTTGAAAGCGTATAATTTCCAAAGCACAGGATACAGGCACAATAGATGGTATAAGCAGTAAGGTAAGGCGTAAGTACAGTACAGCTGAGTCCCGACAAGCGAATGGCGTGATCGTAATGCGAATATAAAACAACTGAGCGTGCGTTCCGCGTCAAGCATAGGATGTGACTGGCGAGGAGGTCCAACGGCCGTCTGCACCTGCGCCGACAGCGCGATCGGAATGTCTACGTCACGAAGCTCTTTATCAATGAACGGCAGACAGAGACAGAGCATAACATAATATTTTATAACTACATAAATATGTATGATAGATAGATAGATATTGTGTAAGGTGACGCTGTATGTGTGTGGATATACTTGAAATATATAAATACTTTTATTTACTTAAATTTAATATGATTGGTGTCTAGGTCCGCCACATCACCCCCCCACCGGAGACCGTTCACGGGCGATAAAAGTCTGGGAATCGAACCCGGCGCCCTGAACGCGTAGTTTTACCGACTGGAGTGGGAGGCGATTCTAATATTGGTTGTTGTGTACTTGTATTAGTGGGCGAGGTGTCGTTATCGCACAATATGTAGGCCGGTTTCAAACGGTCTACGGATACCGTGACGATCTTGCCTTTAACTTTTATTTTAAATGTTTTAGCACCTCTGTCGATCACTTCGTAGGGACCAGTGTACGCGGGTTGAAGTGCACCCCTCACTACGTCGTCCCGAAGGAAGATGTGAGAACAAGACGAGAGGTCCTTATAAATAAATATTTTATTAGAACAGTGATGTGTAGTTGGGACCGGTTGTAAATTGTTAGCGAATGATCTAATGCGCGTTGTAAAATCCGTTATGTCCGTCGTATAATTATCACTTTTGTGACCGAAGAATTCGCCCGGCAGTCGTAGAGGTTCGCCGTATACTAGCTCCGCCGAAGAAGATTGTAAGTCTTCTTTATAAGAGCTACGAATACCGAGTAAAACGAATGGCAAAATTTCCGTCCAATGCGTGTCAGCATGGCATTTGATAGCCGTTTTTAACTGCCTATGAAAACGTTCGACTAACCCGTTGCACTGCGGGTGGTAAGCAGTGGTCTTACGGTGTTTAAAACCGATGGACTGTGACAGGTGACGGAAAAGTGCTGACTCAAATTGTCTACCGCGATCAGTTACGATATCAGTAGGACAACCGAATCGAGCAACCCATCCCGACAGGAACGCTTGTGCTACAGATTTCGCCGTAATATCGATAAGGGGGACAACTTCGACCCATCGCGTGAAGCGATCGATGAGTGTCAAGCAATACTGATATTCATTGGATGGAGGTAGGGGCCCGATGAGGTCTAGATGGACATATTTGAATCGCGCTGAAGGTAAGTCGAGGGTACCTAATGGTGATGAGACGTGTCGACTTATCTTCGTGCGCTGGCAAGCCAAACATGCCTTAGCCCACTCGCGGCAGTCTTTCCTCATCTGTGGCCAAACGTAGCGTTGTGCTATAAGCTTTGCGCTAGCGTTAGCACCGGGATGACTGAGCGAGTGCAACGTGTCGAAGATTCGTTTGCGTAGGGGTTTAGGTATGAACGGCCGGGGAGTCGCTGTGCTGACATCGCAGTACAAATCTATACGACTGCCGGGTATACTCATACGTTTGATGCACAAAGAAGAATCTTCGCTAAGATATTGGGCAAGCTCAGGATCTGATTCCTGGGCTTTGGCGATCTCATCTGTATCAACGGGTGTATGTACTTCGTCGATACGGGAAAGTGTGTCCGCAACGACGTTATCTTTGCCCGCTATGTGTTGGATATCCGTTGAAAATTGTGATATATAATCTAAGTATCTATATTGACGCGGCGAGCAGTTATTTTTCCGTTGATGGAAACCATAACATAACGGCTTGTGGTCAGTATAGATAGTAAAATTAGTAGCTATAAGCCAATGCTGAAAATATTTAATACATTGGTAGATAGCAAGAAGTTCCCTTTCATAAGGTGAATATTTCTTTTGTGAGGGACTTAATTTCCTAGAAAAGAATGCTAATGGTTCCCAACTGCCATCCTTAAACTGTTGTAGAGCTCCTCCTATGGCCACATCAGACGCATCCGTGACTAAACCCAATTTAGCTTTAGAATCAGGGTGTGCAAGTAAAGCTGCGTTACAAAGGCTTTCTTTACACTCTTCGAAGGCTTTCAGTGAACTTCCGCTTATGTCAACCGGCTGCGAAGCTTTTACTGTGTCGGTCAGTAAAGTATGTAAAGGTCCTTGTATTTGGGCTGCGTGAGGTATGAACCTCCTATAAAAATTCACCATGCCCAGGAACCGTCTAAGTTGCCGAGCTGTTTTAGGTACTGGAAATTCTTTTATAGCCTGTACTTTGCTTTGCAACGGCTTAGTACCGTGTTCTGACACATGGTAGCCTAGAAAAGTTACTTCGCTAGCTCCAAATACAGATTTTGCTGTGTTTATGAGTACACCGTAGTCTCGCATTCTTGTGAAGAGTATGCGAAGGTGTTCCTCATGTTGAAGGTGGCTTGGTGAGGATATTAAATAATCGTCCAAGTACGCATAGCAAAAATCGAGGCCACGGGTCATTTCATCGACAAATCTTTGAAATGTCTGGCCGGCGTTGCGCAGACCAAACGTCATAAACGGAAACTCAAAGAGTCCGAAGGGTGTAGTAATTGCAGTTTTCGGTATATCCGGCTCAAAAACGGCGATCTGATTATAGGCTTTTATAAGGTCTATTTTTGAGAAAACTTTACAACCAGATAAATTATGAGCAAAGTCATGGATGTGTCTGATGGGATATTTGTCAGGAATTGTCCTAGCGTTTAACAATCTATAGTCCCCACAAGGTCGCCAGCCTTCATCTTTCTTCGGGGCAAGGTGTAGGGGTGACGACCACGGGCTGTCAGAAGGACGTGCCGTCCCGTTCGATAACATGGCTTCGAACTCAGCCTTAGCTATTTTTAATTTATCGGGAGCTAGTCTCCGGGGCGCGCATGATACTGGCGGACCCGGTGTTGTACGTATGTGGTGTTTTGTGTTGTGCTTTGGTGTGTGTGGTGTCCCTGCCGGCCGTGTAAGTTCTGGAAACTCAGAGAGTAATTTTACGTACTGTTACATACCATATTATAACGTAGAGAAAGCCTAGTCAGCAATTTCACTGCATCGCGTATTTTCCATTATATTCTAGAAGCTCTTAATCAGCATTTATTCATTTCTTTACTTCAATTATATTATTATGAGCCAGTTGGGCCTGGGACGCGACAGTGAACGGTTGAGAAACCTAAATATAGGCATTCAGTATAGTGTAGTGTGTGTGTCAAGGTAATAAAAGGACTCTAAATTAATTTGTGAGTTTTTTTTAAAAAGACGAACGGGGTCGGCCTCCTAACAATTTGGTGTCAGAAGTGGGATGTGTCAAACAGAAAGCCTTCATACGGCATTGACACATCTATTTTATGTGCCAAAATAGAAAGCCTTCATACGGCATTGTCACATAAAATTTTGTATTTTGGGAGCCCCGTCTAGTCGCCGGTCGACAATAAGCCTTAGCCTCAAGGCTAAGCCTGCGCCTTAAAGAAAAGTTCGTGAACCTTGGACGACGATAAGCCTCGACCTCGAAGTGCGAGCCCGCTCCAGCACACCACCGCCAGATCAAGAAGCCTCCACCATCGCGTCATCACATTAAGCTGGGTTAAAATACAGCTTCAGTAGCTGTTACCCGCACCAGGTACCACTCACCATCTACATCTTTACTATCTCATTTTTAATACCATTTCCGTTTTGCTATTTCCATATTTCTACATCGTTTTCTACACGACAACGTGGTTCCACGGGAAAGATCCCGAGCATCAAGGACAACGCGTCGCGTCGCCGCTACTGCGCATCAACTCACATTTCACCGAGTCGCCGAGTTCCAGGAATGACAGCGTCGTTTTACATCGCGTCGCTTTCTTTGTGAGTCTTGTTATAAACTGTAATTATTACTACTTACTTTATTCAATTTTGTGTGCCAATTTCGTGTGCCTATTTTTAACGTTATATGTGATTTTCGAATTCTATTTGTCTACTATTTTATTACTTTTGTAACTATATGTCTGTAAAATCGGAAAAAGTCGATATGTCTGACAAAATAACATTAACCTTTCTTACAAAATTTACTAAGCCGTACAATGGTGACAAAGAGTCACTACCAGCTTTTCTCACAAATTGTGATAACGCTATTTCTCTAGCTAGTGAGGACCAAAAGTCTATTTTGTGTAAATTCATAATTTCTCAACTTGAGGGAAAAGCCCAAGTTGCATGTACTTTGAAAACGTTTAACGAGTGGTCCGATATAAAATCATTTTTAAGGAAAACTTTTGGGGAAAAGAAACATTCCACACATTTGCTAGTCGATCTACAGAACTGCAAACAAAGTACATCTGAAGATGTCACTAAGTACTCCCTCCGTGTAGAACATATTCTCACTAGAATTTTAGCAGACGTCCAGTACAATTGCAGGGACGCCAAAGAGCTTCCAGGCAGGTTAGCCGCTATGGAAGATCTCGCACTCAATACATTTATGTTAGGTTTGAATCCTTCAATTTCAAATATTGTCAGATGTCGGAACCCGTCATCCCTCAATGAAGCTGTGCAACACGCTACTGAGGAAGAGAAATTATTTAATCTGCAGTCTCATTCTTTAAAATATAAATCCAAACACGATTTCCAAAATAATTCTAGTAAATCTGATAATCATAAATTTTCGTCTAACTCTAATTCGAATTCAAATAATTTTTATAAAAAGTCTAACTTTAATTCTCAACAAAATAAGAATTTTAAACAGTATTCTTATCCTAAAACAAATGTTATTACTTGTAATTATTGTAAAAATGTAGGCCACTCTATAGATCAATGTCGTAAACGACAGTATAACGCGCAGCGTCAAAATCAGTCTAATTCTAAGTTAACTTCCAATAATATGCCCGTGCACACCTTATCTCAAGGTGATGACGTAGTTAATAACCAATTACCTTTAAACTAACTAAGATTTCGGATGCGTGCCTGCCGAAGTCGATAAATCATAACGGCACAAACTCTTATACTATTTCTTATCCTAAATCGAATGATAATACTTATACTAATTCTTATCCTAAATCTTATGCCAATTCTAATCCTAAGTCTTATAATAATTCGTATACTAATTCTTATGCTAAATCTTATACTAAACCTTATGCGAATTATTCTACTAAATCAATTACTATTTCTACATCTCAGCCGCCCAATGAGGGACTGAGTCATGCTAACTCTTTTACATCTCAGCCGCCCAAAGAGGGACTGAGTCATTCTAGTTCTTTTACATCTCAGCCGCCCAAAGAGGGACTGAGTCATTCTAGTTCTTTTACATCTCAGCCGCCCAAAGAGGGACTGAGTCATTTTAGTTCTTTTACTTCTCAGCCGCCCAAAGAGGGACTGAGTCATGCTAGCTCTATAACACCTCAGCCGCCCAAAGAGGGACTGAGTCATTCTAGTTCCATAACCAAAACTTATTCAAATTCTAAATCTACGAGTGAACCCATCTTCGAGATGAGCTCGTTATCAAATAAAATATCGTTACCTTATACGAAATTATTTACGAAAGGCTCTAGTAATTATCTTAATTTTCTTATCGATACAGGTGCAAGTATCAGCATTGTTAAACAGTCTAGTTTGCGAAATATGCCTGAGCTTACCTCTGACACTATTAAAATAAGAGGTATAAATGATACTAATTCCTATTGCGAAACTTTAGGAGGAGTTTATTTAACATTTATTTTATCCAATACTTCTTTTCAACATAAATTTCACGTCATAAATGATAATGTTAACTTAAAAAATTATGATGGTATATTAGGTACAGACTTTCTCCATCTTTATGAGGCGAATATAGATTATAATTCCAAAACGTTAACCTTTAATGGCCATGAATTACCAATTTTTCTACATCAACCTACTTATATGATACCGGCACGCTCCGAGGCCGTTATCGAATGCGCCGTATCCAATTACTCTCCCGAGCTTTATCTAAACAATGAAGCCTTAGTACTAGATCATACCTTAAAGGAAGGTGTTTATGTCGCAAATTGCATGGTATCTATTAAACCGAATAGAAAGGTCAATGTTACCATATTAAATACTACTGACCTAGACCTTGAGGTCAAAGATTATGTCGTAGAGTTGTCACCGATTGATTATGGTGAAAACCTAGAGTATAATTCTTCTTATAATATTAATTCTATGTCTTATTCTAAATCTGATCGGGCAAATCAAGTATTAAATTCTATTCGCTGTTCACATTTAAATGAAGAAGAGAGGAAAGCTCTTCTTAATTGTTGTTCAGAGTATACAGATATATTTTATCTCGAAGGCGAACCATTATCCTTTACTTCTGCCGTAGAACATTCAATTGATACGGGTAACGCAGCCCCTATTCACGTGAAATCGTATCGCTTCCCTGAATGTCACAAGGAAGAAGTCGATACTCAAATTCGAAAGATGCTAAATCAAAATATTATACGTCCTTCAATTTCACCTTGGAGTGCCCCAGTATGGGTAGTTCCCAAAAAGTTAGATGCATCCGGCAAAAAGAAGTGGCGAATTGTAATAGATTATCGCCGCCTTAACGATGTCACTTTCTCAGAAAGTTATCCGCTGCCTCTCATAACTGATATCCTCGACCAACTAGGTCATTCTAAATATTTTACTACGCTTGACCTTGCAAGTTCCTTCCATCAATTGAGAATGTCCGAAAAGGACGCACCAAAAACAGGTTTCACCGTTAGTTCTAATTCTACTATGTCCGGCCACTACGAATTCACTAGGATGCCCTTCGGGTTGAAAAATGGCCCTATTACCTTCCAACGACTTATGAACACCGTATTATCAGGGTTACAAGGTCTACATTGCTATGTTTACATGGACGATTGTATTATCTATAGCTCATCCTTACAAAATCATATAGAAAAAATAGAACTAGTTTTTGACAGACTACGTAAATACAACCTAAAACTCCAACCTGATAAATGCGAGTTCCTACGTCGCGAAGTGAGTTACCTTGGTCACATCATCACCGATAAAGGTGTTTCTCCGAATCCCGAAAAGGTCAAGGCCGTGTCTCAATTCCCAATTCCTAAAAACCCTAAGGAGGTCAAATCATTTCTAGGTCTTATTGGTTATTATCGCCGTTTCATTAACAATTTTTCAAAACTTACCAAACCTCTTACGTCCTTATTAAAGAAAGATGTCACTTTCCACTGGTCCCCGGAACAACAAACTGCCTTCGAAATTCTTAAAGAAAAACTAACTACTGCACCGATTCTCCAGTATCCAGATTTTTCGCAACCATTTATTGTCACTACCGACGCCAGTAATTATGCCGTCGGAGCTGTCCTCTCGCAAGGACCTATAGGGAAAGACAAACCGATAGCGTTTGCCTCTCGTACTCTGAATCGTGCTGAAGGAAACTATTCGACAACCGAAAAGGAGTTGTTAGCTATTTTGTTTGCCGTTAAAACGTTTCGCCCTTACCTATACGGTAATAAATTTAAAATCGTTACGGATCATAGACCTCTCGTATGGCTATTTAACGTTAAAGATCCAGGCAGTAGATTAATTCGTTGGCGCCTCAAACTTGAGGAGTATGATTATGAAATCGTGTATAAACAAGGTCGTCTCAATTCTAACGCCGATGCCTTATCCCGGTGTCCCGTTAATGTTATAGATATTAATAGTTTAAATAACCTAACTTATGAAAAATATTTTAAACTCCAGTTCACTAATCGCCTTCCAATTTCTAATACTATTATTCAAGAATATTCCCAAAGTTTACATTTAACTAAATTAAATACCATTGTTCTCCCTGTTTCTTTAGATTTCGACAATTCTATACCCCACTGTGAAGAAATTTTAACACAGTTAGAAAATTCTGAAACGTTGTTAAATTCTGAACGTGAACCTTTCACAATTCAAATGTTTGTCGAAAAGAACAAAACTTTCTATTTCTTATATACTAAAGTTCATCACTATGAAGAGACTAAATTTAAAGATATTTATAACCTACTTCTAAAGCTTAGAGATAAAATCATTACAGAAAATTCAAATGTTACTGATTTAGCAATATCAGACTTCTCTGACCCTTTTTCTAAGCTACCTTATACTAAAATCTATAATATGATTTCCTATATCTTTAGTAACACCAATATTAAAATCCACATTTACAAAAATCAGTTAATATATCCAACTCCAGCCGAAGTGCCAAAAATATTAAAAGAAAACCATGATTCTCCAATTGCTGGTCACCCAGGTTCTAACCGAATGTACAAGAGAATAAAATCATCCTATTATTGGAAAGGTATGCGCTCAGATATTACTGACTATGTAAAGAAATGTCAGCTATGTCAAATTAATAAACCTTTAAGAATGTCAAATAAAGCTCCAATGGAAATCACTTCCACCAGTACAAGGCCATTTGAACGACTTGCACTGGATGTTGTTGGTCCCCTTCCCGAAGCAGGTTTTCAAAATTTTAAATACATATTAACCCTACAAGATGACCTTACCAAATTCTCTAGCGCTTATCCCATGGTTACAGCAACCAGTGAAGAAATTGCACGGAATATTGTACACTTTATGTCTCTTTTTGGTTTTCCTAAAACTATTTTAACTGATCTTGGTACTTGTTTCACTTCGGATTTATTTAAACAGCTTACAGAGATACTAAAAATTAAAAATCTTTTCACTACTCCGTATCATCCACAGACAAATGGAGCTCTGGAACGCTCTCATGCCACTTTAAAAGAGTATCTCAAATCTTTTGTTAACGAAAATCAAAACGACTGGCACTGTTACCTATTTACTGCAATTTTAGCTTACAATACTACGCCTCATTCTAGTACAAATTTCACGCCTTATGAGTTGTTATACGGTTATAAACCAGTAATCCCTTCTTCACTTTATGAAACTCATACTAATACAACATATCATGAATACATTCGGGCTTTACAATATCGTATGCGTTTCAGTCGCGAAAAAGCGATACAAAATATAATAAATAACAAAGAAGGGTCAAAACAATATTATGACAGCAGTTCGCGTCAAATATCCTATAAAGTTGGTGACTTAGTTTATTTAAAACATCACCATCGTTTAAGAAAGGCTCTGTCTCCTATATGGAAAGGCCCATATAAAATCGTTCAAGTTCATGGTAATCGAAATGTCACTTTGCAAGTAGGTCGCAAACGAGTTAAATATCATGTTAACGAAATTAAACCAGCATCTTCTTAATTCTTCTATTTTCTCATTTCCAGAATATTATGCTGCGGAAGGCATTGCCAAGCAGACTCCAATATAATTCCTATTTCTCATAGTCCTGGTTTATATTTTGAACCTCAGACTAATATACATTTTTATAATGACTATTGGAAAGTCATTACACATATTGATTTAATAACTCTAGATCCATATCTTAACAAAATCGAAACTCTATTGCAAAATACCTTAAATCTATGCGTAAAATCTCAATCCAAATATCTATCCGAATGTAAAGACTTTTCTAGCCCGATCGAAATCTTAATACAATCTAGTTATGTCAAACTCGAATCCCTGTCTCATATTATAAGTAATCAATCTAAACATAAAGTTAAAAGATCTTTAGAATTCGGTGGCGAAATCCTTAAATTCTTTTTCGGCACATTAGACGCCGACGATGCTCGCAAGTATGATGCAGCAATTGAATCTTGTCGCAAAAACGACAAGGAATTATTTCATTTGTTTCGAGATAATATACATATAATTAAGTCAACTATAAATAACTTTAATTCTACTATTTCTAAACTTAATCAAAATGAAGTAAAATTAAATCAACAAATTGATACTATGAATCAAATATTTTCTCAAATTACCAAAACTGATAACATTCTTCTTTATATCTCTAAGATAAATAATCTTTTTAGTGTTATTGAAAGTTCCTTATTGTCTATCTCTAATTTACTAGATACTACTCTTAATGCTATTTTATTTTCTAAGCTAAATGTTCTGCACCCTAGCGTTATAAGTCCAATGAATCTTTTCAAAGAATTGTCAGAACATAGCAATCAAATAAGTAAACAATTGGAATTTCCAGTTCCATTAGATATAAATAATATTAATTCAATTATAGATGTATCGCAACTTAGCTGTTACTACTATAATAATAAGATTGTTTTTGTGTTACAAATTCCATTAATATCGTTAGATAATTTTACTGTTCATAAAGTGATTCCCTTACCGACTCCTCACGAGTCAAACTCTCATATTCAAACATTTGCTTTGATTCAACCTTCTAATAATTATATAGCATTAAGTGATGATAGAATGCATTATGCCATGTTAAATGACCTTAACAGTTGTAAAACTATTTATAGTAATTATTCTATTTGTGAGTTAACTTCTATATTTTCGTGTTTGAATAATGCAAACTGTGAATCTAAGTTACTGACTGAAATAACCTTAACCTTACCTAGAGAATGTACCTCTAGATTGTTATATGGTCAAATAGATATTTGGCAAAGACTTAAAAATAATAGGTGGATATTTGTACAGTCAGATGTAACCAAATTAACAATTAAATGTCAGGACGATATTAACGATTACTCTATTGTTGGCACAGGAATTGTAAAATTAACAACGGATTGTATAGGTTATTCGAAAACCATCCAGTTGTTGCCTAGTAACGTTTATTCCTTTTCTGTTAAATCTCCTATTGATATACACTTCGACATAACAAATGACGATTGTTGCAAGAAGGATATATTTAATGAAAGTTTGCCTCACTTAACGCCTCTTTCTTTATCTAAAATCAATTTAGAATCGTTAAAGTATCAGACTCATCAATTAAATAATTTAGAAAACGAATTAAATAAATTGCAAAATGAATCTCATTTCATTAAATATAGCCACTACTATTCCACATTTACTATTATTCTTATTGTGTTTCTATTTTTATACTTAGCTTATAAGATGTATAAGTGTTATGCAAATCATTCTAATTCTGGATGTTGTATACAAATCTTCAATCAATGTAATACAAAGAAATCTGTCCAGCATAATTCAAAACTTAATAGTTCTTTTGAAATGACAGACCTATCAGCATCAGAAGATGACAAATCTGTAAAATCATTACCGAATGTCACTACCAATTATAAGCCTTATGGTTCTTTGCATAAAGTTCAATTTAATTCTACAAGAAATATTAAAAACTTTTAGAAAATGTCTATGTACTAAATGATATATACAAACTATTTACATTTTTACATTTGCTAAATATTTACTATTTCATTTGTTTACAATTTACTACTAATTAAAATGAATTTACTTTACTATGATATTTCTAATCAATTATTATTTACTATGTCGGTTTTAATTTTAATTACACTTTCTAATTAAATTGTCCAATTATTATAATTAATTTCAAATTCTATATTCTAGAATAATAATGTTGAACTTTATAATTAATTTTACTATTTTCTATGTCGTAATTAGATTTAAATCCGATATCCTAGAATAACAATATCTAATTGTATAAAATTATTTTACTATTTCTTTTGTAAAGGTTTCTCAATCTCATCTCTGACTCCACTTATCTTAATTTAGATAATGCTCCGTCAAAAGGGGGGAGCTGTTACATACCATATTATAACGTAGAGAAAGCCTAGTCAGCAATTTCACTGCATCGCGTATTTTCCATTATATTCTAGAAGCTCTTAATCAGCATTTATTCATTTCTTTACTTCAATTATATTATTATGAGCCAGTTGGGCCTGGGACGCGACAGTGAACGGTTGAGAAACCTAAATATAGGCATTCAGTATAGTGTAGTGTGTGTGTCAAGGTAATAAAAGGACTCTAAATTAATTTGTGAGTTTTTTTTAAAAAGACGAACGGGGTCGGCCTCCTAACAGTACCTGGAATTGCCATTATCACCAGTCACAACCTTTACACTAAGTACGTTGTTAACCGTTGAAGCTAAAGTAGCAGCACAAGAAAGACTCGTTACACCGTCTAACAACCGTTGATTACGAATGTCGACTATTAAATTGTAAAACGATAAAAAGTCTACACCGATAATTGCACGAGTCACGTCTGCAACTACAAACCGCCATGTAAATTGTCTACGTAAACCAAGGTCTAAGCACACGTTTAGGTAACCGTAAGTGTCGATCAGCGTTCCATTGGCTGCAGACAGCTGGTATTCCGTCTTCACACGACCTTGATGTGGGAGCGCACGACGAGGGAAAACGCATAAGTCGCTTCCTGTGTCCACCAAAAATTGGAGTCTCGTCCTGCGGTCTGTCACGAACAGGCGGCTAACGGTAGGAGAGCAATCTTCTGCCGCCGCTACAGATTGCTCTGGGCGTTTCCCGACTTGAAATCGCATGGGCGAATGCACTTCTTCGCGTGAGTGCTGAATTTGTAGTGGTACCAGCACACCGGGAATTTCCTGTAGTTGGACTGTGACCTTCGCGATGGCGTCCGGCTTCTAGAACTCGCGTCTTGCCTGGTACGGGTACGTGAGCGTCCATGCAGTTCAGTGCTCAACGCGTCCACTTTCTTCGCAAGGTCCGTAATAAGCGCCAACATGTCATTGGGCGTGTCCGTTCGCGCGGCGCATGTCGCGGCGTGTGTCGACGCAACTTGTGGGGTAGTAGGTACGACGTCGTGCACTCTATCCGCCAACTCTGCAAGCTCCGTTAGGGATAAGCTAATCTGCGATGCCACAATAGCTTGTAGATTTGACGGCAGCCGGCTCGTCCAGATGGTCCTGACAAAGTCTTCAGGGATGGTTGGACCCGCCAAGTGTAGCAAGTGTCGTAGGAATTGCGACGGCTTGCGATCACCTAGCTCCTCAGCCTGGAGAAGCTGCTTTGTCTTTTTTTCCTTAGAGACGGAAAGCCGTTTGATGAGTTCGCGCTTCAAGGTGTCGTATTTTCCGGAGGCAGGAGGCGCAGTAATTATGTCTTCTACCTCTGTGGAGTACCTCCGGTCCAGGTGCGCGATGACGTGGTTAAATTTCGTTTCGTCGTCTGTTATCCTGGCCAATTTGAATTGCCCTTCAATCTGGCAAAACCATATGTTCGGTTTTTCAGGCCAAAACGGGGGTATCCGCGCGCCGACTCGAAAAAGTTCCATCGAATGTTCTCGATCGCTCGAAATTCGCTCACATTTACTCGGGCGACGCACACTGCGCTGTGAATTGTCGCTGTCGCTGCTCATCCTCGTATTCTGAAGGGGTCACCAATATAGGGGCTGCACCAGTGTCGGGGTGCAGATGTGATGAAATATGAAGGAGAGAGAGCTTGAGTTTTGAAAGCGTATAATTTCCAAAGCACAGGATACAGGCACAATAGATGGTATAAGCAGTAAGGTAAGGCGTAAGTACAGTACAGCTGAGTCCCGACAAGCGAATGGCGTGATCGTAATGCGAATATAAAACAACTGAGCGTGCGTTCCGCGTCAAGCATAGGATGTGACTGGCGAGGAGGTCCAACGGCCGTCTGCACCTGCGCCGACAGCGCGATCGGAATGTCTACGTCACGAAGCTCTTTATCAATGAACGGCAGACAGAGACAGAGCATAACATAATATTTTATAACTACATAAATACGTATGATAGATAGATAGATATTGTGTAAGGTGACGCTGTATGTGTGTGGATATGCTTGAAATAGATAAATACTTTTATTTACTTAAATTTAATATGATTGGTGTCTAGGTCCGCCACAAATTCTTCGGAGCACTCCCCGTGAAAGAGTCGGTAAAATACGCAGAGAGAACTAAAGTCTCTTCGCTGCTCCAGCGACTCTAAGCTAGCCGTGAGATCGGGTTCATCGACGATTCGAACAGCTCGTCTCTGTAGGGAGTCAAGTGGATCAAGTTGATATTTTGGCGCTCCGGCCCAGAGATGTAAGCAGTACTCCACAACTAGCGAAGAAATGGAGAAACGTCTATCTCAAAGTAGGGAATCTCGGTCCAAGGCCATTTCAAGAGAAAGTAGTGAACTTCGTGAAAAGAGGTTATCACAAATGCGGACTTCCAGTGAAAAATATTAAATCGTGTAAACACTGAAGAACGTACTCATCGTCTGCTCCTTGAATTAAACCGTACTACTATTAGTTATTCTGTGATTTATAATCAAAGATATTATATGTATAAGCTAGCAGTTGGCGGCTTCGCTCGCGCGTAATGACGGACTTTCCATATAAAAATACAACCCCTATTTCCAAAAACGCGTAAATACATGATCACTTATTTCTAATCAGAAGCTAGTTTATGAAATTTCACTTCGCATAAAAACTTTCAACCCCTATTTCACCCTTTTAAACGGTAGATTTCAGAAATCGCTAAAACACTTTTTTTTATTTCTAGCCAGAAGTTTGCACACAAAATTACACTTTCATCACATTATTTCTTCTTTTTAAAAATGACGAACCTCCCATACAAACTTTCTACCCCTATATTACCCTCTTAGTTGTTAGATTAAAAAAAAATCTAAATTGCGTGTTTATTTTTTCTAACCAAAAATATGTATAAAAATCCTTCCTTAGTGGGTGCTTACGTCATAAAATGCATCCACTGTCAAAATTTCAAGTCTCACGCCCCTGTGGATTTGGCTCTGCGTTGATGAATCAGTCAGCCCAAACAATTTTATATATATAGATTTACTCTCCAACCTTTCTTCCTCCCGGTTTCATCAATACCTGGTAATAAAGCCCGAAGTAGGCCCATTGATCGCGACTATTCTAGTGTCCACTGAAGAAAAGTCACAGTAAATGCTTAATTTCGTTTACTTGGATGAATTAATTTTTGAAGTTTTTAATGAAACTATGGGATTTATTTTGATAAAATTTGAGTTTTTAATGAAACTATTGAATTGATTTTGATAAAATTTAAATGGGACCCACCTGAAAGTATATGCTTTCAAACAAAAAAAGAATTTTGGAAATCGGTCGATAAATAACGGAGTTATGAGGTAACAAACATAAAAAAAAAAACAAAAAAAATACAGCCGAATTGAGAACCTCCTCCTCTTTTTGGAGTCGGTTAACAAAAATATTCCGTTTTATAATTACATTGTTTATTCGTATTAACATATGTGTGTGTTTTGCCCATGACATTAAATTACGCCATCTTGCCGTATATGGTCACCCGAGTATTTCATAGGCCTAATAAATTGTGATTCGGATAAGTATTTAATTACGTCTTGAATTTAAAGAACATCTGCCAATATATATTTTTATATTTGGTACGTCTATAAATTATACAGATCTGACAAACGGCCAAAAAGTTAAGTAAAATATTTCCGTTTCCATCAAAGGTGACATGTTATAATGAATTGTCTTTTAGGCCTGTCCTTTTGTTTTCATGAATGGCGTAGTAGTTTAAGTGGCCAAATCACTGCTTGATTCTGCGTCGAATGTTGTAGGTTCGATCCCCATACAACATATAAACCAAAGTGTGATGCATACATTATTATTTGAGGCTTGGTGCTCTTTATAACCATTGGTAGCAAATATGTCTATCCTGCAATACAGGACTTATTCCAAGCGCGAGACATGTCTTAAAAAAAAGAAATGAGGTATTTGTATAGATTCAGATTCATCACATCTCTTTTGCGATAAGTACTTGTATGAATCGTCGCATAAAATTACACTCAAAGTAGAAATTATTATATAACATCGAAATATTCGTAGTGGTCTGACAAATACTACCTATCAGTTGTAGACACTAAGTACAATACAAAGAATGGGCCTTCACATTCTGGGAAAGGGTTCACAAAAACACGGCTACCTTGATTTAAGCCTTTTTATCAGACTTACAAATTTCTGCGGTCGGGCGGTATTAATCCCGGCCAATGTAGACTCTGTCTTCCAATTAAGATTCAAACGTTTCCCTTTGATTTCGTCTGGGGTCGGGTTCATTAGTCTTTAAGGGTTTACTAATGTTTGCCATAATTTAAAATGCCATAATTTCATATGCCATACTGGTATTTGCCATAATTTCATTAGAAATAACGCTTCAGTTGCCATAATCGTGAAATGACATAAAATGACTTTCACTAATTCCATTGGTCATAATCGATCAAGTGTCATAATAATTTAAATCCATAAATGTATTTGCTATAATTTTCGTTTTCAATAATGTCATTTTTCATAACTTTTATTCACCATAATATAAATAAAGATAATTAAGTAAGATCACATTTGTGGATATTAGATGGAACATTTAAGGTAGCACCCAATTTTTTTTTGCAACTGTACACAGTACACGGTAACGTTATGAATGGATACAATAAAACTGTACCCCTTCTATTTGCTTTGTGTTCACATAAAGATAGAATTGCATATATTTATATAATATTATTTTCACTGCTATTTAGCAGTGAAAATAATATTACATTGAAATTTAAATTAATTGCATAATGGATTATAAACTGAGGTTGACGGAGCCCTGCTTCGCAGGGCTCCTATTTTCGGGTTAAGGGTCAAAAGAGAACCTAACACAACCTATTTAGTTACTTTCACATAAAACCTAAAATTACGTTCCGTTTTGCATATTTGAATGAAGAATTTTTGGAAATTGTTTAAAAATATTTAGACGCGACTCCGGCAGCCAAAATTACTTTTAGGCGATTAAAACTAGCTCCCTTAAGCCCCCTACACCACCAATACCCTCAAATTCGGGTGACTCGTTTCGAAACCCAACCCCATATTTTTTTCACAATTAAACCTAAAACTTAACCTCATATGGCGTCTACTAAATAACGCTTCGCGGGGCTCCTACTTCTGGGTGGTTAAAAAAAAAAAAACTAACCAACCAACGTTCTAACCGAACCTATCCGAGTCGGATTGCACTGAGTCGGGGTGTTAACGATAATTAATTTCGACCTAACAATATTATGTATTCTTTTCATAATTATATCAAATTTTGTTTATGTAAAGAGTCGATTATGAGATGTGTTACTTATGGAAACTAATTATTATGATACATATATGTTGTTATAGAAGGTCATTTTATGGCAAATAAAAGTTATCACTGTTGAGTTGTTAAGGCAAACGTTATTAGTTTAAATGATAATAGTGCAAGTAAATATTATGATATGGCAAACAATATTAGTGCAAATGAATTTATGGAAAACGAGAGAATACCGTCTTGAAGGCTATAAAACAATGTTCGGGTACGTAAACGTTTGATAGATACTATCTTAAGAATAGATGCATTGATTGTGTGAAGGACGATATGAATTAAAATGGAGTGAATCTTCAGATGGCATCTGCTAGGGGAGAATGGAGAAGTAAAACCTCCTGCGCCGACCCAAGATACTAACTACTTAAGAAAGTGTACCTACTGTTATAAGCCTTCGTTGTCACTAAGAGCGCGTGCCCACTGTGTCGTATTTATCTTGGCACGGCTGTCACCTCTAGCTGTTCATAATATATTGGATGTTTATCGTCAATGTGGCCCAGAAATATTTTATCGTTGAAAGAGTGTCGTATTAGCTGTTCCCACTGGAGCGAGACGACATTTCTACGGTTCACGGCAGTGTGTATTATCGGATTTTTTTCGAAACAATGTTTTATCATGGCTACTGGTATTAAGAATACGGAATGTCACCACCCCATATCATCCCATGGGTGTCGTAACAGCCGACAGAATGAGCATATTATGCAGAGAACAGCACTGTAAGAGAAGGAAAACTTGATACAAACCCTATACTAACCCGTTTGGCCAGCGTGGTATAGTTGGCCAATTCCTCCTTTTAAAGGAGAGGCCAGTCCAGCAGTGGACTGTTAAAGGCTGATGATGATGATGACTGGCATGGGATCATCTGGGAGCACGGTTTAGACACTGGTTGGTTCTGGGACCACCACTGACCGTTACTAACCACCACGGCGCTTTTAGAAAATTTATGGAAAAGGCTCTTACTTAAATAAGTTACTAACCTAGCAAAAAATATGTAAAATGTGCCCATCAATGAACTACTCGTATGCGATCATTAAGTGCCCAAACTCGGACTATAGTCCCTCTGATCCCAAACAAAAGCAGAGCTTGTACTACCTGATTGGCATATTACTCAGATGATGCCATATCACACTGTGATATATTCACGTGACTGTGCCATTAAGGGAGTTCCTAAAAACTGCGATGTTTTTAGAGAATAAGTCTGAACTTCTTTCAGTTCTTTCTTGCACCAAGCCTCGAAGAAAAAAGATCCCAAAAAAGGTTATCCGCGTTGGCACTACTGTCCTGAAACCTCCATACTTAAATTAAAGTGACATTTTACCAACATTCAAGCTAGAAGTATAGCAAATTCGGTATCATAGGGTGATAAACCCATTATAGACCCATTTCAGTACTCAGCGGTCTATCTAAAATAATGGAGAAAATAATAAATAACTCTCTTACCGCGTACCTCACTAACACAATATTTGATTGCCCCAAATCACTATGGTTTTAAAAAAGGATTCTCCTCTGAGAAAGCGGTTCTAGATCTAACAAAAACAGTTGTCGCCAAGCTAGACAAAAAGCTTAAATGCCTAGGCGTATTTATAGATATCACAAAAGCTTTTGACTTAGTCTCTATTTCTGCCCTGTTAACCAAGATGGAAAATATTGGCATTCGTGGCGTTACTCTTAAACTTCTCACCGATTATCTATTAAACCGCTCGCAATGTGTGAAAATAGAATCATTTATCAGTGACGACATAGCCGTGAACACCAGTTTTGGCGTCCCATAGGGCAGTATTCTCGGGCCTACACTCCTTCTTGTCTACATAGATGCCCTGTGCCGCTTGTCTATACAAAACTGCGAAATATTTACGTATGCAGATGACACTGCACTGGTCATATATGACGACAACTGGGACACCGTTCGACTCAAAACTGAGAACGCGTTAAGTCAGGTGATGGAGTGGCTGTCTGCAAATTTACTGACCGTAAATATTGGCAAAACCAAAATTGTTCGATTCTGTCTCCCCCAAACAAAACCTCCTCCTGCACATTCTGCAATTGTGAAAGCCCACACTTGCTTGAATCCGTATAGTGATTCGTGCACGTGCTCGGACCTCCTTTCGGTTTCTAGCATCAAGTACTTTGGGGTGTATATTGATGAACATCTTGGCTGGCGGCCACACATAGAGATTTTGTGCGCACGTAGAAGAAAACTTATATATTTATTTAAGGAGTTGCGACATTCCGCTGACACTCAAACATTAGACCTCGTCTATCAAAGCCTTTGTGTCTCTATGCTCACTTACTGTATTCCCGCCTGGGGCGGTGCTGCTACAAGCTGAGCGAGCTTAAAGAGCATTATTAATTTGCAGAAGTTGACATACAATAACACAGAAGAATTAATTGTAGTTCTTTCGTAATTTTTACATGCATTACATCTAACTTTTAATAGCCACGGGTACTGTGCATATTCTTCTGAGTCTAAAAGTTGTAACAACTCAACATTTTAAAGTCACATGGCTCCTAAGATACAGGTTCTTTAACCTAGTTTAGGAGTTCAATGTAACTGACCCGCATATGTGATCATTTAACTTAGACTCTTGTTTTTGACAATGTAATGTACATGTATTGTGCTTTGTAAGTTGTGTAACTACTAAGTGTAAATGTCAGAATTGAAATAAATAAAATAAATTAAACATAATATCTTTCAAATATTTTTATGTAATCCAAATTATTGATACCTCTTATATCTACTTTGTACAATTTTGTAATAAAAATCCATTTGGAATCGATAGTAATACTGTTATTGATTGGTGATATAACCTTTTATGGCGCAAATCAGTTATATTTTATCGATCTCTCTCTTGACTTCTGTGGTTTGATTTATAAAGCATAAATATTTTTTTTTGGCTATCTTACGAATTAGTTATAAATAATTTCCGATATTCTATTGAATAAATCTCAGGTGTTGTTTTTCGCCACTGTTATTTATTAGCCTGATTATAATAGTTAGAGCTGGCAATTCCTTGATTAATTACCTACCTATATTTGCACGCGATATTGGGAGCCACAAAAATAATATATATAAATACGAACAACATTCCGAAACTAGAGAGTTTTGTGTTGTATCCGTTATTGGATATGTTTTCATTATGATTGATTATCTTCCAGATATTTGCTTATCAAGTTTATTTTTCGTTTTGGTGGCGATAAGTTATGATACCCATTTACCTATTGTGTGATGGAATGATCTCCATTACAAGAAAAAAAATGAATTAAGATATTTGAGTTTGAGAATTTAGATTTCAGGTGATAGGTGAGGTTTGTAAGGTACTCGTGAAAACCACTGCGGTGTCATTGACTGTCCTTAGTGGCGTGGTCGGTGAGATGTATTATAAGCGATCACGCTTATGCTTATGGCATCTTATCATAGATATCAATGTATGCTAAGATACCTTCTACATCTTAATATATCAAATCCTTGCGTTACTTTCTGACTGACAGACACGCTACAGCTGCCGAAATTTGGCATGTATGTTCCTTGGGGATCGTAGGGGTGCACTAAGAAGGGATTTCCCGAAATTCCCACGGGATCTGCCAAAACGGGTAATTTAAAAAAATTGCAGGCGTAGCTGCTGGCGTCCTCTAGTTATTCATAATCATAGAGATATCTGCATGAACACAAATCATACCTTCTTCCACTAAACTGGATAAGCGTAAACATACACAATACGAATACATATGATACAAAGAAATACAACAATAAACATTGAAAGGAGGTCGCTCAATGGGCGTCATTGAACGCGACAGTAAGCGTCGGTCCGTCTTCTCGCAACAATCGCACATCGCTATTAAAGACGTCGATTTTTTTATGTTGATTATTCATACATGCATAGATACATAGACTCATGCCTGTTTCCCGGAGGGGTAGGCAGAGAAAACGGAACGCCATTTGCAACGATCCTGACATACCTCTCTTGGTTCATTCACTCCCATCAAGTTTCTCATGCATGCTCTTCTGTTTAGGGTACTTCTGACCTGTCCTTTATTTAGAATGTCTCCAATCTGGTCAGAGAACGTCCACCTAGGTCTTCCCCTTCGTCCTATCCCATTCACACTTGCCTTATATATCTTCTTTGTCAGTCTTTTGTTATCCATCCTCTCCATGTGCCCAAACCATCTTAACATGCCTTTCTCGATGCTTGTCACTACACCTTCTTTCACCCCACACCACTCTCGTATCACACAATTCTTTACTCTGTCGGTCAAAGACACATCACACATACTTCTCAGTGCTCTCATTTCTACAGCATTTATTCTACTTTCAAGTCTCTTCTGCCATACCCAACTTTCACTACCATACATAAGGGTAGGCGCTAACACCCCTCTATGCACAGCCAAACGTGCCTTTTTGGACACGTTTTGACTGTTCATTAACGCCTTCAGAGCTCCATTCACACTATTACCTGCATTAACTCTTCTTTCAATATCTTCTTCATTCTTACCATCTCTTGTAAAAAACGTACCTAAGTAAACAAACTCATTCACTTGTTCCACTCGCTGTCATTCGATCAAAACATTACATGCCGTAACGCATTCTTCCTTTTCAAAAACCATAACTTTCGTTTTACTTACATTCACTTTCATTCCTTTCCTCTATAACGCACCATGCATGATTGTTACCATCTGCTGCAACTCCTCCGCTGAAGATGCAAGTATTACCTGATCATCAGCATAAAGGAGGCATTTGAAGAGTAACCCATTCGTTCTCAATCCGCAGTCACTATGTTTTTAAATCTTGCAAACAACTGTCCATGAAGAGGTTAAACAGCCACGGCGACGCTACACTAACACCTTTCTCGATGGTAAATCAGTCAGTGTATGCCCCGTTTATCCTCACACAAGCTCTAGAATCCTCATTAAGGGATTCCAGAGCTCGAATGAGGCTGCTGTCCACCCCATTCATTGACAGCACCGACCACATTTCATTCCTCACCACTTTATCGTAAGCCTTTTCCAAATCCACGAATGCGCAATAAGCCTTTGGCCAAAAACTTTTCAGCTATGCTTCGCAAGGAAAAAACCTGATCCGTACATCCCATACCCTTTCGGAATCCCGCTTGTACATCCCATATTTTCTTGTCGGTTACTTTCATAACTCTTTCAATCAGTACCTTTGTATAAAATTTGCCAAGGTTTTTTTATATATTTTGTCAATCTTTATTTTATTTATGATTTTGATTATGATTTTTTTTTCAATATATTTAAGTTTATGTTAATATTTGTATGCTTTCTAAAGCAAAACATAGAGTTATTATTATGTTATAACAACTTGTATGTACCTATGTTCACAAATAAATAATTCTTTTGACTAGAGTTTTCGACGCTCCACGAACGAATAGGAAACACCTGTTACTACGCGAATATCCCGTAAGATTAGGATATACACACAATAAAAAGCGAAATGTAGCTAAAGGATCATGGGCATTTTTGTATGAGAGCTGGGCGTAAAACCAACAGAAATAAAAGGTGTTGTAATTTACTTTATTGTACTTCTAAATACCCCCTATATACTTGTTAACCCAAATATCGACCGGGTATCACTGCAAAAAAATCCCAAAGATTGGTTAAATAAAACACACATATTTGTTAAAAACTACTATATATTGATACCTATATTGATACCTTTTATTCAAATATCAATGGTTATCATCAACTATAACATCTAATAAATGTTCTGCGGGTGGAATGAAAGGCTCGTGCCGTCCTAACCCTAAAAAACACAAAACTGAAACTATGTGGGCACAACTTCCTACTGTTTTTCTGCCTGTTAAGCAAGTACAGTAATGCTCAACTATCGCATTTCTACCGATTTGGTCCCTATCGATCAAACTGTAGGTATTATATGTGTTCGATCTGACATGCCGCGACTGAGAACTTTTAATTCGAAGAAACCACACATTAGTTTGCAGAATATTACATGTGTTTAAGAGGTGGATATACGCCGTTGACGTTGCTCGTACTACTAACAAAACCAGAGGTTACTTTGCATATTTTATTCAGATATTTAATTTAGATTTGTTTTTAGGATTTGGTACCGAAGAGAAAATGCTTTATATGATGTAGATTAAGACATTTTTTTTTTCTATAACAATTACGGAGAAAAACGGTTTTAATTTACCCCTAATGACGCCCAATTCACATATGTCCTCGCCTTAAATCATCTAATGACTCCTCTCTATATAATTCAATTAAATATGAATAACGACTGACGCGCATTGCCCGGCCTGCCCGCACGCTTGTTTTTTCGTTGGCGCCTGAGTAAGAGAGAAGTTAGAAAGGGATGGAATGTAGTAATTCCGTTAGGTTACCAACCAATAGATTGATTTCATTGGCCTAGCTCTGCACAATATCGTGTCGTGTTATCTCCGTTGTATTAGTGATTGTTTTGGATTCTATAAAAAATACGTTTGAACATCACTGAATATCTCTGCTCACCGGTTGTTTGGGTGATTGTCGTCATAGTATAAAATTAAGTAATGGTCATTAGCTGTCACATAAAATATATTTTAAAGCTGTTGGTTTTACGCCCATTTTGACCGTGACCCTTTGTTGAGCTTCGCTTGTAGAGCTTTTATACGACTGTTCAAAAATGAGTGTTTCGTTTTCAGGTTTCTTATTGGTCTGCATGTATTGTATGTAAGGTTGTCTGTATGTATGATGGTAGCGAGCTTACTTATTTTTATGCCTGAACGGATTTGGATGAAGATACCGATGGAAGGTTAGAAAACTTATAAACTCTTGAAAATTGATTTTATAATAGCCTTTTCCACGTCTTTTTTTCCTTATAACCTTAAAGGGTAATCTATAACAATAGATTACCCTCTCAATAAATGAAAATTAGAATACTTTTTGGTATTTGTATGATGTTTTTTGCAGTTAGTTTACTCGGAGCTTATCGGGAACTGGTGGGTGGTAAAATTAGCACTTAGGTTTCAAATTATTTCCATTGTCGAACCAGGAGGACACCCGATGGTACAATTTATTCCTGGTTAAAAAGTGTAGCTGCGTTCGGTTGGCATTATAGAAGACTATATTTTTTTTATAAAGTCGCAAAGAGAAGCTTCTGCAATGTTGTCTAGCAAGTGCTAGAAGAAAGAGTACATAGAAGACTAGAAAGAAAGGCAAGGAGATGAATCGGCTGAATAATTTCTGAATATAGATTTTCAATCATCATCATCAGCCTTCCAACAGTCTACTGCTGGACTAGGCCTCTCCTTTGTAAGGAGGCATTGGCCTACTATACCACGCTGGCCAAACGGGTTGGTATAGGGTTTGTATCAAGTTTTCCTTCTCTTACAGTGCTGTTCTCTGCAGATGTTCTCTGCTCTGTAGATTTTCAATACTAGATACTTATTTATAATGTTAAAAGTAAGTTTTCGTCTAAATGTCCTTTACGTCCTTTAAGCCCAGAAGTTATCGAAATAAGTTGGGTATTTCCATACCTAATTGTGCAATACAATCAGCATATCTTATAAATCACACTATAGGAGGACCAGCGTTCGTGTTTTAATTTAAAGCATACGTGTAGGTCGTATTTAATAGCAGCTTTACTATTTTTGTAGATAACTACACAATTTAACTATCTTTATAATTTTATACAATTGAGAAGGCAAACTAAAACTATACTTTTCAAGCAATATTCCGGTACAAATAGCTAAAGGTACTATCTAGTTGTAATAAGTTGATATCTGTGATACGTGGTCGCTAATGTTCGACAATAAAAGCATTTATAGTTAATGTTCGATGGTAATGAAATATGCCAGGAATAGAAATGTGAAGGTACTTCATATAACTTATGTAAGCATCCTTTGAACTACATGCTTGTAATTATACGGTGTAATACTGTAGTTTTATCGGTAGGTAGGTGAATGAAATCAGTTATTCATTAAGGGGTAACTTAACTAGCTACCAATGAAGGCATATTACAGTGTATTTAATTCTCTGTTGTAATTTGATACTTTAATATTAAAGTATCAAATTATATGGATTTGTAAAAACGCCGATTATCTTGGCCATATTTCAGAAATCTAAAGCTGCAGTATGTAGATTATACAATCAAAACAAAATTTTAGTAACGATTAGTATTAATTTTATAAAAATATATATTCTTGTATGCGCTCTGGTATCTGTTAAATTTTTTCGTCAGAATTCTGTATTTGAATCAAGTGAGCGCTGGGTGAACTAATTGTTCCATTGAATTACCAGCCATGCTATGCGTAAATAGTAGGTAGTTCTAACTATCTTGAAATTAAATGAAAATTGTTCTAGAATGACCCAGTTAAGCGATAGTTAGTATGTAGAGTTCCGTACTCATTTCGTTTATCACTTGCTTCTGCGCGTGGCTCTGCTCGTCTGTATCGGTTATTGTGACTAAAAACGAACGCCACCGCCAACTGAACTAAGTTAGCTTAGCGAAGCTAGTTAGGTATTTCATGAAGAAGGTGCTTAAAACGGGGTACCTACTGCAGCAAAAAGCATGCATTGGTATTTGCGTAAATAAATAATAAACATCTATACATCTATCCTCACAAACTTTCACGTATAATTGCGGTAACGAGTAGGATTCTAACAAGTAAAAATTACACAAAACTAACATCAAGGGGCTTTTTCCAGTCTCGACGAAACCATTTTAAGTTCACACGAATTTATTTAAATTGAAAAGTTAGATAATCTTTATTTTTTTGCTCGTGTGAGTGTGTGGCCAACTCAGGTATCGCAGTTTTTGGACCGCCCGAGGACATGGCTTAACGATTTTTGTCCTGGGACAAGAACCGGGACCGACGGCTTCATGTGCTTCCCGAATTTTTCTAATAATTTGTATAGATAGACACTTAGGAAATTGTGTATGTACTACATATCAAAGCCAATGACTTCACTTAGGGTCAGCTATCAACTGGTAAAATACAAACCAGTTTTCTAATGAGTGCGCGTCTCAAACTTATATTTTGAACTTCCACAAACAAACAAGTTCCTAAGATTATTTACTTATTTAAAATCTTTGATTAGTAAGCCCGAAAATCTTTGATATACTAACAAAATTTGATATACTAAAACATTAATTAAGTAGTTTCTTGCTTATTGAACATGTCACGGTCAGTTGGCGATAATAAAGCGACTAAGCTACCAGATACGATAGGAAGTAATTAATTTTTGAAGAATATTCATTTAATAATTACACAATAACTTACAAAAAACGTTTATATCGTACTAATTTTATTGTTATCCGCTAGTTAAATAGGTAAAATCTGTATCAAAATACACACTGTTGCCTATGCTATAATACTGCAAAGTAATCTCAAATCCCGTTCAGTAGTTTTAGCGGGACAGAAGGACAACCAAACGGAAACACATTAATAACATTACTATGAATTATCCATATAAAATATTTTATGTGATCCCTCAAAAAGGAAACTACACTAAAGAGAACATTCATAGAAGTGGGTGGAAACTAACAAAAGTCTCAGAATTTTCAGTTCAGTTATTTTAGCAAATATCTGGGTCATGAATGTAAACAGAATATGTATTGTACGTTTAGAAATTGAACGTTACATAGATGTCTGCTAAACTTATGTGAAATCTATGGACTCCCGAGCGATGCCACACTTAATTAAAGAAAGCTCTGTCATCACCGGTTGCTACACAATCAATACCTAATAAAAAATGTTTGTTAATAACTTTTTTTTTTATAATAATATTCTACAACATTCACACAACACCATATAGCCCCAAACTAAGCAGAAGCTTGTACTATGGGTACTAGATAATGGATAAACATACATATATACATTTTTTTTGTAATAATTTGGGTGTTTATATGTATAATTATTATACATATAAACACCCAGACCAAGACAAACATCCTTGTTCATGCACACAAATGTTTGACTTGAGCGGGAATCGAACCCGCGACCTTTGGCGTAACAATCGCTTACACTCCCGCAGCGCCAACCGGTCGTCTTTAGGTTCTTAGTACATTGAAATCAATAACCAGATACACTTGTAAGTTTTCATTATAAAGCCTTCAGGCCCTTCACAGTCCACAGCTGGACCTAGCTTCTTCTAATGTATACAGATACATTCTAAGCTTAAGGCCCAGTTTCACCACCACTGGATAGGCATTAACATCCAGATAGATTCAGGCACAATATTTACATGATGTTATCTACCAACTAATTACCGGAAATCCAATAGTGGTAAAAGTGGTAAATTAAAATATCAATCTAAAATGTTCTCAGTGATAAACTGGTCCTAAAGATCAATTTCAAAACGTACTCACCAATAATAGAAACGTTGATGCCTAAGTTCCTGGTGGGCGAGAGTCTGAAGTCGACCCTGCAGTGGTACAGGGCCTCGTCGTCCTCGGTCAGGTCGGTGATGGTGACGGAAGTGGGCTGCGCGCGGATGTCGGCCAGCATCCTGGCGCTCGTGTTGAAGGACGGCTCCGACCATTGCTTGTTCGGGATCTCGAAGCTGTTGGCGGGTTTTCCTTTTTTTAGCTGTTGTGTATCACCACTCTTGCTCTTACGTTGTAGATATTCACAAAGTGAGAGCGCTAGCAGTGTTATGCAGTGGTGTAAACTATGTACATAACAGTCATTGACCTAAGAATATTTGACAGACAACTTTGTAACGAATGTCAAAGTGTTTCGACGGCGGTTTAAGCTGCGCTTCAATCCAGCAATTTGCTCATAGTTGTCTACTAGCTGCCACTGTAAGCCATCGATAGCATAAGCCATATGGTCACTAAAATTGATATGAGAGACATCAGAATGTCATATAAGTTTGTATGTGCTTTAATCCGAAAGAACAAAGATTAACTTTCTCCAAGATTGGATAAAGGTCGAAAGTTGTGGGAATGTAGGAGGAATGGATGTTTATTGATTCTCCTGTATTGTTAGGCTTTACCAATGTAAGGCCGGGTTCTAGTTTTGAAATGTTTCGTGTTTTTTTTGTTCCAATTTTTGCATTAGAATCTATTCATAGTTATTCCTAATCGTGTGTGTAACTTTGAGTTCATGTGAGATTTTAACTTGTACTATTATGAAAGAAGGGTACTTAAAGCATTATTGATATTTCACCCGATTTAAATTTTATGAACTTTAAGCTAACAGTAGAACTGAAATCTCGAAAAACAAATATTCTAGTAATAAATATATATGTATATATTTATTACTAGAATATTTGTTTTTCGGAAAATGTGATATATGTATGTACATATATCACATTTTCCGCTTCAAAATAGAGGCTCTAAAATTTTACTCAGTAACTAAATTCTGAGTTACTCTATTTCTATGTACTAAATTGTAACTGGACATTTCTATATCTATTGATATACCCGACGAGGCATATCTAATCAGTCGTTTGTTAGTCCCATTTGTTCCAAAGCTTAAACCACACACAACTAAATCCGCGAGCCGTCAACTGTGGCCCTATTTCATTTTGTTATCACTGAACTAGTTTAAAACAATACAAATATTTGATATAATGTGTATCGTTTCTGTAAAATGTTATTCGTAGTTTAGTTTTAGTATAGGTGTAGGTGTGTGGGTTTGTCGTGTATGTATACTTCATTCATATATGTGTGCAAAAGAATGTTGTTAAATTTATTATTGTTTTGTACTCGAATTGCTTGTACTATTACTTAGTTTAAAAATGCATTCAGAGCAAAAGCGGTTTAGCATCTAGAATCCTAGATTTTATTCTTAAGCACATGGAATGGATTGAAGTCAAGTCAGAGTGCGAGTACCATTAGAATTATAAAGTATAGCGTTCATAATAGTTGACGTCAGATATATCCTGTCGTGTAGTTATCCCATTAAGGGAAGTTTGAACCTTAAAGCAGTTCACATCATAAGTCATATATAAAAGACGTCTCTCAGAAATAAGTATGTTTTAAGTCATTGCTGGCACTATAAAATACTATTTTTCATCAAAACTGCTTAAGGAGGTCCCGCTGTCTCAGAATGTAGAAGGATAAATATTTTTGTATTTGCAGTATGCATTATGTTTTGACGATGAATTTGGACGATGATATAATAATATTTGGCTAAGATATATAAGTATAAATACGAGAAATATCACGTTGCGTACAAAGCTGGGTGCGTGTTTTAATTGCTGTCTGTACTGCACTGTATTGTGTTCTTAACTAAGTATGTCTTTGCTTACTTACTGCACTGCATAGATAATTTTACCAAGGAAAGGGTATGGCAACAGAAAGAAACAGTTGTTTACTTAACTCTTTAATCATTAAATTGAGTATATCCACTATAAAAACTTCTCGTTTAGAACATATATCTGCTGAAATATGATTATGATTGCACACTGTGAAAAGTCCTACTCACGATATAAATGAAAATAAATTCCCTTACCTGTAAATAGGAAGGTTGTTCTTATACCAGACGAGAATCATGAACTCATCGTCAGAGGAATCTGGAGTGGAATCGCACAACAAAGTCACGTTCCCTCCCTCTAAGGCTTGCACGTTGGACACGGGACCTATAACAAAGATACCTTGGGTACTTTAGAAATATCTTTAGCCATTTTCATCCGAGTATAATTTAGTAAGTGTCATACGTGTGGGCGTATAACTGACAGCTGACAAAGGTAAATTCCTATGTGTAGTTTATGCCCTAAATATATCTGGGTGGGATTCGTGTCTTATCTATTTTAGGCAGAGAATTAAAACGATCGGTTAAGTCAGAACTGATCGTTTGATCACCAGTTTACTGTATAAGGAAAGTTAGACCGTATTCTTACAGTATGTAATATAAACTGATTACGGCATTCAGGGCTTGCATGGAAGTGTTATCACAGCTTGTTGCTGAAGTTGTGCATATTGTACAGTTTGCCGTCGTGATTCCTCGAATCACGATCATCGTCGATCTACCTATACAAAACACTACTAGATAACTATAAATATTTCAACTTTCATCTTAAGCCAACAGTTCCGTAGTATGGTAGTCCAAAAATGATGAAGATATAGCATCATAATCTATTCATAGTAACTATTCGTACCAAGATATTCATGCCAAAGATCGCGTCAAGTGGTCGTCAGTTTTAAATTCTCGGGTGACATAAATTGCGCTAATAAATTAAAAAATATGTACGGTCATGCTTTTTGCTCAAACTACGTAGAATCATTCTTTATACATTGTCTGCATAAATTGTAGCAGGTATGGTTGTCACCCCCCCCCGTGGGATCTCCACCTTGTCGAGGTGGGGGGCTCAGTAACCGTGGATTGGTCATCCGCGGTGAAGCTAAGAGGGATCCAGGAGGGGACGCTCCGCGTGGGCTTGGAAGGGCCTGCGCAGGATGCGTCCAACGGTGCGGGTGCGGGGGACAGTTCTGTCTGTCCCTCGCAAGTCGGGTGTGGTCGCGGGAGGAGAGGCGTGTCGGTGTTGCGTTGCCGCGCGCCCTCTCTCCCGCGACCAAATGGGGGCGCACCATTGTTGCGTCGCGGTGGGGCCGCAGAGGAAGAGGAGATGCGGTGTTGCGTTGCCGTCCTCCCTATCCTCTGCGACCGCTTGGTGTTTTGGCGGCGGAGCTCAACACCTTCATCCGCCGCCAAGGGGGTTTCGTTCGGGGCCCACCTGACCATCTGGCGGGCCATTACCCGTTGAGGGGTAGCGAGGAATGCTTCGGTGAAACCCTACCCTCCGACACATGGGTACATGAGGAGCACGGGTTGGTTTTTAGTCAGTAAGAGTCTGACAGTCCCCTACGTCCTTCCCCCCCAGGGCGAAGGGACTCCATGAGGATTTTCCAACCCGAAACAAAAAAAAAAAAAAAATGGTTGTCACACTATATTTTCTTCCCCGGCACAACAAAAACCAAGAAACAAGTGCTCAACGTTCTTAAAGAAAATAAAAAAGAAATATACCTATGTTAGGAAGATAAGGCTCACCATCAACGCCAGGTATAAAAGCAAAGCCGCTGGTGCAGATCAGAAGTAAAAGGTATATAGGCGCCGGAGTGAGGCGCATTCTACGGCCCATCCATGCTCCCGCGCTGCCCTCTCATTGGTCGATGGAACCGCTTGCTCCACGCATCCTCTAGTAGATGCACGACTTACATCAGCTATGTGATCTTATCATGATCTTTGAAGGTAATATCTGAAAAGAAGAAAAAGGGTTAAATTTATGTATGTTAACTTATTGTAAGTACGAACTTCAACTCGTATTCTTGGTAAATTTGTGGTAGTCTACAGTATGTTCCTTCAAACGTGCAGAATTAATTTCACCAAGAACACTTTTACTTTTAATGTTAATGTTACTTGAATACGTCGATTTCGAAAAATCATTCAGCTTAGTATGAAGTACTAACGGGGATATTGGAAAAACAAAAAACAATTTTCTGTAATCGCTCTACATAACGCGATGCCATGCTGGCATTGTTTAGCTAATAAGTGAGATACTATGACGCATAAATAAGACGCTAGTACAATTATCCCCAGTACATTAATCTCTCTAACTTGGTTCGATCGTGCGTATCCGACGCATAAAGCTAAAAATCACATATTGAATAATTGTGTACCTAAATACAATTTAGGAATTAACCTTTCATTTTTGCAGCAAATGTATTATTTTATTATAAACGTCCGTGTCGTCCGTGTGGTGACGGATTAAGAATACGGATTGTTACCACCCCATATCATTCCATGGGTGTCATAAGAGCCAGAGCCAGAGCCAGACAAAGGCATATTACGCAGAGAACAGCACTGTAAGAGAAGGAATACTTGATACAAACCCTATACCAACCCGTTTGGCAAGCGTGGTACTGTAGGCCAATTCCTCCTTTCAAAGGAGAGGCCTAGTCCAGCAGTGGACTTTTAAGGCTGATGATGATGATTTTTTTATTCTAAATTCTTACAAGCTAAGATTTGTTTAACACATTTCAAGTAAAAATTAATCTAACAAAAGCAGACACAATTTGATATTTCGAATCAAAAAGTTATTCGAACTACAACTATTGTTGTCTTAATTATTTTGTTGATCAACTGCTAACTTCTTAAACAGCTTTGTAATATTTTTCGTTTAATTTAAGATTTGTCAGAGAAGAGATAAAACTCTGTTTAAGTAATCAACTACTGAACAATGATTATGAGCTGTGAAAGTTTCGGGTTTCTTTCGGTTTCAGTGAAGTGGATTTATTTGAAATATTGTGAATTGTTTGCCTGCGAACGAACGACAAAAGTCCAACAGTGGACTGTTATGAACTGAAGAGTAACGATGATTGAAAACTTTTCTTTCTTAAGTATTTTGCTATTCATACATATTCAAAGATCTAGTCTAGAGGTTGGTGATACTAACTGCTATGCACCAGGTCGCAAGGTTACTTCGTATTCAGAACAAAAAAATACATAAAAAATTGTATCAGGTAAGTGGTTATCATAGGGCTGGCTTGATTTAGCTCTGTCTACTTTGGAATATAATGGCCTTGTGTGAACTGTTCCGGTATACGCACTAGTAGTCGTTTAATTCGTGTTACCTTTCCCTGAAGTAGTTTACATTTCCCTTAAGTAGTTTACATGAATTGCATTTCTAAATGATCTATTTAGCGGTAGTTAGTACTTTATCTACAACAAAAGTTAACACTAAACCCATGGCAAAGTTTCAAGCTATGTCAAATAACGTGCTGTTAGAGAAGCCAGAAACTCTAACTAAAGTAACATCCCTAGCATAAGTGCGATCGACAACTTCCAGTAAAAACAAACATTTTCTTTGTAAGGAAACCTCCAGAAATACGGCAGTAAGTTTAATGTTGAATGTTACGCTAACGAGCTCTGCAATACGTCGAAACTGATACAGTAAAATGAAGCACCAATGTAATTTATGTGATAGATAAAGAGATGAATGGGACTTTTTAATCCCAAAGCTGGATGATACTCTCGAACGAAACCGCTTCTACAGCTTGTATTTTATAAATTAATTAGAAAGTTTGTTTATAAAAGAATTTACTGAACAACTGTGGAACAACACGGGTTTCAGAAGTACTCACTTTGTTGTGGATTGAATTGAGTTGGAGGAAGGCATGTCCGCTGAAACAGCTACTATCATAAACTGTTTGGCTTTGATAAATTCATCATTATTTCCATTACTTTACATACTAAACTTGCGGCTGTAAAGGTGGCCTACGGAGAGCACTGCTTTAATGGTTCTTAGTTTACATAGAAATAGATAAAAAAATGGTTCGAAATTATTTCTATTTGTTCAGCTCACGTTTATACTAATTAATAAAAAAAAATTACGTTGGGAATTTTAAAACATGATGATGATGTTGTTGTGTTGCATCGTTGATTAACAAACTTATATGTGCCTACCTACCTAGTTATCTGAAGAACTCCGTAGCTTTAGGCGACATCAAAATATTATTTTATTATCTTTTTGTTGCCTTTTAACAACTAGAATCTCTGTTTTATGGAATGCTCTAGTCGGCATCCGCACAATATTTTATTGAACCATTTTTCCCTGAAACCGTACGAATTTCGGGAACTCTTACGCTGTTAGTACACTTACGCAATCGCATGTGTAAACGAAACAACGAAATATCTGTCAGTTGTATAAAAACGTTTTTTACATATATGCTATGTCTCACTCTATTTGACAGTAAGATTATGATTTTGATGAGTTGCATTCTTGTCACTACTGTTCCACAGATAACTGCGAAATTGTCGTTACACATACGCATACGTTTTGACAGAACATGCGTCAAGTTTTTGAAAGTTTCATACATGTTTCGTCGCCGCAATAGTTTCGCAGGCGCAAGAGAACGCGTTTATCTACTAACAGCGTTAGTGCATCCATACGCTCTCCAAGGAACTGTGCCGAATTTCAGCTTCTTTCGTCCGTTAGCTTTGGCTGTGCGTTGTCTGTCAGTCTGTCAGTAATGCAAGAATGTTGTATCAGACGGATTGCAATTTCTCCGCAAATACAAAAGTTACTTCAGCTGTGGTTGTTTCTTTTAGAGCGTGGTTGATGATAGCTGGAGATACGGTTTTTTCATGCCTATTTATCACTTTGTATTTATAACTTCGCGGATACGAGGCAGATGTTTACGCAAAATCAAATCATCTCAATTTATATCTCTAAACCAAACCCTTTTGTTCTATAAATATTATCTGGATTGCGGAGACAAGGATTGAACTTACTAGTAAATAGTTGTTTTGAGATAGATTTCGATGTACATCGAAATCGCTGCCGCTCACAGCTGTTTTTCGTGTACGGGCCTTACCGTTTTTTTGGGCAGCACTTGATTACGGTGTCGAGTATCGAGGTATTCCAAAACTAAAATGCTAGCTAGACTTAAGATTTAATCTATAAAGACGTCGGATAAACTGAGTCTCGAGATCGACCAAGTTAAGTATCTATGGTGTGATGGTATTTAATACCAAGACATAGTCTGCGAGGGCCGATTTCAGAACTCTGTTTTATGGAGTGCTTATTTTTGTTATCAACATCGAAATAAGATCTTGTTTGGATGTTTGCTTAGTCCCTTTCAATACGGGCAACTAATTTGCTAAACACATATTTAACATATCTTCTCATTAAATATGTATAATCGATTTCAATATTGTAAGACCATGTATTTTTTTATAAATAAAGGAAGGAAGCAACATGTATGCAAAATTATTAAGTAATAAATAACATACTTATCTTTATGTTTACTTTAGTTTCATGGCCCATAATAGTAATTTGTATAATTTTATGAATTTTATGTAAAATATAAGTTTGTTTTATTATAGATTTTTGAACATAAAGTAGTCCTCCTCTTTGCGTCGTCGTATTCCTCAGTGCTGAGGGTCGTGACCTCTCTTCTTCATCACTTTCTCACGAACGATTTTTCTCCATCTGATCCTGTCTCTGGCGGTGTGTGAAGTAAAGTGAAGTAATAGGAATCCACAAAAATGATGATGAAAATATGGCAGAATCTAAAAAAAACTTTTTTTTACAGTTACGTATACTTTTTGTATATCAAATGTTAATAATTTGAAATATAAATAAATACATAAATATACTAGCCGTTTCCCGCGGTTTTACCCGCATCCTGAGAGAACTACTTCGCGTACCCGAAAAACCCAAATATCATGCGGACCCCTATTTTTCTAAAATAAAATATAGCCTGTGTTACTCGCAGATAATGTAGCTTTCTAATGGTGAAAGAATTTTTAAAATCGGACCAGTAGTTTTTGAGTTTATCAATGGATAGGAAAAATTTGTATTTTTGTTTGTTTGTAATGACAAACAAACAAAAATACAAATTTTTCCTCTTTATAATATTATTAGTGTAGATTGAAAAACACTTCTGTTAGTCATGGGTAAGTTTCGAATTAATATTGATGTAGGCCATTTTTGTTTTACTTTACAAGTTGTTTTAAACCGTCTTTTGAACGGCGAAATGCTTCGTTGCAAGTTTTTTAAGCCCCACTTTATGAATAGTTTTCCAGTCTCAGGGATTACATGAATGGAAAAAATTAGTTAAGAACGTTTAAGTTTGTAATAGAAAGGAAAGAAAACACGTGTATTTTATTTACAAAAACACCATCTTATGTACATAGGTGCTACGAAGTGGTACTGCAAACAAGCTAAGCTTCATTAACATTTCTTTAGTCTTTAGATGACGACGTTTGCACATTGAGTATTGTGTTGCTGGCAACACAATACTGAATGTGCAAACGTCGTGCCAGGAACAAAAATATTGGGATTAATATTTTTCTTCTTTTTGAATGGGAATGTTACCTTACTCTCGTGTTGTAGTTTAAAGGTTGAATAAATGCCAGTGATGTGGTCTATCTATTTACTAATCTATCATAATCAGCCTTGTTTTTAATGTCCCACTGCTGGGCGTTGGCCTCTTCTTTTTATGAGGTTTAGGCCTTAGTCCGCCACCTTGGGTGTTTACGAACTTTACATGTCTTTTGGAGTATGCCCAGACATGCATGTCACATAAATTGTCGTTCCAATTCTGATTGGTTTTTGTGACGGCTGTTTGCATATTTGAAATGAAATTTATGTAGCACAAGACAGAGTATGATGTACAAAGGTACGTATTTGTGGTACAAAGTTAAAGAACAATATATGAATATGTGAACATATTGATATATTGTTCTTCAACTTTGTACCACACACGACACGTGAAGGTATGAAAGTAACTTAGGCAGATTTAAGCGATACAACAGTTTGTATTACACTGGTGAAAAAAAATCCACTAAACCATTGTGTCATGTCGACCATCTAGTCATCACTTGGAGATTTAATAATAATATATTTCATCGCGTAAATCTGAACGTAATGATAAATCAGATAATGTATTAAATACATATTAAAAATATAAATGCGTTAGTTTGTAAGCGTTCTCAGTAAAGGCATTAACTTTTAGCAAGTGGTTTGGTATTTGAATAATAAATATTATTTCATGACAAAACTAATTTTAAAATTACAGTTACATTTTATAATATAATAGCTTCTGCCTGCGACGTTGTCTGCGTGGAATCGCTTATTCCGATAAAAGATAGCTCAAATGTTATTCTTATCTATATGCTACATAATATTACTGAGAAGTTTCATCAAAATGCATTTCGTAGTTTTTGTGCATAAGGATAACAAATATCCATCCTCAATAATTTTCAGGTAAGACTCACTTTATAGGCATTTAAGCATTCGTAGACATTAACATGAGTAGGTACTAGTTTTCAAGAACAAAAATTTAAGAACTGGCATTTATTATAGGGTACTTTTCTTACGAGAATTTTAGGTTCCTTTTGCCGGTATGCCCATTATCTACTTAAAAACATACGAAATGCCTGCTTTATGTACCTACCTCTCATAAAACGAGGGACTGACTGGCAATGTTTTGCTTTATTTACGATAGCTGTCGTCCATTTGGATGTAGACTGAGATGAATGTTCTAAATATTTTTGGCTGAGTTTTGTCGTAAAGCATGGCCTTACTCAGAACTTATGTAGGTACATCAATTCAAATGAACAGAAATAGTAAGTAGGTAGTGTAGTAGTATTGACGTAAAGTAACAGTAACTATACTCATACGTTTCGTTCGGTGAGTAAGAGTGTTTAAGGCTTTAGTCCGCTTTTTTTCCATAATCCCGCTCCACCCTCAATTTTTTCCCGATCTCGTGACTCAGAGAATCGATTATGTTTTCAGACACAGCCTTGTGTACGAGCCGGTGTTACCACTTTTACTATCAGGTGGGTCACTCTTATTTAGAATATGTCAGTCAAATGACATAGGGATGATTTATTTTTGTTTGCTACATTATTCACAGTAAAATATCAACATTGCGCCTCGTTTATTAATAGAGAAGGATCTAAAACATTGATTACCATCAGTCAAACGTTTATGAGTAAATTCATCTTGCCAGGTAACATTTACAGTCGTTACTAAGTTAGTACCCAGAAATCCAGAGAGTGACTCAAGCTGGAATAAACTTACATTATTATAATTAAATTTTGCTTTCTAAATGTTGTAAAATCTGAAAGCTTCGGGTAATTAATGACGTGAAAATTACTCCTCAAAGACTACGGTGGATGCAGCCAAGAACACTGAAACTCATTCATCATGCTAGCTGCTAGCTTTATTATTCCCAACAATTTTAAATTAATATTTCACTGTGTGTTTTAAAAGACAATTTGGTGCCAGAATATGCCATGAATGAAGGCATTATGAGCCTATTACATGGATAGTGCATTTCCTCTCTGCGTTCTAAATCTTACAAAAAATGTTGGCTTGTAGAATGGGTGGTAGAATAGGTAGGGTGCTGATTCACCGGAGCATTCACTTGTAACAGCGTTGTTCTGTTTTTTGCATTCGCCGTATTTTGTTTTGTCAAACTGTACAATGACGCGGAATATTACTACGAACATTTTCAAGATCTTACTAGCGAACACGAACGCTCTGAAGAATGCTCATTACAGGTGAATGCTCACGCGTATTAGCACCATAAGATTACTCTCAAAATTTACCGACGTGAACGGTGACCTATGGCGACACATTACGGTTGATTACTACTAAATCATTATTCAAACAGACTTAATTAAAATGGAAGCGCGATGGATAAAAAATATACAAAATTACTGTATGTGGAGACTACAATAAAAAAAGTATCCGTAGCACTTGGCGCAGCATAAGTATTGCGTGAAAAGGCAAAATATTGTCAACCGTGTAGTCGGCATCTTATATCATATCTAAATAAATTGATAGGAACCCGTGAATGCTTTATCAGCTGTAAGAATTCTAAAGAAAAAATATTTTATTTTTGCTGATTTTTGCATAATTGCTGGTAATGTATTGTAATTTTTTTACTTCCGTAAAGAAATTACGGATGTAAAAAAATATTATTGACAACAATACCACCAGGCCATGTGCTTTAAGGTAAAATACTTGGGGTTAGGCTTTATACAGTAAAGCATTCTACACAAGTCCGGTCAGTTTAGGCTTACCTACCTGACGAGTTTACTAATTTACCTAACAGTGCACTCGCACCTGTCAGCTTCGTTGACAGTGGACTCGTTACAAGACTTTGTAATTTTAATCCATTATTCTAGTTCGTTGTAGAAAGCATAATAAAGAATGCAACTGGAATTACTATAACGGTAAATACGAAATAGCAAAATATTGTGAAATGAAGGGATTTTTTAACAAAACAAATATTCTGCCCAACGTCGTTAGATTAAGATGTGGACATCAGTCTCCGAAGCGAATTGTTTTGGTTAAAACCAGGGTTATGGTAGGACGATGATGATGAGCTAAAAATAGAAGTTTATTTATCTTAGTTTGATACAGCCTTCCACACATCAATAGCGAATTTATCAAAGGTCTAAATAGAGATGTCTGATATTCTCATCTACATGTATCTATATTCAAAGCGATCCGGCCTCGATCTACCCATTACTTCGATGGAATCGTCTCCAGATACAGACGATACGATCAGATCTCGTTGTAAAGCAGAAAATCAGCTAATTTCCACATAAATCCTTTATTTGAGGTCAAATTTTCGTGACGCCGAACATTCCTCGGCTGATTTCCGAATGTTAACGCTGGGAGCGTTAGACCATTTGATCTATGAGGATCTATGTTGTCCTAGGAGGAAAGCTAGATGGGACAACTGTAAATTAAACCACTTCTACTGTTGTACTGGTTTATTGTCTCTGTTGGAGACTGTGAACTCTTTGAGCTCCGTTCGAAGACTCTGTTGAACTAGCCTCTGTTGGAGACTTTGCACTATGAGCCTCAGTTGAAGGCTTGCTGAAGACTGTGTCCTGGTTGAGCCCCTTTTGAAGACTCTATTGAACAAGCCTCTGTTGGAGACTTTGCACTATGAGCCTTAGTTGAAGGCTTGCTGAAGACTATGTTGTCCTGTTGAGCCCCTTTCGAAGACTAACAATATTTCAATTTACTTGGTCTTATATACTTTCATATTACAATCTATGTTCAAATGTATTCCTTTTACAATATTTCGTACATACTAAAAATTAAAACATATACATAGTTTTTGGATTGACATTTCAAAAGTATTTGTTCGTTTTTCAATGTGTGTGAACTGATGTACTAAAAGTATGTATATGTTCTAGTAAAAAGAGTATTTACTCTTTTTACAATATTTGGAACTTTGGTCATGAACATACCGCCCGCCCAAGGGCATTTTATGACGAAATGTCCTTCAAACACTAATTTGGTTACAAATTTGACATAAGTATTTTGATTTTTGACGTTTCTCTTTGTCATGAGTACATACTGAAATATATAAGTAATCAATTAAACGTAACACATTTTGAACTAACACAAACATGACAATATAGATTAAACAAAAACAACATGGAAATATTCAAATAGCAATAATCTTGACAAGCTTTATCAACAATAGGTAAGACACAATATTATGACACAATATAAATTGAAACAAAAACAACATGCAAATGTTTGAATAAAATCATTTTAAGTAGCTTTATTAGCAATAGGCAAAACACACAATTTGTTAGTTGGCCTTTTAATTATGGATGAACTAGTACGTAAAGTGACCACACTTGTGACATCATCATGACCTGGGTGCTTTTCTAAAATTTGACCTAGTGACCAATGACTTGGCGGCAAATCGTCTTCCTTTACAAGCACTATAATTCCCCAACATTTGGTTCAGGTGATCTGGAAGACCATTTGTATTTATTCATTAAGTTGGATAAATATTCTTTAGACCAACGCCTCCAGAATGACTGCAACATCCTTTGCACAAATTGCCAGCGTGTTAGAGAGGTAACGTTTTAGCTCTTATGATTTTAATCAGTTGCCGTAACGATGGGTTCACAATTAAAAAATGTCCTGGCGTCAAAGGAGTTGGCACACCGGGATCGTCTACATTTATGACGCTTATTGGCCGCGAATTTAAACAAGCCTCTACTTGAGTCAAGAGAGTGCTAAGTTCTTCATAAGTCTGTGTTGATTCACCTATCACACGTTTGAGGTAGTATTTTGTGGACTTCACTCCTGCTTCCCATAAACTGCCAAAGTTAGGTGCGTGAGGAGGAATAAAGTGCCATTGTGTACCGTTCGCTTCGAGTTGTTCTGCTGCAGATGATGTTGTTGATGTGAAAGTTTGGCTGCGTCCTTTTGATACAACATATTAATGATTCTTCAATTTCTTAATTTAATAAATATGAAGTTCTATATAATTTTACATTTATAAATCTTCGGCAATACGCCATTACTCTTAGCAATCGCCTTAAGGATGACAATCTTTCAAAGAAGTCTGGATGATCTTGTGAGACAGCAAAATGAGTCTTCATTGACTGTTCTAAAGATGTCTCTAAATTATTTGGCCTTTTGTAAATAATATTTCTGTCCTTTTAAAACTGAGGTCCTGAAAACCATAAATCTGTTTGTACTTATAAACTTGGGTTGATGCCTCTTGATGCACAATCCGCTGAGTTGTCCTTTGTTGACACATGAAACCATTGCGAAGACTCCATCGAAGATAAGATTTCTGATGTGTGGTTCGCAATAAAGGTTTTCCATTTACTAGGGTGACTACTTAACCATGACAATACTATAGTGGAATATGTCCATGCTTTGACTTTGTCTTTTGGAATATTCAAAACTCCTGCGATTTCTGTTATAAGCCTTGAAAGCAGTAGCGTACCTGACAGCTCCAAACGAGGTATGCTGATTTGCTTCGGCCCGACAACTGATAACTTTTATCAAAGTGTGATAATGAGTGATGTCGTTGATTACATGAACGACACTTCGTCTTACTAGAACAATCACTCGTTTTTTGTTTTATACTTAAACAATTAACGCAAGCTTTGTTTTCTTTAACACATTTGTAACGAGCCGAGTCGGATTTAAATTCTTAAAGGCGGGACATTTATAGAAATGGTCGTGTACTATATTACTGCACAGATACTTCTGTAAATTATTATTATTAGATTCCGAGCATGCTTCGTAAGATTGCGGATTAGGGACCGAGTTATTATTGCTATTTCGCTATTTATTCGACTTTTTTTTTGCTATTATTATTATTAGACGAGCTAGATGAACTAGACTGCGTATTATGAAATATTCGACACTGATCTTTGATGAAAGAAATAAAACTATCTTGTAGGTATTTTATTATTACGTTCAGTCATTTCGAAAGCACGAATTGTTTCAGTGTCAAACTTTTTTAAAGCGAGTTGAAGAAACATAAAGTCGGAAAGATCTTCTAATTTTAAGTTTTTAAGGGAATTAACTGCGGTAACAGAGTTGTCTATAAACAGCTGGAAATTCGAAACAGACGCGGCACCGGACAGTTTAAGATTTAAAGCTTGATCAAAGTAAGTAAACGCTAGAACACGAGTATCTTGATACCTATCAACCTGATATATCAGACCTGATAGTTCTCAGCACTGGGTGTGACACCTGCAAATACGGACTGGGCCTTCGGTGACAGCTTACCTATCAAATAGTACAACCTGTCAGCATCTGTTAGATAACCATTATCGTGCACTATAGACTTAAAACTCGCATAGCATAACGGCCAATTTCGTATATCTCCGTCAAACGACATAAGCTCGATTGGCGATAATCTCGGCGCTCGAACCGCAGAAACGGGCTGTGCTGAATATTTACCCTCCAATTGTGATTGTATGCGCTTAATGATACAATAAAGATCTTCGAATGAGGTGTACGCCGGCTGTTCATAAGGATTAATAGAAAGCAATCTTGCGTTATAATCGTCTCACAACTTATGAAAATCTGTTCGAATACTATCTAGTGTCATATAATAACTAAGAAATTATTCCCTATTAATATCGGAAGTAGCGGCAGTTTTTGAGCGCTCGTAAATGTTTTGAATACTCTCAAATAAAATATTACGTTTAGCTTCTAAGATTGTCAGCTCTTTTTCTTCCGACATGCGTGGCTTCTTTTGTTGTGCCATGTTTACGTAAGTATAAGCTTATGAGACCGAATCAAAATAAGAATACCTAAAGTACCTATTATTTTACCTAAGTAGGCAACACTTTAAGGCAGTGGAATTAAAAGGTGCTTGAAATATGTAATTTACAAGACAACTATGATATATGAGATTAGTAGGTAGCTACATAAAAGTATATTACCTACGGAAGCGTGCGGAAGTAACCACGTAATGGGTATGTAAATGGACTAGGAGTATAGCTAGGTGCTATAACTACCTAGGTAGGTACTTCTAGAAGATACCTACTCGATATAAAGGAGAGGTTACGTATAAACGTAAATGAATCCGACTCGTACGGGTCAAAAAATGGCTCGGCGTTGCACCGAAATCGTATGTGCTAGGCGATTTGGAAAAAATATTAATATTCTTGACTGTATGAGGATGGCTGATAATCGCCTAGGATAGGACAAAGGTGAGGAGGAATTGGAAATTATAGATACTGGGGTTTACAGCACACCTACCTCCGTTCTCTCGGCTTGACAAGATGGCGGCCGCCGGCTTCTTCCAGAATCGGGCCACAAAGCTGATCAGTCCATCTGGATCCTACCCAGAGCTGCACAGATCACTCCACTTCAACCGCGGGCGGTTTTGTTCTCGTTTATATTATTAAGCGGCAAGATATAGCGGTATTACACGTGTTCGGCGCGTCGCGGTTCTGCCTCGCGAACGCGAGGCAGAACCGAATGATTAGCAGAACAGAGCTGGATGATTTTTGACTGTCGCGCGTTGTTGAACTCGGCGAATTAGAGCTAGGCGTGCCTTTTGGAAGAAGGGAAGGGATAAAAAAGGATCGCTCGTATTGGACAAGCAAGCGAGGAACGATTGACGTTGATGTTATAATTATCAATAGAAAGATAGATGGCGCTACCAGTTAGAGTAGTGTTCAATGCTTCCGAGAAGAATAAGAACGGGGTATCTTTGAATGATACTTTGATGGTTGGACCGACACTGCAGGCTGACTTAAGACCTTGCTTCAGGATGGAGAGTACATCCGATTGGATTGGTCGCAGATACTGTTAAAATGTACTGCCAGGTGTGCGTAGCTGAAGATGACACTATGTTTCAGAGGATACTCTGGCGAGACGATCCTGCGAAGGAAATTCGAGATTATGAATTAGTAACAGTTACATTTGGCACTGCATCGGCACCATACCAAGCGGTAAGAACCTTACAACAAGTGGCTTATGATGAAGGTGAACAGTACAAACTGGCAGCAGATAAAGTAGTAAATTGTTTTTATGTAGATGATTTAATGACAGGATGTTCAAATATAGAGGAAGGAATAAAAATATATTCACAAATGATAAGGTTGCTGTCCAAAGGTGGATTAACATTATAAAAATGGAATAGCAACAATCAAGACATCTTAAATAAAATACAATGTTTTGAAGAACAAGACAAAAAAGCAATAAGGTCAACCACAGAGATCAAAAAGGAAACAAGGTGAAATGGAGAGAACAAAGAGGAAATAAAATTAATATTACAAGACATAGAACAACAATTATAGAAGAAATTTATCAAAAGGGTGTAGATATAAAAATAGATAGTACAATGAAAATTCTAGGACTTACCTGCAATCGAAGTGAAGACTGTTTTCAGTATACGCTCAAGCTCCCACCAATGAATACTGCATCAGTAACAAAAAGAGCTATCATATATATATAAACGGGAATTAACGCGAACATGCATTAGACGGTTGCACGCCCCGTGGTCGCAAGCTGACAGCTTGCGACCACGGACGAACACGTGTAATACCGCTATATCTTGCCGCTTAATAATATAAACGAGAACAAAACCGCCCGCGGTTGAAGTGGAGTGATCTGTGCAGCTCTGGGTAGGATCCAGATGGACTGATCAGCTTTGTGGCCCGATTCTGGAAGAAGCCGGCGGCCGCCATCTTGTCAAGCCGAGAGAACGGAGGTAGGTGTGCTGTAAACCCCAGTATCTATAATTTCCAATTCCTCCTCACCTTTGTCCTATCCTAGGCGATTATCAGCCATCCTCATACAGTCAAGAATATTAATATTTTTTCCAAATCGCCTAGCACATACGGTTTCGGTGCAACGCCGAGCCATTTTTTGATCCGTACGAGTCGGATTCATTTACGTTTATACGTAACCTCTCCTTTATATCGAGTAGGTATCTTCTAGAAGTACCTACCTAGGTAGTTATAGCACCTAGCTATACTCCTAGTCCATTTACATACCCATTACGTGGTTACTTCCGCACGCTTCCGTAGGTAATATACTTTTATGTAGCTACCTACTAATCTCATATATCATAGTTGTCTTGTAAATTACATATTTCAAGCACCTTTTAATTCCACCGCCTTAAAGTGTTGCCTACTTAGGTAAAATAATAGGTACTTTAGGTATTCTTATTTTGATTCGGTCTCATAAGCTTATACTTACGTAAACATGGCACAACAAAAGAAGCCACGCATGTCGGAAGAAAAAGAGCTGACAATCTTAGAAGCTAAACGTAATATTTTATTTGAGCGTATTCAAAACATTTACGAGCGCTCAAAAACTGCCGCTACTTCCGATATTAATAGGGAATAATTTCTTAGTTATTGTATGACACTAGATAGTATTCGAACAGATTTTTATAAGTTGTGAGACGATTATAACGCAAGATTGCTTTCTATTAATCGTGATGAACAGCCGGCGTACACCTCATTCGAAGATCTTTATTGTATCATCAAGCGCATACAATCACAATTGGAGGGTAAATATTCAGCACAGCCCGTTTCTGCGGTTCGAGCGCCGAGATTATCGCCAATCGAGCTTATGTCGTTTGACGGAGATATACGAAATTGGCCGTTATGCTATGCGAGTTTTAAGTCTATAGTGCACGATAATGGTTATCTAACAGATGCTGACAGGTTGTACTATTTGATAGGTAAGCTGTCACCGAAGGCCCAGTCCGTATTTGCAGGTGTCACACCCAGTGCTGAGAACTATCAGGTCTGATATATCAGGTTGATAGGTATCAAGATACTCGTGTTCTAGCGTTTACTTACTTTGATCAAGCTTTAAATCTTAAACTGTCCGGTGCCGCGTCTGTTTCGAATTTCCAGCTGTTTATAGACAACTCTGTTACCGCAGTTAATTCCCTTAAAAACTTAAAATTAGAAGATCTTTCCGACTTTATGTTTCTTCAACTCGCTTTAAAAAAGTTTGACACTGAAACAACTCGTGCTTTCGAAATGACTGAACGTAATAATAAAATACCTACAAGATAGTTTTATTTCTTTCATCAAAGATCAGTGTCGAATATTTCATAATACCCAGTCTAGTTCATCTAGCTCGTCTAATAATAATAATAGCAAACAAAAGTCGAATAAATAGCGAAATAGCAATAATAACTCGGTCCCTAATCCGCAATCTTACGAAGCATGCTCGGAATCTAATAATAATAATTTACAGAAGTATCTGTGCAGTAATATAGTACACGACCATTTCTATAAATGTCCCGCCTTTAAGAATTTAAATCCGACTGCTCGTTACAAATGTGTTAAAGAAAACAAAGCTTGCGTTAATTGTTTAAGTATAAAACAAAAAACGAGTGATTGTTCTAGTAAGACGAAGTGTCGTTCATGTAATCAACGACATCACTCATTATCACACTTTGATAAAAGTTATCAGTTGTCGGGCCAGTCCGGTAACCTTGACACACTTACGTCGCAGGTGCAGGTCACGGTGGCTCCACCCTCTGCGTCTCAGGGCGGAGTATCGTTGTGTACGACGTCCATTGCGCGGGTGGCGAGCACACGCGGACGGCCCTCGCGCACTTGTAGTGCTCAGCGCGGTGCTAAGCCGCAGTGTACGGTGTCCAAGACGGTTCTATTAGCGACAGCGCAAGTTATTGTTTATGACATTAATGGCGCGCCGCACATGGTTCGTTGTTTGCTCGACAATGCGTCACAAAGTAATTTAATTACTTCTGATTGTTTCAAACGTCTCGGACTGTGGGATAACTTTAGAAATACTAACTTAGTAGTCAAAGACATCGGGGGTTCAGAAAAACATTGCAAGGGTTCCGTAGATATTAAAATACATTCACGTTTTGATAGGAATATTAATTTTAACATTTCTTCGCTTATCGTGGAGCGTATTACAGACACATTGCCAAACGCTAATGTGGACGTATCATTACTCACACATCTCGAGACACTGCCGCTAGCAGACGCGGAATTTGCGAATCCAGCAGATATTGATGTTTTGATCGGCGCTTCAATATTTCCGCACTTGCTACTAACTAAAGTAGTACGTAGTGAGCAACATAATTTACCGCCCGCTATTGAGACGGTATTTGGGTATGTGATTATGGGTACCGTACCTACGTTACATACTTTTCATTATATTACGTCTTGTTGTTGTTCTGTTCTTCAAGAAAATAATATTGATTCTCTTCTCAAGCGATTTTGGGAGCTCGAAGAGATAACCGCACCACCCTCGATGAGCCGTAAGGATTTCGAGTGTGAAGAACATTTCCGCGCTACCACTGTTCGTGGCGACAGTGGCAGATACGTTGTGGCGTTGCCATTCTATGGTGACCCCTATTCATTAGGCGACGCGTACGCTGCTGCGCTTAGACGTTTCCATTGCTTAAAACGTAAACTTGATGCATCACTTAAGTTACGCGGTGCCTATAATGACGTCATTCGTGACTACCCAAATAAAGGTTTTTAAGTGTAGTTGTAAAAAACGAAGGCAATTCTCTTCCCTCATATTATATCCCGCATCACGGCGTAGTTCGCGAAGATAAAACCTCTACTAAACTTCGCGTGGTTTTAGATGCTAGTTGTAGGAATACATCGGGTCAGTCGAATAACCGCTTGCTAGCGCCAAGTCACCGAATTCACTTGACCGCTCACGTTGTAAACAAAATGTTGCGCCGCCGCTCGCCAGATGGGCGCGCTAACATAAACATTTATTGTTGATAAGTCGGTAACATGAGTAAGTTGAAGTGATGATTTTCTTCAACCTTATAAATGACTCTTTCAAGTCGTATGAATTCTTTGTTGATATTTAATTTCTAATTATTATACTAAGCAGCGTACATTGGCTATCGTTGAAAAAAACACTTTGTGTATTTTAAACAGGATTATTTTAAAAAGTAAATCGATGACATACATATTTTATGAGTTTTAACTGTACAAGGATTCTATCTACACCGAATAAAATAAAAAAAAACATGTACCATAGTATAAAAATATTTAATTTCACGCATACGATAAGCACGTAATCACGGAGCGCGTGAAACAAAGAGTGGCATTTGACATTATTTTTTCGTTCCGGGTTAACGATTTTAAGACTCGCTTCATATTTTTAGCATGAAGAAATGTTCAATGATTTGAATAGAACACAGAAAAATAATTTAAAACATTACGTAATAGAAAGAAACAGTAAATTCAGACCGAGTATAGCGCTGTAACCAAAAAGGGAAAATAGTCACTTGTGCGCGGTCTACGGCATTTCGAAAAAGGGAGAATAGTCACTTGTGCGCGGTCAAGCGGTTAATGACATTTTGCATGCCGGCCCTAATCTACAGGGTGATTTATTTAACATCATAATAAAGTTTTGTCTTTTCCAAATCGCTCTGTCAGCTGATCGCCGCCAAATGTTTCTCAATATCGGCGTTTTCGAATCTGACCGTAGATTTCAACGGATTTTTTATCGTATTAACAATAAGGAACCTTTATCCGTGTATCAGTTCAATCGTGTTTGTTTTGGACTCAAGTCTAGCCAGCCATATCACGCGTTACGAGTTGTTCGCCAGTTGATCGCTGATGAAAGCGATCACTTTCCCGCCGCAGCAGCTGTTGCTACTTCCGCTTTGTATATGGATGACATTGCCTGTAGTGTCATATCCGTTCCGCTAGCAATTTAACTTTGGGAAGAGCTTATTCAGCTTTTCAAGCGAGGCCAGTTTGATCTTGTCAAATGGACAAGCAATTCTAAGAAGGTTCTCGCACGCATACCTGATTCTCATAAAGCTTCTCCAGACATTGAGTTTGAGAAGTCTGTACCGCATAAAGTTCTCGGTTTACGCTGGGACAAGTCCTGTGATAGTTTTCGGTTTGAAGTCTCACCGCCAGATGATAAGTGCACCAAACGCACCATGCTGTCCTCGGGTTTTGTGGCTCCCACAATTTTGTACGCCAAGCTCTTGATCAAATCAAATCAAATCAAACATTTTATTTCGCGTGGCATAGACGCATAAATAAATACCTTACAGTCTAACATACATACAGTGGTTGTTAGTATAAATATACTTATAAACTAGGTTAGTATTGCTTCACTTGCACGTTGTTGTCTTGTTGATGTGCGCTCGTGTGGCACTTGTCCGCGGAAGCGACGGAACACCACGCCCGTCGGCCAAAAGTCCTCCTTCATCACAACATCCAGAAAGCACGTCGGGACCCGCACCACAAACGCCTTGAAATTGACGTTACGACGCGACTCCAGCAGCTGTACTCTCGGTGTGTATTTTGTCTTTTGGCGCACGTACTCCGCGATGTCCTCCACCTTAGTGGTGTAGTGCAGGCGAGAGACATATACGGGTGTGTTCGGTGCGGCGGCGCGCAGATTCGCACCCGACTCCACAGGGGCCGTACCGCAGCAGTTCTTGTTGGTTTTCTGACGACGCTTCCTCCTCTGCACCGTCATAAAACCATCATCAGCTTCCTCGTCGCGGTTCGTTGCCTTCTTCGGCATGGACGTCAGTGTGGAAGCTACGGGGGTACTCGCAGTAACCTGCTGAACCTCTATTCGCGTATTACGCGCGGTGATACACGGAGGAGCCGCAGAGACGGGGGCAGGGCTGCGGGGCGCTTGTGTAGCGCACTCAGCAGTCACAACATTTCGCGGCGACAAAACTGCTGACGCGAAACTTGCGACTGATGTGTCAACGCATGCACCTCGGCGCGTGTTGATGTTACTACGCGCCGGTGACCCAGTTAAATCGACAACCTTGTGTAGGTTATCCACCTCCGTGCGCAAGAGTGCAACGGTTTCTTCGGATGCCTGTAACTTCTTGTGTACATCCGCTAAACTTGCCTTCAGAAAAACGATGTCCTTCAAAAGGCTTGTGACATCGACGTGGTCGAAAGTGACGGGAGGCCACTTGTTCAAGTCCCTCGCCACAAACGTCGGCACGTTGTCAGGATCGGTCTCCTTCAGCAGCGTGATAATGTCTTGTAGACTTTTCTTTGTCCCGTCACGCCTGCGGGACACCATCTGGTCACATTTGTTTAGCGACCTGTACACAAGCAGCTTGGCAGCCGCTATGTCCTCCTCGCTGAAGTTGCTGGAACAGATCTGGATAGCCGACACCTCGTCCATGACATCCAGCTTCTGCTGCAGGAACGCCAGCAGCTCGTTCGCCACAAGTTTGTCACTCATGGCGATAAAAATTGCGAGCGTCGGCTCGCGCCGCGCTAAAAGATAAAATATAATATATTCACGCGTTACACGTCCGCCTCAGAGCGCGGTCGGCAATAACGATCAAAGAACTTTGGTTATCAAAGTGTGAGTGGGATGAAAAACCCTTTGACCACATTGTCGCCGCTTGGAGTCAGTTTTGTATTGAGCTTACCGCGCTCAATCAAATTACTATTCCGCGTCATCTTGGGCTGGTAGATGGATGTACCATCAACTTAATAGGTTTCAATGACGCCAGCGAGCGTGCTTACGGCGGAGTCGTATATCTGCAAGTCGGCATTGGTTCTAACTACTCGGTGCAGTTAGTTTGTGCCAAGTCCAAGGTATCGCCTATTAAAACCATTTCGGTTGTGAGACTGGAGTTCTGCGCGGCCCTTCTGCTGTCTCAATTGCTCCGCAAGGTTCAAGACACAGTTTTGCCTCACTACCCTATCAATAAAATATACGCGTTTTCTGACTCCAAAGTAGTGTTCGCTTGGATTTATTCTTCTCCTCACCGCTGGCAGACTTTTGTCGCCAACCGCGTTAGTAAATTGATTGAACTTGTTCCTGCTACTTGTTTTAATCACGTCGCGGGTATTGAGAACCCCGCCGATTGCCTGTCTCGTGGTGTTAGTCCACTTAATCTTCTGCATCATCCATTGTGGCATCGTGGACCTTCTTGGATTTCCCATGATCCGTCAGAGTGGCCCATGCAACCCTTTGACCACAGTGCAGAAGACGAAGATGTACCCGAACGGAAGTCTGTTTCTCATCCCGTGATTGCTGAGGTTGCTGAATCTCCGATCTATGCACTCAAAGTCAAAAGTCAAAAAACATTTTTTCATCTAGGTCACAACGTGACGCTTATGAACGTCAAATTTTTAAAGTAAATTAATAATGCTTCTACATTTACATTTACTGCCCATTCGCAAAGCAATAGGTAGAACCACGAGAAAGAACGGGCAATAAAACTCGTGGCCACTCTTTTTAATCGCCAGTGTTATGGTACATATTTTGTTTTTGTAAGGAGCTGCAACTGTTTCACATTGTAATTAATTACTTGTAAATAGTAAATAGGAACATACATATTATATACAAAACTAGAGGACGCCAGCTACGCCTGCATTCTTTTTTAAATTTACCCGTTTTGGCCGATCCCGTGGGAATTTCGGGAAATCCCTTCTTAGTGCACCCCTACGGTCCCCAAGGAACATACATGCCAAACAATGCAAATTTCAGCTTCCTGCGCCCAGTAGTTTCGGCTGTAGTGTGTCTGTCAGTCAGTCAGTAACGAAAGGATTTTATATATTAAGATATGTAATTATTAAATTAAGTGCTGTAGTAGTCTCACTCACACTACGCATGTCATCGTGGTCTAAGTTAATCCGCGCCATCGTTTATGTCTGTAGGTTTCTTAGGCACCTACCTAATGGGACTTTTGTTTCAAGTACTGATCTTGAGTTTGCAGAATGTAAGTTACTACGAGCTGTACAGGCTGTTTATTTTAGTAACGATATTCAACATTTGAAAAACAATGTACCTTGTTCTCCCGCTATTCTTAGGCTCAATATGTTTCTCGATGAGCACGGCGTCATACGCGTTGGTGGTCGTCTGTCGAATTCGGATGAACCTTATAACTACAAGCATCCTTGCATTCTACCGCGTCATGATCATGTTGTTGACCTTCTTGTTGATTTTTATCACAAGAAGCATCTCCATGTTGGTCCAGAGTTGCTTATGTCCTTACTTAGGCATAAATATTGGGTTATAGCCGCTCGACGAATAATTCGTCACAGAATACATAAATGTAACGTCTGTTTCAAATTTCGTCCGTGTCCGACTTTCCCTCCCATGGCAGATCTTCCTAGCCAGCGCGTCAATCAGGTTGATAAAGCGTTTACACATGCCGGTTGTGATTACGCAGGACCGCTGCAGTATACGCCAGTGCGTGGTCGAGGTGTTAAAAGCCGTAAAGCTTGGCTATGTATTTTTACATGCTTAACGACGCGCGCTACGCACATTGATGTTGCGACAGATTTAAGCACGGTGTCATTCCTGGCAGCTCTTAAACGATTTCTTTCACGGCGCGGCCCTATACAGTGTTTGTACACGGATAACGGCACTTGTTTCGGGGGCGCAAGCTCTTATTTACGCGACCTTTATAAGTTTATCAGGGAAGAATATCGTTCTCGTCTTCAGGAGGAACTCTCCATAAATCATATTGACTAGAAGTTTATTCCACCAGCATCACCACATTTTGGTGGATGTTGGGAAAGCATGGTCAAAGTAATTAAAACGCATCTCTTTAAAGTAATAGGTCAACAGATCCTCTCTTACGAAGAGCTTTTAACTGCCCTTGCACAAGTCGAGGCGCTGATCAACTCGCGTCCGCTCACGGCATTGAGTAGTGACCCTGCAGAACCATCCGCGTTAAGCCCTGCTCATTTTCTGAACACAGTGCCATTATCGTCATTTCCGGCTCCTGAAGCGACTCTTCAAGCTTGCTCCAGAGACATACTCTGCTGGATAAACTCGTGCAGTCATTCTGGCGGCGCTGGCGTGCGGAATATCTCCACCAACTTCAGGCTAGATCCAAATGGAATAGTCCTGCATCCCCTATACAGGAGGGTACGTTGCTCGTCATAGTACATGATAATGCTCCGCCGCTTTCATGGCCGTTAGCCATCGTCGAGAAACTGCATACGTCCAAAGACGGTACAACCCGCGTTGTTACCGTGAAAACCGCGAAGGGGAGCTACGTGCGCCCTGTTGTACGTTCTGTCCGCTTCCAACTCAGTGATATCTAGCCTGAAGTTGGATCTACCTCTTAGTTTAAGTATTTAGTTTGTAGCTTTCGTTATAATTGTTTCGCTAAAGTAAATTTAGATTAACTTTAATATCATATCGCTGTCTTAGCCTATTGATGGGTTATGCGGTAGTGCATCCAACATAGCTAAGTTCAATTTTATTTTTTTTAAGGGCAACCGTTATCTTTCTATTGATAATTATAACATCAACGTCAATCGTTCCTCGCTTGCTTGTCCAATACGAGCGATCCTTTTTTTATCCCTTCCCTTCTTCCCAAAGGCACACCTAGCTCTAATTCGTCGCCGAGTTCAACGACGCGCGACAGTCAAAAATCATCCTGCTCGCTGACCGGCTGCGTTCGCGAGGCAGAACCGCAACGCGCCGAACACGTGTAATACCGCTATATCTTGCCGCTTAATAATATAAACGAGAACAAAACCGCCCGCGGGTGAAGTGGAGTGATCTGTGCAGCTCTGGGTAGGATCCAGATGAAGTGATCAGCTTTGTGGCCCTATTCTGGAAGAAGCCAGCGGCCGCCATCTTGTCAAGCCGAGAGAACGGAGGTAGGTGTGCTGTAAACCCCAGTATCTATAATTTCCAACTCCTCCTCACCTTTGTCCTATACTAGGTGATTATCAGCCATCCTGAACCATTTTGAGCTGCACTGTTAGACGCTTGACTATGCAGACGTGTTTTTTGTTTTAAGTAATTAAATAATTACGAATAATATTTCGCGACGTCGTGTCAGCAGTCTGACCCTGTGTCGTGTGTGTTAATAAACAATCAGCAAATATGATCTAAATTGATTAACTACACAAACAATACTAGCTAGTTATGTCAAACCCAGGTTTTAGCCCGTTTGGCCGGAGCCAAAAAACAGGACGTAGTCCTCCGTCAACACCAACTCCGCCCTCCCTTCCAGTAGTAGAAAATCTGCCCAAGCCGCTTAAAAAACCAATCCAGAATGATCTGCCCCAGGAAGTCGTGCCTACGCCGGAGATTGAAAGGTGGCTGGATACGGTGGAGACTTCCCTTAATGAGTTGTGCACTGTCGTTGGCGAAGGAAAAATGAACTCCAACCAGAAGGAGCTCGTTTCAGGTCTGTGCCGTAAAGTTATAGGTGCGACAGCGCATATTGCCGTGGTATATCAATCGTTAAAACAAAAAACCATCCTTGCGCACTCGAACATTCAACACCTACATAGCCAGCTGGACCTAAGTAGCTCTATCAAGGAAATAAAGGCGACAGTGGAGGATAAACTACAACCCGTAAGCAGTAACTCTTTTGCAGATATGGTGAAGAAAGGAACAGATAAGTTTGTTCGTCCTAATAACCTGAGTACTATTGCAATTTATCCCAGCGACAAATCGAAAACTAGTGACGACACGAAATCTCTCGTCCAAAAGATAATTTCACCGGAGGAACTTAAACTTCACGTACGTGCACTGAGGAAAGTACGCAATGGAGGCGTCCTTATAAGCACCGAAACTAAGCAGGACATTGAAAAGCTAAAGAACTCGCAAAAGCTGGTCTCATCGGGCCTTACTGTGGAGGAACCAACAAAACGTCGTCCAAGAATTACCATCGTCGGTGTACCCGTATCCCTTAGCGAAAAGGAAGTCCTCGACTGCGTTTATGAGCAAAATCTTGCCGACAAATTCCCGAAGTCTAGTCGTGATTCCTTCTTAGCCGCAGTTAAGTTGAGCCATAAATCAGGTAAGAAGAACCTTCCTACCTGTAACTATGTATTGGAAGTAGCGCCCTCTATCAGAAAGGCACTGGTTAATCAAGGACGCGTCTTCGTTAATTGGACGTCATGCCCGGTGCGAGACTTTACAATTGTCACGAGATGCTTCAATTGCCAACAGTTCGGTCACGCCGCAAAGTATTGCCGAGAAACCAGCCCCACTTGCAATCATTGCGGCGAACTTGGGCATTCCTTCAAAGAATGTAGCAACAAGTCGGCCGCTCCTAATTGTGCAACGTGTAAACGTTTTAAGAGGAAATCCGACCATCAAACTGGTGACCTAAACTGTCCAGCACGTAAGTATGCTGAGGACAAATATATACACTCCATAGATTATGAGGGCGCCTAAGAGCGTCAACATCTATTGTTCTTAGTAAGCGCTTTTACTTATTTAACTTATATAGTCTACTTGCATACAGTTTATTTCATATTATTATAATGACTAATCAATTGATCGGTGACCTAGATAATTTTTCTGTGTCTGAAACAAAAATATGTGATGTCGAGGCTTGTAAATATTCTATACCAAGTAGTGAAAAGGTGCTGACTTTGCTGACACAAAATATTCGCAGCATAAACCGTAACATAAATGGATTTGAAGTTTTATTGCATAATCTCGATGTTAGCTGCGACATTATAGTGTTAACAGAATGTTGGCTGTCAAGCCAAACAACTGCTCTTCCACTTCTTGATGGTTACTGTGTACACAGAACAGAAATAAATTTAAATCAAAATGATGGTCTAGTAATCTACTCTAAAAATAATTTAAATATATCAGTAGAGGAACCTTTATTTCTGGGCAGTAATTGCTTGTTAGTTAAGATCAATTTAAATACAGTAGTTTTAGCAATTTATAGGCCCCCTTCGCAAAATATTGAATTATTTTTGGAATCACTGGACTCACATTTAAAAAGGCTATCACATTTTCAGAACATTATACTGACAGGTGATATAAATATTAATATCGCGGCTCAAAGAACCGACATTCATGCACATAATTACTTAAACATTTGCTCATATCATGGGTTACTACCAACACATTATCACCCAACACACCAAAGTGGCTCATGCTTAGACCATTTCGTTATAAAATCAACTAAGCCAACCATAACATTAATAACTAATTCATCATTAACAGATCACTGTGCTATTCTATTAACCTTAAAATTAACTTTGCCCAGGAACCACTGCACACGCAGCTATGCAAAAGTGGACATGAAAACCCTCGCAAGTAGTATAAATAGCATAGATTTTAAACCAATTTTTAATTCGAACGATGCGAATAGTTCTCTACAATATTTTATAAGCTCAGTACAAGATACAGTAACAAAACATACTTCATTTATACATACGTCACGAAAATATACTAACATAAAACCATGGATTACTCCCGGCTTGGTTCGTTGCATAAGACATCGAGATAAACTCCATCAAAAACTAAAATTGGCACCAGACAATGAAATACTTTCCGTATCATATAAAAGATATAGAAACTTCTGCAACAATCTTTTAAAAAAAATAAAAATTCAATACGACAAAAATCAATTGCAAAAGGCAGGGAAAAACAGTAAGCTCGTCTGGCAATTTATAAAGAAAAATACATTTATTTGTAAAAACTCAGAAGCACCACTCGACCTTCTGTCGACAGACATAAGTCCAACATCAGCAATTGATATGATAAACGATTATTTCATTAACGTCGGTAGAACTTTAACGGAAAATACGCCTGAATCTAGTAGCTTTCCGTCTCAAACTAGCCATTCACCAACGCTAAATTCGTTTGTGTTGCTGGATACGGACGTTGATGAAGTAATAAGTATCATAAGTGGTTTGAAAGAGGTGTGTGCAGTTGGCTGGGATAATATACCAAACAATATTATCAAAAAATTCAAACACATATTTGCGCCGGTGTTAACACATATTTTTAATTTATGTTTACACGAAGGAATTTTCCCTCGCTTATTTAAAAAAGCAGTAGTTACTCCTATTTTTAAATCCGGTGACAAAAAATGTATATCAAACTATAGGCCAATCTCAGTCTTAACGGGCCTTTCTAAGATCTTAGAGAAAATAATAAACATTAGATTGGTTAAGTACCTCGAAGATAATAAGCTGCTTTCAGATAACCAATTTGGTTTCAGGCCAAAAAAATCCACTAACCAAGCAGTTCACCAGCTTACGGCGCACATAACCAATAGTCTAGATAAGAGCATGCACTCCATGGGAATCTTTTTAGACCTTGCCAAGGCGTTTGATACAATATCCTGCTCCATACTTTTGCGCAAGCTCGAGACATTCGGTATAAGGGGTACACAACTTGCATTGTTTTCTGACTATCTTAGCGATCGCTATCAATGTGTGAAAATTGGTAAATATGTTGGTGCTGAACGTAAAAACAGTGGTTTTGGCATACCACAGGGTAGTATTTTGGGGCCAACTTTGTTTCTTATCTATATAAACGACATTTACAGCTTAAATGTTCAAAACGGTATATTAATATCATATGCTGACGACACAGCGCTTTTATTCTCGGCCAATACATACTCTGAGCTTTATGACCGTGCGCAAAATGGTTTTAATATTGTTTCAAATTGGCTACACCAAAATCTGTTAACCATGAATATAGACAAAACGAAATACATTTTATTTAGAATGAGAAATACTAATCCATCACCTGCTAACCTACACATTTATGCACACAACTGTAGAATGCACGCTGACCTAGCATGTACTTGTCCTACATTAATTAAAACTGACAATATTAAATATCTAGGTATAACACTCGACACAAATCTAAATTTTCGTAAACACATTGATATTGTATGCGCGAGAACGCGTAAATTAATTTATATCTTCAAAAAACTACGTAACATAGCCGATTACAAATTAATAAAACAGGTTTATTTAGCTTTGTGTCAGTCCATACTAACATATTGCATTACAACGTGGGGTGGCGCGGCTAAATCAGTTCTATTGCCGCTAGAACGAGCACAAAGAGCAATACTTAAAGTTGCTACTTTTCGTCCTTTTAAATTCCCTACGCACCAACTCTACTTGTCATGCAACGTGCTAACAGTGCGCCAACTATTTATACTCAATATTATACTAAAACAACACACTGAAATCCCTTTTTCTCCTATTCCTTTTGAAAGAAGAAGAAAGGACCTAGTTTGTACAACACCTCCCACGAATCATGTCTTTGTTAATAGATTTTACACATTTCTAGGCCCGTTCTTGTATAATAAGTTTAATAAATTACTCAATATATATATAGTCATAGTTATAAAATGTGCAGTACAACATTATTAGAATATTTACAAAAGCTCAATTACGACGACACAGAAAAATTACTAGACATTTTAAAATGAACTTTACCAATATTATCAGAATATTATCCTTATTTTTACGTATTGTGTTTTATTTTTACGTGTGGTTACGCACTGATAAATTTCATTACTAACTGATCTGAAATTTTAAATTGTATTTCGTATTTGTATTATTATTTTTAAATAAATTAGTCTATAAAATTTTACTATAAATCGTAATAAGTTTTATTACTTAAATACTGTGTTTTAATGTTTGCATACAACAAAATATTATCGTCGATTGTATCATTATGTAATAATCAAGCGTCAGCTCGAAACACAGGTATAACCTAGTTCGAGTAGGTAGCCGATGTATTATAACGCAATCTTTGTTTTTTGCCAATAGTGCAAATAGATATTTATTTTTTTTGCCTTATGTACACTATTGTTTTTTAACCATGTATGATATTATGTAAGACTAAATATAAGACATTAGGCTAGTTATTCCAATTAAACTAATTTAAGGCTAATTGTTGTGTACCTTTTTGTATTTTTGAGGATAAATAAATTATTATTATTCCTCTTTATTACGTCTTTTCTCATGGTAGAATTTTATACACTTAAATAAATAAAAAAATTTAACCATATAAAATAGGACCACGGAGACCCACCGGTATCGGGTACAGGGACCAAGCTACCGGTGGTTAGGGCTCCAGAGAGAGGAACCTCCGAACTATGCGCGTCGTGTCCAACAATACTGCCTTCTGTATAGAGGACTTGATCCAGCCGTCTAACGAGAGCCTCTTGAGATGGTGGTCGAGGCTCTTGGCAATGAGACCATTAACTGACACGACTATCGGTACAATGATCGCCGAGTCCACATCCCACATGTCGACAATCTCGTGAGCTAGGTCCAAATACTTGATTTCCTTATCTTTTTCGGCTTTCACGAGATTCTCGTCATGGGGTATAGTAACATCAACGATCATTGCAAGGCGTTCTGATCGATCTATCACCACAATATCGGGCTTGTTAGCCACGATAGTCCTATCGGTGATGATAGATCGATCCCAGTACATAGTGGCACGACCATTTTCGAGAACTGGATCGGGCACATACCTGTAGTACGGTACTTCAAAGGGTACAAGGTCATATTTTAAGGCAAGCTGCTGATGGACGATCCTGGCTACTTGATTGTGCCTGTGCAAGTATTCACCGTTGGCAAGACGAGAACAACCGGAAACTATATGTCTGAGGGATTCGCCGGGCTGGTGACACGCCCGACATATGTCAACAGTCCCATCCTTCAGAATATACTTACGGTAGTTGTTCGTCATGACAACTTCGTCCATAATTGCACAAACAAAACCTTCGGTCTCTGCAAATAAATCACCAAACCGTAGCCAGGCTACTGATGACATGAGGTCTACATCGGGCCCATGCAAAGCCCGATAAAAACGTCCATGCAACTCTTTGCCTTTCCATACTTCCCTGCGCTCTTCAGTACTAAGTACAACAGGTTTGCGCCAGCTCTCTTTTGCCAGACCCAACGGGGTAAGTCCGTTGTCTACAGCAACAATATCACGATGCACACCCGTATCAGCCTTAAGAAAATATTCTCTAAGATTGTACACCTCGCGGTTGTGGAGGTCCTTAGCACTTAAGAAACCACGACCACCACATTTCCGCGGGATGTACAACCTCATTACTGATGACCGCGGGTGATGCATCCGATATTTAGTCAATAGACAACGGACCTTTCTGTCCAGGGCTTCCAGTTCTGATTGAGTCCATCTGAGTATGCCAAAGGAGTATGCTAAGACTGGCATGGCCCAACCATTATAGGCACGCACCCTGTTGCCGCCTGATAAAAAACTTCTCAGTATTTTCTTCAGGCGGCCCAAGAAGCGCTCCCGCAATGATTGTTTCATGGCAGTCTCAGCAATACCTAAGGCCTGCGACATACCCAGATACTTGTAGGTCTCGGACGCAGATAGAGATCTAAGTTGTGTGGAATCTGAAAGCTCTATACCCTCAGATTCCACAATCCCACCTCGTTTTACATGCATGACCGCACATTTACCCACACCAAATTCCATCTTGATAGAATTACTAAAAGTTTCAGTTACTTTTAGTAACGCTGTCAATTGGAAAGTGGAGGGGGCAATTAACTTCAGGTCATCCATATAAAAGAGGTGGGAGATAACTTGACCCCTACGCTGCAGCCGATAGCCTAACCCAGAACCCTCTAGCAAAGTGCTGAGAGGATTCAGAGCTAGACAAAACCACAAGGGACTCAAACTGTCACCCTGGAATATACCCCGTTCGATCTTAAGAGGAGCACCGCAATCGCGAATCTGCCGACATCCTGGATAGCGTAGGACCGTACTCCACTGTCCCATACATGCCTTCAAGAAGGCGCATAGAGTTATATCGACTTTATATAACTCCAGCACCCTCAAGAGCCATGTATGTGGCACGGAGTCGAAGGCCTTCTTGTAATCTATCCAGCATGTCGCCAGATCCTTTCGGTTGCGGCGCACCTGCTGGCTAATGGCCATGTCAAAGAGGAGTAGCTCTTTTGTACCACGGGCCCCATTCTTACATCCATTTTGAGCCACTGACATAATGTTATTATTTCTAATATGTGATAACATCTTTGTCCTCAAAATGGATGTAAGAAGTTTATATATAGTCGGTAGACACGTAATTGGTCTATAATTTTTGGGGTCCGTGGTACAACCTGACTTAAAGAGCAGGTGAGTGAGACCAGTTGTCATAAAAGTTGGGATCGAGCCCGATTCCAAAGATGCCTGGAATTGGGATGCCAACCGAGCATGGGCACTACGTAGCCACTTCAACCAGAAGTTGTGCAGTCCGTCCGGTCCCGCTGATTTCCAGTTAGATAACGAACGGACTGCACAAGCTACATCTGTTGTTTCTATGGCTACGCGCTGCATTTGGGGTATTCCCTCACATGCTCGCTTAACATCCCCAAACCAATCACCTTCAGTGTGGCTAATGGGCATCGACCAAATGCTGCGCCAGAAAGCGCTCGTTGCCTCAACATCTGGCAGACGCCCATCATCCACACCTGAATTGGTTCGCTCCCAACTTCTATATACCCACCTTTCATCTTTTTGAAATGCCCTATTCTGGGCGTATCGGTCCACCCGCTTTTTGTACCGTCTTATACGGTTTGCCCACGCACAAACTTTTTGCTTCAGGTAGTCGATGCGTTCTGTGACTCGTGACTCGTATTCTTGGCGACTAAGGCCCGTGCCAGAGAACGCCCGAGTCACAAAACGCATCACTCTCGGTCTTGTATTGCCCGACCTGAAGCAAATTAGCTTTCCGATGAGCGCCCTGGTCTCAGCGATACGACGCTCAATCCTGCACTGCCAGGCCGGTACAGCATTGGTTCGAGGGGCAGAATTACTACCATTTGGTATTTTAATACCTGCCACTCGACACGCTGTAACAGCCGCACAGTACAGAATCGAGTGGGTATCGCTAAGATCTTCACTATTGTCTAAATACGTGGACAATAGTGAATCCAGGGCACACACCAGCGCTATATTTTTCTTGTGCGTGGGCAAACGTGGTAAGCGGGGCCTATCTGCTCTATTCACAAAACGATACTCCCGAATAGTGCATTCCAAAGTACTCCTTAATTCATCTATGTACTGGGTACTTACTTGTGTATCCCTACTATGCACCTCTTCAACAGTCCTTTGCGTTGTGACAATATTTGAAACTTGTGTATCGCTACACGTAGAAGAAGTGATAGGAGGGCTACGTTGTAAGCCAGAGCGTAGCCTCTCAAGTGCGTCGTTATCCAGCAGGCGGCATCGCTGGATAGCCCGCACTTGATCCGACAGTCGCTGTGCCGAAACGTTGACAGCCGGTTCCAAGCCCTGAAACAGAGGCAGCATGCGGTCACGATACGCCGTAAGGTTGGTACCTCCCTCTGTAGCCACAAAATATGCCCGCATGACGTTTTCGTTCATGGATTTAGTCCATTTCATGCGGTGCACATTACCACCGGCAGCGGGGGCCCTGTTCGAAACTGGTGGGTCTCGGGGTCCCAAGCGTAGCGGTGGCCGGCCTCTCCCACAGCGGCGTACAGGTGTTGGCGACGTCGGCGGGGAGAAATACTCGTCGCTCGACGAGCTCGACGCCTCTGTGATTGCCGACAACTCTGTTGTAGGTGCCGGCGGCTGCGAGGCGGAGCTGAGCGACGAGTCCGGGGGTGTATGACGTGCAGCAGCAGCTCTAGCCCTCGTCAACATCTCATTTCCTCGTTGTATTTATATTATAGTGTTTATTTACAATTTTCTTTGTTGATATGTCATTGACGTTAGTTGTCATCTTGAATGTTTTGTAGATACTTTTCTTAATTAATTAAATGGTTTCTTGATTTTGGTTTCTTGATTTAGTAATATGTTTATCATGTATAGAAGTCCTGTTTGTAGTAAAAATATATATATATGAATCCCAAACTTTGATATAAAACAAATATAAATATTCGAGGAAAAAATGTATGTCGTCTTGTTGACGTGTTGCTAGGTATTATTATTATTATTATTATTATTATTATTATTATTATATCCTCATACAGTCCACAATATTAATATTTTTTTCCAAATCGCCTAGCACATACGGTTTCGGTGCAACTAACTTTTCAGCCACTAACTTTCGTAGTAGACCTATCTTCTTTAATCACAGCATGATGTGGTAAGTAAACAGCTATGTTTCGCTTATGATCATTATCTTTTACAGGCTTCATGTGACCTAGTTGTAAGTATTCATTTATAACTTCAGTATATTTTTGTTTTAAATCTGCATTCCTTTCGAATCTTTTTTCTAATGCTCTGAATCTCGTTTCAGCAATATCGCGAGAGTTGCCAGCTTTGCACAAAGGATCTTCAGTTCTAAAAGGTAACTTTACTACGTATCTGCCATCGTTCCGTCGTGTTGTGGTAGCTTTATACAGTTCTTTACAACGCAATTCTTCTGGTGTAGACAGTTTCTTTATATTAGGTTGCTGCTCTTCAATTTCCCAAAATTTTTTAAGAAGTTCATCGTCTTTTACTTGTGAGTGCATTACATTTATAGGTTTAGGTGAGCAATTTGAACTGTTGCTGTAATCTTTGGTGACTGTGCCCGATAGGATCCATCCCAATGTGGTGTTCTGAGCGACTAAAGTACGTTGTGATTGTTTTAATATTGATTCCTTTAGGATACAGCTGTATACTTCTGCGCCCAGCAAGACATCAATTTTACTGGGTTGATAAAACTCAGGATCTGCTAAGTCTATTGTTCTTACATCCATCCAGTCGAAAGAATTTCTATTGATGCAGCTTTTAGGTAAGTTAGAGATTATTTTGTTAAGAACATATGTGTTTATACTGAGCTCTATTGAGTGATTTATTATTGAATGAATTTTCATGTTAACCATGTATTTAGCTACGGCAGATTGCGAACCCAAACCAGATATAATTCCTTGCACTGGAATCTTTGGTAATCTAAGATATTGTACAGTGGCTTCAGTCATAAAACAAGCTTGAGATCCTTGATCAATCAATGCTCTTACCATGTGATGGTCTCCTGTTTTGGACTCAGCTTTTACTAAAGCTGTTGGTAATAAAACTTGTTTGGGTACACGAACATTTTTTGAGAAGCATGAGACTAAGGGTACATTATTCGATGAAGAGCCTTCTTCAACCATGTGTTCTTTTGGAATGTTGTCGCCGTTGGTAACAGGATCACATAGATGCAGTAAAGAATGGTGACGTTTGTTGCAAATTCTGCAGGAAACTGGTTTTTGACTATTGTACATAGCGTGATTGCTGCCCAAGCAATTAAAACAGATTTTGTGTTTTGCTACAAATTCGCGTCTGTTAGTTACAGGCTGTTTAGTAAATGTTTTGCAAAAACATAATTTGTGACCTTCTGAACAGTATTCACATCTCATATTGTTTGAATTTATAGCTACCATAGACATTGGTACGTATGAATTGTTGAACTGTTGAGTCGAAACTCTTTTTGGCTCAATACAATCTAACGCTCGAAAACGATTTTCAATGAACGAGGCAAATTGTTCAAATGTTGGTAAATCATTTGAATCGTTGCTACTCACGTGTAATTCCCACTGTTTACGAGTTTCCGCGTCAAGTTTGAATGTCACAACGTGTATGATGATGACATCCCACGTGGTCACATCTACGTCTAAATTACTGAGAGCGCTGAGACACTCGTTGGTAGTATCGAGTAACTCTTTTAAAGAAGTTGCTGATCCGACATGTATACGTATCTGGCCAAAAAGGCGTTGTAAAATACAATTTACAAGATATTTTTTATTGTTATATCGCTTTTCTAGTTGAGACCAACACTGAGTATAATTTGTTTGGCTTACTGGTGTGTGTCTCACTAGTTGTTCAGCTTCACCACAGATATGAGACTTCAAGTAATGCATCTTTTGAACATTATCTAGGCCTTTTTTATTATGCACAAGTGAAACAAAGAGATCGCGAAAGGTGGTCCATTCTGCGTATTTACCACTGAAGTTAGGTATTGAAATTTTAGGTAATTTTGCAAGGTTAGAATTGACATTTGATGCACTACCATTATCAAGTTTATAGAACATTTTGCACTTGAAAATTGATTCATCATTGACTTCATTAAACATTTATGAGTAACGTAAGTTTCCTCTGTGAGGTCATACATGTTGACAATCACATCATCTTGAACTGAATACTTTTCTCTCAATTTTGTATATTTATCTTTAAAAAGATCCGAGTTCTTTTCTAATAATTCTTGTTTCGTCTCAATGTATTCTATGGTCAGTCTATCTTTTGGACTCTTTTTAATATTGATTAAACCTCTATCAGTTACCTTTTGAAGGTCTTTTAAAACTTTAAATAGCCCTTCCATGTTGAATACAATGTTAAAACAGAAATTATTACAAGCTGTTCTATGGCCAATTAATATTTATTTAAAGTAGAACTCAAATGAAGACAGTTAAAAGTTGAGAAATAATTTAGAAAATTTTACAATTGTTTGAAAATGTTGTACTTGCTATTAGCGGCAATGTCCTTAATTTGTGCACTGTTTATATAATATGATTGTTATCACGGTTTTACACTTCACTTTATAATACTGATGGTGACCTCTAGTGGTGGGTAGCGGCGTTCCTTGGCTCTGTCAGGCTGCAATCCTCTTGCCGTAGCTGCTGTTGGCGCTGGGGTAGACGCGACGATTGTGCCCTCTGCTGCTTGCTCTTCGCGCGGAGTAGTTTTTCTCACTACAGGCGCATTCGTCGACTTTCGTCTCGACGAATATCATCAGCGTGGGGTGATGATGCCTCACACCCTTGCGCAGCGAACCACTGCAGGTGTGAGAACGATCTATTGCTAGATCGTTGAACTCAAAAACTGGCCGATATATATTATGAGGCTCTGTAGGACCAATGTTAACGCTGGGAGCGTTATACCATTTGATCTATGTTGTCCTAGAAGGACAGCTAGATGGGATAACTGTAAATTAAACCACATCTACTGTTGTACTGGTTTATTGTCTCTGTTGGAGACTGTGAACTCTTTGAGCTCCGTTCGAAGACTCTGTTGAACTAGCCTCTGTTGGAGACTTTGCACTATGAGCCTCAGTTGAAGGCTTGCTGAAGACTGTGTCCTGGTTGAGCCCCTTTTGAAGACTCTGTTGAACTAGCCTCTGTTGGAGACTTTGCACTATGAGCCTTAGTTGAAGGCTTGCTGAAGACTATGTTGTCCTGTTGAGCCCCTTTCGAAGACTAACAATATTTCAATTTACTTGGTCTTATATACCTTCATATTACAATCTATTTTCAAATGTATTCCTTTTACAATATTTACATACATACATACATAGACTCACGCCTGTTTCCCGGAGGTGTAGGCAGAGACTACGGAACGCTATTTGCAACGATCCTGACATACCTCACTTGCTTCACTCACACTCACTCCCATCAAGATTCTCATGCATGCTCTTCTGTTAAGGGTACTTCTGACTTGTCCTTTTTTCAGGATGTCTTCAATCTGGTCAGATAACGTTCGCCTAGGTCTTCCCCTTTGTCCTGTCCCATTCACACTTGCCTTATATATCTTCTTTGTCAGTCTATCGTCATCCATCCTCTCCATGTGCCCAAACCATCTTAACATGCCTTTATCAATGCTTGTCACTACATCTTATTTTACCCCACACCAATCTCGTATCACATAATTCTTTACTGTGTCGGTCAAAGACACACCACTCATACTTCTCAGTGCTCTCATTTCTACAGCATTTATTCTACTTTCAAATCTCTTCTGCCATACCCAACTTTCACTACCATACATAAGGGTAGGCACTAACACACCTCTATGTACAGCCAAACGTGCCTTTTTGGATACGTTTTGTCTGTTCATAAACGCCTTCAGAGCTCCATTCACACTATTACCTGCATTAACTCTCCTTACACCATCTGCTTCATTCTTACCATCTCTTGTAAACAACGTACCTAAGTAAAAAAACTCATTTACTTGTTCCACTCGCTGTCCATCGATCAAAACATTACAAGCCGTAACGCATTCCTCCTTTTCAAAAACCATAACTTTCGTTTTACTTACATTCACTTTCATTCCTTGCCTCTCTAACGCACGATGCATGATTGTTACCATCTCCTGCAATTCCTGCGTTGAAGATCAGGTATAACCTGATCATCAGCATAAAGGAGGCATTTGACGAGTAACCCATTCATCCTTAATCCGCAGTCACTATGTTTTAAATCTTGCAAACAACTGTCCATGAAGAGGTTAAACAGCCACGGCGACGCTACACATCCCTGTCTAACACCTTTCTCGATGGTAAACCAGTCAGTGTATGCCCCGTTTATCCTCACACAAGCTCTAGAATCCTCATAAAGGGATTTCAGAGCTCGAATGAGGCTGCTGTCCACCCCGTTCATTGACAGCACCGACCACATTTCATTCCTACCACTTTATCGTAAGCCTTTTCCAAATCCACGAATGCGCAATAGACCTTTTGGCCTTTGGCCAAAAATTTTTCGGCTATGCTTAGCAAGGAAAATACCTGATCCGTGCATCCCATACCCTTTCGGAATCCCGCTTGTACATCCCATATTTTCTTGTCGGTTACTTCCATAACTCTTTCAATAAGTACCTTTGCATACAATTTGCCAACAATGCTGAGAAGGCTAATGCCTCTATAGTTTTTGCAGTCTTGTTGCGAGCTTTTTCCTTTATAAAGAGGCAGAACTACAGCTGTGGTCCAGTCATTAGGTACTCGGACGGTGCTCCAACACAAGTTATATAACCGCTGCAACTGACCAACTATGATGCCCTGTCCAGCCTTCAGCATTTCGACTGTAATCCTATCATATCCTGCAGCCTTACCTACTTTCATTCTTCCCAGTGCCTTCACGATCTCATCCACGCCAATAATGCTTTCATCATTGCTATCATTACCATTCACTTCAGCTATCGGTGTCTCTATCGCCGTTCTTTCAAATAAACTTTCAAAATACTCTTTCCATCTCTTCAACACGCACAATTCACCATTTACTATATTTCTATTCTCGTCTCTGATGGATGTGTGTTCTGAGGATTGAGTTCTTCCTCGAACTGCACGAACGGATTTCCAGAAAAACTTAATGTTCCTCTGGAAATCGTCAGATAATCTGCTATCAAACTCATCTTTCTTTTCATCTTTTTTCCTTTTAACCATTTCTTTCACTATTCTTTTTGACCTAACAAACACCTTTCTTGCTTCATCAATGGCTAGACTCGTTACTTTTCCCATTCTTTCATTTGCTCTGGCAGCCAACCAATCTGACCAAGCTTTCTTCTTCTCTGACACTGCTGATTGTACATCCTTGTCCCACCATGTATTCTTAACCTTTCGTATTTTCTTTCTCTTGGTCACACCACATACTTCAGACGCTACACATACTACCTCTTCTTTAAAGGCCTGCCATAATTCTTCCATATCATTTATGCCATCGAACCTCTTAAATCTTGCTATCAATCTTCGTTTATACTCATCTTTCACATCTTTCTCTTGTAGATTTTCCACTTGAATTCTTTCCAAGACCCTATTTTCATTACGCTCTCGGTGTCGCCATCCTTGAAAGAGCCCACTTATCCGGCTCTACACCAAAAAGTGGTCTGTGTGGATGCCGATCCCTCGATATACTCTTGTATCCAACACTTTCTTTCTCAATCGTTCATCTACTATCACAAAATCAATCATACTTCTTCTAACATTTTTCGCCTCTCCATCTCGCTTTACTCCCACCCATCCATGAAATCCCCTAACAAGATCAATCTTTCTTTATCCTTGCAGTTCCTCAAAATCTCTTTTAAACTATCCCAAAACTCCTGCCTTTTGTTTTGCTCATGTTGTGACATACCCGTTACTATATTGACCGGGGCGTAGACCCCCACAATAAAGAGACGAGTAAATCTTACTTTCATTCTCATCAACAGTAGCCTAGCATTTACACATTCAAACTCTTTTACGCACTCATTCATTCGCGCAGACAGTACTACACCAACACTCTTACAGGCTCTGGTGGTACTATCTACCCCAGACCAATATGCCGTATATGCGCCATGCTTGGTGGTGTCACACCCTTTTCTTTTTGTTTCATTCACACAAAGAACATCAATCTTTCTATCATCCATCATCTGACATACTTCATCCAATTTGCCGTTCATTCCTCCACCAACATTCAATGTTGCAAACCTGCTTTCCGTAGGTCGCTTTTCACCCTCGCGGGAAACGAGACGTGATGGGTTGCGAACCGCGTCGCCGCCGTAGGGAGAAGAAGAAGTTTTTGTTCCCATAGCGTTCCCACGAGATTTAGGGATCTAGACGGTCCATCCCCGCAGAGCCCTTTACGGGGGTAAGGCGGAATATCAGCTGTGCCCTGTGACCACCAACACAGGCACCCTCCGTTTACGACCAGCTTGCCCTCTGGCCACGAATCCCTCGGCACGGGTCGGTTCACACCTTAGATCGGGGTTTTGTTTCGGGTATGCTCCCTGAAAGTTGGTTTAAATTCGGAGATTTCCTTCTCCTAGACAGGTTGCCAACCAAGGCTAACGAGGCCCATCTCCCCGAAATATTTCGTACATACTAAAAAGTAAAACATATACATACTTATTGGATTGACATTTCAAAAGTATTTGTTCTTTTTTCAATGTGTGTGAACTGATGTATTAAAAGTATGTATATGTTCTAGTAAAAAGAGTATTTACTCTTTTTACAATATTTGGAACTTTGGTCATAAACACCGAAATACAAGATAATCCCTGATTACAGAGTCACGATTGTCACGAAGCATATTGTTTATGGCACAATGCACGTTTATTATCAGATTTAGATAATATGAGCAACGATTTAAATGTGGAGCAATTTTTACTTTCTGCATACAATGGCGATTAAGTGTATCAAGATGAAAACTGAATCGAGATTTGTTTATGCAGTCCATATGGACCGACTATATGTGGTTATTGTGTGATTATAAGGTTATACATTATAACAGCATGCGGAGCTCACTCTAGGTAAGTGGGAGAAAATTAGCGAAAAGTGAGATTTTCAGATAGTTTACTTTTATAATAATATATTATGCGAATTTGTGCTATACATGGTTCAATTTCTTGAGGTTCTTAATTGTTTAACGTCTTGGCGATAGCGTAGCGTGGTCGTCGGAGTGAGTTTGCATGATCAGCGTAATTTGTGGTTAACTTTCACAATAGCTAGATATTGTTGTCAAGAAATTCATTCTTGTCGAGGTAATTTCGGCACTATAATGCATGTTGCGAAATTTTAACAAAAACGGTAAACTTATTTCTTTGCGAACTATGTATTTAACGATTCATTTATATAAAAGTGAAGTCATTCACTCACTGATGAAACATGAAACTCGAAAATAACTTGATCACCTAAGCAGGTACTTATTTGAATTTAGCAGACAGTGGAATAAGGCTCTCCAAATGTAGAGAAGTAATCTTTGACAGAGCTAGGTGATTGTAGCTAGTGGACCCCTATAAAATACACATGTTAAATGTAATTGTCAAGTTGGCAAATAGGTTACACTAAATTCAGGAAATCACTTTGAAGAGTCGTAAATTTTCAGAGCACAGGGGTCAATGAACTCAGTACGAGTATATTTATTTTAGCCAAATTGTAAATGACTACGGCAGAGTTAAAATCATGAGATGTAAACAAATTAAACACATTCACATTACAATGTACTGGAATGAGCTTTTAACAAGGAACTTTATAACTAAACCAAAACCATCAAGTTTATGTTGAAATTTTCAACACAATTTTACCTAAAATTATTTTTCTTTACTGATACTGATACATTCTAACATTTTTCGCCAATCCATCTCGCTTTACTCCCACCCATCCATGAAATCCCCTAACAAGATCAATCTTTCTTTATCCTTGCAGTTCCTCAAAATCTCTTTTAAACTATCCCAAAACTCCTGCCTTTTGTTTTGCTCATGTTGTGACATACCCGTTACTATATTGACCGGGGCGTAGACCCCCACAATAAAGAGACGAGTAAATCTTACTTTCATTCTCATCAACAGTAGCCTAGCATTTACACATTCAAACTCTTTTACGCACTCATTCATTCGCGCAGACAGTACTACACCAACACTCTTACAGGCTCTGGTGGTACTATCTACCCCAGACCAATATGCCGTATATGCGCCATGCTTGGTGGTGTCACACCCTTTTCTTTTTGTTTCATTCACACAAAGAACATCAATCTTTCTATCATCCATCATCTGACATACTTCATCCAATTTGCCGTTCATTCCTCCACCAACATTCAATGTTGCAAACCTGCTTTCCGTAGGTCGCTTTTCACCCTCGCGGGAAACGAGACGTGATGGGTTGCGAACCGCGTCGCCGCCGTAGGGAGAAGAAGAAGTTTTTGTTCCCATAGCGTTCCCACGAGATTTAGGGATCTAGACGGTCCATCCCCGCAGAGCCCTTTACGGGGGTAAGGCGGAATATCAGCTGTGCCCTGTGACCACCAACACAGGCACCCTCCGTTTACGACCAGCTTGCCCTCTGGCCACGAATCCCTCGGCACGGGTCGGTTCACACCTTAGATCGGGGTTTTGTTTCGGGTATGCTCCCTGAAAGTTGGTTTAAATTCGGAGATTTCCTTCTCCTAGACAGGTTGCCAACCAAGGCTAACGAGGCCCATCTCCCCGAAATATTTCGTACATACTAAAAAGTAAAACATATACATACTTATTGGATTGACATTTCAAAAGTATTTGTTCTTTTTTCAATGTGTGTGAACTGATGTATTAAAAGTATGTATATGTTCTAGTAAAAAGAGTATTTACTCTTTTTACAATATTTGGAACTTTGGTCATAAACACCGAAATACAAGATAATCCCTGATTACAGAGTCACGATTGTCACGAAGCATATTGTTTATGGCACAATGCACGTTTATTATCAGATTTAGATAATATGAGCAACGATTTAAATGTGGAGCAATTTTTACTTTCTGCATACAATGGCGATTAAGTGTATCAAGATGAAAACTGAATCGAGATTTGTTTATGCAGTCCATATGGACCGACTATATGTGGTTATTGTGTGATTATAAGGTTATACATTATAACAGCATGCGGAGCTCACTCTAGGTAAGTGGGAGAAAATTAGCGAAAAGTGAGATTTTCAGATAGTTTACTTTTATAATAATATATTATGCGAATTTGTGCTATACATGGTTCAATTTCTTGAGGTTCTTAATTGTTTAACGTCTTGGCGATAGCGTAGCGTGGTCGTCGGAGTGAGTTTGCATGATCAGCGTAATTTGTGGTTAACTTTCACAATAGCTAGATATTGTTGTCAAGAAATTCATTCTTGTCGAGGTAATTTCGGCACTATAATGCATGTTGCGAAATTTTAACAAAAACGGTAAACTTATTTCTTTGCGAACTATGTATTTAACGATTCATTTATATAAAAGTGAAGTCATTCACTCACTGATGAAACATGAAACTCGAAAATAACTTGATCACCTAAGCAGGTACTTATTTGAATTTAGCAGACAGTGGAATAAGGCTCTCCAAATGTAGAGAAGTAATCTTTGACAGAGCTAGGTGATTGTAGCTAGTGGACCCCTATAAAATACACATGTTAAATGTAATTGTCAAGTTGGCAAATAGGTTACACTAAATTCAGGAAATCACTTTGAAGAGTCGTAAATTTTCAGAGCACAGGGGTCAATGAACTCAGTACGAGTATATTTATTTTAGCCAAATTGTAAATGACTACGGCAGAGTTAAAATCATGAGATGTAAACAAATTAAACACATTCACATTACAATGTACTGGAATGAGCTTTTAACAAGGAACTTTATAACTAAACCAAAACCATCAAGTTTATGTTGAAATTTTCAACACAATTTTACCTAAAATTATTTTTCTTTACTGATACTGATACATTTTGTGGTGTTATTACAGAGTTTATTTTGAATTTTATGTATAAAATAAACGTGTATTGCGTTAATATCAATTTCTTCATGATTTTGATAAAAAGCAAAAACAAAGATCCCACGACATTATTATAATGTGGAAAAAGAATAGAAGTAATCGCCTCACTGCATGCCAGTGCTCATTGTTTTGACTCGTTGATCGCCACACGATGTCACGTTTATAGCTTCTATTGTTTAGGACTTACATAGGTTATGCTTCAACATGTCAGTCAGGACAAGCAACTTTATATGTATGGTGATGATAAGCAGACCCCGGTCGCCAGGACAAAAGTCTTGAGTGCAACCGGGATAGCGCTAGGACGATGATGATACAGAAATAAAATATTCATGCAGCACTTATTTAATAAAGTAGTTATCTATAAACTAGCGTATATTTCATGTCATGTTATCAGTGCAAGTGTCGATAATAATAGTATAATGCAAGCACGATGTTGGCACATTAGCTGTGTATGAAGTGGCTTCCAGTTAACATAATTACTAGTATCTGGTGCCGGATAATTTATATCAAACTAGTTTCAACTAGGTGCACATTAAGGCTAGGCCATTATTTATACTCGACCACTCAATAGCCGACCGTAAGTTGGAGAAATGTAGTTTTTGTTTGTTTATAATTATAATACTAGCCCTCATCGATGTTCACATGAAACCGCGACAAATGATAGCCTGTGTTAATATGATGTATAGCAATGTATATAATATACAAGTTTAATAAAAATCTGTGGAGTAGTTTTTGAGCAAAAGAGTGACAATCATCTATCCATCCATACATGAGGCAACCTGGAATGTCTTACACTGCTCCATAATATTTTCTAAATACTCGCGTTTCCCAACCTACACTGAGCTAGCTATGTACATACTAAAGTCTAATTACTTTCCCATAGTGGGACAGCTTACATTACAGGGCTAATATTGAACATTATTTCTGAAATTGACAGCTAATTATCGAAGTAGGTCACATGACCTTACGTTACGAGGCCTAGCAGCTGAGTAAGGAGAAATAGTACGATAAGTAGATAGGCGGGTATAACCGCAGGGCACAGTTAGTAAACAAATAAACAGACGATGCGTGACTGGGTTTTATTTTTGACTCTATGATTAGAAGTACTTAAATCCCGTCTCGTAGACATAATGTTCACATAATAATATACAAAATTGTCATTATGAAGCGATAGCATAGCACAGTGGTGAGACGACTAACCAGAGAGGCTCGGGTTCGAGCTCTCGGGGCGCACTATCCACTTTTCGAAGTTAAATTGCTATTCAATTGTTTATTGTTGAAAACTGTACGTCTGAGAATTTTCTAATTTCTGAATGTTGTGAGATGACATGTGAAGTATGACAACTCGCACTTGGCCAGCGTGAGTGTAGGACAACTGAGAGAAGTTACTTTTGGCCAGCAGTGGGACAATTAAATACAGGGCTGAATATCACAATCAAGTACCGTAGTCAGGCACTGGTGTAACAGTTGTCGGTATTTTCTTTTTAAATTACTCAAAAAATATGTGCAGTTATTTTGCAATAGAGGGACTCCTCTATTAAAGCATAGAAAACTACGCATGCTACAGATAATAATTATAATTATTGAAGCGCCGAAAAAATGGCACTGATTGGGCATTAAATCCGGGTCACAAGATCATAACATACAAACCCCTGACATCAGACAAGCGAGGCTAATCCTAATATATTTTGTAAAATCCTTGACATTATATCAATGGACTAAGGCTAATTCATATAGGTAATATTATGTACCTAATTATTATTTTACGTTGGTTGGTACATGTTTTTAAACATGCATTAACAAAAACAATGTGAATTATTATGTTTACGGACGCATACGAGTAAATAATTACGACAACCTTATGTTTTTATTTTACTTTATCAAATTAGCGTAATTAGTTAAGTAATAGATGATGAGTTTACTTAATTGAGTTCACAAATTGGTTTCAATTATAATTTATATTTGAATATTATATAAATAAGTTGATATGTTTGTGCAGATGCTGATGCAGGGGAATTATTGTCATTAATGTAATGCTTTTAGGTTTTATTAAATTTCGTCTTAATGTTTTACCTATTAATGGTATCCGTCCGACAAGACGAAAATCATGTCTAACATCCATGTCGTACCTGCTCCTATCCAGGTTGGGAACTCCACACCCGAAGTTGTCGATAAGTATGTCTACCTGGGACAAATGATCCATAAGGGTAGGTCCAACTTCGAGAAAGAGGTCATTCGTCGAATCCAACTCGGTTGGGCGGCAATCGGGAAGTTACGGCATATCTTCATGTCCGATATCCCGCAGTGTCTCAAGATGAAAATCTTTGACCAGTGTGTGTTGCCAGTGATGATCTACAGCGCTGAGACATGGTCGTTGACTATGGGCCTTATGCGAAAGCTCTCAGGATCACTCAGAGGGCGATGGAGAGAGCTATGCTCGGAATTTCCCTCCGAGATCGAATCAGCAATGAGGAGAGCCGCGGGAGAACCAAAATAACTGACATAGCTCGCCGAATAGCCAGGCTGAAGTGGCAATGGGCAAGGCACATATCGCGAAGAACCGATGGCCACTGGGGCAGGCGGGTTCTGGAGTGGCGACCACGTACCGGACGATGCAGAAGGGGTAGGCCTCTTGCAAGGTGGACCGACGATCTAGTTAAGATCGCAGATGCGGGCGGCTCAAGATCAGTCTGTGTGGAGAACCTTGGGGTAGGCCTATGTCCAGCCGTGGACGTCTCTAGATGATGTATCAGTATGTGTATAAATTGCTCCACAGATGGGCATATTTTCTCATTTTGATACGCTGGCCAAGTACAAGCTGGTAGAATTTACGAGAGATGTCTTCCAAGAACATTATGGAGAACGTTGACATGCAAGTTTCCTCACAACGTTTCTGTATCAATCATGTCAATGTCTGGACCAATGATAAAAGGCGAAAAGTTTGACAAGCTTTTCTTATTAACTCATTACTTACACCCATTTCCAATATTCCATCTTTGGATGGTTTTGGTTACAAGAGATATACATATAATTGACACGGGCGTCCCTGTAGTATTTAAAATGTATTTTTGCATTTGAAGCCAGTAGCCAATTTATGAAGAAAGGTAATAAAACATTATGGAACAATTTTACGATTGGACTAGCAATACTAATAAATTTGACATTTTCCAGACCAGTTTTAGTACCATTCAGCTTTATAAAAAGCAGTTAAAAAGCTAAAGAGTCAGGTCAAGGTGATTTTTTAAATATCTAAAAGATAAAAACTTGACTACCATATGTCCGTTGATTCAATGTTCGTAAACCCATCGACTTCAAGAGATTTAAAACAGAAATTAATAAAGAGAAATAACGTATTACTTGTCCTGAATATCGCATAACAAATAACCGTAGGTATAAGCTGTCAGTAAAGTTGGTTATTGGATTTTTGCTGTAAAAATTTTTTTTGGAGCTGTACAAAGTTTCAAAATAGGCCCATTACAAGCGGTTTACCCTCATTAGGCGGGGTCTAAAAAGATATAATTGGTGAAGTGAGAGAGTGTAGTATATAAATTATTTATCTTATGTGTTTTGATATAAGGTTTTCCCACTATAATGTTTGTGTCTTATATTTTGATATAATGGTTGTCGTGAATCGGTTATTTTAATAATGAATAATAAAATTATAGGCTTCACGTTTGACGGCTGCGATGAATATCATGTATTTATAGTCAAAAAACTATCTAACATGTCAAAAGCTCTGTCTATACTTGTTGTGATTGCACATGAGATCTTATCCTATCGTCTTAAGATATTTTTAGCGAGTATTTATTTCAGTAGTAAAAGATACGGCTCGTCTAAACATACATCGCGCCCTATTTCGAATGCTATGGATATTAGTTGCATAAACATATATTGCAGACAATATCATCAGAAATTCATCGTCCTCGCGTTATCTCAGTTGCATCCAAGACTTTCACCTTGGAGTTGGGTGTCCGCTTTCTAATCTAACTAGATATTACAGAATATTAACTTTTCTTTTTGCCGTGTGGTTGACGGCAAAGAATACAAGTGTCACCACCCCCTATCTTCCCGTGGGTGTCGTAAGAGGCGACTAAGGGATAACAAGATGCAAATACCATCTTTGCGTAGAGACGGAAAACTCGACATCAAACCCTATGCGACTGCCTCGTTGGTCTCGCGGCATAAATGTGCGCGTGGGATCAGGAGGTCCCGGGTTCGATTCCTGGGTCGGGCAGTGTTATTGGGTTTTTCTGTCACGAAATTCTCAGTAGCAGCACGGAGTCTGGAAATGTGCCCGGTACAGCAATAGGCTCGCCCCTTATTACGTGGGAATAAAGTATTAACTGGCTAAAAGTTGGTGTAGAAATACACCTCTCGGGGTTATAGGCGTGAGACTAAGTATGTATGTATGTATTAACTTTTCTTAGAGCAACTGCTGCTTCACCTACAAAATCCAAATGATAGCGATATTCCAAGGGTACTGACTATCTATAACAACTAAACGACTGTCAAAGTCCTTCAAGATATGTACGTGGCGTCTATAGCACGGGGAAACGATAATTAAGAATTTAATATGAACATAATTTCGAAAATACAGTGGAGCGCGGCATGGGTCTGATCTCGATACCTTCTGCACGGCAGTCTGTTGGCACTGCTTCTAGGCTATTGCCTATCACGGCTTGTAATATATTATACCTATCTAGTTATTTGGGGGTGGTAATACGATGATCCCCGGTACGAATAGGTATATAAGATATTTACGAGGACAATTAACTATTGGGAATGTGGGTTTTTAAGCACAGACAAAACTTAATTTTATTTTTGGATTAGTGTTTTATAGTCTGCAGTGAGAATTTTATTTCTCTTTAGGTCATCCTACATATATTTTTGATAGTTTAATATCACCATTTACCAAATGAGGCATGACAGATGCCGTTGTAATCCTGTCAAAACTACATGTGTTAATGTTAGTATTGCGACATTAAGGTATCGGTTCCACCGACGCGCGACGGCGATAAGCGATAAATGAATTGATGAGTTCCCAACTATCGATTACCACTTGGTATAGGTTAAGTCAATATTGTTACTAATCTAAACAAAAAAAAATCTATGGAAAAAATTATATTCTGTCAAAGATGGTTAGAGTAGAAATCGAACCAATACGGATAAGACTGCCACAAACCTGGAACACCTATATGTTTCACAAAAAATATTGAATGGACCTAAATAATTGTGTCATCGTACAACGAGAATATTACTCCGATAAAAAAGAGCATTCATGGTTTACACAGGCTCCAGTGGTCTTAACCGTTCGAGACAAAGCGCTTGTGTCACTGGTGCCTGGCAGTGGGTAAACTGGACATGTGTTGGCAAGAATTGAGGTAGTTATATTTTTGAGTTATTCAGCGTTAGGGCCTGTTTCTGGTCAACTGTGAAATCTTAGGTTAATTAGCAAGTTTCAGTAAGACTACAGAATTTGGAAGTGTGCCGGGTAGACGGCAATAAACACAGGCTAATTCGGCTGCCAATAGCCTCGTCTCTTATTTCGTGGGCATAAGAAAAAGTGGAAATTCTTTGCTTATTCCTGTAGAAAAATAAAGGCATAAGAAAACTAAAGATTTGTGTTTCTTCTCGTGAGGTTTCGTCTCTGTAATTATATACCTAAACCTTCCTCAGGAATCACACTATCTACTGGTGAATACCGTACTAAATCTGTTTGGGCTGATTCTAAGTTTATCGCGTTTAAACAGACAGACAGGATGAAAATGGACATAGAAGTATTTAAACTGGAAAGTCGCTAATCACAAATCGCTTACTTGCTGGCAGTGGGACCACTGCTTAAACGACTTTAATTGTCTGCTAGGGTTGCTCCTTGATTGTCGTTTGTTGTCTGCGTTCATCAGCCGCATATTTTAACGGATAAAATGATGAATGACTACTTTGCTTCACAAAACTGAGTCATTACAATTTTTGGGCATTGAATTGCTCAATAGAAATGAGTGAAAGTACTCAAGTGTTATACACGACGCGTGTCAAGGCTGTTATGTGGGTGTCAATATTTCTTATATAAAACTCGTAATTTTTCTGTTCGTGTTTGTCACTGAACTCTTTCTAAACGTCTTGTGTCAACTACGACAAAACATTGTAGGTATGTTTAGTGTGTGAAAGCATAAGGTGTGGTGTTCCTACAACTAGAGGCAGAATCCTGTGAAATCTTTAAATGAGTTAGAATGGCAATTTGATCCGATAAACGGCGTTGTTGCTAAAATACATAAGATAAGCGGGTAAACCATAGGGAAATATTAGAGTAATTTATAAGAACATCTTGCGTAATCCGACGCTTTATGTCAAATTTGCGCTTTAATGATGTTGTGTGCGCGATCTGCTTTTATGAATGAGTTAAAAAAAATACGTTGGTTTTAGATATATTTTTACTTTATCAAGGTGACGAATGTGACGATACAGAATTATGCGCGAGTTATCTGAACTTGTAGCCTTCTAAAGGAGAAAAGACCATGAGCAAAAATGTATGAAGCCTGGGCTCACCCACCAACAGAGATGAGACCACTTTGGATATATACTTGTAAAGCACAAAATATTAAGATATAAACTAATTTTTGCGAAGAATCCATGGGGTTATTTTGCTATAAATATTTTTCTCCTACCATAAATACACACATCAACAAAGTCTAGGGATATCTTAATCCTAAATTATTTACGAGTTTATAGTTTAGAACCTTGTTAGTTTCCACAAAAAGTTTATATACAGATTAAAACCTCTTTTATTCTATTTTCAAAATTTGAACATGGAAAGAAAAAAAACAAAATAATAAACAAAATATGGCGGCAAATTTGCTAGTAATTCGTTACATTAAAGAAAGTTAAAACTGTTTTATTATAATTATTAATGAAAAGGGTTTTTAATTGTTTTTCTTTTTTAATTTAACGTGACGTACGAACTTTAAAAGTCATGTCACGTCGTCATTTGAGTCGAGATGAAATGTTACGAGCCGTGGGCATGTTAGAAAATGGTGCAATTCAACGCGTCGTTGCTGAGGCCCTACATACCAGTCAAAATGTGATATCAAGGTTGTGGTCACGTTATCGCAGTACTGGAGATGTGGCCGAACAGCACACAGGTAGATATCGTGTTACTACGCAGAGACAGGATCGATTTCTCCAAATGACCGCCAGAAGACAACCCAATATCACAGCGCTGCAACTAGTGCAAAGGCTCCAGGAGGACCACCAGCTGCTGGTAAGCGACCAAACCGTGCGAAGAAGGTTACATGAAGTTGATCTTCATGCTCGAAGACCATTGCGTGTTCCAGCATTGCGACGTGGCAATCGCGGTCGGCGGCTTTCGTGGGCTCGGGAGCATTTACCATGGAGTGACGAACAATGGTCTTTGGTGCTGTTCACCGATGAGTCCCGGTTTGGGTTTCACCCGGATTCACGAAGAACACGCGTTTGGAGAGCTCCAGGGAGAGTTAGCCGTCTACGGCACCCTCAGGAGGTCCACCCATACCAAGGCGGGACAATCATGGTGTGGGCAGGAATTCGTCTTGGCGGACGAACCCAACTCGTTTGGATCCAAGGCAGCATGACTGCACAAAAATACCACGAGGAGGTAGTAGAGTCCGTTATTGTCCCACACAGAACTCAAATAGGCCATGAATTTCTACTCATGCACGATAATGCTCCTTGCCATACGGCGCGGCTGGTATCGACCGCTCTCCGAGAGCACGATATTCAAGTTTTGGATTGGCCTGCACAGTCGCCCGACTTAAAACCTGTCGAGCATGCCTGGGACATGTTACAACGAAAAGCTTTGAGAGATTTTCCACCAAATTTGACGACTGAACAACAACTTTACGAACACTTGCAAAGGACATGGGACCTCATACCGCAGCAAGACATTGACAATTTAATTTTAAGTATTAACAATCGATGTCGATGTGTAATCAATGTAAGAGGTGGCAACACTGATTATTAATGATTAGATTTTACAAGATTTTTTCCATTTTTATTAAAATTAATAGTTTTTTAAGAAGAAATGTTTGTTGTTATCATACAAATTTTCCATGATGATTAAAAAAATTAATTTTTTTATTTAAAACAAAAAAAAACACGAAATGTTTTTTATTTTTATTAAAGACCTTAAAATAATCTATGATTCTTCTATTTACTGTATCAGAAAATTCTTCATAGATTTTTAGATATTTGATGAAATATAAAATATCCCTAGACTTTGTTGATGTGTGTAAACTATAATCCTGAAAAGTAATGCTGCTATAGCATTGTAGTTTTTGTTGTTTCACATCTTTAACTAGTTTTAATTCCACGTGCAAAGAATACATAAAAAATAAAACAGCTGCTAACAGTTAAAAATATTGTTATTAACATTTCAATCAATATCAATAATAATATCGTTTAGGTGATCTGCCGGTGGATTAAATTGTATGTGCCGAGAGGATACACGAAAACACACAGATAACATACATACATACATAGACTCACGCCTGTTTCTCGGAGGGGTAGGCAGAGACTACGGAACGCCATTTGCACGATTCTGACATATTTCTCTTGTTTCATTCACTCCCAGCAGATTCCTCATGCATGCTCTTCGGTTCAGGGTACTTCTAACCTGTCCTGTTTTTAGGACACACGGATAACACCGTGAGAATCACGAGTCGACTGACTGAGAGCAGAGGGGCGCCTGGGCAGGCGTTCGAGAGGTGTGAGAGGGAAGGAGAGTGCTGTAAATCACACGGGCGCAAACGCATCTATTGTTTACCATTATTTTAAACAGTCGCGTAGGAAGGGAGAGGGGGCGGCGGGGGCGGTCCGCTCCGGATGTCACCCTTTTTGGGGGTGCCACCCCAAACTCGACTTTAAGAACAATGTACAAACATATAAAAAAACATAGGCACTAGCTCAACACTACGATTCGGGGGCAGTTAGCCCGTAATTGTTAGGTATCGACTAAAAAAAAAAGAAAAAGGTCGACCGCCAACTTCCGCCCCGGGTGCCACCCAAACTAGCTACGCCACTGATTTTAAAGTATGAATATATTGTTACTATAACAGTTTCATGACTAACAATTGTATTTTTCTACTAAATCTATTTAAGTGCATATCTTTTTTCTGCAATGGAATTGAAGGTGGTGCTGGTAGTAACAATTTAAGTACGAACAAAATCCTTTACAATGGCATATGCCATAACTCTGTTGGACACTGAGCCCAATTTGACTCATGGTCCTTTTAATGGTGTAGTAGATAGTCTTGACTGTTGTCTACGACAATAAGGAGAGAAGGAGACACATCCGAGCTGCTGCCTGCTGGCTGTTTAGAAGAAAAGAGGTGGTAACATAGAAAATAATCATGAAATAGAATTATGCAAGACTGCCTCCGTGGTACAGTGGAAAGCGTATGCGACTGCTGATCGGAGGGCCCGGGTTCGATTCCCGGGTCGGGCAAAAGTGTAACTGGGTTTTGTCGAATTCTCAGTAGCAGCACGGAGTCTGGTGATGTGCCCGGTAACGGCAATAGGCTCGCCCCCTATTACGTGGGACCTAAAAATTCATGGCGAAATGTGGGTGTAATATTACATATCTGCCTACCCTTTCGAGGATATAGGCATGAGACTTTAAATCATCATCATCATCATCATCATCAGCCTTTAAAAGTCCACTGCTGGACTAGGCCTCTCCTTTGGAAGGAGGAATTGGCCTACTATGCCACGCTGGCCCAACGGGTTGGTATAGGGTTTGTATCAAGTTTTCCTTCTCTTACAGTGCTGTTCTCTGCATAATATGCTCCCTCTGTCGGCTCTTACGACACCCATGGGATGATATGGGGTGGTGACATTCCGTATTCTTAATCCGTCACCACACGGACAGACGGAGACTATAAATAACAAAAATAAAAAAAAATAGAATTATGATAGAAATTACTTCTCTATTTTTCATAAATGCTATAGGTACCTGTAGTACCAATATAGGGGGCGAATCAGCAAATATTCAACGAACTAAGAAAACTCAGTACAAATCTTCGTTAATCGTACGATGTTTTTATCGTTTTGGGATTGAACATACAACTTAGTGCTTAACCACTACGAATTAGTAATTAGGTTTGTTTTCTTATTTGCGGACGTACTCTACTATATTGAATTCTCGTTCGTTTCAAGTTTCTTCAAGAATTTTAATTTATTAGTAGGCAGGTACCTACTTGCTTGACATAATGACACTATGTTAATTAAAGTGTAAGACAAGATAAAATTAATGAGCCTCTGTCATTTATCAAAGAGACGAATGAATATTCGAGACTAATTATTTATGTCACGAGTTGCTAAGGTGATTTAATGAAATGATATTCAGAACCCCTCTACAGTTATATTACTTTATTTTATTTCTATTTTACGATTTCCTCGCAAATGGGCAGGCAAAGGTCAGGTTTTCAGAAAATAATATTGTTCTCGCAAGACACATGAAGTTTGCTAATCCTCATCTTTTTCGTAGTGAAAAGAGGCCTTGCCCAGCATTGGGACAGACTATAAAGACGTCTGAAATTATTAATTTGGTTAATCAACTAATTTGCTTTATTATTCACTGTGTATAATAATTTTACAGGTTTGGTTTGTGAAACGAAAGTGTGCCTCGTAGTTTTAACCAGGCAAGAGATAAAAATGTATTTTGGCATTGATACAGTTCACTGTCATGTCTTCCAAATATTAAACAACTTTCATTACAACATTGAATAATAATATTTTATTCAATAAGTTCACGCAAAACATATAAAATGGATATGAATTATTTAGAGAACCTGTCTGTTTACATTCTAAACTTATCAACAGTGCTTTGATTTTATAGTAAACTATCGAATTATTTTACTAGCTTTTTATGACTAAGCCTCTCCATATTTGAAGGCAGTAGGTATTAATTTTTCGCGGCTTAGAAAGGTCAACGACCATTTTAATATGATTTTTTGCCTATAAAAATAGATATGCCTATAGAAAACACAAAATTTGAAAAAAGGTGTAAATATCTTCTGCCATGAAAAATAATGAATCATCTTCTATGATACTTTGTGGATGTTTGGGAAAACAGTGTTAAAGAAGAGGATGATCAACAGTGTTAAGAAATGGTGACGGCAGTAAACATGACTTCTTATACTGTCGCGGTGTCGTTCCAGGTCGTCTTGCACAGGATTAATATTCCCGACTGGGACCCGAAATTAACCGTATAAACAATATGACCCTCTTGTATTTTTCATGACCAAATAAGCTTGACTTGTATTTTTCGTAATTAAAAAAAAGCTTGCGTTGTGTTAGAGTAATATACATACCCCACATCGATAAATGATAATGCACACATGTCATATTTAAAAAGAAAAGAATCTGCAACAACTTTATTGATTCCATATGCACTTACACGCATTTCACTGGTATTATTTGTCATTTTAAATCGCTTAATCACCTCAACTCTTAACTTCATTCTAAGAAACATTATTCCCTTATAGGGAAGTATCAGGTGTCAACTAAGCCATATTTACCTCAGGACCAGTTATAAAATATCCTGGTAAGTATTTTACATACTTTACGATTATGCTAAGATAATTTAGTAGATAATTTAGTACAAGTAGGAGGATCACGTGGAAACTGATTCTATAATCTTAAGATATAAAATCCTTGCGTTACTGACTGACTGACAGACACGCTACAGCCGAAACTATTGAGCGCAGGAAGCTGAAGTTTGGCATGTATGTTCCTTGGGGACCGTAGGGGTGCACTAAGAAGGGATTTCCCGAAATTCCCACGGGATCGGCCAAAACGGGTAAATTTAAAAAAAAATGCAAGCGTAGCTGCTGGCGTCCTCTAGTCTAGTAATAAAATGTTGAGTTAAGAGCCTTCAAGTTTTTAGTTTCATCATGCTTTAACGATCTAAAAACATATCTTCACGCCTTTTATCCCCGAAGGGGTAGGCAGAGGTGTATTACACACCCACACTTCGCCAGATATGTTATCTAAAAACCTATCTAAGTTTATAGATATAAAAGGCGAAGCCACGGGCAAAGTCTAGTAAGTACTAGACTTTGCCCGTGGCTTCGCCTTTTATATCTGTTAACCGTCTTTAGTCTGAAGAATATTTGATGAAAACTGTACAAAAATCCGTTCGGTAGTTTTTGAGTTTATCAAGTTCATTCAGACAGACGGGACGGCAAGAGGACTTTGTTTATAATAATTATTTGGAATTATTAGTGTGGGTGTGATGCACCTCTGCCTTCGGTGATAAAGGCGTACTGTTATGTTATGTATGGATTGATTTTCACGTATCTATCTTCAGTATTGATATTGTTAGATCGGAGATATTGTTAATGCTTGTTTACCATCCCAGCAGTAAACAGGTACCTCAATGAGATTTGGTTGTCAACGAAAAAATCATTTAAAAGGGTAACATCTTAAACACAGTCAATCTTATTCCATTTATACGTAGATCGAGCATAGTTTTATTAAAGTATTCGATTCCTAATAAAATTGCGGGTCTCTTGGCGAGAATTATCATAACGGAAAGTGTATCTGTAAGGCAATGAATACCAAATACGGTTGAACGTTTACGGGACACCGCATTACATGAAAACTAGGAAGATGAATGTAATGTTTAATTGTGTATTGAAGATGTTTCTCTAATTCTAATACAATTTGATAAGAAGGTCGTCTGTGTATGTTTGGTTCTTAATGCCTAATTTATGCAAATGGAGATTTTATACTTTATGTAGGTACTAAAGATAGCTTTATGTTACTTAAGACATTATTACTTTATCATGAATTGTATTTCAAGTGAAAACTACGATATATATACGGATTTGTCTAGCTAACTACTTCCTAATACAACATTACCATTATTTTGTCAGGATTTCGTACGAATTATTTTAAAAACTTAGCCCTTTATAGGATTAGCCGGGTATCTGTCCGCCCACTACTACAGCGGCGATTTTACTCTAAACCTTGTAGACCAAATTTTTTGGAGTTTGGCACTGCCCTTCTGCTAGGAACCTAGTTCTTCTCATTAGGAGGGATTAGGCCATGGCCTACGCCCTCATAGTGAGAAGTCTACATGTTTTATGAGCCATTATTTTTAGGACATAGGTATGGACAAATATATCAATCTTCTTTTGACTGTTTGTGATGTCTAATACCTTTTGAACAACCAACAATATCAGGTTTTATAACAGATTAGTAAGTAAAAAACAAAATATTGACAATAGTAAAGATTTATAAGTCCAACTACAAAAAAAATTGATATATGATCGTACTCTATCCGACATCTAATCCAATAAACGTTGGATGAAAAATAATAAATCTGGTCGAGTGTAAATGTTAGCGAAATCGTTTTATCTACTTAAATTACTAACGATTTTTATTCGCTGACAATTTCTCGATACATTTACTTGTTAACCCTTATTTTTCTTTTTTATTACAAACGTTATTCTATCGGTAAACGTATCTGTAATGGACAAAACAGATTTATTGAACAGTCCGGGTAAATTGTTTCGTTTCAAAATACCTAATTTTATCATTTGGTCTCGTGTAGTGTCTGCATGTGCTGCAATCGTAACTAATCGGTGCGATTCTGAAATATAGACTACTTTGATCTATAAATGCTTATCGTTATGTAAATAAAATTTATCTTTAGTTTCCTAAGCCAACTTTATGTTTAATCATAATTCATTAAAGGTAAGTGCGCCTTCCAAATTATTTTCAAACACGCGTTGGAGTTCGTTTTTTGGTGAGCATTTAAGTGCATGGTAGCACCACAGATGACTAAATAGTTGTGGCGAGTTGTGGCGTGTGTGTTGTAGGCGAGTGGGTTTTTTGCACGCGTTTAAATGTATAAGCAACCGTGTACGCGCAGAAAAATACATTAGTTTGAAATCGCCCTGAGTTTGTTTGTTTGTCGCAACTTTCATTTTGTGTCATCTTTTTATCTCATATATTATTTAATCATAATTCCAACTTTAAAGATTTCTTATATGAAAATGGTAAGTAGGATCAATATGCGCATTTGCGAGGACTTACCGTAGAGACTACAGAGCTAGCAAATGTTAAAAACAAGATCGGATATTTTTTATAATATACTTTCTTGCTCATATATTGATGTATGTATATTAGACAATGAATATTTATTTTGTCACGGCAGACGACCATAATTATTATGTTTCAAAACACTATTGTAAAACATTAAGATAATCGACATCAATAACCATAAAATCTAATAGGTGAAATAATGTCATTACTATTTTAGATTTTTTTAAAGACTCCTCTGTATCCCCGAAGGGGTAGGCAAAGGTGTAATATTACACCCACATTTCGCCAGGAATTTTTAGGTCCCACGTAATAGGGGGCGAACCTATTGCTGTACCGGGCACATTACCAGACTCTGTGCTGCTACAGAATTTCCTAACGGAAAAACCCAATAACACTTTGCCCGACCCGGGAATCGAACCAGAGACCTCCCAATCCCACGCGCACATTTATGCCGCGAAACCAACGAGGCAGTCTTAGTCGCAGTCCAGATTTTTTTTTATGTGGTTTATCTATTGCTACCTTCTTGTAAGGTCTTATCGCATGATGTGAACAAGGATGAAAGTTGGTGGATTCGATTCCCAAACAGATAACAAATTGTGTGATAGATAACAACTGCACCTTTACATGTTTCTCTGCATCACCCAAAGTCGTCGCCATCATTAAGTTAGCCTTTGAACCATTTTTGTGCCTAAAGTTGTAAAATAAAAGACACGTGGAACACACTGATAGGCTTATAAAAAAAACTTTACGTCCGTTGGTTAAACGTTTGTAAAGTCCTCTTTGTCACAGGATCTTTTCCATGTACCTAAGAGCGCGTTTTATAAAGAAAATCCAACATGCGCTTGCTTGTCTCTGTCAAAATATTCTTTGCATACTTATGTCCTAACAACGAGAATTTTTGATATTTTTTAGTAAAACCAAATTCTGCGTCACTTAAATTTAAATATTCTTGAGTTTTCTTCGAATTAGAAGTTCGGGCACGTCGTCGTACCGATTCATAAATTTAAATTCAAGAGAAGTAATACAGGCATTTCGAGAATACTTGGATCACCCAGCTTAACTGTAGTTTAATAAGGAAAAATGTCATGAACGTTTTCGCTGGTTTAATTTGTTTATTCTGTTGTTATACGTAAGAATAAGTCCACGCTGCAAAAGAGACAAATTCCACTTTTATTATTCTGTAACTTTAGCTGGCAATCGGCAGTTGCTAAGTCTGGCAAAAATAGTGGTCTAAGTGGTCGTTTTGCCAACAAATCCTGTATGTACTGAGTGTTGTATGTTCGATCCTCACATATACACTTTGTGTGATACACCAAATGACCCCCGCGAAGCCGTATTTATTTCAGGTGGTTTATAAAAGAAAATGAAGTAAAGAAACGCCGTAAATTATATAAAGTAGTAAAACGATGTGTCATATTCCCGCTTACATAACATTTCTGACATCTAACGCGTTATTGAATTGCTGCGAGGCGGGAGCTGTCCATTATCTGGGGGCACGGTAGTGCCCCCGCCAAGTCGAGCAAAAAAGCGGCACGGCCGTACATTCTTTTTTCAAAGCAGTTCAGGCCATTTTCGACCCCCTATAACTTCATTGTGGATAAAAATAGAAGCCTGAGTTTTTAGTAACCAAGCAGGCATTGTATTAACATGGTATATTTCAAAGTTAATTCAATTTGAACCAGTAGTTTAAGAATTATAACGAGTCAAAGTATCTTAATTTTGTCACTCACTGACCGATCATCAAAAGTCTAAAGTACTTCTAGCAGAAATAGAAGCTTAAAATTTAGTATACAATTAGTGTTTAATGTAATATTTGTCAATTGCAGTCCAGTTTTCAAGATACATCAACTGCATAAATAACTTTGTTATCTTATATAAATATATGGGATTTCAAAATTACATTTGCAGTCAGAGCTTTCATAAGGAAAATTCGTGGTTGGTGTACAAGAAGTAGAAGGTACCGGAAATGACAAAAGTAGAACTATCTACAAAAATAAATAAGATCCCATAAAAACAATACTTGTCATAAAAACCAAGTCTCGCTACCTTAAAAAGTTGTGAGATCCATGTAATACCAAGTCTATAAATTAAAAATCTTTAATGTTTGATATAAATAAATTGAATTGGCAATCGTACTACACAATCTCATTTATATATTATGTATTATTACTTATGAGATATATTGTGTTTTCATGATGTGGCCAAGTCAATCTATTTATATAATACATTAAAGATTTTTAATTAACCGACTTGGTATTACATGGATATCACAACTTTTTACGGTAGCGAGACTTGGTTTTTTTGACAAGTATTGTTTTTTATAGGATATGTATATTTATTTTATTTAAGCTGACGTAAAATACCTACTATATTCTATATTTGTTCTTCTTTTGAAAACTTTTTCTATGCTACTACAGAAAATGCTGCTTTTCTCTATGTTACTTTTCGTGTACTTAAGGGTTGATTCATGTTGGGTACGCAACCATCGTGGTGCTAAATCTGTAGAAATATAAGAAACATCATGGTGTCCTCACCTTACGGATGGCACTAATCCTGATGACCAGCCATGTTTGTTTCAGCCGATTACTGTGTAAAATTGGTCAGGATGCCTCCAGTTAACTTCGGTGACTACACTTGCAGTCTCATACATATGTTAATATTTTTGCCAAGTCCCTATTTTATATAAAACGCACTAAAATTCAAGTGTCACAAATTCATAAGCAAGATAAACTTACAACTTAATAAATGCTTGAAACCGCTGTATATATTGTTGACACATGAATCAAATAATAGACGGAGAGTGCCTCTAGATATCTTTCTTAAATTTATACTACCTAAAAACGTTTCGGTTCAGAAAACGTTATATAAAGTATTTCTAGATAGGACCACCCTTATCTCCAAGGGGTATAAAATAATACCTACGACCTATTTTCAAATAAACGCGACAAATCATAAAAATCTGTCTAGCCGTATTTTGCGATATAGTAAAAAAAATCTATTCACAGACAAGTGGGCAAATATAGTGTTACGCCATCTATCGGTGAATGGGGGGGGTACTAGAAGAGATTGAATGTATCGGTGGTTTGAAGGTAATTCAGCTATTCTGTACTAGATGGCGTTAGACTATGTCGACTGTTCCCGACTTACTAGAATGTTTCGTCTGTAGCGGCCTAGCGGGAATGTTCGCGAATATGCTAGAAAGATCTCGTTGCCTGTCCGGCCGGTATAAATATACGGCGGGCAAGCGAGTTCAGACAGTAACAATTGAATATCGAAGCGATAAACAAGAAGCGAAGGGAAGTAATTCGAAAGTGTTTAGTGGTGTTTTTATTAGTGTTGAGAATTAAGTGTGAAATAAGTGTGTTTTTACTAGTTGTGTAAATAAGTGTGTATAGTGTTTGTGTATAAATAAAGTACAGTTTAAGTGGCATAGTGAGTTATAATTTATCGTCGAACCCCAGCTCGTAACAAATTGGTATCAGAAGAAAGGGATAAATTATGCCGGTTATGCCGAAGGAAGAAACTGACGGAGTGCGTACCAGGAACCAGCGCCAGCAAGACCTGGACCAGAGACGCTTCGGAGACGTTCCTTCTCCGTCGTCTGGTGGATCAGGCGACTCCGCGGCTGCAGTGGAGCCTGCAAGCGCACACTCCATGGCGGCGCCCGACATCGCGGCTCTGATGGCGTTCATGCAGGAGCAGGCGCGCCGCATGGAAGAACAGCGACAGCGCAACAAGGAGGAGCAGGCCCGCCGTCAAGAGGAGCAGGACCACCGTCAACAGGAGCAGGCTCGTCGTCAAGAGAAGCAGGCTCGCCGTCAAGAGGAGCACGCGCGCCGCCTAGAGGAACAGCTACAACGCCACAAGGAGGAGCAGGCTCGCCGTCAAGAGGAGCACGCGCGCCGCCTAGAGGAACAGCTGCAGCGCGACAAGGAGGAGCACGCCCGCCGTCTGGAGGGACAGCTGGTGCTCATGAAAGACCTCAGCGCCGCAGTGGGGAAGGACTTGAAGGCGGTCAAGGAGGAACTTCAGCAGCACGAGGCTCGTATCAGCGACGTAAAGATGCTCGTGCATGACAAGCTTGAGACTCGCGTCGCCTCTATTGAGAAGCGTGTACACGACCAGCTCGAGACCCGTATTGCCAGATTGGAGAAGAAATTGCGTGGGCTTGAGACCAACGACGTTACACCTGCAGCTGTGGCGCCCTCGCCTCGTTGGTTTAAGGTTCCACCCTTTGATGGTTCGTCATTGTGGGTTGCATACAAGGTTCAGTTTGAGGCCGTAATGCGAGCGAATGGGTGGGACAAAGAACAGGCCTTCACTGCCCTAACCTTGGGCCTTCGTGATCAGGCCTTGACGGTGTTAGAGGCACTCGGGCAAGAAATGACCTACGAGAAGTTTCTGGATGCGTTGGAGGCGAGGTACGGAGACGCGCACCTCGAACATGTGTATCGTGCTCAGCTGAAGGACAGGATACAACGCACCGGAGAAACTCTGCAGCAGTGGGCTCTAGAGGTGGAAAGGCTGGTCAGGAAGGCATACCAGTCGTCGCCTGCGCTCATTAACGGGAACCTCGTACAAGCGTTTACGGATGGGATCCGGGACCTGGAAGTTAGATCAGCGGTAAGACTTGGGTACTTCAAGTTCCTGAAGGCAGCCTTGGCCTACGCTCTGGAGGTGGAAGCAGCGCGTCACGAGGATCGACCTTACCGTATCAGGGAAGTTGTTTCTTCACCACGGTGCTACAACTGCAGGGAAAGAGGCCATATCCGCTTGAGCTGCCCAAAGCGTAAGCGGCACGTTGGTACCCTGTCTCCACCAAAGGGGTCACCTGACGTACCTGTCTGGCGGCAAGAGCAACGTAGCGCAGATGCTCTGACAGGTAAAAGTAAAGTAAAAAGTAAAAATATTTTTATTCCAAACACGCACAATAGAAAGCACAATAAGAAAAAAAATACAAGAAAATCAACACACAAAATAAGATATAAAACAAAAGAAAAATAAAAATAGAATAACAAACAAAAGTGTGACGTGTTAGAACAGGGCACAGTTCAGCATTTGTCAGGCAGATGCCTGACGCTGATTTTCAACTGTGCCCCTATTTTGAGTGACTCACGTTCGTCAATAAAAAAAAACATTACAACATAATACAATAAAATAAACATATTAAATAGGATACGTAAACAAAGAATATATAAATAAATAAATTTATTGAAATGTAAGTAGTAGCTCCGCTTGACGTACAAATTAATTAAAAAACGAAGGAACTGTTTATTTACATAGGTACATAAAAAAGAAATAAGTACAGACAGGTTTAGGCATCGTAGAATTCCTCCGCATCGCTGTCTATTGGTAACGTGCCTAGAAGGCTGGCAGCATTGCCACGCTGGATGGCAATGCTGATACGCTGGCCGAAATACAGCCCAGCCTTCCGGTCACGTGAAGCGTCGATTAATCGATTAAATAAATAGCATGCATACCTAATTTAAACAAATAAATAAATATTACGTATAACTATAATATATTATTGTAAACTGTGCGTATATATACACAAAATAAATGCATCGAATGGGGAACCGAACGGCAGCGCGGAGGACGCAGGCAACACCGGCCGCGGCTGCGCGTCTCTCGCACAGTGACATAATGTAGTCTGTGACAGTGACTAAGTCGGCATCGACGTGACTACACGCTCCCGAGTGCACAGCGCACCACACAGCGGGCGCATGCCATAATAAGCCCCGCGCCGCGCATTGCGAGTACTTACAGAAACGTTCTCAAGCGAAAAAGCAAAATAAAATAATACGTATTTACAACGGACGAAACAGGTTAGTACGTAAAATGTGTATACCCTAAAAAATCTATCATCTCTTCCAACCTTTAGCCTGGATATTGTGATAATATTTTTGTTGTTTGTTTTAGGATGCTAACTACAAATCAAATAAAAGCAGAAAGACGCTTGCTTACCATCTTGCACAGTGACTATTTGTTGGTATTTGTAGCAACAAGCACATAATATACTCAATCCGCACGAAAACCACAACACAAAAGGTACTTATAACAATTCTACTACATAATTATTAGATACATTCCATAATGCATAGATATTTAGAGCTTATTTTTATCAGCGAGAATAACAGTTTGTCTAATAAGTAGTACCTACTTATAAATAAAACCGTTATTTCCTTTAAGGTTTCCTACGTGGAGTGCCCGTGAAATATTACAAACAAACCAAGCAGGCAAGTAGACAAGTTATACCGCCGCGACAGAGATATAGTGGAATATACATATGTACACAGGCATGCATAGCAGTGAAGCGGCGCAACACGACAACTTCAACATAAACTAGAAATGCGGAGGTAAACAACAATCAACGCGAATGAATACGCACACACACATACACACACACAATAAACACACAAACGTGCCCTAGGTCGAATGGGATGAACATAAACACCTTTTTGTTACAGTTATAACTATAACAAAGATGCGTTTATGTTCGTCATACCTAGCTTCCGCTGCGCGTCAATAAGATACTGCCGTACGTGTTTTCTGAAAGTATTTACTGTTTTGAGTAATCTCAAAGGCGGTGGTAAGTTGTTCCATATCTTAGAGGCGGCGTAGCGGAAGCTGCCCCTAAAAGCGTTCGTCTTGTGAGGCAGTATCGACAGCTGTACGGAGCACTGCCTTCTCGCGTATTCTCGCCCACTAGCCACCCAACTTAGTTTGTTAAACAAATAAATGGACTCTCTAAAGTTAAGTACCGTAAACATAAGTGTGGCGAGATGTAGTTTGCGTCTTGACTTCATTTTAAGGATGAAGTTTTTATTTAGGTATTGCGTAACGTGGCATCTACGTGGTATATTAAAACAGTACCTAGCACAGGCGTTCTGAACTCTCTGTATAAGCCGGTCAGTACGTGAGAGCAGACGCGGCCCGTATACCGTATCCGCGTAATTTAATTTAGATAACACCAGTGTCTCGATCAGTCTCACACGGAGATCTTCCGATAAGTAGGGACGCACTTTGTACAGAACCTTCAGTCTGTAAAAGCAATTTTGTACCAGTTCTGCGACGTGCTTCTCGTACCTGAGATTGGCATCCAATTTAACACCAAGGTTGCGAGCTTCCTCTACCCTGTCGATTGTTTCACCTTGAAGTGTTAAGTTAGGGAGATTCAGAGAGTCTTTGTGTCTTTTGGTACCAAAAACCATATATTTTGTTTTTGATGGATTGAGTACCAGGCAGTTGCGCTTAGCCCATTTCACGATACGTTGTAGGTCGTCGTTAATCTCTGCCATAGCTTTCTCGTAATTGCCTTGTTTGAAAGAGATGTATAATTGGATATCATCTGCGTAAATATGGTACCTGGAAAATCTTATACAGTTTGTTATGTCCGCGCAATACAGAATAAACAAAATAGGGCCTAGTATAGATCCCTGCGGGACTCCTCTTGTGAGAGGCTCCAATTCAGAGCATACAGAAGAGCCATCGTTTTGACGCAATTCCACACGCTGATAACGGTAGGACAGGTAACTATAGAACCATTGCACCGTTTTACTGTCGAAACCATAGTATGACAGCTTTGACAGCAACAGCGAAGTATGTATACTGTCAAACGCGCGAGAAAAATCCAATAGTACGAGTACTGTGCACATACCCTGGTCTTGCGCCCATAGGATGTTATCCGTAACATCAAGTAAAGCGGTAACGGTACCACGACGCTTACGAAAGCCTGACTGTAACATTGGCAGGATGTTATTACTTTCTAGATAACCTGTCAACTGTGTACAAACTACCTTTTCTAAGATTTGCGATAGACAAGGCAGAATACTAATTGGTCGAAGGTCTTTGACGTCCATTGGGCTGGAGTTCTTGGGCAGGGGCCTAACAGACGCTATCTTCCAGATATCAGGACAAAAAGAAGAATCTAATGACTTGTTTATGATACTTGTGATGGCAGGCAAAGTATAGGGCAATGACAACATAATCATCTCTAGATTTATGCCATCGTAGCCCTCTGCATTAGATTTAAGGTCCATGATATATTTCAGGACGACGTCTTTACTCACAGGTGCTAGGGCTTATATATATATATATATAACCTATTAATAATTTGGGCACTATATACGTATATATTGTATATATAATTGTGTGTATATATATAATAATTTTTTGTTATTTTATTTTTATTTCATTTACTTATAGGTAAATTTAAGCTAGTAAAATTATAATGGTATATATAGGCCTGCGAGAATACCAGCGTTGCAGTTATACACCTGCAACAATAGCTGACGCAGTTGCCTAATTTTCAAGTTTTAATAGGTGCGTAGGTGTCAAACACAGCAATCATAAGTGAGTTAAGCCTATCAAAAAAAAAAAAAAAAATTATTTGTTTCTCCATAACATTACATACATATTTATATTTACTTACTAAGATTAACAGGAGGCGGTATGAGGAGAACAAATTAGGCAACTGCGTCAGCTATTGTTGCAGGTGTATAACTGCAACGCTGGTATTCTCGCAGGCCTATATATACCATTATAATTTTACTAGCTTAAATTTACCTATAAGTAAATGAAATAAAAATAAAATAACGAAAAATTATTATATATATACACACAATTATATATACAATATATACGTATATAGTGCCCAAATTATTAATAGGTTATATATATATATATATATAAGCCCTAGCACCTGTGAGTAAAGACGTCGTCCTGAAATATATCATGGACCTTAAATCTAATGCAGAGGGCTACGATGGCATAAATCTAGAGATGATTATGTTGTCATTGCCCTATACTTTGCCTGCCATCACAAGT